>CM066032.1:1471189317-1471802118 GCA_033557465.1 Ichthyophis bannanicus
TGTCTTTGAGGGCACCCCGGCCGCCCCCCCTCGAAAGGGCCGCGCCGCCCCCTCAACCACCCCGACACCACTCTTACCCCCGCCCCCAGCACCCGCACCGGACCCCGCCGACATCTGGGTCAACCACAGGGTAAGGTCCTGCGTGCCCCACGACAGCGAGCGGCTTTCCTCCATCCGGTCCCTGAACTTTTCATCGGAATTCAGCCAAGACCAGCCATCATGCGCCTGAGACGCCTCGAGGATGGAATCAGCATACGCCAGCAGCATCCCATACTGCGCCGGATCTCGCTGGCCCAAAACACTGGCCAACCACAAAAAGGAACAAGTCCAGTTAACCACATTACGCGCCACCTTCCTAACCCGGCCGGCCTTCTCGTCGTCCTTCCACTTTTTCCGACGTTCACCCGAGCGCTTCCTCCCCTCTAACAAACGGATGATATCAATGTAGCGCCGCATTCGGATTGTACGCCGCAGCTTACGTGGCACCCCCCCCCCCCACAATTCTGGCAAAGACACCACCGAAGAGGCCCCCCCACCCACACCTAAGCCCCCCCCGCACTCCGGGAGCTGCCGAACCCCCCCCTGTCTGACCCCCCGGACGAACCACTCGAGGAGGAAGAAGACGAGGACGAGTCCGAGCTGCGCCACCGCCGACACGACCGCCGGTGCTTTTTGCGCGAAGCCCCCCCCCCCCCCTTTTTTTTTTTTTTTAAATATTTTTGGTCGACTCACCCCCTTTCCCCATCAACTCACCCGAAGCAGCCGTCCGCTGACCAGCCACCGCGAGGTCCTCGCCATCGGCGCACGCCACATCCCGGGAACATCGCTGGGCCGCCTCCGCTGCTGCTCCACGCTGCGACTCCGCCCCAGCCGAAGGACTCATCCAGCTCTCCCCGCCAGCCGCGCCCACGGGCCACGAGGTCTGCGCCAGAAACTGCCCCTGCGGAGACAAAAAGGGAAAAACAGGGGGGGAAACCGACACCGGCCAGGCCGGAGGCCAAGGACCTCCCCACCCTGCCCTAGATGTACCCTGTCCCCCAAACATCCACTGCTCCCACGGGGAAGCCCCCCCGGCGTGCCAAAGCCACCGGGGCCCAGGAACCACCCCGCGGGCCCACCACAGCCATCAACCCACGGTGCCCCCATTGGGCCGAGCCCTCCCCCTTTGGCCCGGTGCCCCGACTTCACCCCCCGCCCCCCCACACCCCCCACAGCCCCCCCCACAACCCCCGCCTGAGACCCACCGTGAGGTTGGGAACCTCTCCCGCCATTTCAGCCCCGCACCGCACCTCCCCGGCCCCGCTCACCCCCCCCACCCCCCCCAGAACCCCCACCCCAACCCCACAGACCGGCCCAGGCAACCCCCTACCTCTCCCAGTACCCCCCCTTGCCCTAGACCCCCGCCCCTTTGCCGCAGCTGTAGCAGGGGCCGAACCCCTAGCCTTTGCCATGCCAGGCATCTCTCCTGTCACCCTTTTCTATTCGATTGTTTGTTTGTTTGTTTTTTTATTGTAACTGAAAACCGGCAGCGACCTGCCACACGAAAACCCGGACCCGCTAGGCCCCACCACGTGCAGCAACCAACTACTACCCGCGACCCTGACAAGCTGCCCCACACTCACCCGGAGACACGCGGAGCACCACCGGCTCCCGCTCCAACCCGCAGCACCCGACAGTCCCCAACAGATCGCAGGTACGCCGCCACCAAACGCAGCCTCCGCACGACTGACCACGCGGAGGCTGCTCGGCTCAACTCCCCCTCCGCTCCCCAACCCCCCGAGGCGCTAATTGGCTCCCGTGGGACCGCGACCCACGGGAGCCAATCAACTTAAATGACGCGCGCGCGCGCCGCCTCAGGGCCATGCGCACGCACCCCCGCCCGAGCCGCGCACAGGGTCCCCGCGCCGGGCCGCGCGCCCGGTTAATATCGGCCGCCGGGACCCTGCCCGCGGCCTCGGGATTTTCTTCCATCAGAACTTCACAGGCAGTTATGAAGTGAGTCACTGTTTCCATCTCCTTCTTACAGAATCAACATATATCTGTTTTGCCAAATTTTTCAATGCTCACTGTAAACTATCTCGTCCATAATCTACTCTCCTCGGCTGCAACTGCCAATCTCTCATCCTTCGGTTTCAGTTCACCTCTCCTACATCATTCTTGTGTCTGTTCTTGATTGACAAAGGGTTCCTGGAGTAACACTTCGTATTTCCCACTGTATTTGTGCATTTGCCACTTGTTTTTGCTCATTGAAAGCATTTCACTGATCTATACAACATGCTCTACAAACTTCTACTTTAATGTATTTTAAATTGTAATTTTTAGAGCAGAATGTGAAGAATGTACCAGGGAATGACGACTTTTACAGGGTGCTGTACAGTATGTGCAAGAAACATGTTCTGCTAGAACTGATGCCAAAAAGTCTTCCCAGTGCACATTTTACCCCAAACCTTGTAGTGGTTTTACTGCCACTAAAATAAATATTGTTATTTTTCAATAATGGTTTCCAGTTAAGAAGAAACACCGGATTAAAACAGCCACTATATGAGAACATTCAGTATGTTGAAGCAGGTATCAGCAAGTCTTTCACACCTGATGGATTGTCTCGAAATACCACAAAAACATGTGAGCAATAGCCTGGCCTATGCTAATCCCTGGCATTTCTTTTCTCTGAAATTTGCATTACTATAGAGAATTAGCCTGTCTGCCTTCTCTTGAAAATAAAAAAGAATATTGTGCAAAAAGGAGGTAATTATGCTATTTAGGATAATATTCTGGTTTTCTGCCTGGGATAGTTATTCAAAATACCTCATTCAGTTCATTCAAATGATTTTCCTCCAGATTAGATTGCTAGTGGTGTTATTTATTGTTCCATTTTAATTTGCTTCCCTATAAAGCCCTGTGTTTGCAAGTGAAAAAGTACAATTTACAGTATTTGTATTTAATGATCACTAGGTAAAAAATTCTATTCTTAATAAAGTTTATTTTGATAAGAGAAGATCGGGATTTAGACTCAGGATAGACTGGGTCGTGCACATTCCAAACAATAAAGTTGTACTGGAACACTACTAGATTATTTACGTTACTGATTCAAAGAGGCCTGTTTACCGAATATGAGTGTGTGCTAAGGGGCATTAGGTGTGCCCTCTGTGGGCACATTAGCATGCACTGTCTGCTGGAGGAATAACATGGACACAGTGGCAGATAGTGCATACCTATGCCCCTTAGTGCATGCTAACATTTAGCAAAGAGGCCCCTAAGAGTACACAGTCTATACCTGGGCCCTGAAGAAAGAATCCTTCTCCCCTCCCACCCACAATAGACCCATAATTGGAGCTGTAGCAGCAATCAGTAGAAGAATGGAGGATCACCCCCAGTATTGAAGATGGCTCTCCTTCACTATAATAGGAGTATGAGAACAATAGCGAGAGGAGGGATTACATATGCCTGAGAGAGATGTCTGTATAGAGTTGAATCGGTGTGCGTGCAAATCTATTTCAAACATATGCATTAGGGATATCCTGGAAATCTGAGCAGATTGGTGTCTACAGGGACTGAAGGTTCTCTAGTCCCAGTGAACAGGAAAGAGCCAATTTACTAAAGTGTGGTAAAGGTTTGCAGTTACTGCTCATTAATTTCCAACATTAAGGCATGGTAACCACAGTAGTTCTGTGTGTTGGAAGTGTTCTCAGCATCTTCTCATACAAAGAGAATGCCTACCATACAATAATTGCATTACAGAAAATGCAATGCACTCAGTTAAACCTATTCAGGTAATGTTAACTGCACTGTAATATCTGCTATGTTGATTTATTTAATTAGTAAAATTTGATTAACCTAACTTAAAGACCCCCCCCCCCCGATGTAGTAAATAAAATCAAAGAAACAATAAAATATGAAAAAGTCTAGTATATGGGGTAAAGTACCATACATTTTTCAATGACACCATATGGATGCAAAAGTTGGACAATGAAGAAGAGAGATAATATGAAAACCGATGCCTTCAAATTATGGTGCTGGCAAAGAATGCTGTGTATACCATGGACTGCCCAAAGAACAAATCAGTGGGTACTAGAGGAGATCAAAGCTCAGCTAACAAGACTTCAGCCTTCATACTTTGAACACATCATGTGAAGAGAAATATCATTACAGAAAGATATCATGCTTGGCAAGGTTGAAAGTCAACATAGAAGAGAGAGACAGGCAGTGTGATGGATCAATGCAATAACAGCAGCTATCAACAACTGTTGCCTCTGTCACAATTAGCTGCCTGACTGAAGAATGAACACAGTTTAGGACAACTATCCAGAGTGTCACCATGAGTCACCATTGACTTGATGGCATTTAACAACAACAACTATGCGTTAACTGTAAGGCAAGGTCCCCATCCATTCTTCACCCCATTTTGTTTTAGGAACAAAATTGGCATGCTGTCAAGCCGCCATACTATAATAGCACATGCTGATTCTCACATTAACTGCTTAGTGTAGCTTAGTAAATAGACACCAATACAGTACTTATTAGAAAATCCGTCTCCAAAAATCTGGGAGTGTATTTTCTGTGGCTGTGTTGGATTTTCAGGCAAATATTTCGTTGAAGAATGTCAATAAAACAAAATAGTGGGAAATATTTAGTTCTAGTTCAGAATATTGTAATTGTCACCTTCATGACATTTTTTTGAATTTCAAATTCTGTATAATAGCTTCTTTCATAGTTCAGCCCGTTTCTTCCAAAGATCATTATTTTAGCATACTAGGCAAAACACATTAATAATAATCACTGTTAATACATCCATATCTGAAATGAAATGTCTGTTTTTGACCAGATCAAAAAGTACGTTGAGGCACTGCGAGAACTGCTAAGCTAATTCTTAGTGCAGTCCATCAAGGTGCTGAAATATAATCCTGCAGGCCCTATTCAATCATACTTTTTTCCCATTGATCCACAATGGAAAAAAAAATATATATTTTATATTAGGCCACACACGTAGAAACACAGAAACATGATGGCAGAAAAAGACCACATGGCCTGTCTAGTCTGACCTTCCATATCAACCACTACAACAGTCCCCTTTTTTTCCCTTTAGAGATCCTCTGTATTTGTCTGTGTTTTGAATTCAGATACTGTCCTCATCTCTACCACCTCCTCAGGGAGACTATTCCATGCATCTACCACTCTTTCCGTAAAGAAATATTTCTGCATATTAATGCTGAGTCTATCCCCTTTCACCCTCATCCTATGTCCCCTCATAGCAGAGCTTGCTTTCAATTGAAAGAGGCTCTCCTCCTGTGCATTTATGCCATGGAGGTATTTAAATGTCTCTGTCATATCACCTCTATCCCGCCTTTCCTCTAAGGTGTACATATTAAGATCCTTAAGTCTGTCCTCATATGCTTTATAACGAAGACCACTAACCATTGTAATAGCCACCCTCTGTACCAACTCCAACCTGTTTATATCCTTTTGAACGTGCGGTCTCGAGAATTGCACACAATACTCCAAATGAGGTTGCATCAAAGACCTATACAAAGGCACAATCACCTCCTTTCTTCTGCAGGCCATTCCTTTTCCTATGCACCCAAGCATCCTTCTAGCTTTCGCCGTCACCTTTTCTACCTGTTTAGTTACTTTAAGTTCATCGGACACAATCATGCCTAGGTCCTGCTCTTCTTTTGTGGACAGAAGTACTTCACCCCCTATACTGTATCGCTCCCTTGGATTGCTGAAGCCCAAATGCATGATCTTGCATTTTTTAACATTAAATCTCAGCTGCCAAATTCTAGACCATTCTTCAAGCTTAGCTAGATCCCTCCTCATGTTATCTACACCTTCCTGGTATCATCCGCAAAGAGGCAAACCTTACTCGACAGCCCTTCCGCAATATCACTAACAAAGATGTTAAAAAGAATCAGACCAAGGACAGATCCCTGGGGCACACCACTGCTAACCTCCTTCTCCTCAGAGTGAGCTACATTTACTTGTACCCTTTGTCACCTCCCACTCAACCGGTTTCTAATCCAAGCAGTAACTTTAGGGTCCATCTCTAGGTTGCTGAGTTTGTTTGTAAGTTGCCTGTGCAGAATGGTGTCAAAGGCTTTACTAAAATCTAAATATACTACATCTAGGGCTTTCTCTCAGTCCAACTCCCAGTTAAAGAAATCAATCAGATTTGTCTAACAAGACCTGCCTCTGGTAAATCCATGCTGCCTCGGATCCAGTAATCCATTGGACTCCAGAAACCTCACTATTTTTTCTTTTAGCAGCGCTTCCAATAATTTACTCACCACCAAATTTAAACTAACCGGCCTGTAGTTTTCAACCACATCCTTACTTCCGCTTTTGTGTAAAGGGACCACATGTGCCTCTCTCCAGCCCTCTGGCAACACTCCTGACTCCAATGAGGCATTGAAAAGATCAGTCAGTGGAGCTGCTAGAACGTCCCCAAGTTCCCTCAGTATTCTCGGGTGTATCCCATCTGGTCCCATCGCTTTGTCTACTTTAAGTTTAGCTAGATTCTCACGAAGACAGTCTTCTGAAAATTGTTCAAGATGCCCCTCGCTTCTGTTCCAGTTTGTGGTTGTTTTCTGAGGTTCTGCTCCTGGTTCTTCATCTGTGAACACAGAACAGAAATATTTGTTAAGCAATTCCGCGTTATCCTCATCAGCTTCTATATATTCCTCCCCTTCACCCTTGAATCTGACAATACCACTTTTGCCCTTCCTCACCAACATATCTGAAAAATGTCTTATCCCCCCGTTTTATTGCATTGGCTATTTCCTCCTCTTTGTGAATCTTTGCTTTCCTGACTACTTTGCTAGCTTCTCTAAATTTTTCCTTTCCCTGTAATCTCTTGTATTTTCTGAAGGCCTCCCTCTTTTTCTTCACCTTTTCAGCTACTTCTTTCGAAAACCATAGCGGTCTCCTTTTCCTTTTACCTTTATTTACCATTTTAATAGAAAGGTTGGTCGCCCTTAAAATATCCCCTTTCATTTTTGCACACAGTTTTTCTACATCCCCCAGCTGTTCCCATCCTGCTAACAACTCCCTGAGGTATTGGCCCATCTTGGCAAAGTTAGTTTTCCTAAATTCTGAGACCCTCGCTTTTGAATGTATTTTATCAGTCCTAGTCCTAATACTGAACCGCACCATCTGGTGATCACGGGATGCACTATAACATCAGAAACACTTCCACGATTGGTAAGCACCAAGTCCAGTATGGCCCCTTCTGTGTGGGTTCTGTTACCAGTTGCCTGAATAGTTCTCCCTGTAGAGAATCCAGGATCTCTTTACTTCTAGATGATACTGCAGCAGGGATGTGCCAGTCAACATCTGGCATATTGAAATCCCCTAACAGTAGCACTTCCTCTTTCCTGGCAATGCTGCGTATGTCTTCAATTAACTCTCCATCCATCTCTTCTCCCTGTGAGGGAGGACTGTATATCATGCTAATGCAAATAGATTTCTCTTTCCCTCTTTCTAGTTTAACCCACAGTGCCTCTTCTCTTCCTTTTAAGCCCTTTATTACCATAGTTTTAATATTATTTTTTACATATAGTGCCACTCCTCCTCCCCTTCTTCCTACCCTGTCCTTTTTGAATAAAATATAGCCTGGTATAATTATATCCCAGACATGATTGTCTGTGGACCATGTTTCTGTTACTGCCACTAAATCCAAATCAGCCTCTCCCATTAAAGCCTCAACATCTGGGAACTTATTTCCCATGCTACGGGCATTTATAGACACTACTTTCCAGATGTTGCCCCTTTTACCTATTTTTATAAAGGTATTTAAAATTTCACTTACTAGGGGGCTTTCTTCACCCATCTCCAATGAATCGAGTTTAAAGCCCTCTTCATTAGGTTAGCCAGTCAGATATTGAAGACACGTCAACCCTTCTTGGACAGATGGACGCCATTTATTTTTATTTATTTATTTGAAAACTTTTATATACCGCCCCTTCCCAAGATCAGTGGCGGTTTACAGAGAACAATGGTGAAAAATACATGGAACATTATGCAACATTGCAACTATGTACAAGGAACAGTATAAACAAAAGTAATCATGTATAGCTCATAACAGGAACCTTTGATTATTTAGACAGTTAATTATTTACAGAATTATAACAAAAAATCTTGATTATTTACAGAACTGTGACATTTACAACCTGTGACATAAATCAGCTTTGGATAATGTTATTAAGTGAGTGAGTATTTTTGGCAGATTGGCAGAATGAGCTATGGGGGGTGGGAGGCCAGATCTGAGAATTGGCAGTAATGTTGGGTGAATAAGTATGTTTTTAGTTCATTTCTAAACGTTTGGAGATCTTTTGTCTCTCTTAGTTGATCAGGGAGGTTGTTCCATAGTGTAGGTGCTACGTAAGTGAAAGCGCTGTTGCTTGTTATTTGCTTTGTCTTTCTTATTGTATCTGGTACTTGCACTGTATTGAGATTCCTCCTTCTTCTTAGTCTACTATCTGAGGGGCTATGGATAAGGGTAGATCGATATGATGGGGCGATGTTGTTAATTAACTTGAATGTAGTCAGTATAATTTTATAATGTATCCTGCATGAAACGGGAAGCCAATGTAAGGAGTATAAAATGGGAGAAATATGATCGGATAATTTAGCCTTGGAAATTATTCTTGCGGCAACATTCTGAGCCATTTGGAGAATATTTTGATTTTTCTTTGTTATGCCTTTAAGGATACCATTGCAATAGTCAAGGTGAGGTGTTATTAAAATTTGAGTAATGGTCCGGAAGTCGTCACTTTCTATAAGTGGTCTAAGCTGCTGGATAGTTCTAAGCTTGTAGACGATTGTTCTGGTTATTTTCTTAATGTGGGAAGTGAAACTGAGAGTTCTATCAAGAATGACTCCCAAATATTTGATTTCCTGCTTCACTGGGAGGGAGAAGTAATGTAGTTTGATTTCTGGTGGAGGTGAGAAATTGGGGTTTCTTGATGTAAACATTATTTCAGTTTTCTTAAAATTAATGTTCATATTCTTTGAGCGAAGCCACAGTACGGCTTTGGCGAGGCAGGTTGAGAGGTTATCATAGTTAGGGTCATTTGTATTAATCGGGGTGTACAACATAATATCATCTGCATAAATGTGGTAATTTATATTATGTCTTTTAAAGATGGTGCATCTCTGCTCTGCAACCCTTGGAACAGCATCTCTTGGTCCAAGGAACCAAAACGCTCTCTATGACACCATCCACACAGCTATGCATTCATCTGCAGGATGCGAGCTTCTCTGTCTTGGCCTTTGCCCTTAACGGGGAGAATTGAAGAGAACACCGCCTGCGCCCTATCTGTTCACTCTCTGTCCCAGAGCCATGAAATCACTTTTGATATGCTCAGATGGGTACCTTGCAGTATCATTTGTGCCGAAATGGATGAGCAACATCGGGTAATAGTCAGTAGGCTTGATGAGTCTCAGCAAACTCTCCGTAACATCTTGGATTTTGGTACCTGGCAGACAGCATACCTCTCTGGACATCAAGTCTGGTCGGCAGATGGATGCCTCAGTACCCCTCAGAAGAAAGTCACCAACCACCACTACCCTTCGCTTCCTTGTTGTGACTGATTCTGTGACTTTGGGATGCTCACGCTATGATTCTTCCCTTTCCAGGGATGCTTTCACCTCCTCCACTTCCAGGACTGCATAATGGTTCTTCAGTTCAAGGCCTGGAGGAGTTGGATTGGTAATTCTGCAGGCCTTGGTGACTTGAGTCCAACCTTCACATTCTCTAGACTCCCATCTTCTCCTCTGCTGGAGAGCTTAGATGTTACAAGAAGCATATCATGAATGTACTTCTCACTGTCTTGAATACTCCTAAGCATCGCCACCGCTTCTTTGTGTTCCTCCACTTGTTTTCTGAGAGCTTCAGTATGCAGGCATCCTGCACATAGAAACGGTCCTTCAACTGGCATTGGGATCTCTGTCTGGACAGAGGCAGAAGTTGTAACTTGGGCAACAGCTTTGGTGATACGATTTTTCCCAGCCATTGTTCAGTTGGTGGAGCTGAGGTACCTTGGCTTGACATGCAGAGACCCTGTTACTGTATTGTTTCCCAGCTTAACTATGGATACATTTCATAGTTGAATTTAGATGAATTCAGAATATCCCCTAATACTTTGAAAACATTTCCTCATTAGTAAAACATTTAAAAAGGTGGTTTTTTTAGGTATTGCAATAACTTTTATTTTGTGAGGCATGCTAAAATGTGAAGGCACATTCCCAACTTTGAAATGATTAAAAAAAAAAAAGAAATATCCTGCACAATAGAAAAATGTAGTACATCTGAAGGATGATCTCTCTTAGAAAATGCATGAGAACTCCTCTGTCATAATAGTGTTTGCTGGAAGCTTAGAAAATTTTTAAAGTGCATCCCAATTTAGCTGGTTCACAAAGGCTATCTCTGATTGCAAAAAAAAAAAAAAAGTTTCTTCTTGAAATGGATGCCCCATTCTCGTTGCCCAGTAGCCTTTCAAAGTCTTTTGTCCATTTATGCTCATTATTGCTGCTGTAGAACAGTGCCGTTTTTCATTAGTTCACTGGCATGAGATGGGCTGATTCAGTTTTTCTGTCAATTCTGACCTCTTTTGCTTCCCATCTCTTTCTATTCCTCCCCCACTACTATCTCTCACACAAACACACTCTCTTCAATTAACTAAAAAGGACTCCACACAGAAGAAGCCCATCAAAGTATGGTTGAACAGAAGCATGAAGAGTCTTTGTGCAAGAAAGTTACTTCTTTGGCATTATAGTTTTTATCTTTAGAAAGTGGCACATATGCTACAGACAAATAGATAATTAACTCCTTTGTGATTATATCAGCATCAGTATTCATCATGTCAAGAAAGTAGGAAAGATGAATACAAATCATAAAAGGATTTATCTGAACCAAGTCACCAAATATTAAAACAGTTGAGATTCATCGCTCCAGGGTAAAGCTGTCTGTATATTTGTAAAGTGAAAATAACGCTGTAGTTTCAGCATGATGGTGAATAGTACTTACTGCTCTACCACCAGTATTCATATCCTATGTGGAAAGGGAGGTACTTAAAATTCTAATTCAATGATAATGAATTGCAGGGGTGGGCAAATCTCACCATGCAGTTGAATGAGATTTTGAAATGGCTGTCTGGCAAAACTTGCCGAAAGAGAGGGACAAAGGTGGTAGCCACATATGAAACACAGGTATTAAAGTTTGAGGGGTTTTTTTTACCCCAGTTTCGCTCTAATGCTGTGTTTTCCAACTAGTGTATCTGCTAAATCTGAGAAACGTTTTGCACCATGGCAAAACTGGCACAAAACCTCAATAAATGTGAGCCCTGTTTTTAATTAGTCCATTCCTTTCTTTACACTCCTGGGGGTAATGTTCACACTTTAGCGTGTGTAGTCAAAGAGGAACTGAGACTACTACAACTACTACTGAACATTTGTTAGCGCTACTAGGGAAGAAGCAAGCTAGAGGGCCCCTGTCTCCTAAGGAAGGGAGCTAAAAGGAAGCAGCCCATATACAGAGAAATAGGTACAAGTCCCCTTAAGGACTGGGGGCAGGGTAGCCCTGTAGAGCCAAGCTGGGAAGACGGAGCCAGGGAAGGCAGACACCTCAGTAAAGAGGAGGAGGAGGAGTTTCCCTGGCACCATATAAAGTATTCTCTAGAGCAGGGGAGTGGGGAGGAGGCGTGCATCCTCCTACTTTCCAGGAAGTGGAACTTCCAGAGCAGCAGGAAGGAGATGGAATGGCCAGGGCTGGCCCGTCCATTGTGCGAGAATGTTGTTCGCACAGGGCCCCGTGCAAATGCCATTCTCACAGAATGGACAGCTTCAGAGGAAGCCGGGGAAGCCCGCGCGAGGCCCCGGCTTCCTTTGCAGAGCCGCCAGCGTGAAGAGTTTTCCCTCATGCTAGCGGCTGTTTCAGTGAAGCGCTCGAGTGCCAGGAAATGACCTTTAACCTTTCCCGGCACTCAGCATGCTTCACTGAAACAGCCACCAGCATGAAGGAAAACACTCTTCACGCTGGCGGCTGTGCAGAGGAAGCAAGGGCCTTGCACCTGGCTTCCCCGGCTCCCTCTGAAGTCCTTTAGATGGCCGATGGGCTCTTCAGCGGGAGGGCAGGGTGGCGCTAGGACTAGAGATTGGCTGTGATGGGGGGGCGCTTGGACTGCAAATGGGCTGTGATGGAGGAAGCTTGGACTGGAAATGGCTGTAATGGGGGGGCAAGCTTGGACTGCATATGGGCTGTGATGGGAGGGTAAGCTGGGATGGAAATGGCCCGACAAGCCACTCTTCGTACTGTGTCTCTCCTTCAGCATCTGGGCTTTGTCATAAACTACGCAAAGTCCACTTTGCTCCCATCTCAAAACCTAGAGTTTATAGGGGCAAGATTGGACACCCTTCAGGCAAGGGCTTACTTGCCCAAAGACGGGGCCCACAGACTGATGGACTTAACCAACCAGTTCCAAAACAATTCTCATGTTTCCACCAGGCACTACCTGCGGCTCCTGGGCCACATGGCATCCACTGTACATGTGACTCCGAATGCCCATCTGCACATGCGGGCTGCTCAGTGGTGCCTCAGAGTTCAGTGGACACAGGCCACAGGCGACCTCCGAGACAGAGTAAAGGTGTCCAAACCACTTTTGGACTCCTTACAGTGGTGGCTACATCTCCCAAACCTTCTCAGAGGAGTACCTTTTCAGGCTCCACCACACAAGGGTGCTGATGACCGATGTTTCCTTGAAGGGCTGGGGTGCACATTGCCAGGGCATGTGCACGCAAGGCCTGTGGTCTCCTCGAGAGGCCGCACAGCAAATAAATCTTCTGGAGCTGCGAGCAATTCGCTTAGCTCTGCAAACATTTTCTCATGCCCTCTCTCACCAGTCTGTCCTAGTTCAGATGGACAATCAAGTGGCAATGTTCAACGTGAACAAGCAAGGGGGCACAGGATCCAGGCTCCTATGTCAGGAAGCACTGGACCTCTGCTCCTTTGCGGTAAAACAGGGTATGTTTCTCAAAGCAGTTTACCTACCTGGTCAGGAGAATTTCCTGGCAGACAAGCTAAGCAGGATTCTCCAGCCTCACGAATGGCAGTTGAATCCATTGGTGGTCCAGCAGATCTTCCTCCGCTGGGGACTTCCATCCATCGATATCTTTGCAAGTCCACTAAACTGTCAGCTGCCCAGTTCTGCTCCAGACAGCCGCATCCCCTGAGGATGGCAGCAGATGCTTTTCTGATCTCATGGTCTACGGGCCTCCTGTATGCGTTTCCTTCCACTGGTGGCCCGAACTCTGTTCAAGATTTTCCAGGACAAGGCCTCGGTGATTCTGGTAGCCCCCAGATGGCCGAGATAGCCGTGGTTTCCACTTCTGCTGCAGTTGGCGGTGGAAACTCCGTTCCCTCTGGGGTTACAACACGATCTCCTGTCTCAAGAGCAGAGTTCCCTTCTGCACCCCAATCTCAAGTGCCTCAAACTGATGGCCTGGTTGCTGAAAGGGTAGTGCTAGCTCCCTTACTTCTGCCTAAGGAAGTTGAAGAGGTGATATTGGCCTCTAGGAGGTAGTCCACAAGAAAGTCCTATGCCCTCAAGTGGCATCGGTTTGCAGTGTGGTGTGCCCAGTACAATAAAGATCCTTTCTCTTGCCTTGTGCCGGTAGTACTGCAGTATTTACTTCACCTATCAGACTTAGGCCTTAAGTCTAACTCTGTTTGGGTCCGCCTCAGTGTTTTGTCAGCGCACCACTCACCGGTGGAAGGACAGTCTATGTTGGTTCACCCCTTGGTGTCCAGATTTCTCAGAGGTCTGCTTCTACTCAAGCCTCCGGTTCATCCACCGGCGACTGAGTGGGATTTGAACGTGGTCTTGCAACAACTTAACTCGCCCACCGTTTGAGCCAATGGCTTCTTGCCATTTGTGCTTCCTCTCTTGGAAAGCGCTCTTCCTGGTGGCTCTTACATCGGCCAGACGTGTGAGTGAGCTACAAGCTCTGGTTTCTGATAGACCGTACACACGGTTCTATAGGAACAGGGTGGTCCTATGGACCCATCCCAAGTTCCTCCCTAAAGCGGTCTCCTCTTTCCACCTCAATCAGGAGGTGGTTCTTCTGACCTTTTTTCCCAGGCTGCATACCAGCCGTGCTGAGACAGTCTTGCATACCCTAGACTGTAAGAGGGCGTTGTCCTTTTACATAGAACGTACGTGAGAGAATCAAAGGGCGGCTCAGCTCTTTGTCTCCTTTGACCCTAATAAGATGGGGTTACCTGTTTCCAAGCGTACGTTGTCCACTTGGGTAGCAGATTGTATCGCCTGGGCGTATAAGGCAGCCGACCTCCCCTTGCAGGGTCGCGTCAAGGCCCACCGTGTCAGGGTGAAAGCCGCGTCAGTAGCTCATCTCCGCTCTGTTTCGTTGGTAGACATCTGCCGGGCCGCAACTTGGTCTTCAAGCCAGACTTTTGCAGTCCATTACTGTCTTCGGACAGGCGGTGCTCTGTAATCTCTTTGAGGTTTAGGCAACTCCTACCCTCCAGCCCTTGTGTTGGGCAACTGTACGGGGGCATTCTCGGAGAAAATTCTTCTCAAGGATGCAGAGGCTCTTCAGAGGGAGCCATTTTTGTCAGCTTGGGTTCCCGGTAGCCTAGAGCTGGGGAATTCCATATGTGAGGACTGACTTCCTGCTTGGTCCTGGAGAAAGAGTAGTTACTCACCTGTAACAGGTGTTCTCCAGGAGCAGCAGGAATCAGTCCTCACGACTCTCCCTCCTCCTCTGGAGTTGCAGTCATATACTTCATTTTGATTTTTTTGCTGTCTTTTAGCTATGTCAGTAGACTGAGCAAGATGGCACCTTTGGGCGAGAAGGGGACCGCGCATGCACGCTGCATTCCCAAAGGCTTTCTTTGAAAGCTGGGGAAATGCTCCACACGGGGGCTCCGTCGGCGCCGACGTCACCCATATGGAGGACTAATTCCTGCTGCTCCTGGAGAACACCTGTTACAGGTGAGTAACTACTCTGTATGCTCACACAGCAATGCCAAGCATAGTTAAATAATACGTAAATGAGCTGCACCTATTAAAATAGAATGCTAATAAGTCCTGTACCCAATGTAAGAGAAACGCTTAGGGGCTTGTTTACAAAGCCACGGTAGCGGTTTGCGATCGTAATCGGAGCCGCGGCCCCATTGATTTCAATGGGGCCGCGGTTGCGATCGCGATCGCGAACCACTACCGCGGCTTTGTAAACAAGCCCCTTAGAGTATTACATAACCAGCAGGAGCACCATTATCTTAATGCCTTGTCTGAGGTGATTTTAACATTTTGCACCTGTAGGGAAAGACTGTTTTACGGTATGTGCCGGTGACATTTCATGTGAAAATTTTATGCGTGCATCTTTCAGCATACAAGCAAACGTTCGGCATTCAAGAAGAAATGCTTTTTGCTTCTTATCCTTGTGTGTTTTTTGTACTTATTTGTATTATTTATCTTTTATTTTAGGGCTCTTTATTTTGATTTCCTAAAAACTATTTTTAGGTGAAAAGGTGATTACACTGGTCAACACTGAAATCGTTACTGACTTTTAAAAGTCCCTAGTCTGTAGTATCTTTGTGAGCTGAACACGAATATAACATTAAAAAAAATTATTGGCTCTTGTTTTGAAGATATTGCATGTTGTTCATTTTTGACGTTTCACTGTGTAAATTTATCCAATAGGACATCAACAACATCCCAAATAAGCCTTGAATGATGTAATATTGCATCACATTGCATAATACCAACATGCACACAACATCCAGAGTTGATTGCATCATTTTCTGATGCAATGCAATACTACTGCCAGACGGCTGCTGAAGCCTCTGACGTCAGCATTGTACTATACGCAGTCGGAAATTGAGCATTTAAAATATTTCAGACTGTGTGCGAGACAGTTGAAGCTACTGTTACATATAACTTTTATTAATCATATAATTTTTAGCCATTTTAGGTACAATACAGAACAGTAATGCCGCAAAGTGCGTTAATACCGTTGACAATTTCTGCTACATTTGTGGGGAAGTGACATTTGCCAACCAGAAGAAAAGTATCACTTCTCAACTGAAGAAGGCATATCATCTTTACTTTGGATGCAAGATTGGTGACCAAGACAAGCCTTGGGCCCCGCATATATGTTGCGCTACATGTACAACACAGCTTTCACAGTGGTTGAATTGCAAAAGACCATCAATGCCGTTTGCAGTCCCCATGGTGTGGAGAGAGCCAAGAAACCACATAAATGATTGTTACTTCTGCTTGGTTCCTCCTCTTTCCAGTGGAATAACGAAGCAAAAGAAGTCGAGCATAGTCTACCCAAACATTCCGTCTACATTGAGACCAGTTCCACATGGTGAGGGACTTCCTATTCCAGAACCTCCATCAGAATATTCTCTTGCTTCATCTGATGAGGACAAAGGTGAGCCGATCTGTTATTCCCCTGGTCCGTCAGCATGCAGTGACCCAGATTTTCACTGGGATGCCTATCAACTCCACACAGAATAACACAGGAAGAACTAAATGACCTGGTTCGTGATTTGGACTTATCCAAGAACAAGACAGAATTGCTAGGATCAAGACTCCAACAATGGAATCTTCTAGAAGAAGATGTCAACATTACTTCATATCGAAAGCACCACCAGCAGTTGGAGCCTTTGTTCAGAAAGGAAAGTAATCTGGTATTCTGTTCCAATATTGAAAGCCTCATGAATGCCTTAAAAATCACGCCTGACCCACAAGACTGGAGACTATTTATAGACTCTTCGAAACTGAGTCTGAAAGCTGTGCTTTTGAACAATGGAAACCGTCTTCCATCTATTCCAGTAGCGCATGCCGTCCACATGAAAGAGACATACGATAACTTCTACTGACTTCCATTAACTATAACAAGTACAGCTGGCACCTCTGTGGTGACTTGAAGGTAGTTGCCCTTTTAATTATTCTCTTAGACTGAATTCTTTTGGACTTAAATTGACGTTACCCTTTTGATTTTTTTTATTGTTTTTACCCTGCTATTACTGTATATTATATATAATTAATTTTTGGCAGTCACTAATTTAAGGTGTTTTATTTAAGGATGCAGTAGTGGTCTAAGTGTCCTTTTGAGAGATTGGGTGTCTGTTTTCGTTATAGCTTAGGCCTTGAGGTTCTGCCTCTCCCCATCCATCTAGACCTTTGTAGCACTGGTACATTATCAACTGTCTTCCCTATATTTTCTGAATACCATCATTTATTTCTTCTAAATAGCATCTCTAGAGCTACCCTCACCCTCTTAGAGAAAGATCCACCTTACACCTCTATGAAGAATTCTGCCACAAATTATAAGAATTACCTGGCTAGGAAATCTCTCAAAAGGATATTCCTGTAACAAGACTGGAAGCTGTGTTTTGCAATACTTACAGCTGAAGAATTATTTTTGAGGAAAGTCATAAATAGAACAAGTTATATTTATCTAGCCTGGAGGAAATGGAATTTCATGATATTGTTTTTATTTTCTCATCTGTATGAAATATTTGGATTTTTCCACAGATGAAAGAAACTGTTTAAAACTATAAAGCTGATCTAAAATTATGTATTCGCTTCTCAATCAGTGGCACTTCTAAGATACATATTCTTCACTATCCAAGAATATCTCTTATGTGACGTACCTATAAAAGCTAAGCATTGCATCAGTTGCTTCCCTAGGCAGGATATACAGTACATGTTAGCAGTCCCATGACCTCTAGAGACCTTGGAATGTAAAATGTGGAAGTATTGTCTTTTTTTGTGAATCAGTCTATCGGTTTAATAATAAGTTGCAATAATACTAAATATTTTATTTTTCTTTATTTCCAATAGTGTACTGTAAATCATAAAGACATGGAAAAAATAAGGCAGATATTGACCATAAAGCACATTTTTCCTTTCATGCTGGAATACTGCAGACTTTATTATTATTCTCATACATCGTAGGATCCTTTGTGCTTACCCCTTTCTTTTTTTGAATTCCGTTATCATTTTTGCCTCTACCACCTCTTTTGGAAGGCTGTTCCATGTGACCAAGGGCATACAAACAACAACAAAAAAAAAGCCCTGAATACATTTTTACAATTAACAGCCCCAGAAAAGCATTTAAAAGGAGATATAAAGACTTTGAAATGCACTAGTGAGAATCAGAAATTCTGCATAGTGCTTAAAAGAATTTTATCATCAGTCACAAAAAAAGCCTTCCTTAAAATATGTTAAATATTACATTATTAATAGGTAATCTTTCATTCAACTCTTGCTTTCAATAGAATATACTTGTACTATTCATAGAAAAACACTTGAAATATGTTCTTATATACTCAAAGTATTCGCAAAGAAATTCTTAAGGCATGTCTGTTGTGACCATCATTGTGCTAGATTGGCTGTATCAGGGATACTTTGTGCCGACTTGCTTTAGGAAAATACTGTACATTAATATCCTTGAGACTTTGGCAACAGACTGCTGGTGGTGGTAACAACTATGGCAGAATTTCCTGTTCTTAACAGTGCATTTTGAAGTTGTTTTCCTCCTTTTAAAAATGTTTCTGGGATTGTTACATGCAAATATATATTTAAGATTTTTTGTTTTGTATGTATTAAATGAGCCAACCACTATCCCATGTTTGTGTGGAGGTCTATTCTCTATTGGACATCCAGCCCGTGTATGTCCCCTCAGAGTCGAGGCGTACAGCACTAGACCCAATTAGATGACCTGCGGCATCAGAATCGGGTCTACCAGCTTCTGCGTTCAGGCCGGCCTCGATTCTGACGGGCCACATGTCCAATCACATCCATGTCTACCCCTGACAGGCTCCAGAATGGAGCCGTGATGCCATGGCGTCCTGTTGCCATGGAGCTGCAATTGCTGGCCACCACCAAGACTGTCCTTTCCCCACAGCCAGACCCCCAATCCAGCCTCCCATAATCAGAGTCCAGCTGCGGGGCTCCCCCTGCATGTCTCCATGTTTTGTCCCTGCTGGCCATTGCCACTACCCTTTACCCCGCCTAACTGGCTTACCCTGAACGTACAAGGCCAACCTCAAAATCAGCCTTGTACGTCCAGGGTGATGACTCGCCCACGCCCTGCTCTACTCTGCCTCCCGCCTGCCCGCCCGCCCCCTCCTGCCTCCGTCTAAGGCTTCCCATACAACTTCACTGTTTGTACAGGGAGTCTTGCACGGGGATGGCAAGGGAGACGTATAGCGGGGATGTACTTCAGACAGGGCGTACATCCCCACTATTCAGAACTCAGAATAGACCCCATAATATTTGCTCCACATAACTGCCATCCTTCCTGTGAAGAAATACTTGCTTACATTGGAAGATGCTTGTATCTTGTACGTTATTTCTGCCTTTGAGATACTTGAGTGTTTCCATCCTATCTCTCTGTCTTTCCTCTTCTCTACAGTACGCCTATTTAGATCCTACAATTGGAGACCCATGTTAGCCTGTAGTAGCAAAAATGGCACACATGTTGTTGTTTCAACTCATTGATGAGGTGGACTGTGATCTTTGAAAATTAATAGGTAAATACATCTGGTAGTTTATAAGGGTACCACCAATGTCTGTATTGTTTGTGCTATTTAAATCCTTAAGTCTACAGGGAGTATTTTAGAAGCCCTATTCATGAGTTCAATGTCTGAAAATGAGCACTTGCATATGCAAAGAATAGCTTGTCCCCGGAGATGTGTTAGAAGCCGGATATGTAGACATCTCCATGTAGCACGGGTATATGATACAGGCATGGCTTGGGCAGAACAAGGGAGATGCACACTACAGTTCCATTTCAGAACAGCACAAGCAAACCTAGCCCTGATTGGTGAGGCATCCATGCCTATATTTGACCAGAAAGTTACATAAAGATGTAACTCTTCCAAGGGAACACCTATAATGTCTTTACATCGCCACAGTTATTATTTCCTGCCTGAAGAAACCTGAGTGTAAATACAAGCTCTAAACATATTACTGCCCCGTCACCACCCATTTGAGTATCTGAAGTGGCAAGTTAGGATATGCATGTCTTATAGTATAGTTGCCCCCTTCTGAAATATCCCTGCTGGCCTGTCCAAGTATTCGGCTGTGAGGCTGTGCAATTTGAGGACATCCACATTGTGAAATTGCCTGTACCACTGCACATACTTGGCCTTGCAACCTGCCTTCATAACCAGTTACAGGGACTTTCATTTTTTGGGGTTCACAGAGTAATTAGAGAAGGCACTTACACATGCCTCCCTTCACTGCTGTCAATTCCTCCTCCCCTCCTCCCCAATTTGCTACTTCATAGATCGATTTAATACTTCCCTTTCTCCAACCCATAATCCTTTTATCCATAAGTTCTGTTTGTTATCCTAAGTGCTTGTAGTGCAACCCGCTACAACATTCACAGTATCATGCATTTCTGAAAAGCGTATCTAGTCAGTTAACATTTGTAACTCAGCTAGACTGATGTACAGTAGTTTGCTACCCATGTTCCTTCTACCTTAGTGCTATTATGACCTTCCTTTGTTATCATGTCTGGTGGAATGTGCCTGCTGAAGAATATTATATTATATTATATTGTGCAGTTGTATAAAATAATTACACAGGTACACTAAAAAAAATTTTTTTAAACTGCTTCTAATGTTTCGATTGATTTTTACGTTTTTTGGTGCGCTGAATCCAAATCTGGTAACCAATTTGCTCCATCACGTACAGATTTTTTGCTACATTGGGTTAGCAGTTTGAGGTGAACGTTTCAGGTTGAGTGCGATCGAGATAAAAGTTTCTTGGATGAATTCTTTTATACTAATTGTTTAGTAGTTATTCAAATAAGAATAAAGAAAATTGTAACAAGCAGCACATAAGAATAGAGTAATGTCAACAAAACACACTGTGATGGTAGCAAAATTGTCTGCACTTAAAACAGCCACATACATGTGCACAAACATTGAGCATATAAAGCGAGGTTAGACACAAAGCAAAGCAAAGAAATGTGCAAAAAATGTTGTACAGTATGTAAGAATAGAAAACGCAAACCGCACCATTGCATACATGAAGACAAACACCCGATGGTGTGAAAATAAAATTCTAATAAATGAGATCCGACACTGTGGTAATAACTAGCAAATTTTTATTTCAAAGTTTAGTAAAAACACGATATTTGTCAACACAGTTTAGATTTTAAAGTCATTCTTGGGTCAATCAATCTCCTGGTGGGCCCGTTTCTTCTTCCCCCGAATGCTTCTCTTGGTGCACTGCTTGGCATATTTTTCATCTGGGGTTTCCCGCAGCAGCAACCAGCAGAAATCAGCCATCATAGTGGTGTTCCATCTTCCTTGGTACCTTCTCTCTGTGTCCTTGATGTCCTGGTGAAACCTTTCACCTTGTTCTTCACTGTACGCCCCCAAGTTTTCGGGAAAGTAGTTCACATGGGAGTGCAAGAAATGGACTTTCAGGCTCATGTTACAGCCTTGTTCTTTGAAGGCATTGAGCATCCTGGCAACAATATCCTTATAATTCTCATCCCGCCTGTTCCCCAAGAATTTGAGAGCAACATCCTTGAAGGAATCCCAGGCTTCTTTTTCCTTCTCAGACATCGTTTCAGCGAATGCTCCATCTGAAATGAGTTTCCTTATATCAGGGCCAACAAACACTCCTTCCTTTAGCTTTGCTTCAGAAAGTCGGGGGAACTTTGAGCAAAGGTACCGAAAGCACTCACCATCTTTTGGAAGGGACTTGATGAATTGCTTAATGAGACCCAACTTAATGTGGAGAGGTGGTAATAGAATTTTATCACGAGGTACCAAGCTCTCATGAAGAACATTTTTCTCACCGGGTCTCAAATACTCCCGAATTGGCCAGTCTTTTTTCCCCCAGTGTAGGTCGCGGGCCCGGCTATCCCACAAGCAAAGGAAGCAGGGATATTTGGTGAAACCGGATTGCTGCCCTAATAGCATGGATAGAATTTTAAAGTCTCCACAAATCATCCACTTATGCTCATCATAACGAATCTTCTGAAGAATCAGGGCCAAATTCTCGTATTTTTCTTGGAGAATAACAGAGTGAGCAATTATGAAGAAGAACACCTTTTATGCTGTCTTTTGATGAACCAATGAACAGCCGCCATTCAGCAGGATCATACTTGAGTTTAAACTTTTCCATCACTCCGTATATATCGTTGCAAAATACCAAATCTTCCTCTTTGCTGAAATACTTCAAAAATTGTGTCTCGCGGTTGCGGTACCAATAAAAAGTTGTTCCTGGTGACAATAGATTTTTCTGTTTAAGCCGAGAACCTAGCAGTTGGGCAGCATCTTTTGGGAGTCCTAAATCCCGGACTAAATCATTCAATTCAGCTTGAGAGAAAAGTTCAGGTTTCGGATCTGGTTCAGTTTCAAACTCGGAAGTACTGGACTCATCGGGAAAAGCCATCTGATGAGTCTCATCATGATCAGAACCGTCCACACAAATATGATCCAAAGATTTTGGTGGTTCAGGCACAGGTACTTCGTTGCTATGAGGTATAGGCCTAATTGCTGAGGGAAGGTTGGGGTAACTTATTACGTTCTTATTTTTTAAGTTTTATCCCTTCCCAATGCAAGAGCAAAAATAGCAGTCACTGCTGTGGTCTCTTTGTTCACGCCACATCATAGGTATTCTGAAACGAAATGCTTGTTTTTTACCTTTCATCCATAAGCGTAGATCTTCCTCACATGTCTTGCACACTTTGTGAGGAGCCCACGGTTTGTCTTGATCGCCTAACTTCAAACCGAAATAGGCGAAATGTTTCTCTGCCGCTTTTTCACGGTATATTCCCCACAAATAAAACAAAAACTGTCCAGAGAGTTGACGCAACCTCTGGCTCTGTGAGCCATCACAAATACACAGCACTGCAAACTACAACTGTAGTGAACCACTTCGGAATAAAGCTGGATTACGACTGAGCAAACAAAAGGTAATAATGAACTTGCAAGAAACTGAAATTTGACAGGAACGTTCATGTCACAACCACCGTGTTTGAGCGAGCGAATGAGGCGAGACGAACAGGAAAGAACATGCGCCAGCGCGAGTACTGGATTTAGCCCCCCACCTCCCAATTGTCCTGTTAATGTATAAAATGAATACAAAACACTCTAAAATATCATGAAGGAGTGTTTCTAGTTAGTTAACCATTACAACCTCTATTTTGGGCCAAGAAAATAAACTGCAGTCGGCTAAAAAGAAATTATGTGAACATTCCTTATATGGGTAAGAAATCTAATTTTGCAAGAAAACGTGACGTGATGGAACATTTTGGCTATTTTTCCTGGATTCAGCACCCCAAAATCTATAGGAATCAGTTGCAAAACTGGAGGCAGTTTTTTGGTAGTGTACCTGTATTTCTCTTAGACTGAATTTTTATTATACAGTATACAAGTCAGCTTGGTATTGCATTTGCAAATATACATTAAATGGGAAACTTGTTTTTGCCAGGATTCACCCATCCATTTGTGCACAGTGCCAGAAGTTTTATGAGCATTATGCATCATTTATGACAGACTTTACTCTGCAACTCAAGGCAGGGCTCCCCTGTACCTGAAGCTTTATGGCATTTCTAAATAGGAGACCTCAGGAAATGTCCCCATAGCAGTTTGGAGACACACAGGTCCATCATCGACATAAAATTATGTTTCTTTTTGCTGGACATAGCTTCACATAATTAAATGAAGCTTAGCATAAAAGTGTAGCATAAAGCTAAGTGAATCCCTTAAGTCATTACGGCTTTTTTATTCAATAGGGCAACTTTTTCTTGACAGTTACTTAAAAAGACAAGTAGTCTCGAGATACATATTTTCTCCATCAGATTCCCATGCTTTTATACTGGAGCTGTGCATTATTTAGAGGATGGTTAACTTGCAGCACACGGAAAGACTCCTTAACTCTCTTTCCTCCCTTGATGAAGGTAATCTAAGGCACATTAACTGGGATTGAGCACATATTACACCTTTTGATCACTTGGAATCAAATACCGTGTGAAAGACGAAAAACACAATAGCACTTGCCAAGTCTACCCAAGAGATGGCTTTGAAATGCTGCTATGAATTTAGCGTGCCGTTTGTGAGGCTCTGTGGCACCAGTGACTTAAGACTCGTGCTAAAGGGTATTCTTTCCAAACTAACAGTTTTTTGGAAAGAAATCAGATTATTTGTCCATCTGTCTATATATGGACAAAACATCTCTCCAAAAATGTAATTGAGCAAGACCAAATTTGGTGGGTAGGAAAAAAACGGAGAAACAGGGCCAGAGCAGACTGTGGAGTCCAGAGAAATAACCCCCCCCCCCCCCAAAAAAAAAATGCCTTGACACATTTCTATGGGGAGAAACAGTTGCAGCTGCTGCAGCAAAGAAACACAGATACACTGAAACACAGCAAATAATTGCTTCTTTCAAACTCCCTCTCTTCCCTCGGAGCCAACACAGATAAACATGCAGGCACCCGCACACATATATGTACACTGACCTTACAGGCATACACATACAGACATGCAGGTACATCCACAGACATACACAGATGTGAGTGTGTGCATACATACGCAAAATACAGGGATACACACACACATACACGCGCAGAGGAGTTGGAAACGATTCTAAGAAGCATGTTTTGCATGCTTTTTCTACCAAGCATCTCTGCTCTTTCATCCCCACCCTACTGCTATATCCCTATCCATGCAGCTGTTAGTGATTCAAAGATGTATTTCATCTTCTATTTTCTACATTCACCTGTGAAACTGAGTAATTAACCAGATAGCTTTCTTTATAGTTTCTGTGTAAACCTAGTGACTGAACTGTGAAATTTTCTCCTGGTTGCTATGTGTACTGCCACCACTGTTCCCTCTAAGCTGTGCGCGTGTGCGCGCGCACACACCTTGCCAAGCGAGCGCACATACTTTACACCAGAGAGCACACAAAAATTACGATTCTGATAGAAAACAACACACGTCTTAAAATTTAAAAGTTGTTGTGTATTTACTGTTTTCACAAGTTCTACAATATTTTCTAGTGCAATCAATGTGGTGTACATACTGTGTTCTGACGTGTAGTCAAATTTTAAAGTATATAATTCCGAGTGTCGTTATGTGGCGCACAAAAATTCAACCTTCCTTCAAAAGCTGCACAGCTGATATTTTATGTGCACACAGCCTACAGAAAATTAGAGGGAACATTGACTGCCACCTAGTGATATAGAAGCATAGTAATACCTGTAGCCCTGGGACAGTGGGATCCTGTGGTTAAATTATAAAATCCATCCTTTCAAATCTATCATGCTTGTCTTATTTTATTATTCTTTCAACCAATGAAATGTTTTGAAACAGCACCATTCAGACTATCGCCTCATAAATACACACATACACTAACACACAAACCCACGCAGAAAACACAGAAACAAACAGTACATAAGCACAGGTAGACACACACAGAGTGGTTGGAAAGATTTCCATTAGCCATGCTGTACATGCGTTCCCCATTTCTTTTTCTTGTTAGCATAGTTATGTAAAATATTATAAGTGGCATTTTAGAAGGGACATTTAGAAAGTATCTGGGATTCCAGAGCAGAATATTCCAAAATTAGCAGGAGTGGCTGCAATGAAGGGAGGCGTGTATAAATGCCTTCTGAAATTGCTCTGTCTCCACCCTGAAAGGTAAATGTCCTAGTAACCAGTTCTAAAGATGGGCCCCGTGCAGGTAGCAAGGTCGGGGATGTGCACGACAGTTCCTGAATTGCATGTCTTCTGAAACTGGGTACTTGGATGTCCTGGCTGGTCTATTTCAGAAGGAGGGTGACTATGTTCTGAGACTAGCACGTCCTCCATTGCCATTTCAAGTACTCAGAGATTTGGCAGTGGGCCAGTGATATGTTTGAAGTATGTATTTACATGCAGGTTCCTTTGGCCAGGAAATATTAACTGTGGCGACGAAAGCGCATTTTTCTCTTCCCCAAGAAAACATTGCAGCCATGAAACAATAACGTTTTTGCATTTTATTCATGGTCAGGCCTGGAACCAAGGCCAGACATACTTGTGCCATTCTGAAATCTCTCTACAAGGTCCATCTCCCTTGCTCCATCCAGGCCACACCTCCACCACATTCATGTGCTACAAGGACATTCTCATACTGGGGACATCTATATACCCGGCGTCCTTAAATGGATCCGTGGACGTCTCCATGTCAAGTGCCCATTTTCAGACATCCAGCTCATGAATAAGGCTTCTAAAATGACCCCGTATCTTTCTCTGCAAAGCTGTAATTGCATGCAGCAGCATGCCAATAACATGAATAGTACATATTTTAAATCTGCTTATCTTTAAATTCCTTCACAATGAATCTCAGTTTTTACTGATCAACTTGCAAAGAGGAAAGCATGATCTGTCATGTTACTATACTTTTTGTAGCCATTCAAGAGTTTTGATAGTGTGATTGTAGTAGAGGTAAAAGGAGAAATGGTGCAGAGAGGGACATACATTTCAAGTCATCTCTTGTCAAGTAAACTGTATAAAGAGGGCAAGGTACACAAGAATATTCTTATCAGTAGCTCAAGCAGTGTACAGTTTCGCCATTCCCCACCCCCCAGCAGACTCATGTACTGGATTGTAGGGAAATATTTTTTTCTGTACAGATCTACGTACCTGTAAGGAAAATGCCATTGGAGGGGGGGAGCTTTTATCACTTTTTTGTTCCAATTTCCCTACAGTGTAAACTTTTCTTACATATTTTGCACTGCAAAAAAATCAGTATGTTTAGTAGCAAAGATGCCGCTGGAACACAAGCAAGTGAAAAATCCCATTGCATAGTTTACAGAGAAGTCACTGATACTGCTGGTTCCACTGCTTACTCGCTGATCAGTGTAGCGGCTTTCAAATATACTTCACTGAGAAAGTTTAACTAAGCTCTGAGCTGAAATGGAGGCAATCTGGATGAGTTTTTTTCGTTGCTGTTTTCAAATTGTGCAGCTGGAACATGAGACAGAATAGTTGACATTATTTGTCTGCTGTTCATATTAAACACGTTCAAGTGCTTTGACAAACCCTAATTTTAAAATGATTCTCTATAAGAGTACGTTGACCGGAAAGCTCTGCTTTTACCTCTGTGAAGTCATTTTCAGACAAAGTGACATTCTAATTGTATCTACAGTATATAGAATTCCAGCCAAGAATTTCATATATGTGTTCACTATTGACATGTTTTAGGGAGGGGAAAAATGTAAATGTGTGCGACTTGACATTGTGACAGATTAATACTTAATCATTAGACTAAAAGAACAATTAGACAACTTAAATGCATTCTACACCATGTCTGGAAGCTACATTGAATCCTACTTTTCTGAAAGGTCTGTTGCTATTTAACTGATAAAAATAAATCCCTGACAATCCAGGGATTTAAATGGATTACTGAAAAACTCCCAACAATTAAATATGATTCTAGGAAATTAAAATGTAGTGAATTACTGTAATTTAATGGTACTGTATTTAAAAGCAGGATATTTTGTATAATAAGCCCTTTGTTAGTAATTGATAAAGTGGAATGTAAGTCATAAAATAAACAGAAGCCCAAAATATCCTGTATCTTCTGGGAGACTCCCGGGCTATTTGATCTGCCTCTAGCCTTCCAAGTCTCTTCTTGTATATCCTGCACAGCAACCTCTGTGCTGCACAAAGGCATGGACAACCAAGGAGAGCCATTCTGCAGGTCCAGGAACCAAAGTGCCAGAACAAGAGGGCACAACATTGCTCTTCTTGGCGCATCTCCTTACTCTGTCCCTGGACATCTGCTGTCTGTCGCTGCTGGTAAGGAGTGCTGAATCAGACACGGCTAGACCACTCTTTATGCTCAAGGACTGCGCGGCACCAATAAAATGGAGGAAGATCGAGCAAACAGCTTGTGAATGCTTGTGAAAATAAGAGAGGAAAGGGCAAATGTTTGAGAAGGAAACAAAGGCGAAAGTTGAATGGTGGAAAGAAGATGAGAGTCAGGGTGGGTAAGCACTGAGAGCAATTAAGTCACATGGTGTGAATGATGGGGGAGATGAAAGAGAAGGGTGTCCATCAAGGGATGAAAGAGAAGAGAGTGGGTGAATGATGGGAGAGAGATGCAGAAAAAGGATGGCGTAAAGGGAGGCGATGAGAATCAGAGTGAAATACTGGGAAGAGTGGAAGATTAGATCTGGGGTTGGCCTACATACTAGGACGAATAGATTGCTAAATCATGGGGAGGGATGAACAAAGCACAATGGAGTGTGGATATGAAAAAAGTAGCGAGGGAAATATGAAGGAATAAAAGGGTAGATAAAAAAAGTAGGACTATGAAGAGGAGGGAGAGAAGAGGTGGTGAGGGGATTTGGATTTAGCTCATGCCTTTTCATTGGTAGCTCAAGGTGAGTTACATCCAGGTGCAATAGGTATTTCCCTGTCCCCAGAGGGCTTACAATCTACAGTAAGTGTGCTCCTGAGGCAATGGAAGGTTAAATGATTTGCCGAAGATCACTAGGAGCCTTAGTGAGATTTGAATCCTAACTTCTTTGGTTCTAAGCCCGATGATCTAACCATCTGACTATTCCTACACTTCACAAGCATAAACAAAAGCAAACAAACAAAGCCTGAAATGACGCCAATCTTCATCTTAAGAAAAGGCACGACAGAAAATGCAACATTTGAAGGTCATTTACTAACAGAAGAAAGAGTGGTGTGAGATGAAATAAAGAGAGCAGAGGAAAACAAAAGAGAAATCAAGAAACAGCATGAATAGAGAAACAATTAAAGAGAAGATCAAAAACTGAAGGATATCAGAAAAAAACCCTCAAAATACAATGGTAAGGACAAAAAAGCAGGAGGAGCATCATGGCAAATGCACGCTAGCTCTCACAACGCTGAGCCATCGGGCCTATGGTTCTGTCAGTGCTGACAATTTGGGAAAACATAGAGCAAAGAGTAAACCTTACTCAGCAGTAATGGAGTCATTCCTTATGACTGATCTGATCGAATCCTGTCTGTTGTGGAGAGTGGCAGTTGACTTGGGGATTGATGGTGTGTTGAACCAGAAGAAATGCCAGAAAACAAATATGTTATCAATACTGTAAATAAGTTATTTTTCCAGAAGCACTCCACCATATATATTCTCCAACAGCAAGTGGTCCCTTCTAAAAGTAAAGGCAAATTTTTTGTCGGACTTATAATTATTACATGCGCATAACTACCCTGCAAGTATGTCTACATGTCCATTTTAATCTGTGTTATCATAAAATCAACATATTTCTTCTCTATTTTATTCAGGGCTAGTCTGGATTTTATTTTCTCTGAGTGGGAAGGAGGGGGGATTGAAGCCCAGTTGACTAGCCAGGACTAGATAGAGTAGATAGGGTGGGAGAGAGGGGACACTGACTGGCTAGCTGGGCTTAGAATTTGGCCGGGAGATGCATCAATCAACCTCTGGCATGTTCCTGATGGGGCCTTAGGAGAAGATTCATTAAGTTGCCTCATGTGACATTAGGAGATTTCAATTTACATATTAGGAAAGGCCCCTTGAAGGTGTCTAGTAACACCTTTTGACTGTTATGACTGCACTTGGTTATATTCAGATTATCAATGATGCTACACATGGAGCATAATTCATGGAGGGGCATATTCTGGCCGTCAGGACGGCCCTGAGCAAGATGGTCTAGTTAGGACCCGATTCTGGACTACGGGAACAAAACATTCCTGCAGTGCACAGAATCAGGCCCGTGGACAGCCCGGCACGCCCCTGCCACCTGCGTGGACGTCCTCCCCATAGGTGACACTGACTCCCATGGCTTAGGCCCTCCTCTTCCCCACCAAATGATCAGGCAGCAGGGTCAGTGCTGCTTATTCCACCTTCAAGGTGGAATTAAGCAGCATATCCCCTTTGACCCAGCAGGACGTACAGGGCTGTGACCTGAATCGGTCCTGTATGTCCTGCCGGGCTGGCATGCCACTGCTTCGCCCAGATCCCGCCCCCTCCCACCCCTGCTGGCTCTCCCCATCCTGTTGCTCAGGATGTATAGGGAGAGCCGGAGGAGGAATCAGGCCTGGATGGCTTACGGGATGTGCAGCCCTGCAACCCGCGTCCCAGAATCGGGACCATAGTCACAAAGAGATCTTAGATTTAAGTTTTGTTCAGTCTTCTGTTCTGGATTTAGGATATTCGCTAGACCATCAAATCCTGCCTTGGACTAATCACAATTTGTTATCTGTATCACTGTGTTCAGCTAAAACTACAGTTCATTTCTGCTTCTGTTAGACAACATAGAACTTTTTGGCCACAGTATAAATTAGATGAATTGAGCAGACTATGGTTGCCCCATTTGGATGATATGGATCAACTTGCTGAAAGGGATGATGCTGATGCAGCTGTTCAGTGGATGAATTGTTTCATGAACCACTGAACAAAGTAGAGCATGTACTGCTAAAGCTACAAGTTCTGGACCTCCTTGGAGTAATTTATTTATTTACATTCTCTTATATACCGCGCTATTCAGCATCAGTGTGGTTTACATTGAACAAACTGAAATTACATTGAACAGGGCATTATAACTTGGAGATAACCCTCCATAACCCATGTTCCCTGTAAAATAGTTAAGTGGCTTGCCCAAGACCACAAGGAGCACCTGTGGGACTAGAAATCCCAGTCCTTCCGGCCCAAGGTTGCTGTCCTCTAGTGGGATTTGAACCCCTGACCTTCTGGCCTGAATTACCTTGCCCCAACCACTAGGCCACTCCTCCACTCTGATAGTAATAGTGACATTGTTCAGCAAAGACAAGAGCTACAGAGAAAGGAACAGAGATGGAGGATTACTTTTGTTCCTGCTCGCCCGCAGGATTATTTGATTCAATTGCATAGCTGTCAGCAGTTGGTGTCTGAACATAAAAAGGAGCATTAGAATACTCAGATTTACACTAAAGCTGGTCAGACAACTCATTTGTTTCCAGTTGTCAAGCAACTTACACGGGTGGCCTCTAAAGGACCTGAATGTGAGTCCATTGATCCTCAACTCTTTCTAACGTCTTTCTATAATAAAAATGAAAAGATTAGAGAGAATGTTTTTCATGTTGATTTGGCCAATTGTCCTATTTCTGAGATATCTGAAGGGAGGGTCTGGGGAACTTTTAGCTTAGCTGCAGAAGATCAAGTTCTTGCAGCTATTTCTCCCTTGAATAATATGTATAGCCCCTTGAATAGTTGTCTTGTTATTTAAATCTTTGAAGGAACCTTTGTGTAGGTCAGTTACTGCCATTATTAATGGTTCATTGTTAAACAGTACTGTTCCTGATACTTTGAAAAGATCTTCAGTATATTCATTGCTAAAAAATTATTACTTAAGTAAGGAAGATCCTCCGAATTTTCATTCTATTTCTTCTTTTTGGATAAGTTTCTGGAAAAAATTTGTTTTGAGACAGCTTCAGGAATATATTGATAAGCAGGATATACTTAATGCTTTTCAATTTGGCTTTCACCTACATCGTGACTCCGAAACTTTGTTGTTGTCACTGATGGATACCTTTCTTACTGGTTTTGATCAAGGAAAATCTTATCTATTAATTAGGCTTGATATTTCCACAGCTTTTGACATGATTGATCATTCTTTGTTGTTGGCAAGACTGCATGAGATTGGTCTGAATCATAATGTCCATTCCCGGTTCTCTTCTCTTCTATCTGAGTGACAGTTTCAGGTGAGATCTGTGGGAAAATGTTCTTCCTGGCAGCTTATTACTGCCGGTGTACCGTAGGGATCTGCTTTTTCTGCAATATCGTTTAACATTTATGTTGCTCTTATCTTTAAGATTTTTAATGGCCTTGACATTATTTACAGGATTTATACAGATGATACTCAGTTTGTGGTTCTTATATCCTCTTCATTGGATGATACGATGGAGTATGCAAGTTTATGCATTAGTGCTATAAAGTCCTGGACGACATACAACAGACTGGGGTTGAATGTGAATAAAACCAACATTTTGCTTTTGTCCTGGTTACTTCCAGACCCAGTATCTATTATCATGTGAGCTGGTGATTGTCTGTTACCAGTGGGTGTTCAAGCTCTCGACCTAGGGGTCGTGCTTGATATCCAATTGAATATGCAAGCTCATATATAGAAAGTTACCAGGGCTGCCTTTTTTAAGCTTCATTTAATCTTCAGACTGTTTTTTGTCTTTGTGAATCTGTGTCTAGTGGTTCAGGCTCTGATTTTGTCACCACTTGACTATACTAATATTCTATTTCTCAGGCTTCCCTCGTATGGTATTCGGCCCTTGCAGTAGATACAGAATGCGGCAGCACGTCTCATAACTAATAGCAGAAGGCTTAAATACATTTCTACTGATTTATATAAGTTACATTGTTTACCAATTAAATTCCAAATTTTATATAAATTCATCATGTTGGTATTTAAATCTCTCAGTCATAGAGCCCCCACTTATCTTGTCGACTTCTTTGCAAGTTTACTGTCCTCATGTTTTACACTCGCAGGAGACTTTATTGCTGGATGTTCCGTTATTTTGGCAGATGTATTTTCAAGTGTTTTGTAATGAGATATCTTCCATGGCCACCCCACAAATTTGGATTGCTTTGCCATCAGAATTGCGTTGCATATTGGATATTCGGATGTTTCAAAAAAAATCGAAGGAGCGGTGACTGAGCCCTGGAGTGCAGGCAAGGACGGAGCTCGTCGGTGCGCTGTGTGTGCGGGTCCTGGAATCTGAGGTCTGCTTCATTTTCCTGGCACTACACTGACCATCTATCAGGCATCGGACTGCCCTGCGGGGTCCTAGTGGGCTTTAAGACTCTGCCCTACGGCCCTTGGGCCGTGGCCCGAAGGGGCGTGACCAAAGGGGCAGGCCACGCCCCTTTGGCACCCCTTCGGCATCCATTGGCATCCTTGGCATTTGAGTATACTATGTTTATTTGTTCTTTTGATTGATGATTATTTATTATGGGGAAACGCAAGGTTAAAAAGCCAGTGGAGGATAAGGGTCCGATGCCTACAGGGGAGGGTAAGGTGTTTGGCCCTTTGGACAAACACTTTTTAACCCTCCCTGATACATGTTCTCCTTCTGAAGGTGCGTCTTTAAGCTCCATTGAGCGGATTCCTCCTCTCCCCCCTATCTCTCAACTTTCCTCAACTTTGGTAAGCGATAGTAATAAAGTTCTTTTACCTCTTTATTCTCCGACCCTGTTACCTAATCCGGTAGTGGTCCCGGCTGTTTTGCAAACATCGATAACTCCTACTGATGAGATTACTTTGAAAGATCTTTAATTGCTTCTTTAGATGCAAAGGTTTCTACTTCCTTTGATTCCTTATGTGTATACACTCAAGAATCTAACTGGAAGTTCGTCAAGGTTGATGCTCAGCTAACTGAGGTGGTAACTTCTTTTTCAGAGGTAAATAAGCAACTTTTGCATTTGCAAAGTATTAGCACGGCTTCTATTAAAGATTCCTTAATTATTCAGAATAAACTGGAACTGTTGGAGAACAGTGCCAAAGCGCTGAATCTCCGGTTTTTTAATTTTCCTGTCTTCATTGCTTTCTCCACAGATTCTGCTTGATAAGTATTTCCATGAAGTTTTGCTATTTGTGGATAAAATTATTGTGCAGTCATGTTACTATATCCCTGTAGGTAAACGTCGGGTTAATAATGATGATGCTGGGTTGGATGTTCTTTCCATAGATATTATTAATAAGGATTTAACTGATTTCATGGAAGATTCATCTGATAAGATTGAGAAAAAAGCCACATTGTTGGCTACTTTCCTTTCTTCTGCAGATAAACTTCGTGTTTTAAAAGCTTATTTCAAGAATAAAGCGAAATTGTTTTGCGGCTTCAAATTAAATATATTTCCAGATGTTTCTAGATCCACCCAGGTCTGGAGGAAGGGCTTTTTGGTACTAGAGCCCCGTGTAATCGGACTGAGTGCCTCTTTTTTCCTGAAATTTCCCTGTAAGTGTATCATTGCTTTTCAAAATTGCACTTATGTATTTTCTGAAGTTGCTCAGCTAGAAAGTTTTTTGCTAGATAGGAAGGGATGAAGTATGAGTTTGCTTTATTTTGATGGCTTGTAATTATGGGGATGCAATTTATCCCTTAATTTCCTTTGCTTCAGTTTTATTTTATATTGATCAGGGCATCAGTTCACCTTTTTGTGGGCTATTGCTGTTATCAGTGTCTATTAGAATTGGATATTTTCCATGGAAACATCTTTTGTATTGTTTGTGTTTGGATTTTTATTTGTTGAAAACCCAATAAACATATTGCAACTAAAAAAAATTTGAAGGAGCATTATTTCAGCAAGCCTTTTCAGCCTTTTGCGTAAACTAACCTTCACGTACATAATGTCAGGCTATTTCCTGTGTGTTTAACAAGCTAGCAGGTTTATATGTTTTTGAGGCATGTTCATGTCATGTTATGTTTGGTTATTGTTTTTAGATGTAAATCCACCTAGGTGTTAGTGTGGAATATAATTTTTTAAAATAAATAAACACTAAGGGGTTATTCTGACCTGCGAATAGCAGGCATGGATGTCCGACTTAGATGTCCAACGCCCGCTATTCTCAGAGAGCGAATTCTGTGACCCAGGCTCCCCACATGCACAGAGGGCTTGTGCGGGGAGCAGTGGGCGGGAACGGGGACGGGAGGGGGAAGGCCAGAGGCAGAGGATGGGTGGAACGAGGGTGTGCTGACTCATCTGGATGTACAGGGCCGATTCAGGTTATGACCCTGTATGTCTGGCGAGGCCAGAGGTGGGATAAGTGCCCCCCTGAGGATGGAGATCAGGTTTGGCAGTCCCCGTCCAGCACACAAGCCATGGCAGGTAGGCCCTCTCCACCCAATCCCAGTGCTGGCAGCCACGCAGAGGGTTGGGTGGCAGAGAAAAGGAGTTTGAAGCAGTGGCGGGCCTTGCGAGCTCCTGTTGTGCATCCCAGTGTCATGCAGGAGCCCTGTTATGGGGAGGTTGGGCAGGCACTTGGTCGTCAGCTGGCACAGAATGCTGTGCATGCTGACCCGTCCAAATGCCTTGATTCTGCAACCGTGGGAATGTATAGCTGCTGTGGTTGCAGAATTGGATATATCTGGGGGCCGAACAGATTCTGCCTCCACAAGTCCCTTATACTTATTAGGTATAATTGCATTGCTTCAAGTATCACTGTTCCCCTAGCAACTTTACATAGCTTAACAAATTTAAATAACTAGAAGAAATCTTTGAATTGAAAATGCAGATAGCAGTCTACCAGCAAGATGGGGGCTATCCAGTCTTTTGCACTGAGTCTTACATGTATGGTGGTCTCCCAGTTGGTGAGAGGTCTTATATGTCCACTAAGTGCAAAGAGCTCTTTGCTCTCAGGAAATGAGTCCAATCTCTGGAGGCAAGAGTAGTGCACTTGGAGGAGCTGAGGCAAACAGAGAGGTATATAGACGAGAGATACAGGGATTTAGTAGAGAGCTCTACCTCCAGTCTCGCAGTCTCTCTGCTGCCATGGAGGAGAGAGGTCATGTGAAAGGAGAGCATCACCTTTGTATAGCAGGAATTCATCCTGTAGCTAGGACCTCTCCTCCAAGTGATGTAATACCCTCTTGCACTGAAGATTTAGGACAGCCATTATAGTTGGCAATTCGATCATTAGACATGTAGATAGCTGGGTGGCTGATGGACATGAGGTCGCCTGGTAACATGCCTGTCTAATGCAAAGGTAGTGGACCTTGTGCGCCACCTAGACAAGGTTTTAGATAGTGCTGGGGAGAAGCCTGCTATCTTGGTACATGTTGATACCAATGATATAAGAAAATGGGGGAGGGAGGTTCTGGAAGCCAAATTTAAGATTTTAGGTAGGAAGTTGAAATCCAGAACTTCCAGAGTAGCATTCTCAGAAATGGTTCCTTTTCCACGTGCAAGAGGCAGGCAGAGCTCTGGAGTCTCAATGCATGGATGACACAATGGTGAAAGGAAGAGGGTTTTGGATTTGTTAGGAACTGGATAACTTTCTGGGGAAGGGGGAAGATTTTCTGAAAGGATGGGCTCCACTTTAACTGGGGTGAACTCAGACTGCTGGCATTAACCTTTAAAAAGGAGATAGAGCAGCTTTTAAACTAGATAATGGGGGAAAGCCGACAGTCATCCAAGAGTGCATGCATCCTTTACTTGCAAAACAGGGAAGTCGTGTATGTGCGATAGAGAGGTTCCAATAAAGGTAAAAGTAACCCAGATGCCTTTAAGTAAAAATCGGATAGAGTTGAAAGATTCCAAATTAACCCTGTCCTCAAATAGCCAGACTGTTAATATTTGTAAAAAATAAACCTTGAAATGCCTGTATGCAAATTCTAGAAGTCTAAAAAATAAGATGGGAGAGTTAGAATATATAGCAATGAATGAAAAGTTAGATATAATTGACATTTGAGAAATCTGGTGGAAGGAGGATAACCATTGGGCCACTATGATACCAAGCTACAAACTATATCATAATGATAGGGTAGATCACATTGGTGGAAGGGTGGCTCTATATGTTAAAGAAGGCATCAATAAAGGTTTTTCAGGAAGCAAAATACACTGTAGAATCTCTATGGATAGAAATACTCTATAAAAAGGGAAAGGGAATGGCAGTGGGGGTGTACTACCATTTGCCTGGACAGAATGAACAGTTGATGAAATGCTAACAGAATTTAAGGAAGCTAGCAATGTTTAGAACACAATAATAATGGGAGATTTCAATTACCCCAGTATTGAATGGGTAAATGTCGCATCAGGACATGCTAAGGAGATAACGTTTCTAGATGAAGTAAATTACTGCTTCATGGATTAGCTGGTTCAGGAACCAACACACAGGGATGCTATTTTAGACCTAGTCCTCAGTGGAATGCAGGGTTTAGTGCAAGAAGTAACTGTTTTGGGGCTGCTTGCAATAGCGATCATAACATGATCACTTTTGATTTCATAAATAGAGGGAGAATAGCAAAGAAATTGACTGTGTTAGCATTTAACTTTCAAAAAGGAGACTCATAAAATGAGAAAAATGGTTAAGAAAAAAATAAAAGGAGCAACTGCAAAGGTTAGGAGCTTGCATCAGGCCTGGGCGTTATTTAAAAATACTATCTTGGAAGCCCAGAACAGATTATTCCTTGCTTAAAAAAGGTGTAAGGAAGGCCAAATAACAGCCGGAGGGAGGGGGGTAGCAATGCTGCCCAACAGGATCTGCAATCTAGTTGGCCACCTAGTTCACTTAAGGGCTCATTCCATCCAGGACGTCCAGCCCCTCTGTATGTCCGGTTTGACCAGACATACAGAGGGGCTCGCGATTTTGATCCCGCGGGATCAGAATCGCAATCAGTCATGTATGTGCAGGCCGGGACTGTGGTTCAGCCTGACCTGCACATACACAACAAGCCCAACTAAGTCAGCCAGGGTTTTTAAACGGACCCACGGCGCCATGGTATCCGGTTGCCATGGCACTGTGGCTCCATTTAAAAGCCGCAATGCCAGTTGCTGGAAAAAACAGCTTATTCCCCACAGCCCGACGCCTCATCTGGCCTCCTAAGGCCAGGGTCGGGCTACGGAGAATGTTCTCTGGCCCCCCCTGCCCTATCTGCGTCTCGGGCCCAAAAAGAAAACACATCCAGGGAAGTTATTCCACCTTGGAGGTGGAATAACTTCCCCGCACAAGTCACTGGCCCTCAACGTACAGGGCCGACATTAGAATCGGTCCTGTACATCCAGGGCTGGCAACTGCCCACCACCCGCCCAGACTCTGCCCCCAGGCCGCCCCTTCCCCGCCCCCATCTATCTTCCCCACACAACTGGTGGGAAAGTCAGTCCCCGGCAGGGAAGGCACAAATAGTGTGGATGGATGTGCGACAGAATAACCCCCTTAATGGACAGGCTAGCCCTGTAGTCACATCCATTATCCAGACAGAGGTGATATTCAGCCACTACTACACAGATAACTTATGCAGAGAGCACTTAGAGCAGGTTTTTTACTGTCCTAAAATAATCTGGATTGTGGCTCCGAAAATTGCCGCTATCCATATAAATTCGGACATGTTTTTCTAAGCTGCACTAACCGTTAATATGGCAGACAGCCAGGGCAGATGCAGATAGCGCATTGATTTTCTAACTTATGTATATATATATATATTTAAAGACTGATATTTCCTCAACTGAGAACTGGCACAAATGCCTGATATAATTTAAAAGCCAAGGCTTGGGTGCTTAGCTCACACCTTAATAAAAGTGTTATTCATTTACACTTAATGTTATTTATAGCTAGTCTTTAAAACATCAGTTAGACTGTGTCTTAGCTTAACGACTTTCATTTTTTGTCTTATTCTTGGATGTCCTCGCTTTTATTCCTAGAATGTATTTTTATTCCTTATATTATCATACCTTTTATTTTTAATGTATTCCTCATTTTAGCTGTGCCTGATGTATTTAAAATTCCTCTGACAGCTACTGTATTTATGCTATGTCCATTTGCATGTATGGATGTGATGTCCATAAAAGGTTTTGATGAGGTTTGGCAGCGTAGCACTTTTTACTTAGATTCATATGAGTAGTGACTGGATCTGAATCGAAAGAGGCCTTCGATAATTTTAAACCCTAACACCTCCCTCAGGGGTTAAATTAAACCTCAAAACAAATCAATTGAAATCAAGGGATTGTGTTTGGTTTTTAACTGCCAGCAGAAATGCCAGTTTAATTTAATAGCCCGAAGCAGTGACAGATACATCAGCCCTTAAACAGTCATTAATCCATTGCTAGTTTCTTAGTGTACGCGACACCTATTGTACAAACTAGTGTTTCAGGTCAAAGCCGGGGAAATGTTTTTAAGTTCTCATCCCATTAGGCGTAAACCTTGGCAGCTGGATAAGCCCTGTCCCCTCCCAGATGACAGATAAAAGTGTGGGAGATGATGTGGTCTAACAGTAATTCCGAGGCTGTAATTTTCAGGGTAGATTGTGAAAGTACCAGAATCATTATACAGAATAAACACATTTGCTGTTGTTGCAGCTGTCCAAGCTGTGGACTGAGCAAGACAGGAAGCACTGTTTGCTGAAGCTAAATTATTTTGAATTCTTTGCTGGCTTGTTTTCTCTGTTACTACATGCAGATGTGTCGCATGCTCCCAGACTGCAGATGTTGATAATGTTGTAGAATGTGACACTTTCTGGAATGTCCGACTAATGCAGAAAGGGAAGAGGGAAAAGACCAAACTCATTGACATTTCATGGTGTAGCCAAAGTCACAGAAGATGTTTATAGAGGATCTGCAGACATTTGCAGCTTGAATTACTAATGCATGCTAACGTCATTAATACATGTTATTTTACCCAATTTACCCATGTCTAACAATAGCCAAATTAACATGAATAAAATACATTCTCTAAAATGCTTGTATGCAAATGCTAGAAGTCTAAAGAATAAGATGGGAGAGTTAGAATATATAGCACTAAATGAAAGGTTAGATATGATTGGAATATCAGAGACATGGTGGAAGGAGGACAACCAGTGGGACACTGTGATACCTGGGTACAAACTATATTGTAATGATAGAGCTGATCAAATTGGTGGAGGGGTTGCGCTCTATGTTAGAGAGGGCATTGACTCAGAAAGGATTAAAGTTTTGCAGGAAACAAAATCTGCTGTAGAGTCTATATGGATTGAAATTCAATATAAAAGGGGGAAGGCGATGGCAGTGGGGGTGTACTATCGAGCACCTGGCTAGAATGACCAAATGGATGATGAAATGCTCAAAGAAATCAAGGAAGCTAACAAAAGTTACAGCGCAGTAATAATAATGGGTGATTTCAATTACCCCGGTATCGACTGGGTCAGTGTCACGTAAGGACATGCTAGGGAGATAAAGTTCCAAGATGAAATAAATGACTGCTTCTTGGAGCAGCTGGTTCATGAACCGACCAGAGGGGAAGCCATATTAGACCTAGTCCTTAGTGGAACACCAGATCTAGTGCAAGAGATAAGGGTGTTGGGGCCACTTGGCAATAGTGATCATAGCATGATCGCCTTTGATTTAATTAGTGGAGGAGGGATAGTAAGGAAATCCACAGTACTACCTTTTAACTATCGAAAGGGAGACTATGATAAAATGAGGAAAACAGTTAAGAAAAAACTAAAAGGAGCAGTTGCGAAGGTTAAAGACGTACATCAAGCTTGGGTGTTGTTGAAAAATACTATCTTGGAAGTCCAGACCAGCTGTATTCCACGCTTTAAGAAAAGTGGAAGGAAGTCCAAAAAACTGCCAGCATGGTTTAAAGGTGAGGTCAGAGAGGCTGTTGTTGCCAAAAAAGCATCTTTCAGGAAATTTATTTATTTATTTATTTTATTTAACAGTATTTCTAAACCGCCTTATCTTAATAATCAAGGTGGTATCACAGCAAGCAATCAGGTAAAGTGTGTGTGTTGTACATGCAGTGAGGATGAAACTTAGTTGTGTGAGGGCTGTGTTGGGTGCTTGATTTGTTTGAGCTATGTACAAGGTGGGCTATTTACAGTGGTGCTAAAAACACATTTTATATACATACAGTTGTTTAGGAGGATTGGAGTGCTGTTATCCATTCTCTTAGGTTATGTGATGTGACCATAGTGCTCTATGAACAGCATGGTTTTCAGTTGTTTTCTGAAGTCTTTGAGGTCTGGAGTTGCCCTTAGATCGTCCGGTAGATTGTTCCATATTGTTGGAGCAGCCATGGAGAGAGCTCTGTCTGTTGTGTCCTTGCGTGTGTGCTTGTATTCATTTGGGGTACTGACTCGGTTGCGTGTTTGACTTCTTCTAGGACGTGCGCTGGTTTCCGGTTGTATGAGCGTGTGGAGGCTGTTGGCTGATGTGTGCTCTTTTATCTTAAATAGGTTTATGATAGTCTTGTATCTGATGCGAGCACTGATTGGGAGCCAGTGTAAGTCCTTTAATGTAGGTGTGATGTGCTCCTGCCTAGAGGCTCCGGATATGATTCGAGCTGCAGTGTTTTGTGCCAGCTGGAGTGGTTTGAGAGCTTGTTTTGGTAGTCCAAGGTATATCGGATTGCAGAAGTCCAGTATTGGGGTTATCAGTGCTTGACAGACGGTACGGAAGTGTTCTGGAGCGAGGAGTGGTTTCAGTCTCCTGATGATTCGCATCCTGTAGTAGGCTTTTTGTATTGTTTTGTCTATGTGTGGTTTGAGGTTGAGTTTACTGTCCAGAGTAACCCCAAGGTATCTCACCTCTGATCTTATCGGTATCGTGGTGCTTTGTATCTTTATGTTTGGTGGGTGTATGAAGCTTTGGTTCCGAGTGATGATTAAAGCTTCGGTCTTGTTGTAGTTTATTGCGAGGTTGTTGTTTTGGCACCATTTCGCCATTTGGGTAAGGCAGTCTGTTATCTTAGAGAAGTCCGGGTTGTCGATTGATATCGGGGAGTATACCATGATGTCGTCTGCGTATATTGTGTATTGGATGTTGTTCTCTTTAATAATGTTGCATATTGGTTGGATGTAGATGTTAAAAAGGAGTGCTGAGAGTGCGGATCCTTGCGGTACTCCTTGTTGTACGTTTATGGGTCGGGAGGTGTCATGTCCCACCTTGACCTGTAGCTGTCTTTCGGTTAGGTACGAGTGGAACCATTTCAGAGTGGTACCGTGTATACCAGTGTTCTTTAGTCTCTCCAGGAGCATATTGTGGTCAACTGTGTCGAAAGCTGAGGAGATGTCGATGAAGATCATTATAATTCCATTCCTGGTGTTGTCAATTATTCTTATGATGCTGTCGAAGAGGTAGATCAGTAGAGTTTCGACTCCATGGTTGGGACGAAATCCGTGTTGGTTGTCGTCGAGAGTTCCGTGTTCGTCAATGTGTTCCTGAAGTTGTAGTTGAACCGTCTTTTCGATTATTTTTGCGAGGAAGGGTATGCTGGAGATTGGTCGGTATGCTGCTGGGTCCTTTTTGTCGAGAGTAGTTTTCTTTGTGATTGGTCTTACTGAGGCAAGCTTTAATTGCTGTGGCATGAGTCCTTGAGTGAGTGAGTTGTGTACCATTTTATGAATGGTTGGTATGAGGCTTGATTTGGTGGCTTTGACCCATGACACTGGGCAAGGGTCTGTAGGAGCAGTGCTTGTGTTGATTGTGGAGATGATGTGGGATATCTGTTCTTTTGAGGGTGAGTAGAATGTGCCCCAGGTTTTGGGGTGTACGTTCGTTCTGGTGGTTCCACTGGGTGTTGTGCGCTCTGTGGAGTGAAATTTGTCTTTGATGTGGTCGGCGAATTTCTGTGGATCCACTTGTATTTCTCTTTCTGCTGCTTGCTCTTTTGTCAGGGTTTTTACTATTTCGAAAAGTTCTCTGGGTTTGTTGATGGAAGAATTTATCAGGTTTGTGTGGAATTCTCTCTTTGATTGGTTGATGTGTTCATTGTATTGTTTTTGCTTTGTTAGGTAAAGATGTTGGTCGGAAGTAGTTTTGTTTTTTCTCCATCTCCATTCAATTTTCCTGAGCTCCCTCTTTTCCTGTCGTATTTTTGCTGAGTACCATGGTTTGTTTTGTCTCTTGTTGTGGTGTTGATTCTTGGTCCTGTCAACGGATGGTTTGGCGGCGTTAGCTAGAACGCTGTTCCAGTTGGAAACTTGTTCCTCCAGGTCCTCTGAGTCAATGTTCAAGTGTTGTATTGTGTCCTGTATGAATTCGTCCTTGTCAAAGGACTTGAATCGTCTTTGTGTGTGTGGGATGTTCGCTCTTTCGCTTGTCCGGTCTTCTTGTGATTGCAGTTTCGTCTCGATTAAGTAATGGTCAGACCATGGTACTGGGGTGATGGTGGGTGTAGAGATTAGGTCTCTTGAAGTTAGGTAGTTTGATGCGAAGATGAGGTCTGGGGATGATCCAAGTCTGTGTGTTGGTGCATTGACTATCTGTGTGAATTGAAGTGAGGTCATTGCCTGAAGGAAGGCCTCTGCATCTTTTGTATTGGCGGACTTAAGGTTGAAGTCTCCGATTAGTAGTGCTGGTTTGTTGTTTGTTGTTATGGCACAGGCTTCTTCGAGTGTGAAGGCTAGTTCGTCGGGTGGAGCACGGGGTGCTCTGTAGGTTAGGCAGATTGCAATATTCTTGTTCTTGATGCTAATTGTGTTACACTGCTGTGTATCTGTGAGGTTCTGTGTCTTGGACTTGAGTTCTGTTTTTGCTATTATTAGGACTCCTCCTCCACGCTTGTGGGTGCGTGGGCAGTTGTATGCTGAGTAGTTGTTCGGTACTAGTTGGTTGAGTAGTACACTGTCGGTAGGGTTGAGCCATGTCTCTGTGATGCATATTATGTCGGGCTGTCGCTCTTCTATGTGGTCTACCAGAGTGTGTATCTTGTTGCAGACGGATCTGGCGTTTATGAGCTCAATTGTTGTTGTCTTTGTGGAAGAGGTTGTTGCTACATGTGCTTCCTTTGAGCCGGTGTTGGGGTTTGATTTGTGTCTGTTTGGTCTCTTTGCTTGGGAGGTTGCGAGTGTCTCTTTGTGTGTGTTGTGGACCGAGATATGGCAGTGCAGTTGGGGGGTACCATGGTGTGTTTGTTTGGGGGTAGTGGAGGTGTGTGGTCGGTGGGAGGAGTTGTGTGACTAGAAGGTATAGAGGGAGGAAGTATGTGGTGTGCATGTTGGTAGTTTGTGATGTTCTGATAGGGTGACGCCTGTCTCCTTAGGTCTTCGTCTGTTGTTTGCTTTTGGGGAGAGCTGTACTTGTTGCGGGAGCTTGTCCCGGGGATGTGGAGCTGGATCTGTTGCGGTGCGGGAGCCTGTCCCGTGGAGGGAGCCTGTCCCGTGGATGTGGAGCTGGATCTGTGGCGGTGCGGGAGCCTGTCCCGTGGAGGGAGCCTGTCCCGTGGATGTGGAGCTGGATCTGTTGCGGTGCGGGAGCCTGTCCCGTGGAGGGAGCCTGTCCCGTGGATGTGGAGCTGGATCTGTCGCGGTGCGGGAGCCTGTCCCGTGGAGGGAGCCTGTCCCGTGGATGTGGAGCTGGATCTGTGGCGGTGCGGGAGCCTGTCCTGTGGATGTGGAGCTGGATCTGTGGCGGTCGCCTTGGTGCGGGAGCCTGTCCCATGGAGGGAGCCTGTCCCGTGGATGTGGAGCTGGATCTGTTGTGGTGCGGGAGCCTGTCCCTTGGAGGGAGCCTGTCCCGTGTATGTGGAGCTGGATCTGTGGCGGTCACCTTGGTGCAGGAGCCTGTCCTGTGGAGGGAGCCTGTCCCGTGGATGTGGAGCTGGATGTGTCGCGGTGCGGGAGCCTGTCCCGTGGAGGGAGCCTGTCCCGTGGATGTGGAGTTGGATCTGTGGCGGTCGCCTTGGTGCGGGGGCCTGTCCCGTGGATGTGAAGCTGGATCTGTCGCGGTGCGGGAGCCTGTCCCGTGGAGGGAGCCTGTCCCGTGGAAGTGGAGCTGGATCTGTGGCGGTGCGGGAGCCTGTCCCGTGGAGGGAGCCTGTCCCGAGGATGTGGAGCCGGGTCTGTGGCGGTCGCCTTGGTGCGGGGGCCTGTTCCGTGGGGGGGAGGCCGGAGCTTTTATGGAGTGGGGGGGAGGCCGGAGCTTTTATGGAGTGTGTTGTTGAAGATGGCGTTTGGTAGTGTGTGATGTATTATGTTCTGTGAGAGTTTTACTTGCGGTTTTGCTGTCCTCCACGGTCTGCTCCTCTGTCGGGATCCGCTGGTATGCAGTCGGTGCTGCTGAATTCCTGGGATGTTTCCTTCTTTTCGCCTCCGTGCCGCGCCTAAGGGCCACGCCAAAGGGCCCTCTGGCGAGGCCCGCCAGGCACGGGCGCGCCCTGCAGGGACGCCGCTTTTATCCCCGGCGGCTGCTCTTCTTTCGGGCTCCCACCGCCCGGATTGGGCGGGAGCTGGAGAGGGGGTGGAGACTCCCGGCAGCGGCGTCTCTGCAGGCAGGGACGCCGCTTTTATCCCCGGCGGCTGCTCTTCTTTCGGGCTCCCACCGCCCGGATTGGGCGGGAGCTGGAGAGGGGGTGGAGACTCCCGGCAGCGGCGTCTCTGCAGGCAGGGACGCCGCTTTTATCCCCGGCGGCTGCTCTTCTTTCGGGCTCCCACCGCCCGGATTGGGCGGGAGCTGGAGAGGGGGTGGAGACTCCCGGCAAAAAGAGCCAAAAAGAGCCAAACGACGAAACCTGGAAACAGCACAAGCACTGGCAAGTCAAATGCAAGGCATTGATAAGGCAGGCAAAGAGAGAATTTGAGAAGAAGCTTGCTGCGGAAGCAAAAACGTGAAATAAAGACCTTTTCAAGTACATTCGTAGCAAAAAGCCTGTGAGAGAGTCAGTTGGTCCATTAGATGATAAAGGGGTTAAAGGAGCACTAAGAGGCGACAAGGCAATAGCGGAGAGACTGAATGAATTCTTTGCTTCGGTCTTTACTGAGGAAGATGTAGGGATGTTACCCATGACTGAAGCGGTATTTAAAGGTACGGAAGAATTGAAGGAAATATCGATACCTCAGGAAGATGTCTTACAACTATTAGATAAACTGAAGAGTAGCAAATCACCTGGGCCGGATGGTATACATCCAAGGGTGTTGAAAGAACTGAAATATGAGATTGCAGACCTGCTATCAGTAATCTGTGAACTATCATTAAAATCATCTCTAATACCTGAAGATTGGAGGATCGCCAATGCAACACCAATTTTTAAAAAGGTTCCAGGGGTGATCCGGGAAACTACAGACCGGTGAGCCTGACGTCAGTATTGGGAAAAATGGTAGAAACCATCATAAACAATAAAATTACTCAGCATGTAGATAGTCACAACCTAATGGGAGACAGCCAACATGGCTTTAGACAAGGAAGATCTTGTCTTACTAATCTGTTTTGTTTTTTTGAAGGAGTGAATAAACAGGTGGACAAAGGTGAGTCGGTTGATATTGTGTATCTGGACTTTCAGAAAGCCTTTGACAAGGTCCCTCATCAGAGACGTTTGCTCTTCTGGTCATGTAAATTATTTTATTATTGCAGCCTATCCCCCTAACCCTAACTCGAGGCATCATTGGTAAAAATAACCCCATGCCTTCTCACCATGCCTGGGACCCTGACTCACCCAAGGTTTGAGAGATGCAGGGAAATAAACCCCAAACTAATTCCAAAGTATCTCCTCAGAAGAAATATAAAAATGGGGGAATTGCTCACCTCCCCTCAAGAGTGAAGCCTCAAGAACTCCTTAAAAGCTTCTTTTAATACAGTCCTGTTTGCAGAGGTCGCCCTGAGGATGAGGATGGGTTGAGATTTTGGATTTAGCTCACAACTTTTTCAGTACTTACTTGAGGCGAGTTACATTCAGGTATAGTAGATATTGTCCTGTCTACTACTGCTACTGCAATAAATCATTTATACAGCACTACAAGGCATAAGCAGCACTGTACAAACACATATAGAAGACGGTCCCTGCTCATCAGAGCTTACAGTCTAATCAGGACAGACAGTTCAGTAGATGAGAGCAAGGGTACAGTAGGGAAGGGTAATGAGACAGAAGGAAAACAAAGGATTATGGTGTATGTTTTCTAAACGGCAGTAAGGGAGCATGCGTGCCGTTAACGCAGGCTATCGGCACACTTGCTCCTTTAACACCGAAACAATGCTGCTTTAAGGTGCGATAAAGGCACCAGCAACATTAAGGATGCAGGGGCAGAGAGTGGGCGGTTACAGTGTGTGCTCCTGTACCACCGATTGTGCAATGGCCTGAAAAACCCTTTAACGCTGGGTACCCGATTGTCAATTATGCATTATGGCCACATGTTGGGTAGCCCAACATGGCATTCCTCATCATGGATGTATATGCAGCAGATATCTGGATCAACTGGTATGGATGCATTTTTTCTGTTTTGCCATCATTGTGACCTCCCAGTTTTACGTAAAGAGAATATATTTTGTACCTTCAGGCACATAACACTCGTTGCATAGCCATCCCCTGCACTGTTCTGCCATCATTACTTGCCCCACATGGGGCAAATGGGTCCAACTTGTCCCTTTCTATCATGCCACTTTGTTGGGTGTATTGTCTTGCAGTTGCACAGGCTGAGGCACCAGTCCCACCTGCACAAATGGTGTTTCGTTTACCCCATAGCATTGCTACTTTTGATTCACACACACCAAATGCTTTTGGCCTGTATGATCCCATACATCTATCCTCCACATACATTGCAAACTCTCTGCTTGGAAAATCCATGGCTCAGCCCTGCACCCACCTTTTTTCCATCAGGGAGATTCATGGTAGGGCAGCTTACTGGCAGTAAGCTGCCCCACCATGGCCATCAGGGGTCATTTGCAGCAGTTAATCATATCATGCACACCTCTCTTGAGGACTGCTCCACATGAGCACTCATGGACAATCCTCACTTTGCTGCCCACATAAGGAACATGCTGCTTCCACCCAGACACTGTCCTTGCCTATGGCATGCCACACACCGACAGTACATCTGGATAAATGTCCACACCTAACAGACACTATAATGTAGCTTATGGCACGGTGTATGTTTTCAGGAGCATCTAGGACTGCATGCCTGTCACAGCACTCCCCTGCTGCTGCATCCCCTCCGCTGACTCCACTGTCGCCATCACCCACCCATGACACAGCCAAAATCCACACTGACCATCATCACTAAGCCATCGTCTATCTCACCTAGTAAACAGCATAGGCGTACTATAAGGTAGCACGTAAATAAAATGGTCCACTTTTGAACGATAAATAACTCCACAAAATAACACTGGTACGTTCAATAAAACATAAGGGAATTTCCCCGCAAATTGATTCTCTCCTTTTTCTTTTTCAACAATGCATCAATCTTTTCAGCATCTGACGGGAGGTCTCAGACTTATCATGGCACTGATTCATTAGACTATTTGTCTGTATAAAATTTTGTGCCCGATTGCATCAATGACCTCCAAGCAGGCACTACAGACTAGAGCTCATAAGTATAGCTATTATTATTCAACGTATTATTATTCAACGTGTGTCTTTCTCTACTTTGAATATGAAATATATGGTATTTTCCTCCCTAATGCTGATACTTAAGGCTCCCAGTCCTGATGACACTTTTCAAATGGTCTCGACGCTCTCCCCCGGCGCCTCTGTGGCGTTTCTCCTGTTAGGGTTTTTCAGGGGATCAATTTTAAACTTCCTGTATACAAACAATACAAGACATGGAATCATTCCCAAACATTACAAAGTTCCCTCTTATGCTTCTAAAAACTCCAAAATTCTACAGAACCATAATCGTCAAATACTCACATAGATGCTGCCCGCATCTAAAGTTGAATATCTCCAACCATTCTCAAACTGAATGCTATTCAAATCTCGAAAGCAAAAAAGACGCTGCGCAAGCAGTGTAATCCCATTAGGTATGGCTTTAAAGACTCAACATAACATGACATAATTAACGCCCCCCCTTTAATTTTCAATCGCTGAGATCTCTCCCAGAGAGGCTGCCATCCTCTCAAAATAAAACTGTCCCGTCACAATTTTCAACCATAACCCTTCATGTAATAACTTCCTCATCTCCTTACTATTACTCCTAACCGTCTAAACCCATCAAGAAAACAGTCCTAAAGGACGATACAAACTTAAGATCCACAGAGACCTTATTATATACACGCTGCCCAATCACTCATGGCATTCAAACGATTAGGTTTAACTGAGTTTAATTTATGGATCCATCTTTGTTCCCGCTGGATTAATACTTGATCATGAGTTCTATCCGCGTTACCGTGTTCTACCTTATCCACGCAGAAACATACTAGTTGTTCAAATAGGTGCCCTTCATCTACACAATGTTGGACCAGTGGGGCTGCCAATACTTTGCAATATAATTTACTCCTGTGTTCTCTCATTTGCAACCGAAAGGTACCGAGAGTCTTACCAATATATAAAAGGCCACACGGGCATTGCACTGCATACACTACTCCCGTGGAATCACAAGTTGTGGAAGAAGATAAAAAATATTCCATTTGATGGTATGTAAACTTTGTTATCTCTAAAGAAATCTCGCAAATGTCGCATGTGCCACACCGCTTATGCCCCTTCTCCACCGACTCATTCACCAATCGGGGAAGAACTGCCGGGCTCAACCATTCTTTCAGGTTTCGATGTCTTTGCCAGACACACCGTATTTTCTTTCCCGCCAAGCCTGGGACTGCTGTCAAAACATTCTTGTGTTTTTGCAAACTCCGTTGGATCCCTTGGCTTAACGGGGAAAACCTCGTTATCAAATGGACACTATCATTATCCTCACCCCTCCTATTATTAGGGGAGATTAGGAGTAAACTTCTGTTATTATAGAGAGCTCTACGGTATGCTTGTTTAACTACCCTACGTGGATACCCTCTCTCAATAAAATTCTTAGTCAATTGCCGTGATCGCAATCTGAACTCAGTATCACTCGAACAGTTCCTTCTAAATCGAAGGAACTGTGAGAATGGAAGGCCCTCCTTAAGTTGTCTAGGATGTGCACTGCGAAAATGGAGAAGCGTGTTTCTATCAGTTGGCTTCCTGAATACGGATATCACCCATTGTCCCCTTCCCCTAGTTATATTCACATCAAGGTAAGTCATTGTATCCTTATGATAAGTGAATGTAAATTTTATATTACTATCCAACTGATTAATCCATTGAAAAAATGAAAATAACTCCTCTTCAGGAAAAAGAAAAAGGAGAGAATCAATTTGCGGGGAAATTCCCTTATGTTTTATTGAACGTACCAGTGTTATTTTGTGGAGTACTATAAGGTCAAACATGCTTATCACACATACTACCATATCGCCAGGCATCAGGTGAGTCAACTTCATCAGCTTCCAATTGTGCTTGCATCCATACCTTCTTCAATGGCTTCCCTGCCCCCCTTTCAGTGTTTCAGTGGCTTTCCTGCATTAAGGTGCATGCCAGACACCTTAATGTAGCATGTCCCATTACCACATGGTAAGTGTCCACTACCACCCCTTAATGTCAGAATGCCTCTATCACGCCCAGCACACATACTGCACGGTAACCCCTTATCGCTGCCTTTAGTGCACGGAAAGCATTGCTCCCATACCCCTAAGATCTAAAAGTGGCCTGAAAGAGGTGAGCCTTTAGCATGGATTTGAGAAGAAATGAGACAGATGAAATGAGAGAGATGAAACCTGACATAAATATACAGATGTATTTATTTATTTATTTAGACAGATTTGTATACCACCTTATCCTACAATGAAAGTGGTCACATCACAATTGGAGGGTTACATTTAACATGAGGGTACTTAACAACATTATACAGATAGTTTGTTCCAGGCATAAGGAGCAGCAAGGTGAAGAGATAGAAGTCTGGAATTGACTGTTGAAGAGAAGGGCATAGAGAGAAGCAAATCAGAGGAAGAGCGGAGTTAACAATGAGGGGTGTAGGGAGAGAGGAAAGGTAATGAGGAGCAATAGAATGAATGCACTTATAGTCAGAAGGCGAAGTTTGTATTGGATACAGAAACGGAAGGGAAGCCAATGAAGGGATTTGAGAAGAGGGGTTGTATGAGTATATTGCAGCTGGCGGCAGATTAGCCGCACAGCAGAGTTTTGAACAGATTGAAGGGGAGAAAGATGACTCAGAGGGGGACCAGCAAGCAGGAAGTTGCAATAGTCGAGGTGAGAAGTGACTAAAGAGTGGATACGAGTTTTAGTAGTGTGTTCAGAAAGAAATGACAGGTTTTTGCTCTGTTGGATATGTGTGAAGAAGGAGAGGGAGGGGTTGCGGGCTGAGAAAAAAGGAAGCAAAATAGTGTTATCAACCGAGATAGAAAAGGGTGGAAGAGAGTTTAGGGGGAAAAATAAGAAGTTTGGTTTTGGTCATGTTCAATTTCAAAAGGTGATGAGATATCCAGGCAGTGATGTCAGATAGATAGGCAGATATATGGGCTTGGAGTGTAAAAGAAATATCAGGTGTAGCTAGATAGATCTGAGAGTCATCAGCATAAAAATGAGATTGAAAGCCATGGGACTGGGTATAGAGAGAGAAAAGGAGAGGGCGTAGAACAAACCCTTGGGGTACACCAACTGAGAGAGGGACGGTTTATAATCTAAGTTACCTGAGACATTTGGGGATTAAGTAAAAATGCAGTGTGTGCCTTTGAGTCATTCCTGACTCCTGGCAATCCAGAAGCTCCTGGGTTTTCTTGGCAGTGTCACCAGAAGTAAATTACTAGGCCTTTCTTCTGAGGCAATGGAGGGTTAAGTGACTTGCCCAAGGCCACAAGGAGTGCTAGTGGGTATTGAACCCTGGTTGCTTAGTTACCAAGCCAGTGTTCTAATCATTAGGCTACTTCTCCACTCCTTGGGGATTAAGTGATTTGCCTTAAATTGCAAGAAGTGGTGATGGGATTAGATCCTAGTCTTCTCTGGTTCACAGACTGCTGTTCTAACAGGCTACTCCTTCAGGCTGGTTCCTCATATCACAAAGCTACACTGCTCAGGAGGTAGAGCTGCCTGTTCCCACTTACCCTTGAAGAAGATAGAAAAAGGTCCTGTGGCAACTGGTCTGGCTTCTGCTATTTCTAGGATTCTCCCCTTGCAGGCTGTTTTCTCCAGACCCTCTTGATCTGTCAGTTTCCTCCACTGTCCTTCCCCTATACTTTTGGTTAGATTTTAACAGGCTAGGGGGTCACTGTTCTTTCTAGTTGGTATAACCAGCCATCAAAGAGGCAGTTCCCCTTGCTCCTGCTGAGCCCCCTGAGCTTCTGCAGAACCTCTGCCACCTGGCAGAGTCTCCTCTACACAAGTAAGGCCTTAAGTACAACCAGAAGTCAATTCAATAAAAATACAAACAATACAAAGTACACTTCTCATACAATTATGTTAAAATTAAAGAAGAGGAGAAAAGGAAAGGAGAGGAGACTCCCAGCTGTCAAAATCTTTCACTAAAAGTCCCTAAATCACCAAGGCAACTGAGATGACAATAGCTTCCTCTTTTGTGGGTTTATTACAAAATACAAGTAGCTATGTGGAGACAGGAGAAAGAGACTGAACAGCCCCAGTCTGGGAGGTAACAAACTATGCAAGGTATATACTTAGGGTTGCCAACCGGCCGGTATTCAGCCGGCCTGGCCGGTTTTTCCATGGCCAGGCCGGCTGCTGGCAGAGATGTAAAACCGGCCCATGAAAAGCCGTTTTTTTGCTCTGGCCTCAAGATCAGGAGCGGCCAGAACAAAAAACCGGCTTTTCTCCTGACTCCCGAAGTCCGCGGGGGAGGGAGCCAGGGAAGCCCGCGCGAGGCCCCGGCTCCCTCTGTATAACTGCCAGCGTGAAGATCTTTTTCCTTCACGCTGGCGGCTGTTAATGTGAAGCCGCGATTGCTGGGAAAGGTTAAAGGCAATGCCCTTTAACCTTTCCCAGCATTCGCGGCTTCACAGAAACAACCGCCAGCGTGAAGGAAAAAGATCATCACGCTGGCGGTTGTACAGAGGGAGCCGGGGCCTCGCCAGGCTTCCCCGGCTCCCTCTGAAGCACCTCAGACAGCCGCGGAGCTGGTCAGGGGGGGGGGGGAGGAGGCTAGGACTACAAATGGGCTTTGATGGGGGGGGGGGCTGTGATGGGGTGTACCTGGACTGTCAATAGGCTCTTGGGGGGGGGGGGGACCTGGACTGGAAAGAGGCTAGGGGGGGGGGGGAGTGTACTGGAATTGGGCTATGGGGGGGGGTGTACCTGGACTGGAATTGGGCTATGGGGGGGGGGTGGAACCTGGACTGTAAATAGGCTATGGGGGGGATCTGGACTGGAATAGGGCTATGGGGGGGGGGGTGTACCTGGACTGGAAATAGGCTATGGGGGGGACCTGGACTGGAAATAGGCTATGGGGGGGAAACCTGGACTGGCAATGGGCTATGGGGGGGCCTGGACTGGAATTGGGCTATGGGAGGGGACCTGGACTGGAATTGGGCTATGGTGGGGGGAGGGGGAACTTGGACTGGAAATAGGCTGTGATTAGGGGGACTAGGACTGTAAATGGGCTGTGATGGTTGGGGGGGGGACTAGTACTGCAAATGAGCTGTGATGGTGGGGGGGGGGCTAGGACTGTAAAGAAGCTGTGATGGGGGGGCTAGGACTGGAAATGGCCTGTGATGGGAGGGCTAGAACTGGAAATGGGCTGATGAAGAGCTGGAATAGGACTGGAAGTGGGCTGACGAGGGGGATAGGATTGGAAATTGGCTGATGGCGGAGCTTGGAGTGGAAATGGGCTGATGGGGGGCTGGGATGGAACTGGAAAAGAGCATATGTGGGGCTAGGACTGGAAATGAGCTGATGAGGAGCTGGAATAGGACTAGAAATGGGCTGATGGGGGGAGCTTGGACTGCAAATGGGTGATTGGCTAGAATAGGACTGGAAATGGGCTGATGTGGGGGCATGGGAGAATGGGACTAGAAGGGAGTGGATGCTGGGTGGGTCTAGAACTATAAGGGAGCTGATTTTGGGGGAGGACTAGAAGGGGATGGGGATGGGGAATGAGAATGGAGAAGGGAAAAGATATTTTGTGTGGAAGAAAAGTCTACGATGGGCCGGGTATTGGGAGAGTAAGAGGGGATTAAGAATGGAAGGGTGAAATTTGAGTGGATGATAAAGGAATAAGGAAAGAAATGGGGGAAAGAGCAAAAGGGAAACGATCAGTATGTTAAAGCAGATATACAGAAAGAATGGAAAACATCTAAAAGAGAAGAAAGGACAAATGGATAGCTCGCAGAAGACACAAAGAAATCAGAAGAAAGTGACTGGAGCAATTGCAACTGAAAAATAAAATGCCCAAACAGAAGGTTGAAAAATACTTTTTATTTTGAATTTATTAACTGGAATATGTCTGGTCTGGGAAGTGTGTATTGCTAGCATCTTTGCGTTTTCGTTAAGTGCAAGGGGAAATTACTTTATAGTTTTATTTCTCCAGTGTTGTACATTTCATGTTTGGCTTTTGGGGTTCCCAGTTTAATTATTATCTGACCAAGGGAGTTAGCCTACACTTATCCTCGGTAATTTTTGTGGGTGGGGCTGGGGTGCAGCATGGGTGGGACTGGGGGCGGGGCAGGGGTGGGACTAGGGGCGGAGAATGGGTGGGGCATGGCGAGCCACAGGTGTCGGGTTTTTCTCGGTGAAAAAGTTGGCAACCCTATATATACTGTATATTCTACAAACAAGCAAAAGCTTTACCAATCGTATAGTTCATTATGCATTACACATTGCCCTTTGTCACATCCTTATCTATATTTGACTTTTCTTGCTGCGCCACACTAGGAGGCTGCTATTTCGTGCTCATATCAGAGGCATGTAGTCTGTCCCTGGGTCACATGATAATGGCTGCCATCTTAGGTGGAAATTTTATTCCACACAGGCCAGTGACAGACATGCAGGCCCAACCTCCATTATCACTGTACCTAGGGTCAGTTTAGGAGCAGAAACTTCAGAATCATCCTCATTCTGAGTGCAGATAAAATGCCATGGTGTCCTGTTAAACCTAAAAAAAACGTTTAGCAAACCAATTTGACAAACATTCAAAATGTTTTTAAAGTTATGAGCTTTTTTTTAAGCATCTTTGCACATCATTAATGATTATGCACTTTTAATTATATTTTACTCCCAGTCTTTATAAAATATAGGTATCACTAAAGTGTTCAGTAGCCCTCTATAGCTTAAGATGATATCCCATTGCAGAATTTAGTAAGGGACTCTGATTTCTTCACTGCTATAACACAATGCTTGACAATAATTTGTGATTTTCTTTAGCTCAGCTGCACATTTCAATTAGTTTGTACTTTAAGCATGAAAATACTACTCAGCATTTTAGCATTTTCATTGGTTTAGGTTTACAAATATGATTAAGACTAATCTATAAAATGTCCCCTTCATTGATTAAACAAAGCCAATATGATGAAGTAGGAAATGGATTCATATAAATTTTCAGTAAGAACCGTGTGCATAGTAAAGAAGTGAAGAGCTTTGTTCAAGAACACAGTGATTCTGTCCTCTGTGCAGTTCTCATGATCTGGCTTTCGTCCAGAAGCAATGTGCGTTAGGGTTCTAGAACTATTTGCTTGTCCCAGGTAAAAGATCTAGGTTTCATTATATTCTGTAAGACTGTTTTTGAGAGGTGTTCACTTTTTCTGTAGGATTAGGGTTGCCAACTTTTTGAAAGAGAAAAATCCACTACGTATTGTGCCTGTACCCTGCCCCTTGTGCCCCGCCCCTTGGCCACCCCCTGCCCCGCCCTTTGCCCTACCCACCAAAATAACTGCAGTGACGGCAGCAGTGCAAGCTTCAGCACCTGCTGGCCACAACAGGGTGGGAGGGAGGTGGGGAGTACAAGAGGTTGCACTATTCAACCCCCACTGAATCACACACATTCTCTCCCATACTATATTAATTCCAAACCTATAGTCTGTATCCCTGTGCAAATGATTACCATGCTGCTTCCACCCCCACGAATTCTAATAGGGGTGTTTCAGTCCCCTCTCTCCCTCCTTAGAGTCCCCACCTGCCACCACTACCGCTTTTCCTTTTGTTGCCATCAGTAGCAGTAATGGTAGGGAACTCCGAAAATGAGACCTAAAAAAAAACAAAAACAAATTTTGGCCTGTACATCATTCCATTTGGCCTGGCCATATAAAAAACGGTCAGGCTGGCTGAAAACCGGCCAGTTGGGAACCCTATGTAGGACATGCTAATTTTCCCTTTGAGATTGACAGCACTCTTAGCCTTTGGGCAGTAAATGTTTCTTGAGATATGTTCAATTGCTATTTTAACTATTTTTAGCCTAGGGTGCAGAGAAAAGAGTTTCTGAAGCTTTCAAAGATGTTTGAGTATTTTAATTGTGCCTTGGCATGTCTTAGTGTGCTACTGTATTACCAGTACTGTATATAGCTCAGTCAATTGTTGTGATGGGGAATTAGAAATTCCATAGTTCCGATGGCTTTACTTTTGCTAGACGTTTTCAGAAAGCTTCCTCTATGCAGGACGTTTTTGCAGTTCTGCTCCTATTCCTGCTGAGTAATGATATGTGTGTAATCTAGGATATGTCCTTATGTTTATTAAAATGTTCTGGGAGTTCCCTGACTAAATATCAGAGGGAGCTACTGTATTTAAGGCCCTATATATTTGGATTGGGAGGTTTTTAGGAGATCTGTTGGAAAGTCTGCCCAGCACTGGGAATATACTAGAGCAGGGGTTCTTAGCCCAGTTCTCGGGACACACCTAAACACACCTAGCCAGTCAAGTTTTCAGAATAACCACAATGAATATGCATGAGTGATTTGCATAAAATAGAGGCAGTACATGCAAATTTCTCTCATGCAAGGTACTTCTAAAAAAAAGTATCATCTGATGTGAATTTGAGGCTTTTTCAGAGTTTTTATATAGAGGATGGATTTTTTGTTCCGGGTGATATTAGACAGTCAGTGTCTTGAGCTTCTGCCACCTCCTGTGATCAAGAACATATTATTTTTTATAATGGAGTGGAGGAGTGGCCTAGTGGTTGGGGGCAAGGTACTTCAGGCCAGAAGGTCAGGGGTTCAAATCCCACTAGAGGACAGCAACCTTGGGCCAGAAGGACTGGGGTTTCTAGTCCCACAGGTGCTCCTTGTGGTCTTGGGCAAGCCACTTAACCTTCCATAGCCCATGTTCCCTGTAAAATAGTTATCTCCAAGTTGTAATGCCCTGTTCAGTGTAATTTCAGTTTGTTTATTTATTTATTTATTTTTTTTATATACCGCGCTCTTTGATATCAGTGCGGTTTACATGAAACAAGGAGAGTTTACAGTGGGGGTTACACCGTAATTACATAGAACAGGTATAATAACTTGGATAACAGTGTTAACTATTTACATCTGATTGGCTAACAGGTATAATAACTTGGATAACAGTGTTAACTATTTACATCTGAATGGCTAACAGAAGGTATTTGTATGTATATATGATACATTGATGGTGGTTACATGTGTCCGTGAGGGATTGTTGTGGGTGAGGGGGTTGTTTTGCCATCTTCTGGGTAGCACTTGAGGAAGAGGTAGTGTTTTAGAGTTTTCCTGAATTTGGTCAGGTCAGGGATTGCTCGTATGTGTAGTGGGAGAGCATTCCAGCATCTGGGTGCACAGAGACTGAAGGCCCTGTTTATAGTTGCTTGTGTACAGTGGGTCATTGCTTTGGGGACAGTCAGGGTGTTTATTGCAGTGGATCGTCTGGTTCTGTTTGGGGGGGTGACGTGCAAGAGAGCAGCAAGTGATGAGGGGGGCGAGTCCGTTAATGGATTTGAATGTTAGCAGTAGAATCTTGAATGTGATCCTGTAATGAATTGGGAGCCAGTGAAGCATTTTGAGAATGGGCGTTATATGGTCCCATCTTGGGGTCCCATTTAGAATTCTTGCTGCCGCGTTCATGGCCAGTTGGAGCGGACTCAGGGTGGATTGAGGGAGTCCTTGGAGGACTCAGGGTGGATTGAGGGATTACATTTGCGTAGTCAAGATGAGGGATGGTTAGTGCTTGAAAGATTGTTCTAAAGTCATTTGGCTGAAGGAGGGGACGTAGGTGTCTGAGGGACTTGATTTTATGGTAAGTTGATTTTACCATGTTGCTGATGTGTGTCTTCATGTCAAGTTTCTGGTCCATTGTAATACCTAGGTATCGAATAGAGGGTTTGGATTGCAGTTCATTCTTTCTGATTTTTAGGCAGGCTGGAGGGGAGAAGTTGGTGTTTCTGGAGATGAATAGTACTTCGGTCTTTTTGTGTTGTATTCTGAGGTTCTGGTTTTGGAGCCATTTTTCCACTGCGCTAAAACAGTTGATTAGAGATGAGAGGTCAATCTTGTCAATCTGAAAAGGTGTGTAAAGTAGGAAGTCATCAGCATAGATCATGCATTCGACGTTGAATGATCGTATGAGCTTGCAGATAGGCTGCATATAAATGTTGAACAGTGAGGCTGATAGGGAGGAACCTTGCGGGACACCTTGTTTCTGGTGGAATGGTTTGGAGGTGGAGGTCTCTGTTTGTACATGTTGCCACCTATCTGAAAGGTAAGATTTGCACCAGGATAGTGCTAGGTCGCAGATACCCTTTTCTTTGAGTCGCTTTAGAAGGGTTTCGTGGCACACTGAGTCAAAGGCCGCCGCTTTGTCGAGGAATATAAGGGCGACTCCATGATATATGTTATCTACTGCGCTGAGAATATTGTTGAAGAGGGTGGTAAGTAACGTCTCCACGCCATGGGATTCTCTGAATCCGTGTTGGCAGTGGTCAAGTGGTAAAGTATTGTTGATGTGTTGTTGAATCTGGAGAAGGACTTCTTTCTCAATTATCTTTGCCAATAGTGGAATGCTAGCAATTGGCCTGTATGATTCCACCTTCTGGGGGTCCAGCTTACTGTTCTTTAGCAGGGGTCTGACTGATGTGTGTTTGAGATTTAGCGGGAAAGTGCCTGAAGTGAAGGAATAGTCCATGAGTTTGGCTATGAATGGGCAGAATTCTGACTGGAGTTCCTTTATCCAAAAGGCTGGGCAAGGGTCGGTCTGTGCTGTAGTGGTGTTGATTGTAGAGATGGTGTCAATGATTTGCTTGTTGGATGGAGTGGTGAATATTGACATTGTCGTTGTGTTTGATAGATCTGTGATGGTGGATGGTGGGTGAGTCTTGTCGGTTTGGCATAATTTTGATTGGAGGAAATCGGCATAGTCTTGGGCGGAGATCTGAGGTATTTGCTCAGGGCCTGGTTCTTTCATTAGGTTGCGAACAAGATTAAATAGGTCATGAGGTTTTCGAAGAGATCACATTAGTGTGTCTGTGTGGGCTTGTCTCATTTTCTCGGTTATAGCCTCGCGGTGTCTTGTGATTTGGAGGTTGTAGGCTTCCAGATTTTCCGTTGATCGTGATCGCCTCCATCTCCTTTCGAGTTTTCTTAGTTGGAGGAGAGAGGACCGTAGTTCTTTAGAGTACCAGGGTGCAGGGTCTTTTTTCCTTGGGGTTTTGTTGTGTCCTGTGTGAAGTGCATTGGCACTGAGGTTGTCATTCCAAATGGAGACTAGTTTATCTGGGCAAGTTGTGGTCGTGCTAAGGAGAGGTTGTGCATTGTGCAGGATGGTAGTCTTGTTGAAAGGTTTGAATCGTCATGGTGGTAGGCTCGTGGGTTTTGCTTTGTTTCCGTGGTGTTTCTGGGGTGGATCGTTTAAGGGAATTTGAAAAGTAATTAGTTTATGATCGGACCAAGGTACTGCGGTGAAGGTGGGTGGAGTGAAATTGGGGGCATCGTGGATAGTTAGTGGGGCGAAGATCAGGTCAAGCTTGTTTCCCTTTGTGTGAGTTGGTTCATTGATTAATTGTAGGTAGCCTAGATCTTTAAGTGCTTCGTGGAGCGCTGATGCTTGAGAGTCGTGAAGAGATGGGAGATTGAAATCTCCTAGCATCCAGTTTGGGGTGCGTAGGTTAGGGGGGTTGCAGGCTAGCTCGATTATCGTGGCCAGGTCGTCAGGGGAAGGTGACGGGGCTCTGTATATTCGATTGATGGAGCATATATCATTTGATATGACAATAATGTCAAGGTTGGTTGTGTTAGTGCTATTGGAGAGGTTGAAATTGAGGTCGGTTTTTGTGAGTATGAGAACTCCTCCGCCTCTTTTGTTGACTCTGTGGCAACTGTGTAGAGTGAAGTTGTGGGGTAGAAGGTGGTTGATGAGGACAATGTCATCATTAGATAACCAAGTCTCTGTGATGAGAAGGATGTCTAGATCATAGAAGGTGAGTAGGTCTGTGATAACAGGCCATTTGTTGTGGACTGAACGCATGTTTATGAGGGCGGCTTTTAAATCCTGGTGGGATAAGTTATCTTTCTTTTCCCTTAGGGAGTGTTGGATAGCAATGTGTATTAGATGTTGGTAGGTTGGTTGTGTGTCTTTCATAGCTTTATGGGTGGGGTCTCTTGACCATCTCCTCTCATAGTTGTATAGGATAGGTATGTGTTTGTGGCTGCTAGTTAGTGCTAGTGAGCTACTGATTAATTCTAAGAGAAGGTAGCTACAAATTATGAATGTAGCGGAAAGGGCCATGTTGAGTGAGTGTTGGGTTAAGTCAATTCAGAGGTTGCGTGGTATGTGGGAATAGAGAACATGCAGTAGTTATAGTAGGATAGTGGCAACAGTAGCTGTGGGCAAATTGTAACAGAATAGGCAATTACTGGCAACAGTAGCTGTGGGCAAATTGTAACAGAATAGGCAATTACTGGCAACAGTAGCTGTGGGCAAATTGTAACAGAATAGACAATTACTGGCAACAGTAGCTGTGGGCAAATTGTAACAAAATAGACAATTACTGGCAACAGTAGCTGTGGGCAAATTGTAACAGAATAGACAATTACTGGCAACAGTAGTAGTGGGATAAATTGTAGTGGATATAAATGATTACTGGCAATATTAGTAGATGTCAGTTAATTGGTAACAGTAGAGGTTATAGAGCATGATACCGGTAATAATAGTGTTAAATAATTGTTATAGTGTAATAATAGTGTTAAATAATTGTAATAATTGTTCTATGTAAATCACACTGTTGCAGAATAGCACAGTATATAAGAGAATGTAAATAAAGAAATACCCTGTGTGGCATCCCTTACCTCACCAAAAGAGGAGCTACCTATTCATTCTCTAGAGTCTGTACATAACCTAAGAAAGTAAACATGCTGCTTTATCATGTGTCTTGTCAATATGTAAGAAATTGTGAATGTTGTTGCTGACAGCCTAGGTGGGGTTAATTTTATAGAGCTTTTTGCATATAGAAATAAGTTTTTATAAAATTGCACGACAGAATACTTGCATTAAAAGTATATGCACAGAAGGTGTTCCCCTGCTTTTACATGATTGGTGCATAGGCATTCTCCATGGACAAGCAGGAAGTAAGTCCTCACATATGGGTGATGTCTCCAACGGAACCCTGTGTGGGAATACTCCCCAATTTCTATTGGAAGCTTTTGGGAGGCTCTACCACGCCTGCGTGCCTCCCTTCCCACCTGCCACCATAGCGCCTTCTTCTCCAGGTTTCATTTTTCTGTGGAGTCCCACAGATGTTGTTTTGGTCCTCCACCAGTAAATGTTCTCCTTCCCCTTTGAGAACGTTCCTGGCTAAGTATCTACGAGGTGTGACAAAAAAGAAACAAGACTGTCCCATAAATGTTTTATTATAAAATCTACAGATAAATTACGCATTGTCCTCTTCAAAGTAATCCCCCCCAGAGTTAATACACTTCTGCATTTGCTTCTGTCAGGTACAGAAGCACTCAGTAAAGTCCTCCTCCTTGAGGTCCCTCAGCTCACTCATCACAGTGGCCTTGATCTCTTCTACAGAGGCAAAATGAGTCCCCTTGAGCACAGTATTCAGCCTGGGGAAGAGCCAGAAGTTGCACGGTGTGAGATCTAGGGAATAAGGAGGGTGGCCAAGAACTGCCTCACACTGAGCACGGTGTGTGCGTGCGTATTGTCGTGGTGGGGCAGCCATGACTTGTCTCTCCACAGAGCCCGCCTGCTGCGCCGAGCCCGGTCATGGAGGCAATTGAGGACCTGCTGGTAGAAGTGCTGGTTGACTTTCTGACCCTCAGGCACAAACGTATGATGGATCACTACCTTCTGGTCGAAGAATGCGATCAGCATGACCTTGATCCTTGATTTGGACATGCGCGCCTTCTTGTGTCTGGGTGACAGTTGAGTCTTCCACTGCAGGCTCTCTCCTTGCTTTCAGGGTCATACTGGAAGACCCAAGTCTCTCTCCTGTGATGACTCGGTCAACGAACTCTGGATCTTCTCCAATCTTCTCTAGCAAGTCTCGACAAACATTGACCTGGTGCTCCTTCTGGTCATCTGATAAAAGCTTGGGCACCTTCTTGGTGCACACCTTCCGCATCCCCAGCTCCTGCACCAAGATGGCCCGAACTGACTTCCTGTTCAAACTGAGCTCCTCAGCTATCATCTGCACCATCAATATGCGATCACTCCGCACCAGCTGGTTCACTTTGTCAATGTTCTCAGCCGTCTTTTGGTAGAAGGCCATCCTGACTTGGGGTCATCCTCTACCTCCTTGCGGCCAGTTTTGAAGCGTTTGTGCCACTCGAAGACTCGCGGTCTTGACATTGCATCTTCTCCATAAGCCTTTTGGAGAATTTGGAGACACTTAATTGGGCCCTTCTCCAATTTAACGAGAAATTTCAAGTTGATTCTTTGCTCCATATTTCTGCCACCTCCAGTTGCGTGACAAAGCGATGGAGCAGTATGTTACAAAAAAACCTGAAAAAGAAAAACAGAGTGAGAGAGATGAAAAATATTGTAGCAGAATAGTGGCGAGATGTTGCACAACACAGTGACATAAGCGGTTAGTCAATTGGCATTGAGTCATGGGCGTGGCTGCCCAGTCTCATTTCTTTTTTGTCACACCTCGTATATTAGTGCCTGTTGGTTGCAATTCCTTCATCGGTAAATTTTGGTAAATTTTTCATTTTTCTCGGCTGCTTTCCCTGTGGCCCAGCCAGGCTTGTGGTCACCATTGAGTCGGTTAATTTAGTGATGGTCATCTTTCCAGACACATCCCAGAAACTGGCCAATGGGTTTAAGAAGTGCACCAAGTGTATGGGACCATCTCTGTCACCAACAAGCACAACTGGTGCCTTCAGTGCCTGGGACCTGATCGCCAGCCCTCTTCTTGCAATTTGTGTTTGCAAATGACAAGAAGAGGCCTGAAGGGTCTGGAGAAGCTGAGACAAACTCTCTTTGGCCAGAAATCTGATTCAGCATCTTCGGCACTGGCATCAGTCTTAATGGCTTCTCAGGGATGTGCTGAAGATGCATCGACATTGGGAAGTTCTGGGGCGCAACCGGAGCCATGCACCCACAGTGCTCCAGAGCAGTGGCCATTTGGTTGGTTTCTGCCTGGAGTCGAGGAAGGATTCGGTCTCGTCTCTGTCGGCGTCGAAGGGGGATCCATCCGAGCACTGGGCAAAGGCTCTGCATCAGCATCAGAGACCTTACAAGCACAACGTCGACAGTGATGGGTATGAGTGCCCCGTCAAGGTGCCCCGGAGAGAGGACCGCTCAACCTCCAGAGCTTCAAAGGGGCACCAACCATCTTCCAACAACCAAGGCCATGCCAGTATTCCCCCGCACAGATGCCGGAATCATTGGTTGAAGCTGCTCAGGTCCCGAGGCCTTCAGAATTAGCAGCCATGGAGGAGTGCCTCCTTCAGGCACCTAAGGTCTGCATCACTGCATTGCTAAAGAAGCAGCTAGCTGGTGCCTTGATGCCTGCGGCATCGTCATCGAGAGTCGTGTTGCCGATCCTCGAGACATATGCTGTGTCTGTGGAGGCATCGACATTGGAACATCAAAGAGATCTGATGCTGGTTCCCAGTGGGGCCCTCTTCCACTTCAGCGTCTTGGGTTCCGATGCCCCAGTGACACCTCAGAAACCCTCGACGCATCATCGATCCCATAGGAGCTCATACTCCCCTCAAAGTTGGAGGGAGCTTTGGGCAGAGACTCAGAGGTACTTTAACTTCCTCTAGGAGTCTGACTTTGATGGCTGAGTGACCGATGTGGAGTCGGAGAAGTTGCTGAAGGACAGGTTTCCTGAGCTCCCATCAGACCCTTCCCCTCTGCACGAATGGCAGAAGTCTCCTCTGGAGGACTTGCCCTTCCAGGATTCATGAGGGATATAGCCAAGGCCATTCCATTTTCACTGGAGATGGAGGATGAGCCCAGGGCAGAGGAGTTTGGAGATCCTCCAATACTCCTCGGCCCCTAAGCAAGCAATGACAATGACAGTGCCAGTGCTCCGCATCCTACAGTGGCTACAGATGAGAATGTGGGAGAACCCCCCTCACTGCGCCACTGGTCAGTAGGAGATTTGACTCGATGTACAGGGTTCAAAAAGCTCCTGGGATTTAGAAACCTCAGCTTCCACATCACTCCTTAGTGGTAGAGTCCGCCCTTCATAGGATTAAGAACATCAAGACATTACATGGTGGACTAGCATTGGATGTTTTCCCCCATCACTGGGGAGAGGGTCTTCTGCATGATTATCCTCCAATACCTCTCATTTCAAAGACACCCTGAAGCTCAAAACAGATGGTAGCATGATGATTCTTATTGCTCACTACTGGTGCAGACAGCTGCAATTTCTTCTACTGCCACAGCTCTCCAGTCAGGAGCTGCTAGAGCTCGGCCACATGCCCAATCTCAATGCAGCAAGATAGGATGATGTTGCTCCCCTATATGCGGTCCTTGGCCCTCATGGCATGGATGTTGAGAGGCTAATATTTTCTGAGCTCAACCTGCTGGAGGGTATGATAGGTGTACTTTTGACCTCCAGGAGGGTCTCTATGAGAAAGCCTTACTCTTGCAAATGGAAGAGGTTTGCTGTCTGGTGTGAGGGCCAGGCTCTAGATCCTTTTGTCTGTTCCACAAAAAACTGTTTGAATATCTTCTACACCTCTCCAAGTCTGGACTTAAGTCCATCTCCATCAGGGTCCAACTCAGTGCTATTGGAGTGTATCATCGAGGTGTGGAAGGAAAGTCCATCTCTGTACAGCCTTTAATTATTCGCTGTAAGCAAGAATTGCTTTTCTTGAAGCCTTCCTATAAGCCTCCAACAGTGTCTTGGGACTTCAATGTGGTTCTTGCGCAGCTCATGAACGCTCCCTTTGAGCCACTCAATTCCTGTCCTCTGAAGTTCTTGACCTGGAAAGTGTTATTTCTGCTGGTGGTCACTTCAGCACACAAAGTGAGTGAGCTTCAGGCTCTGGTAGTTCATCCGCCTTACACCAGATTCCACCACAATAGAGTGGTCCTTCCTACTCATTCTAAATTCCTTTCAAAAGTGGTATCGGATTTCCACATTAATCATTCAGTTGTTCTCCCAGCATTTTTCGCAAGACGTCATGCATACAGAGGGGAAGGTAAGTTGCAGATGTTGGACTGCAAGTGAGCCTTAACCTTCTACTTGGAACGGACACAAGCTCATAGAAATTCCAACCAACTTTTTCTTTTGACCCCAGCAGGCTAGGGGGTTAGCATTTCCAAACGCTCTTTCAATTTGGCTAGCAGACTGCACCTCTTTCCCTTACGCCCAGGTAGGCCTGAGCCTTGATGATCATGTGACAGCTCATAATGTTAGAGTTATGGCTACATTGGTGGTCAACTTGCGCTTAGTCTCTGTGGAAGAGATCTGCAGGTCTGCAACGTGGTCTTCGTTCCACACATTCACATCTCACTACTGCCTAGATGGGGATTCCTGAAGCAACAGCAACTTTGGCCGATCTGTACTTAGGAATTTGTTTGGGGATTAGAATCAAAACTCCATCCCCCCAAGGCCCATTCTATTCTGATGAGGCTACCAAAAAGAAAAGGGGGAAGAGAGAATCACTGCTTTTGTACATAGTTGGCCATCTGGCCGGTTGCCATACCACGTTTGAATTTTGCCCCTGTTGGGCTCTTGGTGGTGTCTTCAGTTTTTGGTAGCCTGTAGCTTGAGAGTCCCATGCGTGAGGACTCATTCTTGCTTTTCCATGGAAAAAAGGTAGTTACTCACCTGTAGCAGGTGTACTCCGTGGACAGCAGGAATAAGTCCTCACAACCCTCCCATCTCCCCGAGGAGTTGTCTTCTACTACAGCTATGTAATGAGACTGAATCAAGATGGTGTCATGGCGGCAGGTGAGAATAAAGTGCACAGGCACAGTGGAGCATCCCAAAAGCTTCCAATAGAAGCTGGGGAGCGTTCCCATGCAGGGCTCTGTCGGGGACGTCACCCATATGTGAGGACTTATTCCTGCTGTCCACGGGGAACACCTGCTACGGGTGAGTAACTATCTTAAATTTGAACCTGACTATTCTTGAGTTCTGTTTTTAAAAAAAAAGCATTTTGCAGTTAACACCTACATGCATAAGGTTCAATATTTTTCTGAAACTTTGTGTTGAAACCAGCAGGCCTATAAAATTTTTGATAGTCTTAATATCCTAAGCAAACCGTTTGGTAATCTTTTTTTGTTAGTTGCTGTGCTCTTAGTTGATACTAATACATACTTATCTATTAGGTAACCACGCTCTAGTTTGGCCTTTGGTGAGTTGTGATATGTTAAGGAAAAAAAAGTTGTTGTTCTGTTTCCCTTGTGAATGCAGATGTAGTTACACATAGACTGCTTTAAAATAAATGGGTATATTACATGTAAGCAGAAAGTAGAGAAATCAATCAGAGCAAGAAGTTAGAAGCAGTGTTTTACCAAACTGCTAAGTGCGAAAAGGTCAGTGCAGCGCATCACCCCTGATTCGATCTGTATCTCTGCATCAATTGAAATGGATTTAATTACTTACCATCTGAAAACGTTTAAGGTGGTCTTGCAGGCTATGAGTTGTGAACACATTTCATTAATAAATCTAGTTATAAAAAATATTTTCAGACATTCTTTAAAAAGACCAATTGTTTTGTTCAAACTAAAAATGAGACGTGCATTCTTCAACTATCGAGATGCTATTACGGAGCTATAACCTATTGGACACTTGTCATAAGCAATATTTTATATCATGGAAATCTCATTCATGAACAATATAGGCCCAATATTCAAAGCGATTATCGCAGTTAGCAGAGCTGCTAATCACGCTGAACAGGGTATTCAGCAGCACTAACACAGTTAGCACCGCTCAGCATCCATGGCTTCTGGCTCTACACTCCTCGATGCTAATCGCTTAGCATCGGGGCACGTAAGGGGCATTCAGGGGTGGAGCGGAGGTGACACCAATCACTAATCAGGCAGTGGCAATATTAAGCCGCTATCTAGTTAGCGATATGTGGCGAAGGCCAGCGTTTTCTACTACTGCTTCTGCTAATCATTTCTGCACCTGGTTTAACTTTCACCGCTGCCCAGTTAGCAATCGGCCTATGCCGTGAACCTGGATATTCAATGCTGGGAGCGGATATGACCCCGGCATTGAATATCCAGGTTTAGTGTTCAGTGCCAGCAGCTGGCTGAGTTAGCAGCACCAGCTGCCGGTGCTGAATATCTGGCCCAATATCTCTAAGTCAACAATTTTTGTGACTTAGGGGCATGTTTACTAAAGCATGCTACCTGGGTATTGCGGGGGTAACGTGCATTTTTGGAACTGTGCTACAAAATAACGCAAGTCCCTGCACTAAAACACCCACACTATCGGGGAAGTGTATGTCTGGGTGGCACCTGATCGAGGCATGGCAAATCCCACCACGGCGCCACTAGCACAGGCCTTGAAAGCCCACACTGCCAACGCTTGGCAGGGAGAAATTACCGTCAGCACAGTGGGTGGCAGCAGTTGCTCCCTGTGATGGTATTAACACCACAAATTGTGTTAAATTCAGGGGTTGGCTGCCTCCGTTCCCTACATCTAGCACAGTGCTCCGCACTAGTAATGCAGCCAAAACTGCATTACTAGTGTGGGGCTTAGTGAACATGCCCCTAAGGCTATCACAATAAATTAATTCAAATGGTTTTAGAATTGTTTTGCATTAAAGATAGCAGTCGCTATTTACTAAGCTGTGTTATCTGTTGTGTGCACTAACTGTCAATGTGGCACCTTAACAATTTATGCACAATACTTTCTACGTTTATTAGCTAAAGTGGAATGGTCAGATAGGGGTAGGGAGTGTGCCTTAGAGTTTGCATGAAGGTAGTTATTATATAATAACTGTTAATGTGGTGCAGGTAACACCCCCTTAATAGTATAGTAACTGCAACACATTATCTTCAATTAGGGTTGCCAACTTTTTCACAGAGAAAAACCCGACACCTGTGGCTCGCCATGCTCCACCCATTCTCCGCCCCTAGTCCCACCCCTGCCCCACCCCCAGCCCCACCCACAAAAATTACCGAGGATACGTGTAGGCTAACTTCCTTGGTCAGATAATAATTAAACTGGGAACCCCAAAATCCAAACATGAAATGTACAACACTGGAGAAATAATACTATAAAGTAATTTCCTCTTGCACTAAACAAAAACGCAAAGATGTTAGCAATACACACTTCCCAGACCAGACATATTCCAGTTAATAAATTCAAAATAAAAAGTATTTTTCTACCTTCTGTTTGGGCGTTTTATTTTTCAGTTGCAATTGCTCCAGTCACTTTCTTCTGGTTTCTTTGTGTCTTCTGGAGATCTATCCATTTGTCCTTTCTTCTCTTTTAGATGTTTTTCCGTTCTCTCTCTATTTCTGCTTTAACATACTGATTGTTTCCCTTTTGCTCTTTCCCCCAATTCTTTCCGTATTCCTTTATCATCCATTTAAATTTCACCCTTCCATTCTCAAGCCCCTCTTACTCTCCCAATACCCGGCCCATCATAGACTTTTCTTCCACACAAAATATTTTTTCCCCTCTCCATTCTCATTCCCCATCCATTCTAGTCCTCCCCCAAAATCAGTTCCCTTATAGTTCTAGACCCACCCAGCATCCACTCCCTTCTAGTCCCTTTCTCCCATGCCCCACATCAGCCCATTTCCAGTCCTATTCCAGCTCTTCATCAGCCCATTTCCAGTGCTATCCCTCACATCACAGGCCATTTCCAGTCCTAGCCCCCCCCCATCACAACCCATTTCCAGTCCAAGTCCCCCATCACAGCCTATTTCCAGTCCTAGGCCCCCCCACCATTAAAGCCCATTTGCAGTCCGAGTCCCCCCGCACCATCACAGCCCATTTGCAGTCCTAGCCCCCCTAATCACAGCCTATTTCCAGTCCAAGTCCCCCCCCCCCATAGCCCTTTTCCAGTCCAGGTCCCCTCCACCCCCTCCACCCCCATCACAACCCATTTCCAGTCCATGTCCCCCCCCCCCATAGCCCTTTTCCAGTCCAGGTCCCCCTCCCATCACAGCCCATTTCCAGTCCAAGTCCCCCATCACAGCCTATTTCCAGTCCTAGGCCCCCCCACCATGACAGCCCATTTGCAGTCCGAGTCCCCCCCCCCACCATCACAGCCCATTTGCAGTCCTAGCGCCCCTAATCACAGCCTATTTCCAGTCCAAGTTCCCCCTCCCTCCACCATAGCCCATTTCCAGTCCATGTTCACCCCCCCCATAGCCCTTTTCTAGTCCAGGTCCCCTCCACCCCCATCTCTACTCATGTGGTGTACATGTCTCCACCCCCGATCACCCTTTTACTGTCGAGTTCCCGTGGCCCCCATCACAGCCTATTTCCAGTCCAAGTCCCCCCCCCCATAGACCTTTTCCAGTCCAGGTCCCCCCCCATCACAGCCCATTTGTAGTCCTAGCCCCCCCCCCATCACAGCCCATGCAGTCCTTGGCCTCCCCCCCCCCCGACCAGCACCGCGGCTGTCTGAGGGGCTTCAGAGGGAGCCGGGGAAGCCTGCGCGAGGCCCCGGCTCCCTCTGTACAGCCGCCAGCGTGAAGAGCCTTTTCCTTCACGCTGGTGGTTGTTTCTGTGAAGCTGCAAATGCTGGGAAAGGTTAAAGGGCATTGCCTTTAACCTTTCCTAGCAATCGCGGCTTCACAGAAACAGCCGCCAGCGTGAAGGAAAAGGATCTTCACGCTGGCGGCTGTACAGAGGGAGCCGGGGCCTCGCGCAGACTTCCCCGGCTCCCTCTGAAGCCCTCCGGTGTGTGGGCCGGCCCTGGGTGGGTTTTTTTTTTACTTCGGGTCAGAAGAAAAGCCAGTCTTTTGCTCTGGCCGCTCCCGATCTTGCGGCCAGAGCAAAAAATCGGCTTTTCAAGGGCCGGTTTTGCATCTGCGCCGGCAGCCGGCCTGGCCATGGAAAAACCGGCCAGGCCGGCTGAAAACCGGCCAGTTGGCAACCCTATCTTCAATACAGTTAACAAATGTTTAACACCCCCCCCCCCCCAAAAAAAAAACACTTTCCTGTGCTAACCGAATGGGAAGCTACTGGGACCTCTAATGTTACTGTAAAAGGTTTTGCATGTACTATGTATTAATTTTGATATTTATCATGCAGTGACTGTAAAACCTTAGCAAAGTTTGATAAATAGGGCCCAGAAAGTAGGTGATAGGAGATAATGAAAGTAAGGCCTATCAGGTCTGTCGGTTTTCCTTTCCTGTCGCAGTGCTGCTAACTCCTGTCAGTCTCTGGCTTTTTCACTAAATTGTGTACTAATCCTGTGTGCTTATCTTATGTTTTCTTGAATTTTAATTTTACTTTTGTCATTACCATCTCCATTTAGGAGACTGGTCTATTCATCTATCATCCTTTTATGAAGTAAAGTGGTATTCTCTTAATTTTGTTTAACCTTTTTTCAAACTTCTCCACTGATCCCTTGTTCTAGAGCTTCGTTTTCACTGAAAAATACCTGACTATAATATTTTTTTTTATTACATCTGAGATTTTTAAAATATCTGTAGCATACAGTATCTTCCCCCTCTGCTATAGGGTATAAATGTTTAGATCCTTAATTCTCTCCTCATGTATCATAGATTGCAAGCTGTGCACCTGTTTAATAGCTCCACTCTAGATTTTTTCAAGTCTCTCAGAGGACAATTTTCAAAACCATTTGCACACCTAAAACAGCGTTTAAGGATAATTTTATAAAGTCACGCATCTACTTTATACCTACTTTTATAAAATAAGGTGCAAGTGTAAATAATCACACCTACCTTTTAAAAAATATGTACATAAAAATTAAGGGATTTTATAATCTGCATGCGTAATTGCTTCCACTGCCCACTCCCCACCCAGAATCGCCCTTGTGCATGCCTACAGTGAAAGTACACGCCATGCAAACAACACACATTCTGATTTTTGCAGTTGTTTGAGTGCCTCTACACATCACTGACAAAAACCTGCAGTCTCCCTTTCAGCCTTGTGACGGTATCTCAGTCTTCGCCCTTTCATACCACCCAGCCTTCACCCAGTCTTTCATACCCTCCCTCCTCTCTTTCTAGCCTTCACCTGGTCTCTCTCATGGGTTTCGAAGGTTGCCACCTATTCCCCTCACCTTGTCTGCAGTGAAAAAATCGCCCACCCTACCTGAAGTTAAGCTCAGAAATGTACAGTATTTCCAAAAGGCTTATAGGTTTAGCCAGGAATATGAACCCTGGCCATGCTGCTCTAAAGCTCTAACCATTATGCTATTAGACATCTTGGTTCTGAAATGTTCTCCTGGGTATGTCTATATAGATGTTTGATAGATGTCATATCAGGCATGTCCACGTTTCCAAAGTCATGCCTGAGCTTGCACGTCCCATTGTGAAATGTGCCTTTATATTAACCTGCTCACCTTTATCTACCTGTTTATGCACACTGTAAAAAAATATAACAGATTAGTAAGATAAGATCTTCCTTGTCTAAATTTATATTGGTTTTCTCCCATTAAATCATGTTCAGTAATTTTATTCTTTATAATGGTTTCTACCATTTTGCCCAGTACTAACATCACGCTCATCGATTTGTAGCTTCCTGGATCACTCCAGGAACCCTTTTTAAAAAATTGGCATTACATTGGCCATTCTCCAATCTTCAGGTACTACAGATGATTTTAATGATAGTTACAGATTACTAATAGTAGGTCTGCAATCTCATATTTCAGTTCTTTTAACACCCTGTGATATGTACCAGGTCATTTCCTACTCTTTATTTTATCAAATAGTTGTAATACAAATTCCCAGTTTATTAAAATTTGTTTAAATTCTTCTGATGTATCACCTTTAAATACCATTCAAGCATAGGCAACTAACTTACATCTTCTTTGGTAAAGGCCGATGCAAAGAATTTATTTGGTTTCTCACCTATGGCCTTGCCCTCCTTTAGTCTCCCTTTTACCCCTCTATCATCTAATGTTCTAACTGATTTTGTCAAAGTTCTTTTGCTACGAATGTACTTGAAAAAGTTTCTATTGCCCTGTTCAATGTAATTTCAGTTTGTTCAATGTAAACCGCACTGATGCAGAATAGCGCGGTATATAAGAGAATGTAAATAAATAAATAAAATAAATATTGAGCATTTTTGCTTCCATGGCAAGCTTTTTTTCAAATTCTCTCTTTGCCTGCCTTATCAATGCCTTACAAGACTATTTTCTTGATTGTGATTTGTGCGGCAAGGCGCATTTCCAAGAGGTATGTGCTGTCTTGCCGGAATCCATATTTTTCCTTTTCAGAGCAGGCCATTTCCAATTGGCTTATGCCTTCCTATTGCCCAAGGTGATATCTTCTTACATGTGAACCAGATGGTTTTGCTTGCCCTCCTTCTCAGAGGAGAAGATAAGGATCTTTGCCTTGTGGTTGTCCTGAGGGTGCGTCTCCAGGACTTGGAGGTCATGGCTTCTTTTTCGTAAATCCGATCATCTTTTGTGCTGTTTTCTGGCCCGCATGAGGGTGTCGCTGGATGACAGAGGCATTTGCCTCTGTGTATCTTTTAAAGAGCCGGCTGATTGTGGAGGGTTTGTGCACCCATTCTTCTCTGGTGCCAGCATTCTTAGGGGCAGAGCACAGCTTGGTAGCCCTTTCAGACATTGTTGGGTGGCACTGTGGACTTCACTTTCCACTTTTGGTCAAGCATTACAACTTGGATGTCCATGCTCTGGTGAACACAGCCTTTGGCTCCAAGGTTTTGCAAACTGCTCTGTTTTCTTCTTGCCCAGTGGAGGCATAGCTTTGGTACGTCCCACTTTTCTGGGCTGGTCTAGCAGGGTGATAATGTCCTTTCCTTGAATCCTGCTAGACCTATCCAGGACCCACCCCTGGAACTGTGTTTGGTCTGTTATTCTGCGGCAGTACCTTGGTCTGTTAGGATTTTCTGTTTGGCTGTGCAGGTTCATTTCCTACTGACAGGCTTCTGGTCAATTCTTCATATATATAGTTTTCTACATGGTTTCTCAACTGTTTGATTCATTATTGTTGCCCACGTTGAGGTTGTGTGAGGTTTGCCATGCTTTCCCATATACTTTGGGATGAATACTGAGGTGCCCTCTAGTGGCTTAGGTTGATAGAGGCATGGGAGTGATGTCATTGAAACCTGGGCATTTCATTGGCTTTGGTCTCCATCAATCTGCTAGTAGGGAAACACAACCCTCATATCTGGACTGGTCTAGCAGGACTCAAGGAAAGGACATTATCTGGTAAGTAAAATGTCACAATATCCTCTATGTCCAAAATTTCTGTTGAAAAAAAATGGTGATGTCCTCAGTCAAATTCAAAAACTATAGTAGCTGCACAGGACATGAAACAATAACAAAGTTATCTGTAAACCACTTTGACTCTAAGAAAAGCAGTCTATAAAAATATTTAAATAAATAGATAAAGAAATATTCCTTAGGAAAAGTATAGATTAGACACCACATTTCATAACAACTACACAAGTCTCTCATTCTCATAAAAATCTATTCAATATTTGAAAGTCTATATATCTTATATATAATCAAAGAATTCTTCTTTCATATCCAAGTCACTTAACAGGATTGAGACTATAAGTAATGTTTAAATAAATACGTAGCTGAGCAATCTTCTTGTAGACACAGGGCCCGATTTTTGAAGGCATTTACACGGGTAACTGCCCATGTTAACCGTGTAAATGCCTTAACCAGGATTTTCCAAAGGCACCTACATGGGTAGTGTCTTTGGAAAATACCAGTTAAGTCCCTAACATACCCAGATGCTATGCGGTTAGCAATTGGGTGTGGTGGGGGCATTCCGGGGTGGAGGAAAGGGCTAAGCAGATAGCAGCGATTTTCGATGCTACCCGGTTAACCCTCGGTGCCTTAAAGATAGGCAAGGTTTTTCCTCGCCTATCTTTGAGATGCTGGGACTAACTGGCTAGCATCGAAAATCACTGCTACCCATTTAGCCTTGGCAGCTGCCAGCATGTCCAACCAAACCCTGATTTTCACTTGCTTCACAGCGGAAGTGAAGATCCGGGTTAAGGGAGTAAGTGGGCAGGCTATGCGCCGAAGTGGCGCATAGCCTGCCTAAATGAAAATCAGGCCCACAGTTCTTTGTATCCTTCCATAACCCAACATTGCTGTTTTGTCACCTTCCTGTCTTTGGGGCTTTTTTAAATATGTCAGATCTAAGATCATGAGCTTGCCTTTATCTTATACAATGCCATTATAAATAACATTATATTCTCTCAACTCCACCCACTAAGTGGCTCCACACACCCCAAGCCCAATCTGTTCGATGTTTTTGGACATTTAAACTCCTTCAATGAATAAAAAGCTTTCCCCAGTCCTTTAAATCCTTTGAATTAGTAAAAAGCTGTCCATTCAAAATCTCTATATATATCTATATCTAAATCTATATTGAACCAACCAGGGAAAGCTCAACGCTGGATGTAGTGCTCACCAACAGTGATAGTGTGTCGAATGTCTGCGTTAGTGCCCCTGTGAGCAACAGCGACCATCACACGGTGTGGTTTGAGATAAAAGCCATGGTACAGGCCAATCATAGCAAGCTCAAAGTCCTAAACTTCAAATACACTGACTTCAATAAAATGGCAGAGTACTTAAAGGAGGAGATGACGGGGTGGAAGGAGATAAAGGAAGTGGAATTGCAATGGGCTAAACTAAAGAAGGCAATAAATGTGGCAACAGATGGAAATATGTTAGGAAATATGTAGGAAAAGTAAATAAAAACAAGAGGAGAAGGAAACCTATTTGGTTTTCCAAAGAGGTGGCTGCTCAAATAAATGCAAAAAACACAACTTTCGCAAAATTCAAAAGCTTGCAAACAGAAGAACACAGAAATGAATACAGGATCCAAGTCAAAGAGTCTAAAAGAGTAATAAGGATAGCAAAATCAAAGGCAGAGGAAAGGATGGCTAAAGATGTTAAGGGTAGCAACAAAACTTTCTTCAGGTATATTCGGGAAAGGAAGAAGATCAGAGTTGGAATTGCAGGACTCAGAAGTGCTGGGAAAGGACTCGTGGAAAGTGACACTGAAAAAGCGGAATTGCTAAATAAATACTTCTGCTCTGTTTTTACTAAAGAAGATCCTGGAGATGGACCAGCTGTGACTCCCAAATATAAAACTGGGAATGAAGTAGATACCACACCATTCACAGAAGACGAGGTGTTAGAACAACTTGCTAAACTGAAAGTGGACAAAGCCATGGGACCGGATGGGATACATCCTAGGATACTGAAAGAGCTCAGAGAGGTTCTTGCAGGACCGTTAAAGGATGTCTTCAACAGATCCTTGGAAACAGGTGAGGTTCCTCAGGACTGGAGAATGGCTGATGTCGTACCTCTACACAAAAGTGGTGACAGGGAAGAAGTGTCAAACTACAGGCCCGTGAGCCTTACCTCGGTGGCGGGAAAAGTAATGGAGGCGCTCCTGAAACAGCGAATAGTGAACTTTCTCAAAACCAACAGAATGCAAGATCCGAGGCAACATGGTTTTACCGAAGGACGGTCTTGCCAAACAAATCTGATCGAGTTCTTTGACTGGGTGACCAACGAACTAGATCAGGGGCATGCGATGGATGTCATCTACCTGGATTTCAGCAAAGTCTTAGATACTGTTCCTCATAGGAGGCTTGTCAACAAACTCAGTAGCTTGGGGATGGGTCCCAAGATGATAAACTGGATTAGAAATTGGTTGACTGACAGACGACAGAAGGTGATTGTACATGGAGCTCACTCGGATGAGAGGAAGGTAATTAGCGGGGTGCCCCAGGGTTCGGTCCTGGGACCGGCACTGTTCAATGTATTTGTGAGTGATATTGCTGAAGGACTGAATGGAAAAGTCTGTCTTTTTGCAGACGACACAAAAATTTGCAAAAGAGTGGACTCCCCTGAGGGAGTGGTTAACATGAGGAAAGATCTACAAAAGCTGGAAGACTGGTCTAATGCTTGGCAAACTACGATTTAATGCGAAAAAGTGCAGTGTCATGCACTTGGGTAGCAGAAATCCAAGGGAAATGTACACGATAAGGGGCGAGAGGTTGGTATGCATGGATCAGGAGAAAGACCTTGGTGTGATTATCTCTGATGATCTCAAGGTGGCAAAACAGTGCGACAAGGCGATGGCAAAAGCCAGGAGAATGTTGGGCTGCATACAGAGAGGGATTACCAGCAGAAAGGAAGAGGTACTTATGCCACTGTATAAGTCACTGGTGAGGCCTCACTTGGAATACTGTGTTCAGTTTTGGAGACCGTATCTTGCAAAAGATGTAAAAAGGCTGGAAACTGTTCAGAGGAAAGTGACCAAAATGATTTGGAGCCTGCGTCAGAAGCCTTATGAGAAGAGACTTGAAGACCTAAATATGTACACTTTGGAGGAGAGGAGGGACAGGGGAGATATGATTCAGACCTTTAAATACTTAAAGAGAAATGATGAACAAACAAACCTCTTCCAAAGACGGGGAAGCTGTAAAACTAGAGGGCATAACATGAAGCTGCAAGGTGGTAAATTGAAAGGCAATATCAGGAAATATTTTTTCACTGAAAGGGTGGTGGATGCTTGGAATGCCCTCCCGAAGGAAGTGGTGGGGGCAAACACGGTGACGAAATTCAAAACAGCATGGGACAAACACAGTGGATCCCTTTACAGCAATAGGATAAAAACGAAATAAACGGTACCATCTAACTTCTGAACCATATAACGTCTCAACAAATAGGGGTGTCCTACATGGAGTGGCGGATTTACCCCTAAACAAAGACATGGGGGGGGGGTGGCCTGCACAGAGTGACAGGTGCACCTACTCTTGCCATCTTGCTGGGCAGACTAGATGGACCATGCTGGTCTTTATCTGCCGTCATTTACTATGTTACTATGTTACTATGTTACTATATTTAGACTATGTGGAAGCTGCTTGAATAAGAAATGCTTAGAGGCCCATTATGGTCAATTGTGAACTTTTGCACATCAGTTTTCTGATTTTTGATTTGCTATTGTTAATCATGTTATTCTGGTTATTTGTGGTGGAAATTTAGACAAAATTCTGCTACAGCAAAAACAGTTCTGGATTTATAAATTAAATTAGCAAACAAACAGCACAAGTTACAAATCAATGATTAGCAAATACACAATATAACCTACAGCCTTAAATGGCCGTTTATGTGTAAATATATACTTAGAACAGACAAGCAGAATCTTTTACAAAGGCAGCTAACAATGTTATAATCGCTTCAAAAACAATTTATTACATATCATATTGTTATTATATAAATTTATATCAAATACATATAATACACACTCTTATAAAGATACCTTCACAAATTAATAAGACTTCATGATATCTTCTATAAAGTGCATCCACACATAATCACACTCGCCATTACAGAAACCACTCAGAATTCATACATAAAATAAATGTCCCCAAATACACATCTACAAACAATTAATTCAAAAACACACAATAAAAACCCTTATCCCAAACAGCAATAGGTTCCTAGCTTCATATGATGTATCAGTGCCATATCAAGATCACTCTTTCACCAAAAAACAGTGGTCTGATTTTACTGGGCACAAAAAACAAGCCAAATAATCATGTTTTATCCAAAGGGTCCAATTATTGCTTCTCTAAAAGATCCAGAACTCCTCTATGAATATCACTCTATGTTCTTCCACAATCACTGTTTATCCAAGGAGTCTAATTGCTGCTTCTCAAAAGAATCCAAACATCCTCTCTAGATATCACTCTATGTTGCTGCACCATTTCTTATAGGACTGGAACTATCAACCTAAAGATTGATTCAGGAAACCCACTGGCTTGAAACCACGGACAACGGAGAGTGGGAAATAAAACTCCAAACATCCACCTCCAAGTTCCAACTATGGACCATAGTTTTGCCACTAAGGCTTCATCAGGGAATCTAAAGACATACAACATAACATTAATTCCAAGCTCACCTAACAATACTAAAAAACAATACAAAAACAACCTAAACTTAACACTGACCTTAGTTAGTGCTGTTGACAATTTATGTTTATGTTTGTTTATTAAATTTGATATACCGCTCAGGCCGAAGCATCAGAGCGATTTACAATAATATATCATTTGAGGAAATATGAAAGGAACGCCATTTGTAAGATAGGACAGAGTAGAGGACAGACACAGTCGAAAAGATAAGACAAGAGAAGAAAGGGAACAGCAGGTTACGATAATATATGCGTATCACATCTTCCATGTTAACTTCAGGGTAAACGCCATGGTCCAACGCCTAAGGGCCATGCCAAAGGGCCCTCTGGCGAGGCCCTCAGGCGGGGGCCCGCAAGGCGCGGGTGCGCCCCCGAAGCGGCAGTTTAAGCCGTTCTTGCTGGCATCCCATTGGCAGACATTAGGAGGGAGGAGGGGCATATGTACAGCTATCTCTATTCCTGAAACATTGCAAGTGAATCTTTAATAGAACCAACACCATTCAAGCTGATTATTCAAGTCAAATTTATGTACCATATTCCAGTTTAAACTATATTGGTGTTCACGGCAACATAACCATTTACTAATTTATTTATTTTATTTTATTTCAACTTCTTATATACCGCACTCTTTGACATCAGCGCGGTTTACAAATAACATGAAGAAACCAGAACAACAGGCTGTTTGGTATTACATATAACAGGAGTATCAACTTGGATAACATGGGAGAACTATTTACATGGAGTATATAATCTATTAGCTAGATAACATGCTCGAACTATTTACATAAAATTAGCAGGAATGCTTGGAACAAGAGAGATATTGTGGATTGTATTAGGGTGGGGCTGTTATGTTACGGTTCATGTGGGGTAGTATTTGATGAAAAGGTGCAGTTTAAGGGCCTTTCTGAACTGGGTTAGGTCAGTTATGGCGCGGAGATCAGGTGGGAGAGAATTCCAGCATTTTGGTGCGCTAAACATGAAAGCTCTGTTTGATGTTGATAGGCTGCAAGTTGTTATAGCCTTTGGGGTTGTTAGTGAGTTTAATGCTGCCTGTCTCCTATTTCTGTTTGATGGGACGGATTGGATGAGTTTAGAAAGTGATGTGGACGATAAACCATTTATGGCCTTAAATGTGAGAATGAGGATTTTGAATGTAAGTCTTCCGTGTATAGGGAGCCAATGGAGCTGTTTGAGGATAGGTGTGATGTGTTCATTTTTGGCCGCTCCTAGAAGAACCCTGGCAGCGGTGTTCATGGCAAGCTGTAAGGAGCTTACGGTGGATTGTGGGAGTCCTTGTAGAATGGAGTTGGCGAAGTCGAAATGTGGTAGTATCAGCGCTTGGTAAATGGTTCTGAAGTCTTCGTGATCTAGTAGGGGACGTAGGTGTCTGAGCGTGCGTATTTTGAAGTACACAGATTTTATGATATTGTTTATGTGTGATTTCATATCGAGCCTATGGTCTAGTGTGACTCCGAGGTATTTTATTGTTTCCTTGGTGCTTAGGTCAGCTCCCTTGACACTTATATGTGGTGGTGGAGTGAAGTTGGGGTCTCTTGTGATAAAGAGAACCTCAGTTTTCTTATGCTGAATGCGGAGGTTCTGTGACAGGAGCCATTGTGAGACTGCATCGAAGCAGTTTGTTATAGGCAATAAATCCATTTGCATTGTGGAAAATGGCATGTAGAGTAGGATATCGTCGGCGTATATCATACATTTCACATTGAAAGACCTGATGATATCGCAGATAGGCTGCATATAGATGTTGAACATGAGGGATGAAAGTGAGGACCCTTGCGGAACGCCTTGTCTTTGATGGAAGAGTTTTGATTCTCCTGTTGCCGATTTAACGTATTGCATTCTGGTATCGAGGTATGATTTACACCATTCAAGTGCTGAGTTGCAGATGCCTTTTCCTTTCAGTCGACCGAGGAGAATCTCGTGATTTACCGAGTCAAACGCTGCTGCTATATCTAAGAAGATTAGCACAACGCCTTGTCGGATGTTGTCTATGGTGTTGAGAACATCATTGAAGAGAGTGGTAAGCAGTGTCTCAACGCCGTGGAATTCTCTGAAACCGTGTTGAGAATAGTCTAGAGGGGCTGCGGAGTCAATGTGGTCTTGGATTTGGCGCTGTGCCTCTTTCTCAAAGATCTTTGCTAAGAGGGGAATACTGGCTATAGGCCTGTAGGAGTCTGGCCGTTTTGGGTCTAGTTTAGCGTTTTTTAGCAGTGGCCTGATGGATGTGAGCTTTAATGCAGATGGGAAGGAGCCAGTAGTGAAAGAGAGGTTCATGATTCTTGCAATGAAGGGGCTAAAGGCACACCGAAGATCCTTTATCCAAAAGGCTGGGCAGGGATCGGTCTGCGCGGTGGTCGTGTTGAGTGAGGTGATTGTGTCTTCAATGTGTTTAGAAGAAGGCGTGTTAAGTGCGGGTAGGGATGTTGGGCAGGTCGTTTCTTGTATATTGTTTTTTGAGAGTTCATCTGTCTGTAGGAGTTTTGATTGCAAGTAATCAGCGAATTCTTGCGGGTGGATATCATTATTTTGTTCAGAGGAGGGTTCCTTTGATAGTGACTTAACCAGGTTGAAAAGGTCACGAGGTTTGTTCAATGATCTCTTGAGCATATCTGAGTGGTATTGCTTCTTTCTGGCTGTGATTGCCTCGCGGTGAGTTGAGAGGTGAAGAATGAAGGCTTTGTGGTCATCGGTAGCTAGTGAGCGGCGCCAGCGTTTTTCGAGCCTTCGTAGGTGCGTAAGAGAGGCCCGGAGTTCAGGGGAAAACCATGGCGCAGAGGTTCTTTTCCCTGATATGGTCTTTTTGTGTGGTAGTTGAGCAACAGCGTTGAGGCTGTTGTTCCAGGCAGCGATTGACTCGTCAAGGTTGAGTGATGTGTTGTTGAGGATTGGTTGGGTACTTGACAGAATAAGTTCTCTGTTGAAAGGTCGAAAGCCCCGTGTTACCCTGGATGGATTGGCGAGTTTGCTGGTGTTCAGACTATGACTGTTGTTCAGGGGAATTTGTAGGTTTATAAGTTTATGGTCAGACCATGGGACATCGGTGATCGATTTTACAATGTTGCTGTTTTGCTCAGAGACATGGTGTGGGGCAAATACCATGTCAAGAATGTTTCCTTTGGTATGAGTGGGCTCAGTGATCATTTGTTTGTAACCAAGATTTTCAATTGCACTGAGAAGTGAGGAGGACTGGTTTTGTTGTAGTGATGGGAGGTTCAGGTCTCCCATAATCCAGTTGGGAGTGTTGGGGTTGCTGGTGTTGGCGGCCAGATCCAATATGGTGGGTAGGTCGTCTGGGGAGCTCGAGGGGGCTCTGTAGACCAGGTTCATGGAGCATTGTTTATTGGCTATGGTGATTATGTCCAGATTGTTTGTGCTAATATCCCCACCACCCCCCCCTACACACTTGTTCAAGTACAAAACAGCAAAGATCCTCTAGATTATGCCCTAGTTATAGCCAATGAGACACTAGTGGAGCCAATTCTACACCCCGGTGCAATGCCGAGAGATGCTCGATCATGCACATTTTGAACACGTGTGAGGTTTGCCCAAGATAAATGAAACGGCGAGGCCATAAAATCATATACACTACCCCTACTGTTAAACATGTGGTGTTACCCTTTAAATAATGAATAAAATTCAATGTGGGGTGAACAAAAGATTCAATCTCCATATTATGCAGGCAAACGACACATTGTCCACATCGTCTATGACCCACACTTGTCTCCTCCCTACCAGTAACAGGACACAATCAACAATGAGCCAAATGGTCCCTCAGGTTCTTACTTCTGTGAAAAGCAAATACAGGAGGGTCCTGAAAAACTGAATAGATTTGCAAAATATCCCAATATCGCAAAATCAACTTTTTGATCTCTACGGATTGAGTCGAATAAGGCAACACACAAACTAAGCGTCATTCAGAACCCCTCTGTGACTACAAAAACAATAGGTCACAGTTAACATGTAAGCCTCGTTTCTGTGCCTTATGTATTACATGTGACTGAAAAATATACTCCTCCCGCGTAGAACAAAATTTTCTTAATCATAGGAACTGACCCATTGGAATATTGTTTCTCACATGGCAGGGATGGAAGCTGCGATAATCCAAAATACTGTTGCGATCTGTGGCTTTACAAAAAATAGAAGTGAAGAAACTTTTATCACACAACTAAATCTTCACGCGTGTTCAAAACTCGTATGATCGAGCATCTCTCTTTCTTTCGCCGGGGAGTAGAATCGGCTCCATTAGTGTCTCATTGACTATAGCTAGGGCATAATCTGGAGGATCTTCGCTATTTTATACTTGATCAAGCAAGTAGGGAGGGTGGTGGGGATATTAGTAAACGGTTATGTTACCATGAACAATATATACATGTGTATATATATATATATATATATATATATAATGTCACCATGAACAAGAAGATATTATATAATCTTTATAAGATTGTATATTATATGTATTTGATAGAAATGTATATGACAATAATATAATCTGTAATAAATTGTTTTTAAAGCGATTATAACACGTTAGCAGCCTTTGTGATAGGTTCTGCTTGTCTGTTCTAAGTATATGTTTACACATAAATGGCCATTTAAGGCTGTAGGTTACATTTTATAAATTAAACACCATAGTGCTCTAACTCGTTATTTTACCACGCCCCATTATTTGCAGTGGAACCTAGTAACCGGGTAAGGCGGACCGGGTGCTCCTGTCCCCGCCCCCCCCCCATTGCACCCCCACCCCCACCCCACCTTACAAATAACCACAACATACTCATTGGGAATCAAACTGGTCGCAGCTTTATTAACCTACAACATTTTCCTTAAACCACAACCAACAGCAAACCTTCATTAACTGAATTCCGGCCGCGGAACAAATCCTCACCAGCCGTGTGAGTAGCAAAGTGAGTTCCGCTCGCTTCTGCCATGAACCGGCCACAGGCCATTCCGTCGCCCCTCTTCCGGCTTCGCCATATTATTAGCAAAAGCCCCGAGGGTTTCACCAGGCCGGGGGTACCCCACCCCCACCCTGCATCTTGCCACCGGCTCCAGACCCCAGACACCTCCGGGATCCCGCCACAGGCTCATGGACCACCGTCCCTGAGCCACCCCCCACGGCAAACTGCGACCAGTCACCCTTCCATGCGCCACATATTCCAAAGCCTCTTGCCAGCCGTTTAGGAACAAAGCCATCCCCACCGGGGATAGACGCACCCCACCCTGCCACCATAAACCGGTACGCTCCACCTCTATCCATGATGCAAAATCAGCCGTCCACCCTGCGGACACACCCAACGGCCAACCTGCCGCTTAATGTTTAATCAACCCGCGAGACCACCACTGGTGGACCCAGCAAGCAGGCCTTGGAAATATGTCTGACCACCCCAAAACCACAGTGTCCCACATGAACAGCACCTCAGCCCAATCACCGTTCGCTGCACCAATCAGTAACTTACCCGTCCTGGCTGCTCAATTGCTGCCTCCCAACTTCAGCAACAGCAACCCAGGCACACCTGTCTCACGTCCCTGGTGCCGAAGCAAAGGCAGCAGCGGCCCCCTCCGGAGACCGCGCTTGCCCAGCCATGAGACGGTCACCTCAGAGGCGTGCAACCCCATGTGCGACCCCAATGGCCTTGGCGCTGCATGGGAATCAAAGAGCCGATCATCCAGCAGCAACCTGGAGTCCGGCCGACATCTAAAAGAAAAGAACAGTTAGCACCCGCTAAGCCCCCCCCCACCCCCCATAAGCGCACTAACCCCTGAAAGGCTCTCGACTGCCAGCAGCCCAACCGCTGACTCTCCCGCTCAGCCCACCCTGAAGAAGGAGCAAAGTGGACTGGACCCAGCCCCAACTGGCAAAGCATCATCCACAAAACCGCGTTAGCACTCATTAGCGCTCGGGCATCCGCCTTCACCAAGAGGAACCCTCCCCCCCCCCAGATCCTGCATGCAGATAGGCCTCCAAGGCTTCAACCTGGCATGTAGAGGAAGCACGTACTGCCCTCCGAAGAACCCCCACCCCTCTACCCCTCGAAACAGTCTGGGATCCAGCCCAATCAATACACACTCCCCAGAGGCCAGTTGCCCCTCCTGTACCAGCAAGACACCACCCGCTTCTTCCCACTGGTTGAAGCCACAAGCTCCCCTCCCGGAAAGCCTTAAAAGAAGGTGAGACAAGACACAGCTGTACCCAACTTGAACTCAATGCCTTGCCGCTGACACCGAGGGGAACACTGCACACCACCCTCCCAGTAGCTTAAGCGTGACAGGCAGCCGCCGGTCATCCAGCGAAGGATGTGCACTCTCCCCACCCCGCAGCAGCCTAAGAACCAGCAACCCCCCCCCAGACGCCCCCAACCCACTGCCTCCGAGAAAAGGCAAAACCCCGCTACATGCGCCCGGACTGCCGACCGTGTCGTTCCCCGACGTATGGGCCCGAGAGATGGCCCTACACCGGACCCTGCTGCCAACCCTATGAGACCAGCCATGCAACTACGCTATCACAGCCCCGCCAATACACCCTCCATGTTGCTGCCGACACTGTACTCCACGGCAGGTCCGCATAGCCGCAGGCCACAATTGCTCCGGGACCTGCAATCCCACGGCATCTGCCCCTGGAGCCAAAATCCAACCCGATCCCACTGGGAACGGGAAAGAGCATCAGCAACTTGATTAGTCATCCCTCCAACAGCCAAGCAGCAACACTATGGCAGCATGGAGTGAAGCGGTTGATCACGCAAACCACCTCTGCGCTATCGCACCGCCCAAACAACCCACGATTACCCAACTTGTCGGGCCACCGATGCAACGCCACCAGGATGGGGAACTTCCCAAGCCCAGTTATGTTATCAATTATACCCGCCGCCCGCTAAGCTTGCGGCCATGACCCCGCGCACCAGGAGCCCCAAAATACCAACCTATCTGCAAAGAGCTGCACATCCCCTGTGTAAATTTCCTTCTCCATTAAAACTGAAACCCGTTGAAACCTCCTAGGAACTTATCCCAAACACCCAAATCAGCCCCCACACCCCGCGACACCCTGATGTGACTTAAGGACGCCCGATGCCGCCTGTGACAACCGACACCAGAACACCCACCCAGCGGAAGTACCTGACACGTGACGGTCCAAAAGCCTATTCGGGCCTGCAAGTACCGCAGCATTCTGGTAGAAGCTCCAATCATGTTGGCAATCAGAACCCGCAGCCGAACCACTTCCCCTATTGGCCAGCACTCCACCGTGTTCACTGTGTCTAGCTCCACCCCCAAAAAGCGATACAGGGTGGATTTGACGGTACTTCCCCGGCTCCCTCCACGGCACGCTCCCGCTGCCCTGCCCAAAGCCACGTCCGTTGCCAGCTAGCCACTCCAATCTGAGCGCAGTGCCGCACCGAAAGTGAGTTCCGTCCCTCGTCCGGTCCAACCCTCCCCCTTAACGAAATAGAGAGCTCGTACAGACATCCCCCCTCGAGCCCCCCTCCATCCCGGCCAGGGCCAAAGCTCCTCAATCCGAAGAGGTGTCGAAGCCAGGTTCCATAGATCCTTACTGTTTGGGGGCAGGAAGAGAGCCAACCGCAGCCCCTTTTGGACACATTCGAGTGATAAACGCCCCCCACCACAAGCGTAACAGCTATGCCGACACTTACAAGCCGGAAAGGGGCAGGGGGCTTGTCAACCACCAGCCTAAGTCCCCAACTCCCCCCAACCACTCTCTTACCCCCGAAAGGGCCGAGCCGCACCCCTCAGCACCACCGCTCCCCCTTTTTGTTCCCCCCCCCACCACCGGCACCCCCCTGTCCGCCAACTGCAGCAGCCAGAGGCTGCTATCCTGCGTTCCCCACGAGAATGACCTATGCACATCCTTCTTGTCCCGAAACTTCCCATCCTAGCTGAGCCATGCCCACCCTCATACGTCTGGGCCGCTTCCAAGCTAAAGTCAGAATAGGCGACCAGCAGCCCATACTGCCCAGGGATGGGCGTCCCCATACCCCGGCGTACTTCAGGAAGGCTCTTGTCCAGCTACGCGCAACCTGCCACACCCATCCAGCTCTCGCACCCGCCCTTCTCTTCCGCTAGTACTGCCGGACCTCTTCCTACCCTCCAGAAGCCTAAAATGCCCATATACTGCCTCCTCCGGATCCTCTTCCATAACTTCAGCGGCACCCCCCCCTCAGAGTTCAGAAATCTAAGCAAGCGTGGGCCCCACCCCACCCGACATGGCTCCCGTAAGCCACAGCCACCCTCTGCTCGCACCCCCTCTCCGCACCCCGCGACAATGACGATGCCCCGCAAGACGCAGATGATGAGGACCCTGACCCGCGGCACAGACTACAGGAGTGCTGCCGCTTCTGCTTTTGCCTTACCCCCCACCCCCTTAGTCCCCCCCCTCCCAACCGGCGACTCACCTGCCCCAGCAGCCATGGGCCTGGGCACCCGTGCACCACCGTCCTGATCCACATGCCCGCTGTCCAACAGGAACACGTCCTCCGGATCCCAGTCGTCTGCAGAGCCGCTCACTCCCTGCACCATCCGCCTCGCACTCACCAAACTGCGACGCACCAGCAATCCTCCAGGCAGCATCTGTAAAGATAAAGCAGAACACACCACGGGGGAGCAGCTAAAACCCCCAGGAGAGCACACCCTTCCGACCACACAGTCCGGAAGAGCCCTGTCCCCTGCCCCGCCCCTGATCCCAGACTGCCAGATAAAAGCCCCCAGAATACTCGGCTAGCCCCACTGGCCCCTTAAACCCTGCCCAACCTGACTGTCCTGACTCACCGTTCCACTGCCACCCCCAATTTAGAAATTTTCCCAGCTGTTTCTTTAAGAGTATACACAGTATTAAAGGTTTTCAGTAAAGTACAGCACAACTATACTTCAGATCAGCTGTATCCTGTAGCAATAGTGTTGCAACAGATATCACTCCCCCCTCCCCTTACATACTGGTACTTTTACATTAAATAAACGTATATTTTTATGCTAAAAATCACTTTTTTAACCAACTTTATTCAGAATTCACTTCTTTATAACATTGGCACAGTTTTTATACTACCTTGAACACTCGGAAACTGTTTTTGATTTCGCTTTAGAAATCACTAAAATCATGACTTTTAAACCTATTAAAGCTACATAAAACTACTTTTCTAGGTGCCCTGCCTTTTTAGCACATCTGCTGGACCTCACAGAATTTTCAAACTTTAAAAATATTAACTTTTATAACTGGGCCAAGGCTCCGCCCCCTAATAACAAACATCATACATTTTAAGCAAATGTAGTTTCTCGACACCTCAAGAATAATCACCAGGGGCTCCTGAAATCCCTCCTACCTCTTCAAATCTCTCCAAACTAGTTTATTTAATTTTTAAATTCAGCCATCTTGACCATTTAAGGGGCACTCTAGCCCGTTAAGAACAGCTCCTCCCCCTCCTTGAGGTCCCCTAATCACCTCTTCTCCTACCCTAGTCTTTCCTCCCCTTCAGTCCCGATTCCATCCTGGGCACTCCCAATAACCCAATACCTTTCTTTGGGCCTCCTGGACCCAAAAGCCTCCTGACTCTCGAGAATCCCCCTCACAGTCCAGCGGCCTCCCACAATGATTGGGAACAGCTGCGGGTCTGCAGGCCTGCATCGGGAACAGTTGCGGCACTCGCAGCTCTCCCTGATGCTACACAGCCTCTCTTCCCTGCAATTGGGGACCTTCGCGGCACTCATGGCTCCGCATGATCAAGTCCAGGCACTGGCAGGACCAAAACGAGCACGCAGGTCAACTGCAGTGACAGTCGCGGGAGCATGGTTCACTGCAAGCCCGCCTCTGCAGCCTTTTCGTTCATTTTTTTAAAATGCAGCAGCCGGCTTGGCACCAGAGTAGCTCCCAATTCTTTTTTTTTTAAATAAACACGACACCATTCTTCGGCTGCTCCTGCAGCCCAGGGATAAAAAGAAAAAGTCCCAGCTGGAGAAGGCAGCCACTCCAGCCACCTTCAAACGCTCCCCCGGTGACTGACGCTCCTGCCAGCTCGCTCAGCCTTGGCCCCACCTCCCCCCAGGCCTAGACGATCCCCCATTGGCTCCCGCGCCCCCACTCACACTCAGGAGCCAATGGGGTCCAGCAAAAGCCATGCTGACGCGGACCTCCTCCCGACGCCTCGTGGGGGCCAGGGCCGCGCACCCGCTGCCCCCACGGTTAACGAGGCCCGCGGCCTTTCTGTTACCAGTGATGTGCATTAAAACTGTTAGCATGTGATAACGCAGTAGGGATGTGCATTCATTTGAAACAGCATGGGAAATGTCTATGACATTTCCTATTGCTTCATTTCATTTCATTTTTGAATGAAGATTAATAAAAACAACCCAAATTTGTATCACTTCCCATCTGTCACCAATAATAAGCACTGTTGAGCATTGGGTGCTTACTATTTGTGCATGTGCAAATAGCGCACAGTATTGCTAAACAGTGTGCACTACTGCTTTATAGTGCACACTGTTTGCCCATAGTATACACTATTGAGCAATAGCTAGCATTATTAACAATAGAGGGAAAATGATGTAAAAAAAAATGAAAAATTCTGCAAACAGCATGAGAAACTAAGCAAAACTGCCTGCAGGCCTCTGTAACGCAGTAGTATATATTAATAACTCCAGCTGTTAATCATTAAGGACTAGCCCACTATTCAGTGTCTGCACCAGAAGATTTTAGTGTACCCGCTAAGTGATTCTAGGCTTAAGTGACAGTGACTGCTGTTTAAATTTAAGACAAAAATTCTTGTTAGCAGTGTAATTTTTGCAGTTGTGAATAACTGACATTAGAGAATGGTCTAAGGAAACACTAAAGCGTGCTAATGGGCTTTAACCCATTTGGAGAAATTGCCCCTTAACATGTGGTTAGCGTGGGGATGTGGTGTTACCACGCCGGCATGACATTTACCGTACGCCATATTCACTGCTTATTGCGCAACATGGTGGGGAATGGACAGGCTATAGGCAGAAAGTGGGTATGGACACCACATTGCAGATAGCAACCAGTACTTACGGCGCTTTGTCATGTTACAATGAGCAATAACAGCGAATGACCTTAACACAGTAAGGGACTTTTTCCAACAGCTAGCATGGGGTAGTTGGACTTACTGCACACTAATTTTTGCTCCTAACATGTGATAAGTTCAAAACTTTAGCACACTTTAGTAAAAGGGCCCCATAAATTCAAGTAGATTTATCTACTTAAAAATCAAACAGCAGTATGTTCTGCTGTCTACTGAATAATAAATAATTATCTCAGTTTCCTACCTTTGGGAGCAAAGAACAAGAATAATTCTAGGTTTCCTGTGATAAACAGTGGAATTTCCTACTTGTATTCCCTGCATACTGCGTGGAGCCGTCAGGGCACAGTGGTCTGAAAATTGATGGACTGACAAATGTCAATACTTCTGTTATCCATCACTGAGGTAGGGCACGGCAGGAGCCAAAATTGCACATTCTGCCGAAAACAAAAGGCACAATAGCCATGTTCAGCTGTGTCGCTGAGATTAAGTACTTAAGATTGTAGGGGCAATCATCTAACCTGATGAATAAATATGCACAGGTGTAATATAATATCATAAATCAGTGCCTTTGATACAAAACAAAAATGTAAGCTTTTTCTTCTGACTGTAGAAACTGCTGTCATGTTTCCATGTAGTCCTGAGTGGCTGATCTCTCAACCCGAAAATGCATTATTGCACAACATGCAAGGCAATCAGAGGAGGGAAAAAAGCTTGTAATGCAGAATAAGACTTTAGGGAACAAAATAAAGCCGGTAAACAAAGATAGTGGAGGAATTCTATCAAAATATAAACATATATTCATATGATAATTAATGTATTGACTAAAAGTAAGCTATTAATTCAACAAGATTAATCCAACCAAATAAATGTAATGCATATGTATGGTTCCATTGTAATGCAACTATCAGTCATACAATCAATCATACATGCAATTTCAAGCAGGAGTTTTAGTGTTGGTTTATTCATTCCTTGTCCTAATGCATCTTGTTCGAATTTGTGTTATTGTAAATTTGCACTGGTTTCTCGGATTTTGTAAACAGCTGTGACTGTTTTAACTGAATGGCCGTACACCAAATTTAGCTAAATAAATAAAATAAAAAAATCAGGAACATGACCGTATATCGTACAGTACATCCTTGCGTCTGGCAAATATTTTATCAGACAGACAGGCAGACAGATAAACACACACGCACACAGTATCATCTTATAATGTAGATTGTTTTTAGATTTTTAGGTGTTTTACTACATGCTTAGTCATCGTTCATAATAACATTCACTTTTACCACTAACAAAGTAGTTTCCATTTTGAACTGCAGATCAAAAGAAAAACGTTTGCCATTTTTAAATGCATGATAAGGCATTGTTAGAAGTTTGCCTAAAGATTTAACACCAAAAGACTTTGTTAATTAAAGATCCGCTTATGTAGCATTTTTCTTTGTTTAGGTTGTCTAGAATCGTGTCATTCATTTTGTATCTTAAAGTTACTTCTTCTTTATGTTTTCAGATTCAAGGCCACTGCCAGATGTAGCTCTTACAGGGAAATGTACCCGAGAATGTGATGAATACGGTCACTCGGATTCCTGCTGGATGCCGGTCCACACATCACCTGAAAGGAAGCAGAAGAACAAGCCAAAACTCTCCACTTTCATGCCTGTAGATGAAAGAGGCAGTCAAGAAAAACTGGCCAATGGAGAAGCTTCTCTCATGGGTGACCGCAATAGAAACCTGCTTAACAAAAGGTTGACCTCATCCTTTGAGACCTTCAGTGCAGCTACATATAGCAAAAATGAGGAAACCAGTCCAGAGGATATTCCCCTCGCGCAGACAGGGGAATACAAGCCATCTCCCGTCAGTACTTTAACTAGAAGAGAAGTTTATCTGTAGGCTCTCTGAAATGGCAAAAGGGTTCTTTTTAAAGCAAGAAAAGAGGCTACACTTTAAAATCAAAACACTGTAACTCAGACAAATAAATGAGGGGGCCACCAAAGAGACAAAAGCTTTGCCTGCCGCTTCTGCCTCCACATCAGGCATTTAATTATATTGTTTGCCTGACTTTATCATTCAACGTAGAAACCATTTTCATTAATTGCATGTCTAGTCGCCCCCTCCCCCCCTTTCACTGATTTTCTTTCCCCAGAATTGATTGTTGCAAGTTCTCTCATGGTAGAAAACCCGAGCAATAGAACAAAGAACACTGTTGTTATCCGTATGCGAAAGCATGATATAAGTAGGGCTTCTATTATTAGGTAGTTATCGATTGTAAATTTAGGTGTTTATTTCCAGCTAATTAGTGGTTCTTTGAAGGTAAAAAAAAAAATCTATATTTATTAGTGTATTTGCACCACAGGTACTATTGTTGCGTACCTCCCCTGGTGGATATCAAACATGTATGTTTATGTCACTTTGGCATCGTTAGGGAAGAAAGACACAAAACTAAGTGGAGGATACAAGACAAGTCAGGGGAGGAGTGACATAGTACTAGGGAAGTGATGCTTTTCCAGTGTTTATCCAATTAGAGCTTGTTTAAATTTGTTGCAACTCTTTTAATTGTTTTGTTGGTGTCTATTTGTTGAAACCTAAAATCAGAAGCCCTAAATATAAGTACTTTGATTTTACCCAGTTGTCTTCTGGCTTATCATGGATAGCAAATCACGAGAATTTAGTGATAAGATAAAATTCACAGCTTTACTGTTCTAATTTTGATTAAAATAGCAGCCTAATAATCTCTGTCAGGCTAAAATCCATAATGTGACATATCTCCCAGCAAAATCCTGAATTGTAATATTTCCTTTGATTACCTTATCACTAACAGGAGGTAAATCTACATAAATAACAGAAACTAATATTTTCTATCATAATAATGACCGATTGTTGGCGCTTGAATAAAATTGGCCATATCTTCTGCTTGGGATGCTTATAGGAACTAAACGCCAAAGATCAGACAGTGGATTCGAGCTAACATTCATTATTTGGTGCTGGATGGGAACAATAACCTGCCTATGAATTTCCCATACCTCTATTCACACATGCTTTCTCTACATATACTAAATTATTTTCAACGCAACATAATCCATAGCCAAATGACATACTTGTACCCCTGCTTTCCAGTGGACTTAGTTAAATGCCCAAGGGAACTGATAAGACTTTGGATGATGAGATTTTGTACAATAAATTCTGCTAGTTCCAGAGAATATTTTTGAAAAGATTTTATTTTAAAAAAAATTGTGTGGATAGGTACCCAACATGTTTGTTTTATTGGGAGTCAGATAAAGCTTGTGATACAATGATGATAATTTGCTACAAATGCAATGCAGTGACTTCTATTCCAAATGCTAGCCTACTATATATAAGTAGTATATGCTAGCCATTTGGCATGAGTGATGTAGATTACCAGTTGTTCCCATAAAAGCTTCTATCAGATGCAGGTTTTCTTAAAACACAAAAGTGCATTATGCTGAGTCTGTGCAATACAAGATAGTGGCAAGACAAATATTTAAGGTGAGGACAAAAAGTCTGATATATTTAAAGCAAGTGATATGATACTTAACACAGGAGTTCAAGTCAAGTTAGAAAGTATCCAAGCAGATCGCCCTAGCAAAGAGTTCTGGCTTGTGACATTATTGCAGGTGCACTATGAACATTTTAAAGGGAAATGTGAAAATTTGGAGCAGTCAATAGAAAGATAAGATATATGTGTACAGAACTTGAAAACTGAACTTGCACGTTCACACGAAACTGACAATCTGTCAACAGAGTGGGGACAGCTTACGAAGAGAACAAACATTAAAATCCCTGGGTGTTTAACCTGGCATTAAAGCATGGCTAGTGAACTCTACTAAATTCTAACAGAAATATAGCATTGGAAAATTGTATAGGATAGACTATTAAGCAACCTGGTATATAGGCTGATAGTTCAATGCAATTCTACCACCACTTTTTACCTTTTTGATAGTGTCTCCCATTTACCTTGATATTATCTTCTTAAGAAATAATTTTAGTTTGCTATGGCAGTTTTGGTGAATGGGCACATATTATGAGAAATTAAATAATAATTGACCTATGTTTAATTATTATTTAAATGATAGCGTTGATGCTAGTACTATAGGAGTCTGCTTACCACAGTACTGCATTGTATAATCTGTAAGTACTTATTAAGAAAAATGTTTCTAAAAATGCTTTCTGTGTGTAATGTGTACACCTATTTTTCTTGCACGTTTCAACAGAATACACAATTTCATAACAGTTGAACGACATGTTCTTTTCTTTAACGGTAATATTTATTTAATAATACAACAGAAACCCGCAAGATAGCTTCTATCAATATCTTGTTAAAATCTTGTTTTCTATAAAAGTGATAGGGGTTGCACAGGACCGTCAGATTAAGTGGATCAGGATTCATACACTGTCGTTTTGCACCACTTAAAAGTCAGGCATGCTATGAAATCACGTGCTTGTGTAAATCTCCTTCACAGTAAAATGGATGCGAGAGAATACAGCAGAAGTAGAGTAAGAGTAGTAGGACGACAATAGCCATCACGTGTTAATTATTATATTGACGGGCATGAGACAGATTTTGTGTCTATAATTTTTTTTTCACTTGAAGTAGGTTCGATCTGGTGGCACTCTATGTAAGCGGAGTGTTTTTTTTAAATAAATAAATAAAAAAAATGAAATAAAAAAGAGTGAATGCAAAATATGCAACTGTGCCTTTTATACCTGTTGTGTTGGTAAAATGCTGGTTGGGTGTGAACACTGAAGGTACCAGGTTACTCCCAACTTCTTTGAACCTGTAGATTTGTCAATGTTTATTTTCCAACAGATTATAAATTATGTACAAAAGGAAAACTGCCTTCTGCTAAACTCAGATAATGGACCAGTCTTAAATATCTTACATTATTAAAACAATATTGTGGATTAGATATGGGCTGTTCTTTTTTTCTCTAGTTCTACTGTCTGGAAAGCAGAATATATAACACTCTATTATAAAGTTATTATTAGTAATGTGTCATATGTCCATTTTGACAGATAATTGATTATATAGTTTCTTTAGTTGCCATTAGCTGCTGTTCCATTTTTGTTGTATATAAGTCATACTTTTTTTCCTTATACAGGAAATTTTGAACAGTGCATGCATTTTACATTAGAGCACATTTATAGACTGATGCATACCTGCTTTATATATATGTACAAGTAAATAAATAAATATATATACTAGAAAAGTCTGTAACTTCAGTCTGGCAAATCGAATGCTCATTCCGAACTGCGAGATATACTGTATATATTCCTTCTGGTATCTGACTGGCCTGCTGCTTGAGTTTCAGAAAACAAGAGAGAAATTATTTTTATGCGGGGAAGAACTAATATGGAATTGAAAATGAATCGCTGAAAGGCTACCCTAGAATTTTGTCCCATAAGAGGGAAACGTGGGTGAAATGATACAAAGCTGCCATAGATTTTACAGGCACCACTAAAGGACATCTAAGACTCCTGAAAAATAAAACCATCTTACTTACACAGTAAAGTCATAAATATACCTCTAGGAAGGGAAGAAAAGACTGCACTAGAGGTTAGAGAAGACCAGTACCTGACCCCAGTACCTGACCTGTAATTCCGCCTGAGGGGCTAATAGAAACACCACAGTAAAGATGTTATTTATCAGTTGCCTAGGGTACACATTTTTTTTCTTTTTAACTACAGCACTTGCATTCAGTGTGGTATGATCTGTTTGTAATATTAATCATTAACTATTGTTCTGCAACTTGGATGTTGGTAGTGAAACAGAAAACAATTTATCATTGTTTATTATGAGTCACTATGCACGCAGCTATGCTAAACATGGCAAAATGTATTAAATGCTAGTCCACCTCTATTTATGAACTATTTTACATAATTTAATTTTGCTTTTTTTGTACAGCTTTATGTAAATAAATTGCTTGTCATTTTTTGTCTCTGCCAATTAAAATGTAACATGTTCAAAATGTTCCCTACTTTCTGGTGTAATCTCTGTTGATATGCAGATCCCTTTTGATTTGAAGGGATTGGAGGAGTTTGCCCAGCACTTCGCTTAAAAGTGCAAGTTCCTACAAGAATCAGTTTTGTTGATGGTTTAACTCTTTCATGACTTTCATTTTTACAGGAATTGTTAAGTTATGATGTGCATCTCTCAACCTACACTAAACTATCAAGGTTAATTTAAACCACTCCAAGTATTCTAGTAAATTTCCATCCCTTCTTTCCCAGCCCTCTACTCTGTCAATTAAAAATGGCTAAGTTTATAGTTTATCGTATTTGATATACCACCTTATCAAGACATCAAAGTGATTTCCAAATTAAAAACCTAAGAACAGTTGATCAGAAGAAAAGAAAGAGGATAGCAAAAGTAATTATAATGGCGAACGCATCATAGCGGTTTACAAAGTGAAGGTAAAAGAAAGCATAAACAATTAAGCATAGACAACGCATAGAATGATATAAAAATTTGAGAGAGCATCAGGGAGAGGAATTTGGTTAGCACAACAATTATACCAGAAAAACTGCTGAGAGTGTCAGAACATGAAAGGGGGCGGGGGGAGCGGCACAAATGGAGAGACAGGTACCAAAGTCTTGGGTATAAAAATACGTTTTAAATTCTGTCTTCAACTTCACATAGGAAGTTTCAAGTCTGAGATTAGTGGGCAGGGAATTCCACAGGTGGGGTGCTTGGAACATAAAGACGATGGACCTTTATGTGGTTAGGCACAGTACATTTTTGGATGGGTCGACCAGATAGTTCTCACTGGAAGAATGGAGGGTACATGAAAGACAGTATGGAATAAAATGAAAGTGAAGATAAGCGGGTAAGCCAGAGTAAAATGTGCGGTGTGCTAACAGGAGTATCTTGCAGGGAGCTAGTGCTGTCCCTGCAGTAAAAGGGTGGCATGATCAAAATGTTTAGCATTATATGAGTTTAATGGCCATATTCTGTATTGAGATGCCTTAATTGAAGCTGTGGGACACCTGATAACAATGAATTAAAGTAGTCGAGTTTATGAATGAGTGAAGTAAGATTCTGAGTTCCTGGTTATCAAGAAATGGTTTTAGAGCCCTTATTCTTCTTAACGAAAAGAAGCAGGTTTTTTTACAATGTTAAAGATGCGGGGGGGGGGGGAGGGGGGGGAGGTAAATTGGTCATCAAGGACAACTCCCAGAAAGTAAATATAATTTTTAAAGGATATTAGGGAACCAGATAAGTTTGGTTGGTAGGGAGGTAATTTCTGGTCATGAGGAATCCACAACGCTTTAGTTTTGCTAGGGTTGAGAATCATTTGATGTTAACTAAGCTGGGTTGCTATGCAACATAATTTAGAATCCAGTTCTGCTTGGAAAGTGAAGTCCCAGATCTCATGCACAATGATTAGTGAATGTCATCTGCATAGAAGTAGGTGCTAATGTTTAAGTCCTGAATAAGTAGTGCTAAGGGAGAGATAAACAGATTAAACAGAGTGAGGGCAAGAATGGATCCCTACAGGAACCAAAGGATTGTGTAAAGCAGGCAGACAGTTGATGCAAGTTGGAAAGGTACAGTCAGAGAGAGATGAGCGGAATCAGTTTAAAGGAATGGAGACAATACCAGAATCTTGTAGTCGTTCAAGCAGGAGAAAGTGGTCTATGACAAAGGCAGAACTTAAGTCAAGTTGGATAATCATAAAATCTCTGAGGCTGTCAAGGTTTATGGGTGATTTCATTCAGAAGGCCTACACGGGTGGTTTCATTGTTATGGTGCAGGTGGTGGAACCCAGATTGTCGGGGTGAAATTAGTTATTCAATTCCCAAAAATAAGATACTTGCTCTAAACTTTTTCTAGGACTTTGTTTAAGGAGGGGAGGTTAAATATTGGATAGTAATTGCATGGCAGGGCTGGGACTAGACCAGTGGTTCAAAGAATATACATCAGATAGATCTAGATACAGTGGAAGCAGTGCATGCAGATCTACTTCATGCATATTCATTGTAGATACCCTGAAAACCTGACTGGACCGAGGACTGGGTTGAGAACCACTGGTCTAGACTATGCTATTAAGGAATGGGCGAACAATAGAGTGCTTCCATGAAGAAGGAACAACCCCATTGATCAAGCTGTCATTGATTATGGTTAATACTGTAGATGCAAAGCCATCTCAATAAGATTTAAGAATTTGAGGTGGGATGTTGGTCAGTCAGGGAACCAGATAGATTCAATGACTTCATAAGCCATATAAGACGAAATTCAGTAAAGGGAGCAAAGTATGAAAAAGTGTTTGGAGAAATTCCTGGCAAGCAGTTGGGAAGTGCTCTAAAGGAGATAAGGGCAGTGAGACAAAATTGTGAGCTACCACATCTTGCAGCCAATGATAGGCCAGGGTCTTGGATGTAAGCAATAAAGCTAATTGATCTGGAGACAGAGAAATAGAGGCATTAATCTGAATTACCTTGAGGGCTGAAATACCGAAAATACCTTGGGGGCTGAAATACTGAAAATAATTGTAGTGGGATATTTTCATGAGAATGGATGAGCTTAGAATAGTAGGACGTTTTTGCTGGCACGATTAGCAGTGTATATTCAATTTGGAGGTTTCTGCAGGTGAGTCTATTTGCGTCAGTGGGAGACGTCCGCCAAGAGCATTTGGAATGTACATAAGAACATAAGATATGCCATACTGGGTCAGACCAAGGTCCATCAAGCCCAGTATCCTGTTTCCAACAGTGGCCAATCTAGGTCATATGTACCTAGCAGTTTCCCCAAAAGACACAGGTTCCACAATGCTTGTACTGGGTCAAGCATTGATATCCTGGGTCCCTTCTTAATAATGGTTTATGGACCTTTCCTCCAGGAACTTGTCCAAACCTTTTTTAAACCCAGCTACACTAACAGCCTTTACTACATCCTCCGGTAACAAATTCCAGAGTTTGATTACACGTTGAATGAAAAAATATTTTCTTTTATTAGTCTTAAATAGTTTACCCTGTAGCTTTATTGCATGTCCCCTAGTGTTTCTGTATTCTGATAACGTAAACAATCGATCTACGTTTACCCGTTCCACTCCATTCATTAATTTATAGACTTCTATCATATCTCCCCTCAGCCGTCTCTTTTCCAGGTTAAAGAGCCTTAACCTTTTTAGCCTTTGTTCATAGGAGTATCCTTCCATCCCCTTTACCATTTTGGTGGCTCTTCTCTGAACCTTTTCTAAAATCGCTATATCCTTTTTAAGATACGGCGACCAGAATTGCACACAATATTCAAGGTGCGGTCTCACCATGGAATGATATAGAGGCATTATAATATCTTTTGTTTTATTCTCCATTCCTTTCCTTATGATACCTAGCATTCTATTTCCTCTCTTGGCCACCGCTGCACACTGTGTCGAGGGTTTTAACATGTTATCCACAATGACGCCTAAATCTTTTTTCTGAGTGGTGGTTCCTAATGTGCAACCTTGCATCGTGTAACCATAGTTTGGGTTGTTCTTCCCTAGGTGCATAACTTTGCACTTGTCCACATTAAATTTCATCTGCCATTTTGATGCCCAGTCTTCCAATTTATCAAGATCCTCTTGCAATTTTCCACAATCCTCTTGGGTTTTAACAACTTTAAATAGTTTTGTGTCATCAACAAATTTGATAACCTCACTGTTATTACACTTTCCAGGTCATTTATGAATATGTCAAAAATGTCTAGCTTTCTTTTGACATTCTCGTAGCTCTTGAGTAAACCAAGCATTGAATCTTTTTCTGCTTGGTACCTGTCTAGCAGGGGCATGTATATCAACAGTTGTGGTCAGTAAAGAGTTCCATACAGAAATCTTCTGATACAAGGAAAGGATGGAGAAGTTGGAGGGGAGGTCCAGGCTATCAGTCATGAACTGGTTAAAATAAATATAAGGATAGTTAAACTCCCCTTCTATTAGCTGCATTTTGGTCAGGAGTAATAAATCTAGGTGTTGGGATAACATGAGATCCTAAATAAATGTTGTTTTTTGGCAGATAGAGTGAGAGTTTAAAAGATCAACTCAGATAGAGGAAAAGGGCAGAAAGTGAGATAAGGGCCTGTTTTTAATGATGGTCCAATGTTTAAAACTGATAAGCTGTCTTACCTGCTGTAACTGATGGTTTGTATGAATGACAGCTAGGTGGTAACTCCAGACCAGGGGTTCTCAACCCATTCCACGCAACACACCTAGCCAGTCAGGTTTTCAGGATAATCATAATGCATATGCATGAAAGAGTGGAGGAGTAGCCTAGTGGTTAGAACACTGGCTAAGCAACCAGGGTTCAATTCCCACTAGCACTCCTTGGGCAAGTCACTTAACCCTCCATTGTCTCAGAAGAAAGGCCTGGCAATCTACTTCCGGTGACACTGCCAAGAAAACCCAGGAGCTTCTGGGTCACCAGGAGTCAGGACTGACTCAAAGGCACTAAAAAAAACAAACAAAAAAAAATGCATGAAAGAGATGTGCATGCACTGCCTCCATTGTATACAAATCTCTTTCATGCATATTCATTGTGGCTATCCTGAAAACCTGACTAGCCAGTTGTGTCCCAAGGACTGGGTTCAGAACCTATGCATCAGACCATGTTCTTTGCTGTATTCAGGTGAGTTAACCAACAAGTACAAATGATTGAGAGGATTATGGGAGAGGCCCCAGGAGTCTCTCCATGACCAGCTGTCTGGGTGTGCTCCTTCAACACACAATGCCACTGAGCAGGTCTTTTTATGTGGCCATCAACTTTGGTGGTTAGAAGCATGGGCTTACATGGATTCAGGCTACTGGAACAGCACTGAAGTTGGCCGACAGAGCAAATACCCTTCCTTCAAGATAGATGACAGTGAGGACATACCAATACACAGAGGTAACCCAGTACTGAAAAGCCAGGGCAGGCTTAAAATGTCCCTAATAGACAGGTGTTAATGAGGTGCTATGTAGCAGGAGTAACAATTTCCATTTCTGGCTATGTACATTGCAAAGCAGGAATTCTTAGAGTTTAAAATGTAACCCAAACAGTGAAAAGGAAAGGTCTATATAGATATATGCATTTCATATCTATGACTGTGATATATAAAATGTACAAATTATTGGGCCAATATGCAAAGGACTTGTATCTTTATTGGCCTCTCTATCACATGCATGTATAGCGCTGACTTTTCAGCAGCACTATACATGCATATACTGGATATTTGATAACAGAAACACAAAAGGGTCAAATTATCATATATTTGAAAATTTTACTAAAATGCGATTAACTTACTTTAGTAGCAAAAATGAATGTGCGGTAACTGAAAAAACTTCTGTGTTAACTGTTTGGAGCACCCCCAGTGTTTGCCCATGTAGATAATGTAGAGAAAATACTTTTATCCCACGTAAAGCGCTCGACAGATAATGTGATTGCACTACTGACATAGCATTAAGTGATCTGTGTTTTCTGCTGTGGTACCATTTAACACACAGTAATTGGGGGTTCACGTGATGATGCAGGGCTGATCGGATGCCTATCGGCTGAGCTCCGCTCCTGGCACTCCAAATATCAGCGGTAAACCTGCAATTACAGCAAATGCACCAGACCCCGGAAATTCCTCATATCGGCAACAGCAGTGGTGAACCCGAAGAGCACGCTAGGCCCAGAAAGCAATAGGACCTGAGCAAAGGGGATGCCTGTTAAAACCCCCAGGCCTACTAAAGAGAGGGCACCAAAAATGGTGGCAGAGAAGGCAGCCAGTCATCACATTCCATGATGAAGCAATACGGGAGATCACCTGCTCACTTACCGCAGTGCTGGACGAACGCCTCTCCCGTCTGCACATCTCATTTGAAGAATTAAAAGGTAGCCTCGAATCATAGATGCAGAGAGTCGAACAAGTGGAAGTCCAGGTAGAACAACCGGAGTGCAGAGAGGAGGCTCTGGAGAGGTGTGTGGAGCAACTGGAGAAGAGCTGTAAAGAACTTGTAGAGCAACTAGATGAACAGGAAAACAGGGGAAGGCAGAACAATATTCGGTTGATTGGCCTTCCTGAATCCTGCTGAGAGAGTGAGCTTAGAGGCACAATGCAAGAATGGCTGCCCCAGCAGCTAGGCATAGTAGTGTCAGGTGCAAGAATGACAGTGGAGCGGGTGCATCAGCTCGGGCCATGGCGGGAAAATGCTGACAGACCCCGACCAGTTATAGCTCGCATACTTAATTTTGCTGACAAGGACAAACTCATGGGGGAATAGCGCAAGAAACAGCAATTGGAGTACCAGGGCCACAAACTATTAATGTTCAGTGATTACTCCAACTGCATGGTGGAGCACTACCGATTTTGGCGCAATATTGCCCCCAGTTAGCGCAGAGAGGTATATGCTTTGCATTACAGTACCAGGCAAAGGTGAGGATGCAACATGAGGATCAAACATCCTCTCTTGAGACCCCGGCAGCACTGAAGGCTTTTATTGACACACTGCCCAGGGCATGATGAGATCTGGGTGTCTCCATGGATCCAAAGAGTGGTGGACCTACAGGTGCACATTCTAATGCTCCCCCTTTTATCACAGTTTACCACACTAGACACTCAACAAAGGGTGATTATTAACAGTCTCCAGCCACAAGACCTTGTCCCTCTTAAATAACCGGGACATGTAGCCGGTGGCTGTCTGATGAAGAAAAACACATGTTGGGGGTCAAGAGATGGTGCAAAAGCAACACTGCACTACAACGTCAGACTTCAGGAACTCCCCTGAACTGAGGTGTAAAACCGCCATGTAGCTTGTTACAAGAGCGGGACAGGGTGAGCATTGCTCAGACTGTGAATTCCTAAGAGATTTCAGCCATGGGTCCGAACCAGCTGGAATTTTGCCACACAGAGTCTGTATTTTTGATATCCCAGGCTTGCCCTGGATAGGGGGGGAGGGGAAGAATGTGATGAGGTGAATGAGTGCTTCAAGGATGCGTGTAAGGTTGGTTGTGGGGGTAGAGAAACTGGAAGGGTATGAAGGGGCTAAAGGGTAGGGGATCTAAAGGGGGGAGGGGTGGGAAGGGCCTATATACGGGTATAGAAGAGAAGAAGTAGGATGGAAGAGAAGGGAGAGCTAGTACATGGAGAGGGGGGAGGGAGAAGGGCAGGAAGGGGGAGGGGGGAACAGAGTCAGTGGGGAAGGGGCAGGAAGGCAGAGGGTGAACAGGGGGGGCTTGTGCAGCTGGGAGATGGGCAACCCTATTAGATCAGCACCAACATGCTCAAGCGGGATGTGGGTTGACTGCCATGGCATTGGATAAATTAAATATTTACACTGTAAATGTAGATGGGATCCACTCTCCTATAAAATGCACTAAGCTGCTTAATTACCTTAGGAAAGAAGGGGTGGATGTGGTGATATTACAAGAGACCCACCTCACTGCGAAGGAAAATGGGAAGCTCCTGAAGGGGTGGGTGGAGCAGCTTGGCCACTCATACAATGGCAGACAATGGGGGCAGTTACCCTTATACATCGTAGGCTACCTTTTGACTATATCTTTCAGCCGCAGGGAAAAGGATCCTAAGTGAAAAATTCAGGCAGTATGTGGACAGGCATTTAAACTAGGGAAAGGGGCTGACGGATGAAGAAGGACAAGTTCAGTACGTCACTTCCAGCAAAAGCAAAAGCCACACTTTTGAACACCACATCAATGGCAAGTGGGAAGGGGCATATAGAACCAAATCCATGCAAAACACAGGCAAGCCATTCAACAAATGCTGGAAAGCAATGAGTACAAATGCTCAAAGCCTAGTCAACAAAGTTCTTGATCTGGAAGCCCTAATGGTGGAAATGGACTTGGATATTGTGGCCATTAGAGAAACATGATTTAACGAGTCGCATGAATGGGATATAGCCATAGCTGGCTATAATCTATTTAGAAGAGATAGAGAGGGTAGAAAATGAGGAGGAGTAGCCCTATATGTCAAAAGCAATATTAAAGCTGCTGTAATGCAAGGGATGTGGGGAAAAGAAGAAGCGCCATGGATTGTGTTGGAAAGAGCAGATGGCACTGTTATCCATACTGATGTGGTCTACAGGCCTCCAACTCAAACTGAAGAAATGGATAGTGAATTCATTGTTGGTATTGCAGAGAAAGCCATGAAGGGGGAAGTGATCATATTGAGTGACTTTAATCTACCCGATGTGGAATGGAGTGTTCCTTCTGCAAATCTGGAAACAAGTAAAAAAATTTCTGGATGCCTTCCAAGATGCGTTACTTAAACAAATGGTGATGGAACTGACCAGGGAGAGCTCTGTACTGTATTTAGTGCTCACCAACGGAGATAGGGTGTCGAATATCCAGGTGGGTGCCCATGTGAGCAGCAGCGATCATCATACGGTGTGGTTTGAGATAAAAGCCAAGGTAGAATCCAATCACAGCAAGCTCAAAGTCCTAGACTTCAAAAACACTGACTTCAGTAAAATGGCCAAGTACTTCAAGGAGGAGTTGGCAGGGTGGGAGGAGATAAGGGAAGTGGAATTGCAATGGGCTAAACTAGAGGAGGCAATAAAAGGTGCAACAGATACATATGTATGGAAAGTAAATAAAAACAAGAGGAAAAGGAAGTCTATTTGGTTCTCCAAAGAAGTGGCTGTACAAATAAAGACAAAAAACAGAGCTTTCACAAAATTCAGAAGCTCGCAAATAGAGGAACACAGAAAAGAATACATGATCAAACTAAAAGAGACAAAAAGAGAAATAAGGATAGCAAAAGCAAAGGCAGAAGAAAAGATGGCTGAAGATGTGAAGTGTGGCGACAAAACATTTTTCAGGTATATTCAGGAGAGGAGGAAAATCAGAGGTGGAATTGCAGGACTCAAAAGTGCTGGGAAAGTGGAAAGTTACATTGAAAAAGTGAAAATGCTAAACAAATATTTCTGCTCTGTTTTCACTAGAGAAAATCCTGGAGAAGGACCACCTGTGATTGACAAATATACAAATAGGAATGGAGCAGATACCACACCATTCACAAAAGATGATGTGTTAGAACAGCTTGCAAAGCTGAAAGTGGACAAGGCTATGGGACCAGATGGGATATATCCCAGGATACTGAAAGAGCTCAGAGAGGTTCTTGCAGGGCCGTTAAAGGACGTTTTCAACAGATCTTAAAGGATGTTTTTAATAGATCCTTAGAGACAGGAGAAGTTCCACAGGACTGGAGAAGGGCTGATGTGGTACCTCTCCACAAAAGTGGTAGTTGGGGAGAAGTGACAAACTACAGGCTAGTAAGCCTTACCTCGGTGGCGGGAAAAGTAATGGAGGCGCTCCTGAAAGAGCAAATAGTGGACTTCCTCGAAACCAATAGGTTGCATGATCCGAGGCAACATGGTTTTACCAAAACACGATCTTGCCAAAAAATATGATTGAGTTTTTTGGCTGGGTGACCAGAGAACTAGATCAAGGGCATGCGATGAATGTGATCTACCTAGATTTCAGCAAAGCCTTTGATACTGTTCATTATAGGAGGCTTATCAATAAACTCAACAGCTCGGGGATGGGTCCCAAGGTGGTGAACTGGATCAGAAATAGGTTGACTCACAGACAACAGAAGGTGACAGTAAACGGAACTCACTCAGATGAAAGGAAGGTGATTAGCGGTGTGTCCCAGGGTTCGGTCCTGGGACAGATACTGTTCAATATATTTGTGAGTGATATTGCTAAAGGGCTGAATGGAAAAGTCTGTCTCTTTGCAGATGACACCAAAATTTGCAACAGAGTGGACTCCCCTGAGGTAGTGGAGAACATGAGGAAAGATCTACAAAAGCTGGAAGAATGGTCTAATGTTTGGCAGTTAAGATTTAATATGAAGAAGTGTAGTGGCATGCTATTGGGAAGCAGAAATCCAAGGGAATTGTATGCGATAGGGGGCGAGAGATTGGTGTGCATGGGCCAGGAGAAGGACCTTGGAGTGATTATTTCTGACGATCTCAAGGTGGTGAAACAGTGTGACAAGGTGGTGGCAAAAGCCAGAAGGATGCTGGGTTGCATAGAGAGAGGAATTACCAGTAGAATGGACTGTACAAGTCACTGTGAGGTCTCACTTGGAATATTGTGTTCAGTTCTGGAGACCATATCTTGCAAAGGATAATAAAAGACTGGAAGCAGTTCAGAGGAAGGCAACCAAAATGATTTGGAGCCTGCGTCAGAAGACTTATGAGAAGAGGCTTGAAGACCTAAATATGTACACTCTGGAGGAGAGGAGGGACAGGGAAGATATGATTCAGACCTTTAAATACTTAAAGAGTATTAATGAACAAATAAACCTCTTCCAAAGACGGGGAAGCTGTGAAACTAGAGGGCATAACATGAAGCTGCAAGGGGGTAAACTGAAAGGCAACAAGGGAGGAACAAAGACGGGGATGGTATCATGGCGAGTTGAGAAACGGAGAAAGCTTTGGATAATGTCTCATGGGAATACCGTTGCTGGGTGGTGGAACAATTTGGTATTAGGGGACAATTCCTAGAGTGGATTCAGATACTATCATAAACCCCAAGCCTGAATTCTGATTAATGGGGAACTAACGGAGAGTTTCTCCCTTTGCCGAGGCTCAAGACCGGAACATCCCCTATGTTCTTTTTGTTATCCCTTGAGCCACTGGTTATCAAGATTCAAATAATTAACAACTATCCGATAGGACTAAAACCAAAAAAGACTTCCCGGTTACCTGGGTGATCAAGGAGCAGTATATAAAATGAATGTATGTGCGAAGTTAGCACACATGAAGGAATGGTGTATCAAATGGAAGGACCTACCATTTACGCTATTCAGGAGAGCAGCCATAATTAACATGATCCTGCTATGGTGATTACTTTACCCTCTACAAGTGCTGCCTCTATGAATCAAGGGGGCAGAAGAGCGGACCTATCGAAGCATGGTAAACTCCTTTCTGTGGAGAAGAAAATTGGCACAGATTAGCTATGCAAAGTTGACATTAGGAAAAGAAGGAGGAGTGGAGTGGCCTAGTGGTTGGGGCAAGGTACTTCAGGCCAGAAAGTCAGGGGTTCAAATCCCACTAGAGCACAGCAACCTTGGGCCAGAAGGATTGGGGTTTCTAGTCCCACAGGTGCTCCTTGTGGTCTTGGGCAAGCCACTTAACCCTCCATAGCCCATGTTTCCTGTAAAATAGTTATCTCCAAGTTATAATGCCCTGTTCGATGTAAACCACACTGATGCAAAATAGCACAGTATATAAGAGAATATAAATAAAATAAAAACCTGAATCTTTCAGATTTATTCCTCTATAATGTGGCTGCACTACCTCATTGGATACTTGAGCTGCATATGGGGGGGGGGGATTGATATGCCCTCAGAGGATTTTTTGATGAGGGATGCACGCCCTACAAGTTTTTTTGCTTGCTCTAGCTCTTGCAGAGAGGATGGAGTGAGGCCAGCTGGGCCAGGTGCTTTATTGAACCTATGTGGAGGGCATGGCAGTGGTGGAGGGAAGTCACCTTTCGAATCCCTGCAGGGGAACCCCATTTTTCTACCTGAACATGCCAACCCGGCTTTTCAAAGATGGGTGGATAACGGCTGTCAATTTGTGGATCATATCTTAGAAATAGGGCAGAGGAATGTACCAACCTTTAGCCAATTCAAAGCAAAATCTAGGGCAGGGCTAAAGGGAAGTCACCTTTCGAATCCCTGCAGGGGAACCCCATTTTTCTACCTGAACATGCCAACCCGGCTTTTCAAAGATGGGTGGATAACGGCTGTCAATTTGTGGATCATATCTTAGAAATAGGGCAGAGGAATGTACCAACCTTTAGCCAATTCAAAGCAAAATCTAGGGTTTTGAATGCACAGCTGATGGCATATGTACAGTGTTGCCATTACATTACTAGTAAATTACGATCGGGAGAGGATTGATGAGGATTCACAAAGTTAGATAGGATTTTTTTGATGACGCCAGCCAAATATAATAGGGTAGCCTATTGGTATAGGATGGCTAGAGAGGCACGAACAAAGGAGTGTCACCAGGTACTGGGGCAAGCGTGGGCAAGGGAGCTGAGGGAAGAAGTTGATGAACATCTCATGGGGAGACTATTTGCAGAACTACTCACACATACCCCGAATCTGAGCCTGAAGGAAATGCAGTATAAAATATTGCATAGAGCTTACCTGAAACGGGAAAGGGGAGCTACAATGTGATTATGGGACAACCCTAACTGCCAGAGATGTAATAGCGCAAAGGGAACCTGGACCCATTTCTTCCTTGAATATCCAACTTTACAGCCTTATTGGGAAGGAGTGCTTCAGAAACTGCAGGGGATCTTAGGCACCCAGGTGGAATGGGACTATAAAGCTCTCCTTTTGGAAAATGGGAATGCTATGGATGGGAGGGTACAGGGCGCAGCGAAAAAAACAGCTAGCCCTAGCTGTACTTCTGCTCACCAGAAAAGTTATTGTGCCACAGTGGATGGAGGTAGGGGGCCAGACCCTTTCTGAATGGAGGACGAGAATGAGAGACATGGCTGAGAGAGAGAAAAAAGAGAGTGGATCCATGGAGCGAAGGAAATACTGGTAGGCATGGGAAGAATGCCTTGACTGCCTATAAACACATCAACTTGGGTGGAAGGAGGGAAGACATGGAAGGGAAGGGGAAGGTGGGAAGAGGGGGGAGGAGGGGGGCATAGCGAAAAAGAACAAAGGCAAGATTCTCTGATTGTATAATGAAGGGCTAAAGAGATGCTCTCTGATGGTACAGTGTTATAGTGGATAACAAGGGAGGGAACTGTTTTGTGACAACTGTTGGACTACTTAGAATAGATGTTGCCTGTAAGCTGAAGCTATGTTTTGGATTGCTCTGCCTTATGGATGTAGGTTTATCATGCCATTGGTCAAATAAAGTATATACAAAAAACCCCACCACACAGTAACTTATCACATATTAAATGCAATCCATGCCCATCCATAGGTCCAATTTTATGCTATGCACTTAACCCACAAATTAGCATGCACTAAATGTCAAGTCACTGGGGTTAACTGTTAGCATACGCTAATTTATATTTACACACTTCATTGAAATGCCCCTTTGTATTTCTAGCATAACTCCCTAAATCAGTCCCCTAACAATTTCAGAAATATATCAAAGAGGCTGGTGATATCTTGTAAACTAAAAAGGAAATTTTTAAATAGTGCACCTATATGTAAAGTCTGTGCTTAAAAGAACCTACTGACTTAAGAACACAAGAAATGCCATACTGGGTCAGACCCACAGCAGAACAACCAGACAATCCTCCAACAGCTCCATTGCCGTCCCCCACAAAAGAACCAAGGCAACACAACGGACCTGCAACAGAGCCTTTGAACTCTATGCCCCATCCCTCTGGAACTCTCTGCCAAACCACATCAGGAACAACGGTGATCTCCCATCATTCAAAAAGCAGCTAAAAACCGTCCTATTCCAGGAACATCTCTGAATGGGAACCCCCTCCCCCTATTTCTCTTCAAGAACTTCAGACCAGTAACTGTGCTGTCCTGTCCGTCTCTATGTTCATCCCAAAATCATCAATGTTGAGCCCCTGGTGATGGCCCCCCTACTATTGATTCCCCCCCCCCTCCCGTTATGTGTCCCACCGCTTTGACCCGGTGAAAAGCGGGATATAAATACAGTTAAATAAATAAATAAAGGTCATTCAAGCCCTCTATCCTGTTTCCAACAGTGGCCAATCCAGATCGCAAGTACCTGGCTGGTTCCCAAAATGATACACAGGTTCCACAATGCTTCTCCCGGGGTAAGCTGTGGATTTCCAGGGTCCTCTTTGGTTTATGGACCTTTCCTCCAGGAACTTGTTCAAACCTTTTGTAAACCCAGCTATACTAACAGCTTTTATTACATCCTCTGGTAACGAATTCCAGAGTTTGATTACACGTTGAGTGAAAAAATATTTTCTCTTATTAGTCTTAATGGGTTACATTGTAGCTTCATTGCATGCCCCCTACTCTTTCTATTTTTTGAGGGGTAAACAATCGATCTATGTTTACCTGTTCCACTCCATTCATTAATTTATAGACCTCTATCATATCTCCCCTCAGCCGTCTTTTTTCCAAGTTGAAGAGCCCTAACCTTTTAAGCATTTTTTCATAGGGGTATCCTTCCATCCCATTTACCATTTTGGAGGCTCTTCTCTGCATCTTTTCTAATTCTGCTATATCCGTTTTAAGATATGGCGACCAGAATTGCACATAATGTTCAAGATGCGGTCGCACCATGGAATGATACAGAGGCATTATAATATCCTTTGTTTTATTCTCCATTCCTTTCCTTATGCATCACCCCTGGAGCAATTGGGATCCCCTATTCGGCTGCCCACCGGTCCTCCTCATTCGAAAACTCCTGTATCGGGGTCCACTTTTGTAATTTCTGGACGAATTGCAAGATCGACATCTGCTCCCTCTCCCCAAATTCAAAAAAGAGTATTATCCTTGCCGATGTCGCTGCGCACACTGCCTCTCGAGGAAAAGTACGAGCATAATGCGTCACCTGCATATATGAAAAAACATGAGTGGCCTTTAAGTCAGACTCTATTTGCAGTGAGGAAAACGTTTTAGTCTGCCCCTCCAAGTTTACTATACTATATAACCCATTGAGGAGTAGCCTAGTGGTTAGGACACTGGCTTGGTAACCAAGCAACCAGGGTTCAAGCCCCCTAGCACACCTTGGGCAAGTCACTTAACCCTCCATTGCCTCAGAAGAAAGTCCTGGCAATCTACTTCTCGTGACACTGTCAAGAAAACCCAGGAGCTTCTGGGTCACCAGGATTGAGGACAGGCACAAAAAAACAACAACATTATGTTTCCATTCCTGAAAAACTGGGTTCTCCATGCCTGGAGTAAAAGTGGGATTCCATTGAACCATCAGGAAGCTAGTATGGCATGAATCTATGTTCCACCTTGCACAGATATAATTCAATACACACCATATGGGGCTAACCAACAAACTACAAGAAAATTGCAATGGCACATCACGAGCTGCCAGATGCAATGCAGATGATAATGAGAGAGGGGCTACAAAGTTCTCCTCTAAGTGACATGGTGTAAATATCTCTGTCTAGCCTAACCAGTCCGTCAAATGTCTCAATTGATATGCCCTTGCATAACTCATTAGATCCAATGCTCTGATACCGCCCTGCTTCCAAGTACCCTTCATTTTTGAAACGATATCCTGCTGGTTTCCCCCGCCAAAGGTATCGACGCAGTTCTTTTTCAAATATAAGAACATCCTTGTGCAATAAGCAAAGGGGCAGCAACTGTAACACATATAGCAACTTTGGCAGCAGTGTCATACGATAAGCTGCCATTCATCCCACTAACGACAGAGGCAGTGGTGCCCAATCTCTCATCTTAGTCTGTAAGTGCCGGAATGTAGAATCCCAGTTCACTCAATAAATTAGCCTCGGATCCCCTAGCAATTGAATACCCAAATAGCGTAAGGAAATATCAGCCCATCACAATGCAAGCCCAGTACCCCATTGGTCCCGCAGCCGCCCTGTGACATCCAGCGCCTCCAACTTACTCATGTTTAAGCGCAGATCTGAAATTTTACCAAATTTCTCAAACTCCTTCAGCAGTTGTGCAAGAGAGGCCTGCAGGGAGGTTAGATGTACCAATATGTCATCTGAAAAAGTCGAAATGTTAAACTTTAAATTACCAATCTGCACCCCCTTTATTATTGGGCTCTGTACCACTATATGTATGAATGGGTCTAGGGCCAAGACAAATAACAATGGAGACAGAGGGCAGCCCTGATGTGTCCCTTGTTGCAACTTAAAACCATCCGCAACATATCCATTTACTAATACTGCTTTGGTTGGTTGCAAGTACAGGTGATGAACCATGTGCAATGCATAAAGGACTCTCCAAGGCCATATTTGGGCAATACCTGGAAAAGATATTCCCATCCTTTGTGATCAAACGCCTTTTCCGTGTCAAAGCTAATCAAAAGGGATGGAATCCGTTTATCCTGTACCCATTCCAGGGAGGCTATCATTCACCGCATGTTAGCTGCCGCATATCAGCCCTATCACTACCATCCCCCCTTTTGCCCCACCGCTGGCGCATCAAATATATGACCCACCCAATCTCTATGCAACTTCAGATGCTCCCCTGTTAACTGATGGTTTTCTTGGAGGAAAGCCACGTCACACCTCTGGCATGCCAGGGCTCGCAGGATTTTGGATCATTTGATGGGTGTATTAAGCCCACAGACATTCCAAGAAAAGATTCTCAGCCCATATCAAATATTGACTTGCTCTTATTGCAGATACAATTTCTTGGTATAAGGCAGGGCCTCCCCCAGCCCAGGGAACCCCCCATTTCTCCCTCCTCCATGTTCCCAGCCGGTCCATCCATCCATGGAGCCCTATCCCAATCCCTTAACCTACTAACTCCTCTACGGAGTGCTACGGGATCTAATGTGTAAGGGCTCTGTCTACCCAAAGTTACTATCTTTCCTTTCCCTCTCGATCCCCATATCTCTTCAACATGGGATAATTATTTACCAAGACCCTCTGCCCAATTATTAAGGCCCCAAAGAAATAACCAATCCTCACAGAGACACGCCCAAGAGCCATAGCACTAGTTAAGGGTTCTCCCCTTCTCTCTCTCACCCTCGGGGGGGTTCTATCGCTGAGTGGTCCTGAAACTGTACCTATCATGCTGGGTGTGCCAGGATCTCCCTCTCTGCATCCCATTTTACACAGCACTGTCTAGCTACATCCACCGGGCCCAGAAAATCCATAAACAACCATGCAATCTACAGTGATGGAGCCCCAGCCCCAGGGAGAACCAACTACATGAGGACACCCACAGAGAGACAAGGTCACGCACTAGACTATAGTGCACCAGCTCTCTACATGGGATGTCTGTCTCACACGTTCCTCCCCCCGTTCAGGCTCTCTGTCAAAGATTCCAGCCCAATATGTAGGGGAAAGAACCACCACAATTATATAATTCCAAGCTAGTGCCCCTGATAATCCGAGTCATAATAAGACATATCTGTTCCAGATCCTTAACTGCAATGACTAAGGTTCCCATGCGTCATACAACCTCATTCCTTCTATTTATCACTTTTAATAAAACTGACGCACATATGCCTACTAATTGTTATACAGATACTTCGCTGCACCCTATATCAAATACCTGTATAACATCAATATAACCAGGGCTGTCTTTTCAAAATCCTTATACTGTCTCTTGTGTGGTAAGGCCACACTCACCAACCCACATTGCAGGTCATCCACGGTCCCCACACAGTATATCTCCAGTCATTTGTCTAGAAACAGAAGCTTGGACCCCTGGAGGTCCTTCAGGCTTTCTAGTCCCTTGGAGAGGCACTCTTCGAGAGACCATCTACAAACGCTGAGGCCTCAGCTGCTGAGGTGAAGTAAATACGCCGTTCCTCATGTTCCACTCTCAGCTTTGCTGGGTATTGTAGAGTTAATTGAATCAACGCTGCTGTTATTCTCCCACAGGTCATTGCAAACGCCCTTCATTTCTGGTTGAGCTGGGCTGAGTAGTCCTGAAATACAAGGAGAGGTTTAAGTCTGTCCATGCCTTGCCCGCACTGCCTGAAGTACTGCTTCTTTCTGAACATAGTTGTGAAAGCAGGCTATGACCACTTGTGGTCTATTGGCACCCTCACAGCGCTGCCCCAGCTGATGCACTTGCTTCAACATGATAGTCTCGCAGTCATCCCCTAGCTTTAAGGCAGTGCTTATCCAAGCCTCCAGGAAGGCCCGAAGTTCCTTGTGCGCGACCGACTCAGCTATTCCAACAAGTCGTAAGTTTTTCCGTCGGCTGCGGTTCTCTAAGTCATCCAATTTTTCACTCGGCTGTATTACAAGTGTTTCCAGTTTCTGAAGGGCTTGAGAGTGAGTTTGCTGCACATCCTCTGTTGAGGATATGTGCTGCTCTGCCTCTGTCAGTCAGCTACCCACCTCCGCCACTGCCTGTACGACTTGGGATAGATGGTCCGTAAGTTCCCCGCAGCCTGCTTTCTAGTGCATTAACCACCGCCTGAGACATCTCCTACACCAGACCTGCCATCGTTCTCTCCGACAATGTTGGCGAGGCAGGATCCGCCATCTTTGATTCAAGGCCATGAGGTTTCTCCTTGCGGGTGGTTCAGGATGCCATTCACTATTTCAAAGAATCCCTGTTTGACTCTAACAGCAATCCACTTCACCCACGGCATAGAGCATTTCCCAAGCCCTTTTACCATATCTGGGGTGTACATATAGTACGTTTTCTGGCGGTTTTCCCCAGAGCCGAGATAAGCATGTCCTCCCGGCTCACCGCATCACGTGTGATCCCCCCAAGGTAGTATTTTTAAAGAACGTCCATGCTTGATGTAAATCTTTAACCTTTGCAGCTGCTCCATTTAGTTTTTTTCTTAACTATTTTTCTCATTTTATCATAGTCGCCCCCTTGAAGGTTAAAAAGTAGTATTGTGGATTTCCTTGCCATCCTTCCTTTTATTAAATCAAATGCGATCATGCTATGATCACTATTGCCAAATGGCCCCAGCAACCTTATCTCTTGCACCAAATCCTGTATTCCACTAGGGACTAGGCCCACAATAGCTTCCCCTCTTGTCAGTTCATAAACCAGCTGCTCCAGGAAGCAGTCATTATTTCATCTAGAAACTTTATCTCCCTAGCATGTCTACTACTACTACTACTGAGCATTTGTATAGCACTACAAGTTGTATGCAGCGCTGCACAGACATGTAAGAGACAGTCCCTGCTCATCAGAGCTTACAATCTAGTCAAGACAGACAACACAGAAGGTGTAGAGAGGGATAAAACAAGGGGGAAAGGTAAAGAAACAAGGAGATCAGCTGAGTCAAGATCCAAAAGCAGCAGCGAAGAGGTGAGTTTTCAGCCTGGATTTGAAAAGGGTCAGAGAAGGTGCCTATGACACTGACCCAGTCGATACCGGGGAAATTGAAATCATCCATTATTACTGTGTTGTAACTTTTGTAAGCTTCCCTCATTTCTTTTAGTATTTCATAATCCATTTGTTCATTATGACCAGGTAGTCGGTAGTACACCCCCATTGCCATCACCTTCCCCTTTTTGCATGGGATTTCTATCCATAGAGATTCTACAGTGCATTTTGTTTCCTGCAAAACTTTAATCCTATGTTACTCAATTCCCTCTCTAACATAGAGTACAACCCTTCCACCAAATTGATCTACACTGTCATTGCAATTTAGTTTGTACCTAGGTATTGCAGTGTCCCATTGGTGGTCCTACTTCCACCATGTCTCTGAGATGCCAATCATATCTAACCTTTCATTTAGTGTTGTATATTCTATCTCTCCTGTCTTATTTTTAAGACTTCTAGCATTTGCATAGAGGCATGTTAGAGGTTGTATTTTATTCATATTGATCTGGTTATCAGTTGGTAGGAGTAATTTGGAATCTTTCAGTTCTGTACTTAAGGACATCTGGGTTACTTTTATCTTTATTGGAACCTCTCTGTCAGGATGCCTAGAAGTTCTGGATTTCAACTTCCACCTAAAAGCCTACATTTGGCCTCCAGATCCTCCCTCCCACACTTTCCTATGTCACTGGTACCAACATGTACCAAGACAGCAAGCCCCTGCCCCCCACTTTTTAAAACCTTGTCTAGGAGGTGCATGAAGTCCGCTACCTTCACACCAGATAGGCATGTTACCAAGTGTTCCTCACATCCACCAGCCACCCAGCTATCTATATGCTAATGATTAAATTGCCATCTATAATGCCTGTCCTAGCCCTTCCCTCATAGGCATATGGCCCTGGAGAAATTGCCTTGGTGTAAGAGGGTTTTACATCACCTGGAGGACAGGTCCTAGCTACAAGATCACTTCCTGGCACACCAAGTTGATGCCCTCCTTTCACGTGACTTCTCTCCTCCATGGCAACTGAGATGCTGCCATACTGGAGTTGGGACTTTAGTACTACATCCCTGTAGGTCTTGTCTATATACCTCTCTGTCTTCCTTATGTCCTCCAAATAGGCTACTCTAGCCTCCAGAGATCAGACTCCTTTCCTGAGGGCAAAGAGCTCCTTGCAGCTAGTATACACATAAGGCCCCTCACCAACTGGGAGAAAATCGTAAATCTGACACAATGCAAAAGACTGGATAGCCTTCATCTCACTGCTGGACTCTGCATCTTCGTTTTAAAGTTTTGCTTAGTTGTTTAAGTGCTTTACTTAAAGTTGCTAGGGATACTTGTACTGATACACCTATACCTAAGTTTAAGGGACTTTGTTCACATCAAGATTAATTCATTTCAAGGCCTTAATTAATCATTTCCTGGTAAGGATAACCAGCTGACCACCTCTTCACCTTTAATAGGTTTAAGACCCTAAAAAGCTAAGATTATGCCTGGGGTGAGAGGGAGGGAAAGAACACTGGCTTGCTACACAGTGCCTTGACCTGTGCTTCAAAGGCATACTCTTAACAATTTCCTGGGTGATTCACACAGCCCATGTTTTGATAGAGGGAGCCTTTCAAATTGCCCCTTTGATCTGTCTCTTGGCTTTAACACATATTTAACCCTTTCAGACCGTATGTCCACTGTAATGGATGTCATTTTATTCATTGAATTCCTTGTGTATATATATGGTGTGTATGAAAAAATTCAGGTCTGAAAGGGTTAAAACAATTTCACAGATCTCTTGCCTCCTAACTGGAAGGCCCCTCTGTAAAGGTCTCTAGAAACAATTTCTTTCTACTCAAAGAATATTTACCATATTCTTCCTACTATGCAAAGCTATACTCTGATCTTATTTAAATTAAGAAATGTTAAATAAATAAATAAATTAAAAACTCTGGTGATACTAAGCCCTGACTAAGTTAACACACTGAATTCTAAAATACACAGATTTATTAGCCTTAACCCCAAAATTCCCTTTTCTCCAAGATGCAGAAAATTTTCCAAAAATAAATACAAGTGCAGATTTCTTTCCAGCAGATCTTCAAACCTTTACATCAAGCATGCAAAAGTTCATTTTTAAAATTGTGTCAGGAAAAGTGTGCACACAAATCTACCCCTACTAGTGGTGTGGGCACTTTTCCCAGCAAAACATGCATATTGTTTTGGAAATCCAAACACATGCTCATAGGTCTACTCACTGTCACTTTCCCAATCTGTGGATAAATCTATGTACAAAGTAGAACTACACACAGGAATTTACCCATAGATAGTTTTGGACAATTTCCATGGATTAAATTATCTTTTATCAGTTTATTGGGGCCTGAACTATCAAGGGCTAGAGTCCACTTTGATGCATGAAGTGTAGTAGAAGAGGTGAAAACCCATAAAAGGAAAATTAAGTAGATGGTGGGGAGGAGAAGCACATACTGTGTACAAAGAGGACATAATATAGAGTATAGACTAGACTTTGCAAACAGAGTAATCTATTCCTTTACTAGAATGTGGTAAACGCTCACTTTAGTAGCAAAATCTAATGTGTGGTAACTGCAAAAACTTTGGTGTTAACTATTGGAGGCATTCCCAGCATTTGCGCAGGCAGATAATGTAGAGAAAGTACTTCTATCATACATAAAGTGCTTCATAATGTGGGTGCACTGTTGACATACCTGCAGTGAGTAAGAGAAACTACTGTAATGTCAATTTACATCTGTAGTGGGCCATGAAACCTTTTTGTCCTATTCAGGCCTAGGGTGGTTGTATCAAGCTTCTTGAAAATTTTTAATTAAGCAGTTTTATTCAAGAGTATCCCTTGAAACATCTTTGTATGACTATGACAAAAAGTTTTGCATTATTTATTTATAAATGTCAAACATATAAAACAAAGAAATAAATCTTCTTAGGCAGAGATAAGAAAATTATTAACAAAGAGAAAAAAATTACAATATTTTTTATTTAATGAATTTCTTACCCGCTTATCGAAGCATTGCTATGCAGTTCACAGAATAATATATACGATACATAAAACAAATTCATAATAGACAAAAAATGAATGCTTCAGGATGAAGCACACATCACGTACTCAAGGAAAAGCAAGTTGGAAAAGATGGGTTTTGGAACTCTTCTGAAAATCCAAATAATCACAAATCTCTCGGAAAATAGGAAGTAGAGCACTCCACAATTCCCTTGAGAACGGACACTTTTCCTTACTAATTTAAGTCCTTTATGTGTTTTGTGCCAAAATTAAAAACAGGAAGAACTGCTTTATGGGGCACATTTACTAAACCCCACTCCAGCAACGCACACATGGGGTATGTTACCAGCCCAGGGTTCCTCACTAACTGCAGGGAGAGGGTGCATCTGCCTCTCTGCAGTTATTGAGCTTTAATGTGTCAAAGCTGGCATGGATGCAACTAACGCCCCTATGATACCAGCATCTAGCGCAGGCCACTAATGCCCACGCTAGGTGCGCCCCACCAGGAACACTCCTGACCCACCCAGTCCCCACCCTGGCATGTACTGCTAGGATAGCATGAGGTTTTCAGCGCAGGGCCCCATGCTACGTTTTAGCATGGCACCAAAACCACACTCTAACACTGCACTACCGTGGGAGTGCACGTTAGTAAACATGCCCCATGGAGCACAGTGGTGATTTTTTCTTTGTGGCTGCTTGTTTGGTGGAGTACAGTGAGCTTCATGTCACTGCTGGTGTCATCACTGAGCGACCCTGTCTGCCAACATAAAGCCCACGCTGGGAGCAGCCAGTGTTTGCATTTGGAACTCTCTGCAGCAGCTTACCTGAGCTGTTTCTTTGGAAGTTCTGGCCTGGAGCACAGTGGTAATTTCTTTTATTTGTGGCTACTTGTTTGGTGGGGCATGGTAAGTTCGGTGTCACCACTGACGTCATCACTGAATGACCCTGTCTGTCAACATACAGTAAAGCCTGTGCTGAGAGCAGCACTCCAAGACGCCAGCACTGGTGCCCTGGTGAAGGGGCACAGCAAAGGGGTGTGCCACTCTGTGGTGCCTAAAGAGGTAAGGTGGGAGTGGAATTGTTTTTTATTGTGGGTGTTCTTTAGTTTATTTTGGAGTGTTAGTAAATTGGAGAGTTGAGTGTTAGGGGTATGAATTTGGAGGGAGGTATGGGATTGGTGCAGGGTTGGGGGAATGTGCTATTTTGGTAGTCATTGGTTGTATAAGGAGGCCTGGGAGGTTGGGTAATGAGTTATGTAGGGATGGGATGTATTGTTGATTACAGCCCATACCTTTGCTGAAGGCAATTCTGGTGGTTCAAGGTTATGGGAAGTACTCCTCTAAGGTAGCTCCCCAGTGGAGGAAAAGGCATAGGTCTGTTTGTTGCCTAGTACTGGTCCCTTTGGAACCAGCTATTAAGTGGTTGAGGGGTGGGTTACAGGGGCAATGTAGGTTGGGTTGTTTAATGCTTGTTCTGTTTATAATAAGGTGGAGTTGCTGGTAGCTGATGTTTAGGAGAGGAATTGGGATTTAGTGTGTGTGATGGAGACTTGGTTGGGGGAGAGGGAAACGATTGTGTAGGATGCTAGGCTAGGCGAGGTGTTAGGGTAAGGATATTGTTTAGGTTGGAGTTGGGTTGGTTTCAGGTCCCGATGTGGAGAGTTAGGGGGGTGGAATGTTTATTGGTGTACCAGCGCTCAGTTGGGGGGCTAAGGATATTAGTAATTTACAGGACCCCAGAGTTTTCTTCTAGTTTGGTGGACTTGTTGTTGTTCATCGGGGAGGTGGCAGTAGAGTTTGCAAATTTTTTAATTGTGGAGGATTTTAATATTCATTTTGAGAATTGTGTTGCTCTGGGAAGGTATGCAGGATATGGGGTTTGTTCAATATGTTAATGGCCCCACTCATGTGGGAGGGCATACTTTATGGTAGATTTCGGGGGTTTTTTTAAATTAATGAGGGACAATTTGGGTTGTCAGGCATTGCATATCATGAGGTCCCTTGGTCTGATCATAAGGTGATTTCTTTTACAATGACCCAATTGGGGTTGTATGGTAAGGAGTGGTTGAGTTGGCGTGAGATTTGCTCTAGGAGGGATGTGTCGCCTGCTGAAGTACTGGCTGCACTGCCACCCTGACCCTTTTCCTCTCTTGTTATAAGAAGCAGGACTGCCAGCACTATGAGCAACACTGGAGGAAAGCCTGGGATGTACATGCTTAGAAAGGGGCCACAGCGGTGTATCAGCGAGTTGTGTTTATTTATTTATCAATTCTTTTATACCGCTTTTCACCGGGTCAAAGTGGCATACATTCTGGTATGGTATATATTTCCCTTGTCCCCGAAGGGCTCACAATCTATTTTATTTATTTATTTATTTATTTACATTCTCTTATATACCACGCTATTCTGCATCAGTGCGGTTTACATTGAACAAACTGAAATTACATTGAACAGGGCATTATAACTTGGAGATAACTATTTTACAGGGAACATGGGCTATGGAGGGTTAAGTGGCTTGCCCAAGACCACAAGGAGCACCTGTGGGACTAGAAACCCCAGTCCTTCCGGCCCAAGGTTGCTGTCCTCTAGTGGGATTTGAACCCCCGACCTTCCGGCCTGAAGTACCTTGCCCCAACCACTAGGCCACTCCTCCACTCCACAACAATCTACAGTATGTTACATACCTGAGGCAATGGAGGATTAAGTCGCTTACCCAAGGCCACAAGGAGCGCCTCTGGGACTTGAAACCCCAGTCCCTCTGGCCTGAGGTTGCTGTCCTCCAGCAGGATTTGAACCCCCAGCCTGAGGCAGCTTGCCCCAACCACTAAGCTACTCCTCCCTCAAATTGGAAGAAGATTGTTTCTTCCCTATCTCTTTCTCAGAAGTTGTTTCAAATTGTCCGCTCTTTGACATCTGCGATTGTGGATTTGTCTTTTTCTTGTAAAGCTTTTCCCTCATCATTTAAAGGCAAAATGGTCTGGTTATCGCACAAAATGGTTGTATGCCCACTTACCTGGCAGTCTAAGTAGGGAGATGTGGAGCAGTGGCATCAGGAACTTTGAGATAGGCTGGATGGTCAGACATCCAGCCTGATGTGAGTTTACCTTTGTATCATCTGCAGAGATTCATCATTGGTTGTCCTCTATGAATCCTACTAAGTGTAGATCTGACCCATATCTGGTGGTGTTGTTACTTTTGGGAGGTGAGATGGTGGAATCTTATCTCTGTGAAATTATTAATGCTTTGATGTATGAGGGCATATTCCCAGAGGAAATGAAAACAGCATTTGTTACTCCAATTTTGAAGGGTTCTTTTGCTGATAAGGGGGTGCTAGCTAATTACAGGTGGGTGTCAAATATTCCCTTTTTGAGCAAGTTGATTGAGAAGGCAGTTGCTAGTCAACTGCTGGGTTTTTTGGATGAGCATCGGGTCTTGGATTCTTGTTGGGCTGGGTTTTGCCAATTTCATAGCACAGAAACCTTGCTGGTATCTTTGACGGCTGATGATCATTCATGATAAGGGTCAGAATGCTATTTTGTTGCTGTTGGATGTTTCAACCACCTTCGATACAGTTCTCCATGGTTTATTGTTGGACGGTTTGTCCTGGCTTGGGATTGGGAGGAAGGTGCTGTCCTGGTTTACATCTTATTTGGGCTCTTGGTTGCAGGCTATTCAGGTGGGGGATGTGGTATCTGCAACATACATCCTTTCACCTTGGTTGTTTAACATCTATTTAGTTCCATTATGTAGAGCAATGTGGACTGTGGGCTGTGGGCTTGTGAAGCATTTGCCTCATTTTTTAAGGCAAAATGGTTTGGTTATCGTGCGAAGCAGTTGTGTGCCCCTTTGTCTGGCAGTCTTAGCAGGAGGATGCGGAGCAGTTTATGTTTATGCAGATGATGTGTAAGTTTGCATTCTGCTTTTTACAGGGTTACAGGACTTGGAGACATCAGTCCAGGATTGTTTATCCCTTTTGTTGAGTTGTTTTTGGCTTCTTGGATTGAAGCTGAATGTCTTAAAGACAGAGTTATTGCTTTTTTCAGAGAGGGAGGTGGATGGGTTGCAGGTCACATCTGATGTTTTGGGGGTGGTTTAGTTATAATGTCGGAATTTGGGTGTTAGGTTGGATTCTCGGCTAAGTATGGAGGGGCATGTGTCCTTCTTGGTTAAGAACTTATTTCTGTTGCTGCAACAGATCTGTCAACTACACCCTTATTTGTCAGAAGCCAGTTTGAGTGTGGTGATTCGAGCATTGATGATGCTCCTATTGGATTACTGTAATGTATTGTTTTGGGGTTTGGCACAGAAGGATGTAATGTGTATTCAATTAATGCAAAATACCGCTGCTGTTAATATAGGGTCTTCATATCACCCCGATCCTGCAAGAACTACATTGGTTGCCAGTGAAGTTTTGGATCAAGTTTAAAGCCTTGGTATTGGTTTTTAAGGTTTTGCATGATATGGCACCATATTTTCTTGAGGATAAGTTGGTCCCATAGGTTCCTGGCTGGTCTTTATGGTTACAGGTGGATAAACGTTTAGTGATCCCCTCACATAAGATGATGAGACATATGGCCCATCGGAACAGGGATTTTTCTGTCCAGGTGCCAGTGTTATGGAATGCATGTCTTTGTGATGACCGTAGATCATTTCAGAAGGCGTTTTTGCTTTTGAAGGCCTTCAGAGATGGTGGGTAGGATGACTGGTTAGTTTATGGTACTATGTATGGGTTTGGTTAGGGTTGGGTTGGGCTTTTCATGGAAGGTTAGGTTGACAGGTATTGAATGTATTTCTTATGTGATTTGATCGTACACCACTCTGGGTGGATGTTTGATAGGACGGTTTATAAATGCCACTAAATAAATAAATAAAAATACCCCATGAACCTAAATTTCATCCACTTTGTAACCTTTTAAAAACTGAATAGTGATAACCATTCAAATACATGTAATACAGGTAAGAGATAGGAGCTTGTCTTTATGATTATAATAATGAACTATGAACCTTTGGCTTTCAAAAGTGAATTGACAATAGGATTGCAATACCATTGTCCACAATTTAAGTCCACTATGTCTTCATGGTCACATTTGGAATGTGTTACATAATAGTTTCACCATGGACAATCCAGATTTGTCTGCCACACAGAAGGTGAGGTTATCCAACAACTCCTAGTTCATACCTACTCTATCAGAGCTCAGTAAGCCTAATGCTTACCAAGCATGTGCGTGAGTCCCTTCTCACCAGTTGTTACATTAGTCTGTTTCTAAAGTACTCACAGCTGGATGTTCATGCTTTTTTTTTTTCATTTTAAGACCGAAACAGAAAGAGGTAAATTCATGCATATGAGAACAAAGAAGATCGGGATTCCTCAGATGAATTTGACTTGTTTAGTCAGGTAGTCACTATGCTTGAAAAGCCAGGTTTTAAATAATGGCCCTCAGGGATTCTTATGAACTCTATGTCTGCCATCTGTGCTTGGCACACCATTGTGCCAAAATGAGTCCCAGAGACCACTGCACCTCTCATATTCCCTCTGCCTCTCCAACACACAATTCCCTAGCATCAGCCAGACACACAAAGGAAAGATCAAGCTCTCATATAGAGGCACCTCATGGCTCCCTCCAAACACCGTTAATACCATGATCACCACTACAGCTGGTAACGGAATATGAACAGCCAAGTGCTACAGCAAATCACATCAATAAAAGCATACCTAAAGCTGCTTCTCCCTGTCAGCCATCATAAGCACCATAAAATGTTCAAACAAGGTTTTAGGATCCCAACAGCATTGACAGGAGTGCTAGCATGTATTCCTCCTCTGCACTAAAGCAGTGATAGCAGGGCATTTCTCATGGCACCTGTAGCAGCACCAGTCTGACTCGCTCTGCTGTTGCCACCAATGGTCACTGCACTGATGTCAAACTGAATGTAGGAAGACGCTCCTGCTTTCAGCATTTAGAACAATTCTATAGCAGCACCACCTGTACAGTTGTGGCCATTGTCCTCCATCTGCAACTTCCCAAATTCGCAGACCTCAGTGTGTACCCTAGCATTACCATCTCCAACAGCAAAGTGGTTCCACAAGCACCAGGGTCTTCCCATACAAGATGTGTCCTTAGTGCCATCCTTAGTGATGGAGCTGTGGTACTGTTTCATAAAGGAGCACTTTAAATCCCCATCTCCCAGAGGCTCCACTCTTTGTAGATTTTTGGAAACTTCCTCATCTCCTCACAAAGCAGCACACAATCTCAACACAGCTTCCCCTCTTTTGGCAAGAGCAGCCATTCCACTGGAGGGTCTAGCATGACATCATCCACCATCTCCACCTTTCTTTTTCCTAGCATTTATACCTTTGAACAATAATCCTAAAAAAACAAAATTGATCTTGAATCCATATTGGACTCCAACAACTGCTTGGATTCTGTCCTCTCCGAGAAGGAAACTGGATTATTAAGAATGCTGTCTGATCCTCCTCAACAATCAAAGCTGGACCCTCTGCCTGAGGGTTATTATAGAAGCACCTCCAAATGTAAATGGTGGGATTTACACATGTAGATGGCAATACATGTGCTAATGTGATTTCAGAAAACTGCTATTTACACATGGATAACTGCACCATGTAGAAACTCTCAAGGGGGCACAGTGAAAGTGTGGTTTGGGAATGATCGAGCAGTCCAAAAATGTACACTTGTATTCCCCATTTTACAAAGAGAATCCACATGCATGTCTAAAAATTTCCTTGTCAGGATTTACACCTGTTCTGAGCCACGAGTAGATTTTTACAAAGTTCTCATTTCAGCCAGGGCTTTATATGAGGAATTAAGGGAGCTATTCTCCTTAATTCCAATTGATTATTTCTGCTTCCAAAATGAAAATTAGCACAAATTGCAGCCTCAATACTTAATTTACAGCATTTATACATATAGGTTTGCAAAATGGCCTGGTTACATACAGGACCGGCGCTTTAGGTGAACCTCATCTGTTGTGCCTCCTTCCCCCTCTCTGACGCCCCTCTCTGAGAACTGCAGCAGCAGCAATGGCAGTAAACAGCCCCATAGCAGCAGACAGCCCCATAGCAGCAGACAGCTCCATGGTGCTTACCTTAAAACTTTGGTGCCACAGGTTTGTTTGCTTCAATTCCTCCAATGCCGAGTGACAATGTTCTGTTTGCAAACAGGAAGTCGGCATGAGGTAGTCCAATGAGGCGGAAGCAAACAACCCCACGGCACAGCAATTTTAAGGTAAGCACTGTGGGGCTGTTTGTAGCCATTGCTGCCACTGCAGGTCCCAAAAAGGGGAAACACTGGTGGCAATTGACCACCCCTGGACCATTGGCACTCTAGGTGGTCAACTAGTTTGCTTAATGGTCATGCTAGCTCTGGTTATATGTGGAAGTGCTGAAAACATAAAACATGGAAGTTGCAAATTTTCCATTTCTGCGTGGAATTTGTGGTGTTAGTACACTCAGTTTTCCCATATGTAGAGCTGCAAAATGGCTCATTCCTCTATGTGATGGCAAATTCATGTGCAGTTCTGCATCTCCTTGTACATGATTAACAAAAGACTCCATATTCGAGAGAGCCGGTGCAAAGGTATTGGGTACCCTATTTATTTATTTGTATTTATTTAATGTCTCTTTTATACCGCACTCTTTAAAATCAGTGCAGTTTACAGGTAACAGATTTGTGCAGTGCAGGCAGGCCTATACTGGACTTACAATAAACAGGGGATTATATACATGGCTAACAGGGTAACTGTACAAAATAACTGGCTGTCACAAGCTATGTGGATAGCTTGACACTATTTACATATTGGCTCAGCTATATACAGGGTGACAAGGTACGAGTGTATACCTCCACCTGTCGAGGGGATCGGGATCTAGCGGGCTGGGCTACAGACTCATGGAGTGGCTGCGTTGAGGGTGTCAACCTGGGTCCCGAGTGTGAATGGCTGCGGATTGTCATCTGGTTCGGTGTAGTGCTGGAGGAACAGATAGTGCTTCAATGCCTTCCTAAACTGGGTGAGGTCATTGATGGCACGGATGGCAGGTGGCAGGGTGTTCCAGCATGTGGGTGCATACAGCGCGAAGACTCTGTTTCTAGTTGACTGAGAGCATTTTGTAATCGCCTTCGGGAGTTTCAGAGTATTGGCGGCGGCTGATCTCCTTACTCTGTTGAGGGGGGTGGTGAGATCTGTGAGAGAGGTGGAGGAGCACTAGAGAACCTTCAGCCTTATGCTCCTTCACCCCAAAGTTTGATAATTAAACTCAGTTATAATCTTCCAAACTCCACCCTCCGACAGCGATCCTGTAACAATGTACGTATATGTGGACATCACACTTTTAAATATTAAACTTTGCATTGTTTGTATGTATATGCCTGCTCTCCCAGCAGATCACAAAAGATGCTGATGCTCTTTGAGTTTGTGTGGCCACCAGGGGCACTTTTAGGGATACCGGCCTCGGCTCCCCCCTTCGCTGCCTGCCCTTCTCCCGATGGCACTTTTAGAGTTCCCTTGGTGACGGCGGGACCTCCAATTGAAAAAAAAACACACGGGTCTCTCCAAATCTACACTTTCATGCTGGCCTGATCCCACCCTTCTGACATATGCTCACATCAGAGGAAGGAGGGACCAGACCAACCATTCAAACGCAGGTCTTTGCAACTCCACGTTTGAATGGCTAGCCCCTCTCTCCTCTGATGTTAGCATATATCAGTGGAGGGGAATCAGGCAAGCATGCAAGCCTGGAGTCAAAGAGACCCACATGTTATTTTTTTCAATTGGAGGACCCGCTGCTGCTGCCACGGGAACCTTAAACGTGGTAGCGGTAAGACAAGGGCAAGCTGGATAGTGAGCTGGCTGGAGGTAAGATGGGGAGATACTGGGCATGGGGGAAAGATGCCAGATGTGCAAGTTGTACAGAGCACATTTATGGCTAGGTACGGCCTTGTGCTCATATACAAACTACATGACTATATGGGCCACTGAAATAGACTTTGAGCTCAATATTCAGCCACATGGTCAATATATACATTGAAAAGTCTTTAATTAGGAAGTTTAAGATTATACATACAGTTGTGATCAACGTTATTGGCACCCATGCAGTTCAACCTCTTAATGTCCAATATCTCCTAAAAAAAAAAAGTGGCCAATGAAATGGCTTTGGACTATATGTGCACACATATTTGACACATAAACGAGTCAACCAAAACAAGACCAATTAAAAAAGAAAATAGTAGGAAATAGCATAAAAATAGGACATTGCCAGGACATGATTATTCCTCAAAAAAATAAAGCAGACCCAAAATTATCAGTTAGCACATTCAATTTTTTGTTGGAAGATTTGTCATGAAGAATACTACCTCTTGCAACAAATTTTCCTATCTAATCATTTTAAGGTTTACCTAAAAAAACAGTGATCCGTTCCTCCGTAAGTGCATCAACACAACCATGTATGACCCTTCCTGCTTAAAACGCTATAGTGAAATTGAGAATGAACCCCAGCATCAATAATAATATACCAGTTAAAATGACATATCTGATTCCCAACGTGGTAAAGAGATCTCCTCCAATAGCCAAGGTTTAGTTCTAGGAATTTGAGTATTCAGATGACTACCGCTTCCTGCTGGATAGTTTGTCACCTATTTTCCATGTAGATCATCTCCACACTCAAAACCATCTCCCAGCATGGTCAACATAAATGGTAGATCACCACCAAAATCGAAAATAGCTTCCTCATGGTCAAAAGGCCTCCACCAATATCGCAAACATAGCACTGAGTTTCGAGCCAACCCTTAATCTGGCTCTGTTTCAATGCTCAATTGGAAAGTCCTTATTGCTCAAAGGTTTCATAGACGAATGGTTCTTCAATAGCTCCACTGATTTTTAACTACATGACATCACTTCCCATAGGCTGATATAACCACCAATAGGTGAACTTACTCACTCACACCAGGCTCCACCAATCAAGTTCCTGATTCAAACCTGCCGGAAAAACCATGGCAAGTTTAAAAATCCACGATTGTTCCAGCAGCTGTAGTTTTTGCTCATGAACCCCCCTCTTGGATCAGATGGAACACAATTCAAAACTCTCCATTGTAGATCAATAAACACATGATGATTAGATATACCATGATTCACATTGGCCTGTTTTTAGTCTCCATAGTTGTTTTCGGAAGCAGCTTCAAATAACCTACACTAGAGGTTCCAACATTCAAGTACAAGTAGTGTGCATGGCATCGTTTAAGGATCGGCCACAATGTGGGGTGGCTTCTGATGGCTCTGTTGGTCACTATGGCTGTGGGTCTTGTAGTTTTTGTGAACAGGCTATAGAGGGGACAAGTTGAATGACCCTACCCCTAACAGATTTATTTTTCACACAGTTATATCTCCTGTACTCCGTCTTTTCTTATTTACATGTTGATTTGTCCTTGTCATCAGAAATACATTGGGCATGCTATTTGCCCTATTAAGTTTTGTCTCCGAGAATATCAATCTCTTTTACATAATAAATGTATGAGTGCACCCATTGTGAATCATGGTATATCTAATCATCATGAGTTTATTGATCTATGATGGAGAGTTTTGGATTGTGTTCCATCTGATCCAAGGGGGGGCGGGGGGAGAGTGGATCGTGAGCAAAAATTACAGCTGCTGGAACAATAATGGATTTTTAAACTTGCCATGTTTTTTCCGGCAGGTTTGAATCAAGAACTTGATTGGTGAAGCCTGGTGTAAGTGAGTAAGTTCACCTATTTGGTGGTTATATCAGCCTATGGAAAGTGATTTTGTGTTGTTGTTAAGTGCCGTCGAGTTGGAGTCGACTCATGGTGGCCCTCTGGATAGCTATCCTAAATTGTATTTGGTCTTGAGTCAGGCAGCTCATTGTTGACAGACTGGTACCCATAGCTGCTGTTATTGTATCGATCCATCTCATTGCTGGCCTTCCTCTTTTGCGTTGACCTTCTATCTTGCCAAGCATGATGTCTTTCTCTAATGATCTCTCTCTTCGCATGATGTGTCCAAAGTATGAAAGTCGAAGTCTTGCCATCTGAGCTTCTAAAGAAAGCTTAGGTTTGATCTCCTCTAGTACTGACTGGTTTGTTCTTCGGGCAGTCCATGGTATACACAGTATTCGCCGCCAGCACCATAATTCAAAGGCATCAATTTTCTTCCTGTCTATCTTTTTCACTGTCCAGCTTTCACATCCATATGATGTTATTGAAAATACCATGGCTTGAACAAGTCAAATCTTTGTATGGAGAGACATCTCTGCTCTTGAGAATCTTATCTAGGTCTTTCATAGCCATTCTGCCAAGAACAATGCGTCGCCTGATTTCTTGACTGCTTGTTGCTTCTTTATTGATAGTTGATCCAAGTAGGTTAAAGTTGTTCACGATTTCAATTTCTTCTCCTTCGACGATGAACCTGTTGATTATGCCAGTTGTCATGATCTTTGTCTTCTTTACATTAACATGCAGGCCCATTTTGAGACTATGTTCTTTGACTGTGAGAAGCAAATGTTTCAGATCATCTTCACTTTCAGCCAGTAATGTGGTATGATCAGCACAGCGAAGGTTGTTGATGAGTCTTCCACCAATCTTCACACCTCTGTTGTCTTCATACAATCCTGCTTCTCTGATGATTTGTTCTGCATATAAATTAAACAGGTAGGGGGAAAGTACGCAGCCTTGTCTTACACCTTTGCTTATTTTAAACCATTCTGTTTCTCCTTGTTCCGTTCGAACTGCTGCTTCTTGATCAATGTACAGATTGTGCAAGAGTACGATCGGGTTTTCTGGTATACCCATGCTTCTTAATGTGGCCCAGAGTTTCTCATGGTTTACACAGTCAAATGCCTTGCTATAGTCGATAAAGTACAAATAGATATCCTTTTGGTATTCTTTAGTCTTTTTAAGGATCCATCTCACATCTGCAATGATGTCTCTCGTTCCTCGCCCTTTCCTGAACCCTGCTTGCACTTCAGGTAGTTCTTGTTCCAGGTATGGTTGTAGTCTCTTTTGAATAATCTTCAGTAGAATCTTGCTGGCATGTGGGATCAGAGCGATTGTGCGATAATTTCCACAGTCAGTTGGATCACCTTTCTTTATTATTGGTATAAACACAGATCTCTTCCAGTCAGCTAGCCATGATGTTGTCTTCCATATATCTTGGCAGAGCCTTGTAAGTATGGTAACAGCTGCATCAGATTGCTGTAATACTTCTTTGGGAATGCTATCAATGCCTCGTGCTTTGTTCTTTGATAAGGCTTTCAATGCTGCTTTAATTTCTTCTTTCATCACCAATGGTTCCCGATCATATGGTACAGGTTGAAACGGCTGTTGGTCCACTTGATCTTTATCATATAAAAACTCTGTATATTCCTTCCACCTTTTCTTGATCTTCTCAGCATCATTCAACTTAGAACCTTGAGCATCTTGTAACATTCCAATTCGATGATGGAACTTTTTCTTTAACTCTCATAGCTTTAGGAAAGCCGATCTTGTTCTTCCTCTCATAGTTTCTGCTTCTATTTCCTTGCATGCATCATTGTAGTACTTTTCCTTGTCCTGTCTTGCTGCACGTTGGAAATCTCTGTTGAGTTCTGTTATTGTCTTTCTTTCTCCTCTGGCTTTAGCTTCTCTGCGTTTCTGGGCAATTTTCAGAGTTTCTTTCGTCATCCATTTTGGCCGTTTTTGCTTTTTCACCTTTTGTAGAGACTTCTCGCTTTCTTCCAACACAACCTTCTTGATTCCATTCCATAACTCTTCTGGAGCTCTGTCATTTGTATCTAAAGCAGCAAATCGATTTTGCAGGCAGTCTTTAAATTCCAGTGGTATATTCTCAAGGTTATATTTTTCTGCATTCATGAGTGGTTTGCTCTTTTTCAACTTTAGCTTGAGTTTGCATACTAGTAGTTGATGATCTGTACCACAGTCAGCTCCAGGTTTTGTCTTTGTTGATGTTATAGAACTTTCCCATCGTTGACTTCCACAGATGTAGTCAATTTGATTTGTATACAATCCATTGGATGATGTCCATGTGTACAGTCGCCGCTTGTGTTGCTGGAAGAAGGTGTTTGAGATGAATAGATCGTTGGTCTTGCAGAATTCTATCAGTCTTTCTCCAGCTTCATTTCTGTTGCCAAGTCCATATTTTCCAGCTACTTTGCCTTCTTCTTTGTTGCCAACTTTTGCGTTCCAGTCACCCATGACTATCAGGATATGCTGTTTGCATGTTCTATCAATTTCAGATTGTACTTGTTCATAGAACTCTTCAATTTCATTCTCTTCTGCAGCTGTTGTTGGGGCATATACCTGAATTATAGTTGTGTCGATAGGCATTCCTCGTAGACAAATAGAGATTAAGCGTTCGCTGACTGCATTGTATTTCATTACAGTTCTTGCAAGTTTCTTCTTTATTATAAATGCAATGCCATTTCTTCTTTGTCTTTCATTTCCAGCATAGTAGACCATGTGATCATCTGATGAAAAGTGCCCGATGCCAGCCATTTCAGTTCGCTGACACCAAACAGATCAAGTTGTACACGTTCCATTTCATTCTTGACCACCTCCAACTTCCCTTGGTTCATGCTTTGTATGTTAATAATCAGCGTGGCTATTGAAGAAACATTTATCTATGAAACTTTTGAGCAATAAGTACTTTCCAATTGAGCATTGAAACGGAGCCGGAATAAGGGTCGGCTTGAAATGCAGTGCTGTGTTTGCGATATTGGTGGAGGCCTTTTGATCAAGCAAGAAGCTGTTTTCGATTTTGGTGGTGATCTACCATTTATGTTGACTGTGTTGGGAACTGGTTTTGAGTGTGGAGGTGATTTACACGGAAAATAGGTGACAAACTATCCAGCGGGAAGCGGTAGTCATCTGAATTCTGAAATTCTTTGAAACTGAATCCTGCCTATTGGAGGAGATCTCTTACCACGTTGGGAATCAGATATGTCCTTTTAACTAGTATATTGTTATTAATGTTGAGATTCGTTCTCAATTTCACTATAGCATTTAAAGCAGGGTGGGTCACACATGGTAGTTTTGATGCACATATGGAGGAATGGTTCATTGTTTTTTTTAGGTAAACCTTAAAATGATTAAATAGGAAAATTTGTTGCAAGAGGTAACATTCCTCATGACAAATCTTCCAACCAAAAATTTAATGTGCTAGCTGGTAATTTTGTGTCAGCATTATTTTGAGGAATATTTTTGGAGTGGACTTTGTGTTTTACATTAGGACATGATTATTAGCACCCCATCAACAATTCAGATCAGTTTGAACAGAAGAACCACATTCCCATTGCAGTAAAATTAGACACTTGTGATCAGTTGTCAGTATGCACATGACTTGAATCAACCAATGAATGATGGCTCTAATGTTTAAATTGGCCACATTCACTCCTTGTTCGATTTTCATAGATGTGAAGACAAGAGAGCTGCCTGAGACTGTCAAAAAAAACATTATCACCAAACATCAAACTTCAAAAATGTGCAAGGCCATCGTCCAAGACCTTGGGATTTCTTTGTCTACAGTTCGCGATGTTTTTAAGAAGTTTTCTACTCATGGAACTGTCAAGAACCTCCAAGGACATGGTTAAAAGAGGAAAACTAATCTAAGGTTGAAGGTTAGTGTGAACTCTTGGAAAAACACCAAGTGCAACATCTAAAGAGCTTAAGACTGACCTAGAGCAAACTGGAGTGGGGGTTTCAACCTGCACCATATGCCACGCACTAAACAAAAAGGACTTCATGGGCAAAGGCCAAGGAGGACCTCACTGCTCAACGACAGACACACCTTGAAAATGGGAAAATGTTGTGAAACCAAACTTGAGCTCTTTGGCAATGCAGGCCAGTGATATATTTACTGGCAAAGAAATGAAGGGCCCGATATTCAAAGACACTGTGTAAGTGTCCCAAAGCGGGATATTCAGCGGCACTTACACAGTTAGTGCCATTGAATATCCCAAAGTAATGCCGCTATATGCCCCAATGCTAATCGTTTAGCATCGGGGCCTTCCGGGGGTAGTACCCGGGGATAACTGGCAGTGGCGATATTCAGCTGTTGCCTGGTTATCTCTCAGTGGCGAAAGTTAGGCACAGCAAAAGCTGTCCTAACTTTCAGTGCCAAAGCTAACTGGGCAGCAGCTGAATATCGCCACTGCATGGTTAGCTTCTGCACCATGTGCAGCTGTGCAGCAAATCTGGATATTCAATGCCAGTAACCGGATATCACCCCAGATTGAATATCTGAGGTTGAAGTTCAGCGCAACTGCTATGCACCTTAAAGGCACTTTTTTTTTTGTACCTTCAAGTCAGTGCTGACTCCTGGTGACCCAGCTGCCTCTGGGTTTTCTTGGCAATGTATCACCAGAAGTAGATTGTCAGGCCTTTTCTTCCAAGGTAATGGAGGGTAAAGTTACTTGCCCAAGGTATGCCAGTGGAATCAAACCCTTTATCTTCTGGGTACTAGGCAGTTGTCTAACTACTATGCACTCCTCCATTGCAAATCAATATTAAGCCCAAAGCTTATAAGGGAAAAAACATCCTTCCTACAGTTAAATATAGTGAAGGTTCCATAATTTTGTGCGGCTGTTTTACTGCCTCAGGAACTGGAAGCCTGGAATGTATTTAAGGAATCATGAAGTCAGAGGACTACCAAGGTATTCTGGAGTGAAACGTGCTACCTAGTGTTAGAAAGCTAGGTCTTGGTCGAGGGTCATGAGTCCTCCAGCAGGACAATGATCCAAAACATACGGTACATCCAAAAGTACAAAAGAATGATTAAAAAGGAAAAAATGGATTGTTTTAAACTGGCCAGCAATGAGTCCTGATCTCAATCCAGTCGAGAACCTTTGGAAAGAGCTGAAATCTGTCATTGGTAAAAGGAATCCTGGAAACATTCATGAGCTGGAACAAACATATAGATGGTTACAAAAAACATTTGGAGGCTGTTATCACCACCAAAGGTTGTGCAACCAAGTATTAGTAAAGGGTGCCATTAATTGGAAGACTGGACATCCAAATGGCAGATGAAATTTAATGTGGACAAGTGCAAAGTTATGCACCTAGGAAAGAAAAACCCAGTTATGGTTACACGATACAAGGTTCCACGTTAGGAACCACTATCCAGGAAAAAGATTTAGGTGTCATCATAGATAATACATTGAAACCCTCCACCCAGTGTGCAGTGGCAGCCAAGAAACAATCAGAATGCTAGGAATCATAAGGAAAGGAATGGAGAATAAAACCAAGGGCATTGGTGGCATAGGGGTTAGGACAAGGTACCTAGGGCAGGGAGTTCAATTCCCACTTGGGGACAGCAATCTCAGGCCAGATGGACTGGGGTTTCTAGCCCTACAGGCACTCCTTGTGGCCTTGGGCAAGCCACTTAACCCTCTGTTACTTCAGGTACTCATTTAGATTGTGAGTCCTTTGGGGACAAGGGAATGTAGCCAGTGCCTGTTTTTGTAGTGATTGTAAACCACTCTGATGCCCTTCAGCCTGGGTGGTATATCAAGAAATCATATAAACATTATAATGCCTCTGTATTTATTTATTTATTTAAACGGATTTCTATACCACCTTATCCTGCAATCAAGGCGGTCTGAACAGCAAACAATCAATAAGATACAGTGTCTAGTGTGCGCATGCAGTGGGTAGTGTATGCGTGTGAGTATGTCTGATTGTTGATTCTTGGTGTGTTATTTACAGCGTGTGCTATTTACAATGCCATGGGTATCAGGTCCTTGCTTAATTACTATTATAGTGACATGGGGGGGGGGTATTGAGGTGTCTGTTGCATGGCTTAAGTAATGTCACTGTAGTGTTCTATGAAGAGGGTCGTCTTCAGTAGTTTCCTGAAATCCTTAAGGTCTGTTGTTGAACGCGTTGTATCATTCCATGGTGTGACTGCACCTTGAATATTGTGTGCAATTCTGGTTGCCATATCTTAAAAAGGATATAACAGAATTAGGAAAGGTACAGAGAAGAGTCACCAAAATGGTAAAGGGGATGGAAGGATGCCCCTATGAAGAAAGATTTAAAAGGTTAGCTCTTCAGCTTGGAAAAGAGAAGGCTGAGGGGAGATATGATAGAGGTCAATAAATTAATGAAAGGACTGGAATGGGTAAATATAGATCAGTTGTTTATGCCATCAAAATTTAGAAAGATTAGGGATATGCAATGAAGCTGCAATGTAACCCATTTAAGACTAATAAGAGAAAATACATTTTTACTCAACACAAACGTTGGAATTCATTACTGGAGGATGTAGTAAAAGCTGTTAGTGTGTTGTTGCTGTTAGTGTAGCTGGGTTTAAAAAGGGTTTGGACACGTTTCTGGAGGAAAGGTCCATAAACCATTATTACAGAGGACCCAGGAAACCTACTGCTTACTCCGGGACAAGCATTGTGGAGCCTGTGTACCTTTTTGGGAAACTGCCAGCTACCTGTGACCTGGATTGGTCACTTTTGGAAACAAGATACTGGGCTTAATGGACCTTGGTCTGGACCAGTATAGAATTTCTTATGTTCTTAATCCTGTCCAGGTCATATTTTGTTTTTTATTTTTTCTCAGAAATTACTGTGTCTAAGTTGCAAAAACATCCTTATTTGTTGTATATCTTTGAACATCTATTGAAAGAAGGAACATCAGTTGAAAGAACTGAAATATGAGATTGCAGACCTGCTATTAGTAATCTGTGAACTTTCATTACAATCATCTGTCATACCTGAAGACTGGAGGATCGCCAATGTAACGCCAATATTTAAAAAGGGTTCCAGGGGTGATCCGGGAAATTACAGACCGGTGAGCCAGAAGTCAGTACCGAGGAAAATGGTAGAAACCATCATAAAGAACAAAATTACACAGCATGTAGATAGTCATGGCCTAATAGGAGACAGCCAACATGGCTTTAGACAAGGAAGATCTTGTCTAACTAATCTGATATGCTTTTTTAAAGGTGTGAATAAACAGGTAGACAAAGGTGAGTCAGTTGATATGGTGTATCTGGACTTTCAGAAAGCCTTTGACAAGGTCCCTCAACAGAGACTTTTGGCAAAACTAAAAAGTCATGGGATAGGAGGCAGTGTACTATTGTGGATCGGGAACTGGTTAAAAGATAGAAAGCAGAGGGTAGGGCTAAATGGCCAATTTTCCCAATGGAAAAAGGTGAATAGTGGAGTACCCCAGGGATCTGTACTGGGTCCGCTACTTTTTGATATATTCATAAATGACCTGGAAAAGGGAATAACTAGTGAGGTTATCAAATTTGCAGACGACACAAAACTGTTTAAAGTTGTTAAAACCCAAGAGGACTGTAGAAAACTGCAGGAGGATCTGGATAAATTGGAAGACTGGGCATCCAAATGGCAGATGAAATTTAATGTGGACAAGTGCAAAGTTATGCACCTAGGAAAGAACAACCCGCACTATGGTTACATGATGCAAGGTTCCACATTGGGAACCACCACCCAGGAAAAAGATTTAGGAGTCATCGTGGATAACATGTTAAATCCCTCCGCCCAGTGTGCAGCGGCGGCCAAGAAAGCAAATAGAATGCTAGGTATCATAAGGAAAGGAATGGAAAATAAAACAAAGAATATTATAATGCCTCCGTATCGTTCCATGGTACGACCGCACCTTGAATATTGTGTGCAATTCTGGTCGCCGTATCTTACAAAGGATATATCATTATTAGAAAAGGTACAGAGAATAGCCACCAAAATGGTAAAGGGGATGGAAGGCTACTCCTATGAAGAGAGGCTACAAAGGTTAGGGCTCTTCAACCTGGAAAAGAGACGGCTGAGGGGAGATATGATAGAGGTCTATAAATTAATGAATGGAGTGGAATGGGTAAACGTAAATCAATTGTTTATGCTATCAGAATATAGAAAGACTAGGGGACATGTAATGAAGCTACAGGGTAAACTATTTAAGACAAATAAGAGAAAATATTTTTTCACTCATCGTGTAATCAGACTCTGGAATTTGTTACCCGAGGATGTAGTAAGAGCTGTTAGTGTAGCTGGATTTAAAAAAGGTTTGGACAAGTTCCTGGAGGAAAGGTCCATAAACCATTATTAAGAAGGGACCCAGGATATCAATGCTTGACCCAGTACAAGCATTGTGGAACCTGTGTCTTTTGGGGAAACTGCTAGGTACGTATGACCTAGATTGGCGACTGTTGGAAACAGGATACTGGGCTTAATGGACCTTGGTCTGACCCAGTATGGCATATCTTATGTTCTTATGTTCTTATTAAAATAGGATGACATGCAGTTGAAATATTTCCAATTATTTCTTAAGATATTGTACACAAAACACCTAAAATACAAGGGTGCCAATAATGTTGACCAGAAATGTATATTCAGCCACTAAATATTCATATTTAAATTAGAATGTATAAGTTAGATGTTTCATGATATTCCTCTTATTTGAGTGGGCCACATGAACATCAATCATAAACATCTAGCAGCTTATTGCTGCTTAGATATACAAACTAGATGGTTAAATGTTGCTGTCGCTGGAATACCCCAATTCCCACCCCTGTTTCAGAAGGACAGTTTTGGCTGTATAGCAATGCATATATCCAACCAGATCCATTCAAGTGGCCTGGAGCTTTTTCAAAAAACACTTGTGCTATTGAACATTGACCTCTCTCTGTCTGTAGAGTTAATAGTAAATCATGGTTAATATAAAGTGCTCAGTTATATGCCAATTGAATATGTTTCATCAGATGTTCTCAGTATATGAATTTTCTATCCATTGAAGTCACAGAGAACAGTATTTTCACCTTCGTTGACAGATTTTAGGACTTAAGCACAGGTGATAGAAAATTCATATACCGAGAATGTCCTTGATGGCCTGCAGTCAAAATATGGCTATTGTTGGGGACAAGCCTTTGAGCAACAAGGTCTATGCTTTGAACTTTTCATCTTGCATAATTTTTCAGAGAGCTCAAGAAGCGTGTTTGGTTTAGCTAGCATGTTGAATAAGTATTGATTTATTTTGCTGTCCTTGGATGATAGTTTTCAGCTAGTGCAGACTGTGTCAAGTCTTCTCAGTCCAATTCCTGCCATGATTATGTTTATTGATTGACTCTCAGCTACTGTAAAGTCTTTATCAGTAGTGTATGTATTCATGTAGTTTGTGCATGATCAGGTTCTCTTAAGAAAAATAATTAAAAAGCATTTCACATATACTGTCACTCTTGAAAAATGTTTTGTCTGAATAAGTGTTTTGATATTTTAATCTGTTCTATATATATTGACCTGAGCACGAATCTGTTGCCACATTACTCTTAATTTTGTTTTTTATAAACTACGTCCGACCCAGCAAAAGGAGAAGTTCTCAAGAACATAGTTATTCTGTCGCACAAATAGTGGGAATGCGTCCATCCCCGCTATTCGTGCCTTCCCTGCTGGCATCTAACTTCCCCGCCGGTCATAAGGGGAAGTTCAATGGGGGCGGCTTGGGGAGGCTTGGTGGTGGAATCTGGGTGGGCGGTCACTTTGCCTTGGATGTACAGGGCTGATTCTAATGTTGGCCCTGTACGTCTAGGACTGGAGACATGTGTGGAGAAGTTATTCCACCTCTGAGATGGAATAACTTCCCTGGACATTTTTTTTTCTGGCCCAGGAATGGGGCAGGGAGGAACCCGAGGACATTCCCCGAAGCCCGACCCCGGCCTTAGGAGGCCAGATCGGGGGTTGGGCTGCGGGGAAATCACCTTTGAAGTCCGTCAGCTGGGATCATGGCCTTACAATGGAGCTGTGGTGCCATAGCAACCAGATGCCATGGTGCCGCGGCTCCATTGAAGAGCCCTGACTGAGTTAGCTGGAATCAGGCCTGTACACGCAAGCCAGACTGAATCGCAGTCCCGGCCTGCACATACAGGCCTGTTCACGATTCTTATCCCACGGTGCTAGACGTGCCCCACGGGACCAGAATCCCGACCCCCTCTGTACATCTGGTTCAGTCCAGACGTACAGAGGGGCTGAACGTCCGGGATGGAATGAGCCCTATAGTAAATAACAACAGACTAGCATGGACTATCTAGTCTGCCTAGCAAAGGGTTTAAGATTGTAACTGCCGCTCTGTGTAGGTTACCTCCGATTAATGCATTTTACTTTGGGTTGTTACTTCCGCTCTGCGCAGGTTACTCCTGCTCTATGCTTTTAACTTTGGGATATAACTGCTGCTCTGTGCAAGTTATCCCTGCTCCATGCTTTTTTCATTTTGAGTTGTAACTGCTGCTCCATGCAGGTTACTCTCACTCTATTTCATTTTGGTTTGTATCTGTGGCACTGGGACAGCTACCTCTGCTATGCTTTTTTGAAGTGTGAAAGTCATTTAAGTTTTGCTTTGAACAGAAATTCTCCCCATCCTATACAGGGATCCTCTGTTCTTATCTCATGTTATTTGGAATTCTGGCTCTATTTTTGTCCCCACTACCTCCAATGGGAGAGCATTCCAAGCATCCACTATCCTTTCATGCAAAAGTATATCTGGATGTTGCTTTTAGAGGTTCCTCGGGGCAATTTCTCCAAATGGGTTAGTTTTGTGCATACCATGACAGTCATGAACCTTACTTCTAAGCCAAGGTATATGGAGTATGACCTCAGTCTCTCAAAATCTCAAATTTACTGCTAATGCTCGGCGTAGTACTTGCATTTAGCCAAAGAGAGCTACCTTCTGGAGTTCGTAAGATGTAACATGTATGGGTAATTTGTCAAGATGTGCTTGGAAATTCTTCTTTATCAAGTCTGTGGCTCCCAATATGATGAGAAATATCTCTGTATATTTCTGCTATATTTTCTCTGACTGCATTTCTTGGTACTTCAGGATCTTCTCAATCTCCATGTGATTCACAGAAAAATCACTGGGAACTGACACTTTATTATCAATGCTGTTCTGGTATTTTACTCCTTTATCACAATTTGGGTTTCCTCGCATCCAGTTTCTTACCCATTCTCAAGTGATATTGACCTCTTCATTCTCTCTAATTCTTTTAGGTCAAGATCCCAGTGCTTTTCAGCACAGTGATGTGGTGTTTACAGAGTTTCCAATGTATGAGGCATGCTGCTTTGTTGTATGTTTCTGTATAGAACTTTTCCGCCATCAGAACTTCACAGCTAGCTATGAGGTGAGTCACTGTATCCAGATCTTTCTTATAGCATCGACATATGTCTATGTTGCTATTTTTTTTAGTGCTTGCTGTAAACCATCTAGTCGTAATCCACTGTCCTGGGCTGCAACTATCAACCTCTCATCCTTCAGCTTCAGTTCACCTTTCCTTAACCATTCATGTGTCTGTTCTTGATCGACAAAGGGTTCCTGGAGTAACACTTTGTATTTGTGCATTTGCCACTTATTTTTCCTTGTTTCCTGATCTAATTTTTTGAAGATTTTTTTCTCTTATTTTGCAAATTGTGTTGCTTCCTTTCCTGTGTGTGCTTGTGAACTCTTACTCATTCCATTTAGTCCTTGGAACACTTGGAGACAGATTCTGCATGTTTACTTTCATATTTCAGCACTTTTTGCATATTTGGATCTGACAATGCTGTTAGGTAGGTCTGGAGGCCTGTGATTGTAGCTCGGTATGTGTAGTCAATCTCTATGAGGCCTAGCCCTTCTTCAGCTCTAGGAATGTTCAGTCTTGGCATATACTGATTCTCATGGGCTTGGAGTTTTCTTATTCACACATCAAATTTTTTACGATTTTTAGGAGGCCAGTCTACAATCCCAAAGCTGTATGAAAGTACAGGAATTGCAAGCTGATTGATGGATTGTATCGTATTCCGTGATGTTAAAGCACTTTTCAATAATGATTTTAATCTTCTATAGTATTCTTTACTGATCTTTTCTCTCAGTAATTTCTGCTTTAGTGTCGGTCCTTCCTCTACTCCAAGATATTTATATATACCTTCCTGTTCAAGTTCTTTGATGTCACAGTCCTCAGCAAGGGAGATGTTTTTCATTTTGCTCAATTTTCCTCTAAAATAGGTTTCCTCAACACATTCGTCTCCATTCAGCTTCATTTCATGTACTCTAGATTTATAGCTTCCCCATCTTTGCAAAAGGTTTGTTTGATCATTAATACCTTTCAGCACTTAAATGTCACTATCATATCTACCCTGTTCATACATTCCTCTAAGGTATACATATTCAGGTCTTTAAGTCTTTTCTCATAAAACCCATATCATATTGGTTGCTCTCCTCTGAACTGCTTTGAGTCTTTTTATATCCTTAGTGGCAAACAGCCTCCGAAACTGAACACAGTACTCCAAGTGATGTCTCACCAGTGACTTGTAAAGGGGCATTATCACCTCCTCCTTGTGGCTAGCTATGCCCCTCTCTGTGCAGTCTAGCATCCTTCTGGTTTTAGACACTACCATGTCACATTGTTTTGCAACCTTGAGGTTCTCCTAAGACAAGCAGGATGAGTCAGCCACAAGTGGTGACGTCATCCGACGGTGCCATAGACGGAAGTCTCTCAGTAGCTCAGAAGGCTTTGCCTTCTGAGCATGGGCTAGTAGCCCCACCCCTAGGGCCGCCCCTAGCTAGCCAGTCTTTGTCTTCTGCCTTGAGCAGCAAGATATGCTTTCTCTCAGTCCATCTACTACTACAATCAGAAACAGAACAAAAGAAGAATAAGATTACCTGAAACAAAAGAAGAATAAGATTATCTGATCATGCCAAAGCCGGGGTTCAAAAAATGCTCCAAGTGCTCCAGAAAGATGAGCAATTCCGACGCTCATCAATGCTGCCTCCGCTGCCTGGGTAAGGAGCACCCCATCGAGAACTGCCCCTTTTGCTCTAGGATGTCTCCCAGGGCCAGGAAATATCGCCGACATGCCCTCTCTGAACTTTTTGGCCCTCTGGAGTCTGCTGCCGATCCTGCCGCAGCTCCAGAGCGTACTGGTGAATCGGCTGCTTCAGAGCCTGCGAACAATTTGGCCTCCTTCATCGAGTCCCCGACGCTAACTGCGACGTTTCCTCAGCCTTCAGGATCAGCTCCTGCTGTCTCCTCCAACCCTGCTCCAGCCGGAAACGCACCCTCACAAGCCTCCGTTTCCCGCTGTGCAAGCCGGCCATTACCACACACATGTGCTTCTCTCCATGTGGCTGTTGGCCCCGCCTCCACTTCTGGGGTTCCTTCTGGCTCTGCCCCCTCTTCCAGGACTCCAAACGAACAGCTGACTGCTACGTCGGAGCGGCGTCGACACAGCCCACCGTGCCATCACAGCACTCACCGAGGCACTGACAGGCACCGGAGCAGGAGCATAGACAGGCATAGTAGCAGAAGCCATGAGTTGCACAGACGCAGGAGCTGGAGCTGAGGACGAAGTGGCTGGAAGTGGCATAGAGACAGCGCATCGCGGCGCCGCAGACACAGCAGATCCAGGAATGATTCCCGACGACACAAGCGATCTCGTCGGCGCAGCAGTTCACCGAATGACAGCACTTCCTTCTCATATGGGTATGACCTGCCTGCTTCACCCTCTATTTCTCTTGGATCTTTCAGGTTGCTGCATACAGTTGATCCCCCTTCCCCAACCCATCCATCAGTACAAATGGAACTTAACAAGCCTCCTCAACAGCTGGAGACCCCCCAACTCCTCTCCGGCATGCTTCAGCAATGGGCTGCCACTCTGTCAGCCCTTTCTTCTAACCAACCTCCCTTCAGCTCCACAATGCCAACCACTCACCCTGAAGCAGGAGCAATGGTCTCCCAGGCAATGGAATAACTAACCAGGGAAGATGAAGGTCCAGAGGAGCAATCACAGGCAGGGGATGCGCTCACCACCTCTGCCACGGAACCCTCCCATTCCCCCTCATTCAGGAGGACCTGACCTACCCTAAGTTTTTTCGCAAGGTTGCTTCTGCGTTATCCATCACATCCGTTGACTCCACGGATCACCACGCTGAGGTCCAGAGTGCCCTCAAGTTTGTGGAGGCTCCAAAACTTTCAATCTCCCTACCTATCCACCAGCTCTTGTGGGAGAACTTGACTAAAATTTGGCTCACTCCAGCCTCCAACCCGGCCTGCCCTCGCAAACTGGATGAAAAGTATGTAGTCCACCCTTCCCCGGATTTTGATAAACCACATCTTCCCCACCAGTCCATCGTGGTGGAGTCTACCCTGAAGCGAGCTAAATCCTCACGAAACTCGGCCAACGCACCCCTGGGCAAGTACCACAAACTACTTGATGATGTGGGAAAGCGAGTCTACCAGGGCGCCATGCTGAGCGCAAGAGTGGCAGCGCATCATTTCCAACATGCACTCTATCAAGACCAACTCATCACTAATCTTAAGACTGCCATCACCTCCCAACTCGCAGAGCCCCCTGCGTCCATCACAACGGCCCTGACAGAGATGGAAGATTGTGTCAAGCATCAAGGCCGCGCTGCCTACGATGCCTTCGAGGCAGCTGCCCGGACCTCTGGGACTGCCATCTCTGCATGCCGACTAGCCTGGGTACGCGCCTCTGGCCTGCATGAGGACACACATGATAAGATCGCCGACACTCCCTGTGCTGGCAACTCGCTCTTCGGGGACAAGGTAAAGGACACAGTCAATGATATGCGGGAACACTGCACCACTCTCCAGACCCTAGCTGAAGAGGGACTTGAGCGATCCCAAAACTATCATAAAGGGAACAATGAGAAACCAGTATCAAGGCGTTACAGCTCGCACCACAAATGGCAGCAGCACGATACAAACAGCAACCCTATCAGATTCCCTACCGGCCGAAGCAATGTCAGCAAGAACACACGCAGAAGAAGAGCTCCTCCTCTGCTCCTGGGAAAAACAACCCGAGTTTTTGACTCGCCCACGGGAGGCCGCATATCTGCGTTCCTGCGTGCCTGGGAGGCCATCACCACCGACCAGTGGGTTCTCAACATCATCAGGCAGGGCTACTGCATCAGATTTTCTTCAACCCCGACTCAACGTTCCCCACCTACGACCAATGTCCCAACACACCTCCTCCTTCCAATGACCTCGGAGATAGTGTCGTTCCTCTCGTCTCGAGCTATAGAGCCTTTTCCGCCCAATGAACACAATACGGGATTTTACTCCAAGAATTTCCTTGTCCCCAAGACATCAGGGGGTATGCGCCCCTTCCTCGACCTTCAGAAACTGAACAAATTCATCATCAAGGAGAAATTCAGGATGCACTCCCTGAAATCCATCCTACCCCTCATCCAACCCACGGAGTGGCTGGCCTCACTGGATCTCCAGGATGCTTACACTCATGTCCCCATACACAAGGAACACAGGAGATTCTTACGCTTCCAAGTTCTGGGGGCACACTACCAATACAGAGTCCTCCCCTTCGGCCTATCCCCTGCTCCACGGGTCTTCACCAAATGCATGGCAGTGGCTGCGGTCCATCTCCGCAAATGCGGTATATGTGTCTTCGCGTACCTGGACAGTTGGCTGATATCGGCACGCTCTCCGAAGAACCTGCGGGCGGCAGTCAGAGAGGCCACCCCTCTCCTCTCATCGTTGGGCTTCCTAGTGAATCATTCGAAATCCCACCTCACCCCTCTCCAGAGGCTGGAATTCATCGGAGCCTATATAGACACCACCCTGGCCAAGGCGTTCCTCCCACAGAGCAGGATAAAGGCCATTGTCAGCCTTGCCCGCGACATTCAACGTTCCACACGTTCATCGGCAAGAAGTATCCTGTTTCTCCTGGGCTATATGGCAGCATCCACGCATGTCCTTCCCCTTGCGAGACTGCACATGTGGAGCCTACAATGGCATCTCCGCTCCAACTGGTGTCAGCACACGCAGCCCTTCTCTGCGGTGATCCCCATCAATGTGACGGTAGCCAGAGCAATCCACTGGTGGACCCATTCAACGAACCTCTTGCAAGGCAGAAATCTCCAGCAACCAGCCCACCAACTCACCATCACCACCGATTCTTCGGCGGTAGGATGGGGAGCGCACTGTCTACAACTTTGCACGCAAGGTCACTGGTCGACATCGGAGAGGGGCCTTCACATCAACATCCTTGAACTCAGAGCTGTCCGCTACGCTCTTCTAGCCTTCCGGGACCACATAGCGGGCAAAGCGGTCAGGATTCAAACCGACAATCAGGTGGCCATGTTTTATATCAACAAGCAGGGAGGGACAGGATCTCGTCCCCTGTGCAGGGAGGCGCTCAGAGTCTGGCACCTGGCACTCTCCCACAACTGCACCCTCCAGGCCTTCTACCTTCCAGGAATAGAGAACAAATTAGCGGACCGCCTCAGCCGACAGCTAAACCTCCACGAATGGACACTCCACTAGGATGTGTTGTCCCTCCTGTTCATGAGATGGGGCCAGCCACTAATCGATCTCTTTGCGATGGAAGGAAATGCGCAATGCCCCCTATTCTGTTCCAAACGGCCAGCACACAACAGAATAGCAGCGGATGCCTTCGACGTTCCCTGGGGAAGTGGTGCCTGCTATACGCTTTTCCACCCACCCCACTCATATCGAGAACAATTCAACGCCTGATCAGGGACAAGGCGCTAGCCATCTTAGTGGTTCCCCACTGGCCCAGGCAAGTCTGGTTCCCCTACCTGCGTCGCCTGGCCGTAGAACCACCAACACGCCTGCCTCTGAGACCGAACTTAATATCCCAGGACAACGGCAGGACCCTTCACCCCAACCTGCAGACGCTGTCGCTAATGGCATGGAAATTGAAAGGGTGACTTTGGCACCCCACGACCTCTCAGCCGAGGTCCAGCAAGTCATACTGGCGGCATGACGCCCTTCTACCAGAAAGTTGTACTACCTTAAATGGCGCCGTTTCAGCATTTGGTGTGCCTCGCATCGGCTGGACCCCTTCTCATGCCCAGTGCCTCATCTCCTACAGTACCTCGCCTCCCTCTCTGAACAGGGACTCTGGACACAGTCCATTAAGGTCCACCTGTCCGCCATAGCAGCCTTCCATGACTGGCCAGGGGATGCCTCCATAGCCATGCTCCCTCTGGTGGTCCGCTTCATGAAAGGTCTGGCCAATCTGCGACCCCCCATTCAGGCACCTGTACTGGCCTGGGACCTGAATGTGGTTCCAGATCAACTTACCAGAGGGCCCTTTGAACCGCTGACGATGGTGGACCTCAAGTTCGCCTCCTGGAAAACTCTCTTCCTGGTGGCCATCTCCTCCGCCAGGTGCATCAGTGAGCTACATGCCCTGGTAGATTACCCATCATACACCATACTACCTCTGGATCGAGCCTACCTGTGGACACACCCCAAGTTTGTCCCCAAGGTGGCAAGTGTCTTCCACATCAATCAAACCATAGAACTACTCTGATTCCAGCCGGAGTCTCACACCAGCGAAGTGCAGAAGAGGCTCCACATCCTGGACTGCGTCAGGGCCTTACGCTATTACATCCACCAGACCTCTTCCCTCCGGAAGGGGTCTCAGCTCTTTGTCTCGTATGACCCCAACAAAACAGGCCACCCTGTGTCCAAACGAGCGCTCTCCAGTTGGATTTCCTCATGTATCGCCTTTTGCCTAATGCAGTCAAGGTCACAAGCCACGCCGAAGGTCAAGGCGCCCCATCTGCGGGCATTGGCTGCCACGATTGCCAACCTCCACTCCATACCAGTTCCGGACATCTGCAGGGCCGCCACCTGGGCCTCTGTCCATACATTTCAGAGACACTACTGCCTGGACATGGGCGGCCCTGCCTTCGGCCAGGCAGTGTTGGCTTCCACCTCACCTGCACTGTAAGGGCTTTCTGACTCTTGCACACAGTGCGTTGGACAGGTTAAGACTTGAATAGGATTGTGATACTTGAACATGCCTATTGTCTGATACCGCACATGTTGACATGCGGATAGACTGATTCTTGACCATGATTGGCTGTACTGTTATACCTGAACATGTCTGTTCTCGATACTCGCACAGGTTACCGTGGTTGAATTTGCACGTTACTGTTGTTGAATTGCACACGTTTCTGTTGTTGAATTTGCACATGCATGTGATGTCTGCACTATATGTTGTTGATTGCACTATTGTTTGCACTGTATGCTCTTTGCACACATACACCTGCCAATAAACCAGGTTTTCCTTGTATCCGCAGTGATCTGCTTCCTTTTGATCAGTGATCTGCCTCCTTCTCCCCCCCACCTCAGCATGTGAAGCTTGTGAGGCACCACTTGTGGCCGACTCATCCTGCTTGTCCTAGGAGAAAACTGAGTTACTTACCTGTAACATGAGTTCTCCGGGGACATCAGGATAAGTCAGCTACACATTCCCTCCCTCCTCCCCTGGGGAGGGAGAGGCCATTCCACGGCTCGGCCGCCTCCTAGCTACTTGGCAAGCCTCAGCTGGGGACATTCTGGCTAGCTAGGGGTGGCCCTAGGGGTGGGGCTATTAGCCCATGCTCAGAAGGCAAAGCCTTCTGAGCTACTGAGAGACTTCCGTCTATGGCGCCGTCGGATGACGTCACCACTTGTGGCTGACTTATCCTGCTGTCCCCGGAGAATTCATGTTACAGGTAAGTAACTCAGTTTTTTCAGACACTAGTACTCTAAAATCTTTATCTTGGTCCTTGCATATCATCCTCTCCTCTTTTAGATTTCTGTAACGGCCAATTTTAACGGCCAAGCTTTAGTTGACTCTTCTAAATTTTGTAGATCATTTCTCATGTTGTCAACTTTCTCCAGGGTGTCCACTCTGTTGCAAATCTTTTTGTAATCTGCAAAAAGGCAATCTGTTCCTTCTAACACTTCAACAATGTCACTTACAAAGATGTTGAACAGAACTGATCCCAGTACAGAACCCTGACATGTGTCACTACTTACCTTTCTTTCTTCCGAGTGATTTACATTTACTCGGAAAATGGTCATCTGTCAGTCAACAATTTTCTAATCCAGTTCATCACCTTGGGTCCTAGTTTCAGCTGCTCAGTTTAATCATGAGCCTCCTATAAGGAACAATATCAAAGACTTTACTGAAAACCAAGTAGACTATGTCCAGTGGATATCCTTGATCAAGTTCTTTTCATCCACTCAAAGAAATCAATCAGAGTCATCTGGCATGATCTGCCTTTGGTAAAACCATATTGCCTGAGATCTTGCAACCCACAGGATTGTAGAAAGTTACCCATCCCTTCTTTTAGCAGCATCTTCATTATTGCTCCAACCACCAAGGTAAGGCTTACTGACCTGTAGTTTCCCACCTTTTCTTTGTTTCTGCTTTTGTGAAGAAAGATCACATTAGCCCTTCTCCTGTCCTGGGAAACCTTTTCCATCCCTAAGGATCTAGAAAAACATCCTTAAGAGTACCTAACTGAATCTCTTTGAGCTCTCTCAGTATTCGAAGATGTATCTTGTCCAACCCCATGGCTTTGTTCACTTTTAATTTTTCAAGTTATTCATAGACACTTTATTACATGAACGCTGTGGTATCTACTCTATTTCCATATGTATCTTTCTCAGCCATCTGCGGTCCTTTTCCTGGATTTTCTTCCTGGACACACAACAAAAGTATTTGTTCAGCATTTCCACTTTTTCCTCGTTGTGCTCCACACGGCAGTCCTCGACATCTTGCAGTCTTACATTTTCACTTCTGGCCTTCTTTCTCTCTGCAACATGTTTTGAAAAAAGCCTTGTCATCTTGCTTTACATCTTTAGCTATTTTTTTCTTCTGCATGCATTTTACAGTTTTGATTTCCTCTTTGCCTTTTTGAGCTTCACTTGATATTCTTCCTGTAATCTTCTGTATTTTGTAAATGCTACATTTTTTGTTTTTATCTTTTCAGCCGCTTCCTTGGAGACATGTGGAGCCCGATTCACTATGGGGAATGTCCGGGCCATCAGCACCCGATTCTGCACCATGGAAGCAAGATGCTCCTGCAGGTGAAGGATCGGGCACTGGGAGATTGCCTGACTGCCCCAGCATCACTATGGTGATGTCCTCCACATGGCACTACCTACCCGATGCCCGCCTGGACCCTGATTCCCTGCTGCCTGACCCTGACAGGGGCAGCCTAATGGGCAGCGGGGACCCACCTTGGCCTTCCTGTTGATCCGGGGGAGGCTGCTGATTTCGGGGGGAGGAGGGGGGCTGCTGTGCAGGATTGGGATAGCTTCCCACTCTTATTCCACCTCAGAGGTGGAATAAGCAGGGCATCCCCCCCGGCGGTCCTTGGACATACAGGGCCATCACTGGAATCAGCCCTGTATGTACTGGGGTCAGCCCCGCCCACTCCCAGTCCACTCTCTGCCCCTGTGCCACCTACATCCCCTGCAGCATGCACAGCTGCTCTGTGCGTGCAGGGGGGATGACAGGTAGAATATTGGTAAGGTGGATAGTGGGGCTGCACGTCCCAGCGGGATGTGTAGCTCCGCTATCTGTTTCATAGAACTGAGGCCATATTGGTTTCCTTCTCCTCTTGCTTTTTTGACTTTCCTTACATAAAAATAAGTTGACATTTTTATTGCTCGTTTTAATTTGTCCCACTGTCCTTCCACTTCCCTTATCTCCTCCCATCCTGCCAACCACTCCTTTGGGAACTTCTCTATTTTTCTAAAGTCAATGTGTTTTGCCCACTGTTCTTCTACATCCCCCACCTTTTCCCATCCTGCTAACGACTCCCTAAGGTATTGGCCCATCTTGGCAAAGTTAGTTTTTCTAAAGTCTAAGACCCTCACTTTTGCATGGATTTTATCAGCCCTAGTCTTAATGCTAAACCACACCATCTGGTGATCCCTGGATGAACTATAACATAACCATTATGAGCACCAAGTCCAGTATGGCCCCTTCACATGTGGGTTCTGTTTTACCAGTTGCCTAAATAGTCACCCCAAATAGTGCTGCTGCCTCATCTCCAAAAAGTTGTCATTTCACATTCTCAGTGAGTTTGAGCCCACAGTAAACAAACATCTGTTAGACTAGTGCTGGAGTTCATGCACTGAACGATTCAACTTTCTTTCGAGTCGCATGACGCTAACTAGTAAAGGGTGGCTGTTCCAGGCCTGCAACATTCAGGTCATGAAAGCAATGGCAGAGTTTCTAGGCACAGTGGCAACCTGATTCCCAAGACATATCATGCTCTGGTTTACTGCTTTACAAAATACGATAAGTTGTGAAGACTAGATGGATCCTATGGATCTTATCTGCTCTCATATTTGATGCTTATATAACCCTGAAGACGTGATCTGACAGAAGTATAAACAGCAAATCACTGGTGATGTTGAGTTGATTTTTCAGGGTCAGATCACTGATATAAGACAGTAGAAATGAGCATTCCTCCCATTTTCAGTGATCTAGCCTTCAGCTAAACTACTATTACTGCTACTAATCATTTGTATAGCGCTACTAGGTATGCATAATGCTGTACACATACACATAAGAGAGCAGAGCACACAGTCTATTCATGACAGATGGACCAAACAAACAAGGGACTAGGATATTTCTTTAAAGGAAATGATTAAACACACACGTGCATTAGATAGGAGAGTAAGGGAACAGGATCCAAAAGCAGCCTCGAAAGAGGTGTGTTTTTATCCTGGATTTGGATAGGACCAGAGACGGAGCCTGACGTACCGACCCAACAAGTCTATTCCAGGCATATGGTGCAACAAGGTGGAACAGAGCCTAAAGTTGGCAGTGGAAAAAAAGGGCACAGATAAAAGAGATTTACCTGATGAGTGGAGCTCCCAAGGAGGGGCATAGGGAGAGATAAGAGAGGAGAGGTAATGAGGAATCATAGAATGAATGCATTTGTAGAACAGTAGGAGAAGTTTGAACTTTATGCGGAACCAGATAGAGAGCCAATAAAGTGGCGGAACATTAGTTGTGCAACTGAATTTTGAATAGATTAAAGAAGAGAGAGATGGTCCAATGGGGGGACCAGCGAGGAATAGGTTGCAATAGTTCAAACAGGAGATAATGAAAGAGTGGATAAGGGTCTCAGTAGTGTATTTAAAAGAAAGAAATGAATTTTATTGATGTTATAGAGAAAGAAACAATAGATATTAGCTATCTTTGGATATGTGCAGAGAAAAAGAGAGAGGAGTCAAAGATGATCCCAGAGCTATGAGCCAAGGAGACAAGCATGGTGAAAGTGTGTTACCCACAGAAATAGAGACAGGAGGAAGGGAGGTGGTAAGTTTAAGGGGAAGATAAGAAGCTCCATTGTTGCTTTGTTCCATTTCAGGCAGCAGTGTCAGACAAGAAGGCTTGTGCAGGGAGATACAGTATATCTGGGAGTCATCAGAGTAAAGATGGTATTAAAAACTATGGAAGAGCTCAGGGCACCAAGGAAATGAGTACAGAGATAGAAGAGAAGAGGTCCCAAAATAGAATCCTGAGGTACACCAACTGAAAGTGGGATTGCAGCAGAGGAGGATGCACCAGAACATACACTAGTTAATGGGATCATTTTAAAAGTCCGTTATGATTTGTACGTCCAAAGATCTGCACATGGATGTTGAAATCACAGGGATGTCTCTGGAGCCAGTTTACAAATGACATTTAGAGACACCTCCAGTGCCAAGACATCTCAGTAGACAGAGGGGCATTGTGGAGGAGTTGGGGATGTCAGTCTATGTTTAGACCTGCTCCAGGCATGAACAAGCATCAGGAAAGTGCTTGTTATGGCCTTGAAACATCCAAAGGGTGTAGAGAAGATGGAGAATTAAGTGATTAGCCTAAGATCATAAAGGCCCACACTGGATGTGAAGGCTGGTCACCCTGCTCCTAACCCACTGCTTTATCCATTATGCTATTAGAATCCATGTTCTGAGATGCTAGTCTGGGGACATCTACAGACATCCATATTGAGCATCCATAGACCATTCCATAGACATCCATATTGAGCATCCATAGACATCCATATTGAGCATCCATAGACATCCATATTGAGCATGTCCACGTTTCTGAAATCATGCCTGAATTTGCATGCACCTGCTTTTTTTTCAGATATTCTGGCTTTAACATTCCAGATTGCACGTAGACATTCTTTGTAAAATGTGCCTTCACAAGTCTAATGGCAGAGATAACAAGAAAACCAAGACAGAACAGACCCCCTAAATCCAAGTGAGAGTGGCGTATCTGGAGAAGGTGATGATCAAACTGCTGTGTTTCATTCTTCAGCCATAGTGGCAGTAAATACATTTTAATAAATGAAATGAAATTAATAGTGTCAAAATCAGCAGATAGATCAAGAAGGATGAGAATCGAGTGAAGGCCCTTGGATCTGGTCTGGAATAGGTCACTGGAGACTTTGGCAAGGGCCATTCCTGTAGAATGTAGAGGGCGGAAAACAGATTAGAGTGGATCCAGAGTGGCTTGCTATGGAAGAAAGACAGTAGAATATAAAGTATCAACAATATACAAATTCTTCCCTTCTCTATGAGGATGGCTTTATTATGTAATTCATAGTAGAGTGCTAGATAATTTATTATATAATATTTAAATAAATTACAATTGTATTAAGAGTGAGAAAGGTTTATATTGAATTGGTATTTAAGGATAATGTTTTGAAGATTTGAAGGTGATAATTAATAGATGCCAAATTTTGTGTGTTTTTTCTCTAAATAGTTTTGTGGTGGAGATTTTTGGTTATTAGTAGGGTTGCCAATTGACCGGGTTTAGATTGGCCCGGCCAGTTTTATGAGCTGCAGGCCGGTGACCGGCCAGACGGTAAAATTGGCCAATGAAGGGCTGGTTTTCTGCTGACTGCCGGCCTCGGCTCTTCTCTGCCCTTGCACTGCTTGCCAGGCCTGTCCTTGCCTGCTGCCGCTTTTCCTGTTCTGTTGGCATTGGTAGCAGCAGTGGCAGACCTCCAGTTAAAAAAAAAGTAACCCATGGATCTTTGCGACTCCATGCTTGCACGACTGTTCTGGTCCTTCTTTCCTCCTACATGAGCGTACGTCAAAGATGGAAGGACCAGAGCAGCCTTGCAAGTGTGGAGTCATGAAGACCCACCTTTTTTTATTGCAGGTCCACTGCCGCTGCCAATGGAACAGGAAAAGTGTCAGCGGGGAAAAGGCAGGCAGCACGTGAGGAAGCCAGCTGGACATGAGGAGGTGGGGCAAGACAGGGAGGTACTGGACACTGGGGGACAGGGAGAGAAGGAGGGTGCTGGGCATGGGGGTTGATGCTGGACATAGGGGGATGGGACAGAAGGGATATGCTGGACTTTGGGGATAGGGACGGAGGGAGTATGCTAGACATGCGGATAGAGATACACATGAGGAGATGCTGGGCATAGGGGGATAGAGGCAGAAGGAGTATGCTGGACATGGGGGGAGGAAGAAGGGACAAAGAGGGGCGATATTGGACATGGGAATAGGGACATGGACACAGAGAGAAGAGGGTGGACATGGAGGAAGGGAAAGGAAAATACTGGATGGAGAAAAGGAAGTAGGACAGGGAGTGGGGTTGATACTGGACATGGGGGAGAGAGAGGGACAGTTAGTAAAAGACTAGGAGATAAGAGGCTTTGGAAAAAGAGAGAGCTGAGAAATGGGAGGGTTGGGGTGAAAGAAAGAGATGGAAAGCTATAGCTAGATACAGTACAGTAAAAAGGGTGAAATTGAGGAGTGGTTGGTAAGAAGAAGGAGTGAAATCTGGATACAGCAGCAGAAAAATAAATGGAAGAAAACTGAAAAGAAGAGACCAGTATTAAAACCTGATATAACGGAGGAAGTGAAGACAGGAAGAGAGAGAAGAAATGGCAAATGGAAAGGAGACCACAAAAAGAGAACTAAGAGAAGATAGAGGAAAATAAAAATGAAAGACTGGGACCACCATCATTAGAAATTAAATGACCCAATAACAAACATAGAACAAAAAATGTTATTTTCCATTTTGTTACTGGAAAATGTCTGTATTTGGAAAGTATATCTGCCAGGATTGATCAAGAAGCAAAACTACGAACGGAACAAGGAGAAACAGAATGGTTTAAAATCAGCAAAGGTGTACGACAAGGCTGAATACTTTCCCCCTACCTGTTTAATTTCTATGCAGAACAAATCATCAGAGAAGCAGGATTGTATGAAGACAACAGAGGTGTGGTGGAAGACTCATTAAAACCTTTTCTATTTTATTTATTTATTTGGAAACTTTTATATACCGCCTCTTCCAGAGATCAGGGGCGGTTTACATTGAACAAAAGTAACAACAAGGACCATACATTGAACATTCTGAACATTATAACATTACAAAAAACAGTTGGACTTAGTTGAACATGGAGCTATTTACACAACTGTGGCTGAACATAGCAACTATTTATAGCTCGAGTCACTGGGGCTCCAGAAGGTACAGAGGTATATACTACATATGTGCGAGGCGTGAGAAATCTATTGTCTTAATGTGGTATCATCTATGCTGATGATACCACATTACAGGCTAAAAATGAAGATGATCTGAAACATTTGCTTCTCATGATCAAGGAACATAGACTTAAAATGAGCCTGCACCTTAATATAAAGAAGACAATGATCCTGACAACTGGCAAAATCAATAAGATCATCGTTGATGTAGAAGAAATTGAAATAGTTGACAACTTTAGTCTACTTGGATTAACCATCAATAAAGAAATGACAAGCAGCCAAGAAATCAGACGATGCATTGCTCTTGGCAGAATGGCTATGAAGGACCTAGACAAGATTCTCAAGAGCAAAAGAGCAAAGATGTCTCTCTCCATACAAAGATTTGACTTGTTCAAGCCATGGTATTTTCAATAACGTCATATGGATGCGAAAGATAGACAGTGAAAAAATAGGAAGAAAATTGATGCCTTTGAATTATGGTGCTGGTGACGAATACTGAGTATATCATAGACTACCTGAAGAACAAACCAGTCAGTACTAGAAGAGATCCAGCCTAAGCTTTCTTTAGAAGCTCAGATGACAAGATTTCAACTTTCATACTTTGGACACATCATGCAAAGAGAGACATCGTTAGAAAAAGACATCATGCTTGGCAAGGTAAAAGGTCAACACAAAAGAGGAAGGCCAGCAATGAGATGGATTGATACAATAACAGCATTTATGGGTGTCACTCTATCAGCAATGAGCTGCCTGACTGAAGACCGAACACAGTTTAGGACAACTATCCAGAGGGTTGCCATTTATTTATTTATTTTATTTAACATTTCTTATATAACGCCTTTCATGATATCAAGGCGGTTTACATTGAACAAACTGAAATTACATTGAACAGAGCATTATAACTTGGAGATAACTATTTTGCAGGGAACATGTCTATACTGACTCAACGGCACTTAACAACAACATCTGCAAGGAATCAGGATTGCTGTCAGACATGGCTGGGGCCTAACCCAAGGCAAAAATCTGAGAAGAGACCCTAAAGCCTGCTAGCAAGCTCTGCCTTTTTCAGACACATCTAAGGTCCTTTCTGGCTTGGGGGCCCAGGGCAAATGCCCTGGTTGCTTCTCTCTTGATACCGGTCCTGACATCTGCTGTCTTTTTGTTTTGTACAATATAGAGGGAAATGCATTTCTTTCTGTTTCTCTGGTGTTGCACTGCATTCAGCATCTGGTTTTCTGAGGTTTTAGTTTAATTTTTGTCTACATGGGCCTGATTTTCAAATAGGCAGACTATGCGCCATGGTGGCGCATAGCCTGCCTGCTGATCCCCTTAATCCAGATTTTCACTTCCACATCAGGAAGTTACCTTCGAAAATCGGGCCCCATATTTCTATTTTCTTCTCCTACCTCTCCTTCTCCACACACATCCAACAGATAGCTAAAGCCTGTCACTTCTTCCTCTATAACATTGGCAAAATGTGTCCCTTCCTTTCTGAACACACTACTAAGACCTCATCCATTCTCTTGTTATCTCCCTTCTAGACTATTGCAACCTCCTCTTTGCTGGTCTTCCTACTTCAGTCTATTCAAGTCTGAGCACCACGGCTAATCTTCCGTTAGTGTTGTAATGCTCATGTCACCCCTCTTCTCAAGTCACTTCATTAGCTGCCTAACCGTTTCCACTTCGAGTTCAAACTTCTACTACTGACCTGTAAGGGCCTACATTTGGCTCCTCCTACCTACCTTTCCTCTCTTATCTCTCCTTACACCTCTCCTCAAGAACTCCGCTCTTCTGGCAGATCCCTGCTATTTGTGTCTTCTTTTCCACTGCCAACTCCAGACTTTTTTATTTATTTTATTTATTTAACATTTTTTATATACCGCACTATTCATCATCAGTGCGGTTTACATTAAACAACAATATACCTGTCAATACATGACTGATCTAGGTTTACAGATAACAGGGAAGATAAACTGGGTGTGAACTGGGGATAACTATCTACATAATTATATATACATTGAATAGGTTACATCAGGATTTGATATTTGACAAGATACAGTGTTTTCACATTTTGATCCTTTGTTCTGGGTTGTTGTTATGTGTAAGAGTTAGCTGAGTGAGGCGGGAGCCGGTTCTATTGTGTGTATGGTAGCCTGAAGTGCAAAGTGAATAAATAGTGCTTGATGGACTTTCTGAATTGGGTGATATCCCTGATTGATCTGATGTTGGGAGGTAGTTTGTTCCAGCACTTGGGAGCATAGGACACAAAAGCTCTGTTAATAGTTTGTTGTGTCCATTTTGTGGAGATACTAGGAGTAACTAGTGTGTTTTCTGCTACTAGTCTCCTGGGTCTGTTGTTTGGTGTGTGGGTGAGGAGATTTGAGATCGATGCAGGAGATAATTTATTAATAGCTTTGAATGTGATGAGGAGAGTTTTGTATATTATTCTGCAGTTTATCGGAAGCCAGTGTAGATCGATCAGTATTGGTGTTATATAATCTCTTTTAGAAGCTCCAGATAAGATGCGGGCTGCCGCGTTCATCGCCAGTTGAAGTGGATTTAGTGTATTCTTGGGGAGGCCATGAAGGATGATATTCGCATAGTCGAAGTGCGGTGTGACTATTGCTTGGAAAACTGTACGGAAGTCCTTGGTCTCCATCATTGGTTTCAGGTGGCGCAGTGTTTTTATTTTGTAGTAAATTGACCTTACTGTGTTCTTTATGTGCTCTTTAAGATTGAGTTGTTGATCGAGTATCACACCGAGGTACTTTATGGAGGCCTTGATTGGGAGTTCTGCATCTCTTACTATGAGGGTGTTTGGTGGAGAAAATTGCTTGTTTTTTGTGGCTATGAGTACTTCAGTTTTCTTGAAGTTTATTTTCATGTTCTGATTGAGGAGCCAGTCGGTTATTGCATTGAAACAGTTGATTAGTGGAGAGTAGTCAGGATTTGATATATTGATCAGTGTGAATATTAGCACGTCATCTGCGTATAATAGGCAAGATATACCGAAGTCTCTGGTGATTTGGCAGATTGGCTGCATGTATATATTAAAAAGCAACGCAGATAGAGATGAGCCTTGAGGTACTCCCTGTTTCTGTTTGAAGGGTTCAGATGTAATGTTGCCTGTACGGACCTGTTGCCAGCGCTCATCTAAGTAAGATTTGCACCAGTTCCAGGCTTGGTTACGGATGCCTTTTTCGTGAAGTCTAGCTAGCATAATCTTATGGTCAACTGAGTCGAATGCTGCTGATATGTCCAGAAAAATCATTGCAATGGCCATGTGAATGTTGTCAATCCCACAAATGAGTTTGTTAAGTAGTGAAGTCATGAGTGTTTCTGTTCCGTGAGCTTCTCGGAATCCATGTTGGCATGGGTCCAACGGGGCTGCTGTGTCAATGTGGTGTTGGATCTGCCTCTGAGTTTCCTTTTCAAGTATCTTGGCTAGATAGGGAATACTGGAAATTGGGCGGTAAGACTCTTCCTTCGTTGGGTCCATCTGGTTGTTTTTTAGCAGAGGGCGAATTGATGTTTGTTTAAGGGCAGTAGGGAAAATCCCAGTTAGATAGGAGATATTTGCGATCTTAGCTATGTAAGGGCTAAGCTCAGCGCGTAAGGTTTTGATCCAGTGTGCTGGACATGGGTCATTTGGTGCCGTGGTGGTGTTAATGGTGGCGATAATATCTTCGATGGTTTTTCTTGATGGAGGTGAAAATTTATCGAGTGAGACTTGAGCTTGCGGGAGTTGGATTAGTATTTGTGATGACATTGTGTTCGCCTTGACCATTTTGGATTGGATGAAGTTAGCATATAGTTGTGGTTGTATGGATTCTTGATGCGGTGGCGATGGTTCTTTGGTTAATGTTTTTACTAAATTGAAGAGATCACGTGGTCTGTTTAGTGTTTTGCTGAGAAGATTGGAGTGGAATTCTTTCCTTGTAGTCCAAGTTAGTTCGCGATGCTTTTTGAGGTGAGTGAGATACTCTTCTTGTACCTGGCTGTTGTGGGTGTGTCTCCATTTTCTTTCTAACTTCCTCAGTTGGAGTAGAGATGTACGTAGTTCTGGAGAGAACCAAGGGACATCCTGTTTTTTATTGGAGCGATTCCTGGGTGGAAGTTTCTTGTTCATGCTTGGTTGATGGGCATACTGATGGAGAGTGTCGTTCCAGTTAGAGATCAATTCGTTCAGATTGTCCGTTGGCTTGGATAGTTTTGGCAACGCTTGTTTAGTGAGGGTCTCTATGTCTAACGGCTTAAATCGCCCTGCGCTTGTTGTTGAGGTGACTGGCTGGGCGAGTATGTTTGAATTTGTTGGAATCTGGAATAAGATCAGGCTATGATCTGACCAAGGGACTGGGATAATAGATGGTTTGGTATATATATTATTTGATCTTTCTACTTTGCTACTACTTATACCTAGAACAAACCACCATCTGTAGCCTGTTAAAATCAAGGCTAAAAACTCACTTCTTTGAGACTGCTTTTGGATTCTGATCTCATCCTATATTTTTCCTTATCATTGTCCTAGATATATCCTTGTTCCCACTTATTGTGTTGTCTGTCTTGATTAGACTGTAAGCTCTTATGAGTAGGGACTGTTTCTTACATGTCTCTGTACAATGTTGCATACGCCTTTTAGCACAATACAAATGATAAGTAATAATGTAGTAGATTACCAGACCAAGAAAAGACACCTGAGGCCTCTGTGAAATCAAACTGTTTTAATAGCATGCGAGAACTCAGTGGAATAGTTTCCAAAGACTGAGCCCCCTGGGCAAAGGTTTCAGTTCCATTTATAGACTTCTAGCTATATGCAAACTAATAATTTGTTATCACATTCTAGCTACTTCATGATAGGCACATATTAAGTTCCCCTTGATCGCTAACCAATAGAGGTCAGCTGGGGTGTGTTATGTAAGGTGAGAAGCTGCTAAACTATGCATTTCTTACTGCGTGGTTCTACTACGAAGCAGGCTACAGTGAAACAAAAGAGACAAAGACATTCCAACTAGGCCACAGGCCTAGTATTTCAAGGTACATTTGAAAGCACACTTCCTGCACCACTACACTCCCCCCTTTAATTCAGCACCCTCGCCAGCAGGGTGCCAAGAATTATAAGCAGGCGCAGGATGTAAACCATGTGCTTGGTCCGTGTTTGGAAACAGATGGTACTGACACGGGCAGCGGATTTGCGGCCAACGGTACTGTCAATGGCAGCGTGTAAACTACGCGGGCAACAAGGCAGGTCATAAGGGACTTCAGACCACCTAACCCATTAAAAATATTTCCAAACCAGCCGTCAACTGACAGACCATTCCAGGTCTGAAAAGGAACATGCGATCAGTAATGTCTTCAATAACCTTCCCAGCATCATCTATCTGTAGGCAGCAATTAGTGAGGTTAAATTTCCCACAGACCCCTCCGTCTGCGGCTAAAAGATAATCAAGGGTCAGCCGACTGATAAATAGCTGTGTTCATTTGAGTGTTTTGTTTTGCCTGTAGGGTCAAAGCCTTGCTGGTGTCATTACTAATGACTCATTAGTAATAATTTCTAGAACAGCTTGCAAGCAAATAATATGATTCAGCGTGTAAATAGGGGTACGGTAACCATAGGATCCATCCTCGGCCCATGTTGCAGGGCCATAATACTGTATAATGCGTTCAGGGCATTCCCTACCGGTGTGGTGAATTCTGGGCCGATCCGGGAGAGACAATATTCACTATAATGGAGGTCTGCAATACCCATTCACTAGCCGTGGGTTTAAACTAGGACTGATAATAGGAGGATGAAGAATAATTACACTCCTGAGCTTCCCAGGGCCACTGATTGCCCATATTGGTGCCACCACAGAACTAACAATAGGTGACATTCAGTTGTGTAGTCACGGTCTCAGCTAACTCAAGGAATAAATTTCTGACAGCTGTGGGCATGGGGTCCATCTGGGTCGCCATTTCCTCATAGAAGGAGTGGAAAACACTAATCAGGTGGGATTGTTGTTTTTTTTCTGCTATTACCCGGACATAAAGATAAGTGACGGGGTCTGTACCCTGGCTATAAATGAGTAGGCCAAAAGGTTGCCCCATACGCCAGTTGGCCTGACAAGGGTTCAAAATAGTGAGATTAAGGGGATTACAGGTGGAAGTTTGACAATGGGGGGAGGCCGACATCCTCGTTAAAACTGCTTTGCGATCATCCCCTTGGTGGCCAGTAGGCACTCCTGGCCAAGAGGTGAAATATATACACTCCCACCGGGGGCAGAAATATGACCCTGCCACAGCCACTACCCAGCGGTTTGGCGCATTGACGACTGTGCACTGACCCCAATTATAGGCACGTTGAGGGCACTTGTACTTATCATTTGTAGAATAACTGCGTTCCCATTTGAGGGACCCGCAACCACCAGAATAAGAGGTTTTTCCGATTGCGAGGCATGCATCGAAAAACAAGGATTTAGGCTGGCTATCCTCAAACGTGATAGAGTTAAAGAGCGGTCCCTGGAAATTGTCAGCACGTACTTCCAGGATCCAATAAACAGGAAACACTTTAGGATTAAAACACACAGGCTCCTTTCCTGCATGGTAACAGATAGTAAGGTCGGTAGTATTGTGATGGCAGGGGGTCTGTTTGGTACTGGAACAGGAATAATAAGTATGATATACCAGGGTCTGAGTGATTTTGTGGTCAGTCTTAGTTACTTTCAAACAGGGGATGCAAGGGAGTGGATCAGTTACAACGGAACTCATGGTTACCATCAGAAATAAAACTACCGCAAACTCAGTATACATAATACTGCAGTTGGTATAAATACAGTCTATAAACAACAGGTTCTTGGGTTCCTTGTTCCCAGCTGTCGATCCTCAGTCTTCAGCCGTACGTAGACCTGTCAGCTTCCGGTGGTGACGGGGGTAGGGCGTTGCACTGATTGACGTTCAGGCTGAGTCGTTCTGGACAGGATGAGCTTCAGTTGGTTATCAGGATCTGTTCTGGCAATCCAGGTGCTGTCAGTCAGATGGGTTGCTAGCTTGACTCAAGTATGGCGAATCCATGGCACAAGTTCGGCAACCTCCACAGCTGTGGGGATGGACAGTATGACCATAAATGGCCCCCACCAGCGGGGTGTCAAAGGGTCAGGGTTCCACTCCTTAATCCAGACAGCGGAACCTGGTTTGTGGGGGTGAATGGGTTCAACAAGGGTTACTGGTAGTCGTTCTTGAACCCAGGAGTGAACATTTTTCGCAATACAGAACCCAATGCCACCAGTTCTTGGCGGGTCAGCAGAGATCCAATCTGACCCATGTCTCTTAGCATCTCCCTTAATCAAGGGAGGAGGCCGTCCATACAGAATTTCAAAGGGGGACAGATTCAAACTCTGAAGGGGGAGAGGACCATATGTACAACAGGGCCATGGGAAGAACAGACGGCCAGCAGAGACGGGTCTCCTGACAGAGTTTGGAAATTTTGGATTTAAGGGTCCTGTTCATACGTTCGTCTTTTCCTGAACTCTGAGGGTGGTAGGGGGTGTGCAATTTCCAATCTATTTGCAGAGCTTGGGCTAGGTGTCTGGCAACCTGAGAGACAAAAACTGGGCCATTGTCTGATCCTGTTACTGACGGGAGTCCAAATCGAGGTATGACTTCTCTGATGAGAGCTTGGGCGACCTCACAAACATTCTTGGTTCTGGTGGGAAAAGCTTCAACCCATCCTGAATAGGTACAGACTAACACAAGAAGGTACTTATGACCCCCAGCCTTGGGCATCTTGGTAAAATCTACCTGAAAACTTTCCATGGGAGCAGTCCCTACAGATAGGAGACCAGGGGGTGGTAATTTCCCTTGTCGGGGATTATTTCAGGCACAGGTCAGGCATTGGCATGAAACTGATGTGGCTAGGGGTCCTAACATTGAAATATAAAACCAGGGATGAAGGGCCTGCTCCAGTGTGCTTTTTCCCATGTGAGTAACCTGGTGGAACGCCCAGACAAAATGCGGGGCTAAGGTGTCAGGGATAACAATACGGCTAGGTTCAGTTTTCTGGAGGGCTGGCAGCTGGATTGACGTTCAGGCTGAGTCGTTCTGGACAGGATGAGCTGCTTCAGTTGGTTATCAGGATCCGTTCTGGCAGTCCAGGTGCTGTCAGTCAGACGGGTTGCTAGCTTGACTCAAGTATGGCGAATCCATGGCACAAGTTCGGCAACCTCCACAGCTGTGGGGATGGGCAGTATGACCGTAAATGGCCCCCACCAGCTGGGTGTCAAAGGGTCAGGGTTTCACTCCTTAATCCAGACTGCAGAACCTGGTTTGTGGGGGTGAATGGGTTCAACAAGGGTTACTGGTAGTCATTCTTGAACCCAGGAGTGAACATTTTTCGCAATACAGAACCCAATGCCACCAGTTCTTGGCGGGTCAGCAGAGATCCAATCTGACCCATGTCTCTTAACATCCCCCTTAATCAAGGGAGGAGGCCGTCCATACAGAATTTCAAAGGGGGACAGATTCAAACTCTGACGGGGGAGAGGACCATATGTACAACAGGGCCATGGGAAGAACAGACGGCCAGCAGAGACGGGTCTCCTGACAGAGTTTGGAAATTTTGGATTTAAAGGGTCCTGTTCATACGTTCGTCTTTTCCTGAACTCTGAGGGCGGTAGGGGGTGTGCAATTTCCAATCTATCTGTAGAGCTTGGGCTAGGTGTCTGGCAACCTGAGAGACAAAAACTGGGCCATTGTCTGATCCTATTACTGACGGGAGCCCAAATCGGGGTATGACTTCTCTGATGAGGGCTTGGGCGACCTCACAAACCTTCTCGGTTCTGGTGGGAAAAGCTTCAACCCATCCTGAATAGGTACAGACTAACACGAGAAGGTACTTATGACCCCCAGCCTTGGGCATCTCGGTAAAATCTACCTGAAAACTTTCCATGGGAGCAGTCCCTACAGCTAGGAGACCAGGGGGTGGTAATTTCCCTTGTCGGGGATTATTTCAGGCACAGGTCAGGCATTGGCGTGAAACTGATGCGGCTAGGGGTCCTAACATTGAAATATAAAACCAGGGATGAAAGGCCTGCTCCAGTGCACTTTTTCCCATGTGAGTAACCTGGTGGAATGCCCAGACAAAATGCGGGGCTAAGGTGTCAGGGATAACAATACGGCTAGGTTCAGTTTTCTGGAGGGGTGGCAGCTGGATCCATCCCTGTTCAGTCAGTGTCCCTCCCTCCTGGGTACAGAAATAGTCTAGCTCGTCTGATTGGTAGCGGGGATCCCAATCATTCACTGGCACTGGGAATAGTGGGGCTGTTATAGCCAATGCCGGATTGGGCCTTATCAGGCGGAGGGCTGTTTCCTTTGCTACTTTGTCTGCCTTCCGATTTCCTAAAGCAGTCAAGCTATCCCCAGACTGATGACCCCGGCAGTGCATGACTGCCACCTTCCTGGGTTCCCAGATGGCATCTACTAGAGCCATGATGTCTGGGGCATACTTAATAGCTTTCCCCCCTGAAGTAACCAAACTTCGTTCTTTATACAGGGCCCCATGGGCATGTAGGGTAACAAAAGCATACTTAGAATCAGTGTAGATGTTTACTTTCGGACCTGCAGCTAACTGGAGGGCTCGAGTAAGGGCAATGAGTTCAGCTTTCTGGGCAGAAGTCACCAGGGGTAAATGCTCAGCCTCCACAACAACCTCAGGAGTGACCACAGCATATCCGGCCTTCCGCTGTCCATCTTCCACAAAACTGCTGCCACCGGTAAAATACTGAACATCAGGAAAGGCCACTGGTACATTTTTCAGATCTGGGCAGCCGGAATACACTTCATCCATAACCTGGATACAATCATGTTCGAGTAGCCCAGGTGCTACAGGGAGTAGAGTGGCAGGATTGAGTATTTTTCACTATCTCCATGTGGACCCGAGGATTCGCACACAGCATGCTTTGGTACTTTGTCATCCGCTCATTGGTAAACCAGTAATTGTCTTTGTACTCCATCAGTGTCAGCATTGCATGTGGCACTTTTAACATACAGTTCTTGCCCAAGGGACAATTTATCAGCCTCTGTTGCCAGGAGAGCTGATGCTGCTACTGCGCGGAGACAAGAAGACCACCCCCTTTCTTCATGGACGTACAGATGGAATGGTTTTTCCACGTCGGGCAGTACTTGACTTCAGTCTGGCACAACTGGACTTTACTTTGAGACACCCGATAGCCAGACATCCAAAGCAAGTGCAGAAGTTCTGAAGTGACGGCAATACATTCTTCTGGGGAAACAGCAGCGATGAGTAGATCGTCCATGTATTGTAGCAATACATGTTGAAGGGGACATGACTGGATCTGACACAAATCTTGACTAAGTGCATCCCCAAACAGCGTGGAGGAGTTCTTGAATCCTTGGGGTAACTGGGTCCATGTCAATTGTCTCTTACTGCCAGTAATAGGGTCTTCCCATTCAAACGCAAACAGTGACTTGCAAGGTGTGGCCAATCTCAAACAGAAAAAGTCATCCTTTAAGTCCAAAACAGTAAAACAGGTAGCTTGTGTGCAGGAATCAAACTCAGTAAATGGTAAGGGTTTGACTCAACAGGATGAATGGTAACAACACAGCTTCATTGACCTTCCGCAGGTCCTGCACAGGTCGGTAATCATTAGTACCTGGTTTTTGAACTGGCAGCAAAGGGGTATTCCAGGGTGATTGGCATGGTTTTCAGGAGTCCAAACTTAAGAAATCGCTGGAGATGTTTATGAATGCCCTCAACATCTCTTCGGGGCAGGGAATAATGCCTGACACAACTGGGAAATTCGTTTTTTTCTTCTTTTTTTTCAGTGGCCCATTTCTCTGCAATAGGCACATTGATCTCGTTCCAATAGTCCTTGCTTCAATGATCCTCGCCGGGTTCCTCCACCCCGGCCTCGGCTTCTCAGTTCCCACATTAACTTTCCTTGTCCTTCTCGACTAGCGCTGCTGCTAACATATCAGCTTTCTTTTTCATCTTTCGTTCACACTCACGCTTCATCTCCTGATCTCTGTTTACAAATACTTTCATAGCAACTTACATCAGCTGGGTTATATTCATTCCAGCAAATCCCTCAATCTGATGTTTTTTTCTTCGAATGTCCCCCCTGTAACTGCCCTACGAATGCTGCATTCACCATCTGCTGGTTTTCAGGTGCTTCAGGGTCAAATGTAGTATAAACACGGAAAGATTCACAGAGTCTTTCATAAAACTGGCCAAGACTCTCGTCAGGGTTTGCAGGACCTCAGATATTTTTCACATTCATCGCTTTCTGGCCCCCCCCCCCTTTTAAGGCCTTCAAGGAGAGCTTGATGATATAGACTCAGTGTAGTGCGGGGAGGAGAGGTACTAAACTGGGACTGACCTCCTTCAGATTTGGGACTCAGGGAACTTTCTGAAGTGCTGGGCAGGTCTGTATCTGAAAATGGCATTCTTGCCTCACTGCTCTTTTGACTATCAGAGAAAGTCTAGAGGAGCGGGGGAGAAATCCTAGCTGGCTCTGCTGAACCTGCTGAGCCTGGTGATCGAGCTTAGTGAATTCTTCTGTCTCTGACTCCCGTACTAAAGCTGGTAGTTTTATTTTTACTTTAGGCTGCATTTTCCTGTGAACTACAGGACAGGAATTCCTCTGGGTGCATGCTGCTAGCTAGATTATAATCAAAGATTTAAAACTCTGCCACTCTTTCTGGCAATATTTCTTTAACAGGGACTGGGGTCATATGACTTTGCAGGGCAACTGTGTGCACATCTAGTATCAGGTCTATATCTAGAGATCCCTCGGGGAGGCCAGGTTAAAGACAGGATGGGGTCCATTCCCGTTCACATAAAACTTCCAATTGACCCGGGGGTCATTACAATTACATAATCACCAGAGAAACCCTTCTTAATGTTCTTAAGGAGACACTGCAGAAGGCTCAGTATAAATACACCCCCTCCCTTGCTGTTCAAAAATGCTGTTCAAAACCTTTGTCTCTCTCTCTCTAACTCTCCAGCAGCTGCAATACAAACACTGTCTCTCTCTCACACTCCAGCAACTGTAAAACAAACACCGTCTCTCTCTCACTCATTCAGGTTTCTCCCTCCCGAATCCCACAGAAATCAGCAGAGTAATTATAACAGAAACAACTGAAGTAGAAATCCAGGCAGAGCTGGGTTAAAACTTTCTCTTTCTGTGTAGAAAGGATATGCCCCTTGAAACTTTCTCATTCTGTCTGTGTGAAAAGGATACACGCCTTATATCCCACCCCTATTTTTTTTTTCGTCTCTCTCTCCTTGCTAGAAATAACTGCTCTCTCTCTCTCTCTGAGCTGTGCTGTAAATAACTGCTCTCTGTCTCTGAGCTGTGCTGTGACTCCGAAGTCTTTTTTTTTTTGTTCTGTTTTTTTGTACAAAAAAACCCAACAGAATAATCTTACAGTATACCAGAAGGGAAACTGGTGGGTTCAGTCAGCATTTGACATACTAGGACCAGTCCCGAGAGTTGATCACGCTCTTTTCAATTACAGATAACAATACCAGATACAGAGAATTACCAAAATCAGACTTACTGGATCTGGTGAGAAGAACAGGTTTGTTTTCCGGGCCGCTTCTAGGTTCGTGAGTGAGTCCGATCAGTCCCACTGAAGGGTGAATGAGAGGTCATTGAAATTGACATTGCTTGAGACTTGTGCACAAATAAATGATTTGGACCTTCTGAACAGACTCCTGGTATCATTGGTTTGTCTGCGCTTTGCTGCTACATATTCTTGGTGCGTTGGCCGGGAAGTTGTGGAATCAAAGTGTATATAGGGCAATATACCACGACTTTCCGCCTCTATAGGCTTGGTCCTGCCGGGATCGCGCCCTTCCGACGAGGGCTGCTCCCTGGCGCCGCCGGTCCCTTGTATCGGAGGGAGCTGGTCGGACCTCGGCGGGTGCCGGGCCCGGCTGGAGCCAACGCCTCGAACCCGAGTGAGGGGAGTCCGAGGTCCAACTCATGCGCCTGCTTGGGAAGTTTGAGGACCGGATCCGGTGAGTATAGTTTTGATTTGGTGTCTAGACAGATATAGAAAGAGCAGTACTGCCATTGGAACTTGGAATTTGGAATTTGTAATCTCGAGATATTGGAAATTGGTAAGAGAGCCTGATCACCTCTCAAAGAAGGGCCGAGTAACCCCGCATGAGTATTCGCAGGGCGAAACCCCCATCTTTTTGTAATTGGGAAATTGGTAAGACTAGTCAGAATAGATAGAAACGAATGCATTCTGGGATACGTTGCTAGCATGATTGTGTGAATGAAGGGTGAATGAGAGGTCTGGCAGCACGGACCAAGTAAAGGCGGACCCTGAGTAGCGCATTTCCTGACCGGGCGACCGTGTTCAGGTCGCGAAAAGGGGGAAGCGATTGTCGTCTTGTCTTGTTATTTGTACTCCTTATACGTTTCCAGGGCCGTGAGGACCCCTTACCCACGGTCCGCCCTCCTTTTCCCTTTTGTCTGTTGTTGCGCGCACACATCGAAATGGGAGGGGCGGGGTCTACTAGGAACACTCCATTAGAATGTATGATCGCACATTTTAAAGAGGGATATTCTGGAGATTATGGTATTAAAATGACAGCAGCCCGTTTACAGATATTGTGTACTAGGGAGTGGCCCGATATAGACCCCACCTGGCCCCGAGAGGGAACGTTTAATGTAGAAATTATTCAGTTAGTACACCGTAGAGTGCGGATAGCGCACCCCGATCAGTACCCCTATATAGATTCCTGGTTAAGTATTTGTGAAGATCCGCCCCTCTGGGCGCAGCGCTGTTATGAGGAACAGTGCAGAATAATATTAGCTAAAACAGATTCTAGACAGAAAACAGAACAGCCTAGAATGAAAGAGCAGGATAAGAAGTCCAGGAAGAAGCCCATCATGGTAGATCCTGATTCCCCAGAAATAATTCCCCGACAGCCTCGAACCCCAGGTCCGATAAGAGTAGCCCGGCGTCCTGCCCCAGAGCCCCAGAGACAGCCGGTGCGGGACCCAACTCCTGACCCACCTCCCGGAGGGCAGAGAGAGGAATTTCCCTTAGCTGAAGAAGGTGATATTACAAAAGGCGAGTCAGATGTAGAGGTAGAGGAGGAAGAAATTGAAAATGCCCTAAGCGAGGATGACAGCGTACAAGTGGTTGCTAGCACTAGCTTGCCAGCAAAATGTACACCCAAAGTGAAACCTGTTGAAAAAGTGAAAGTGACCTCTGGAAAGACAGTTACGAAAGCAACCCTTAGATCCCACAAGACAGCTACTGCCAAAATGATGCCTTTACGGCAAGTCCCTGGAGTGCCTATAAAGAACGAAAATGAGGAGGTGGTAGCGGGACCCTTAACTTATGTGTATATCCCTTTCTCTACAACTGATTTGTTAAATTGGAGGTCGCATTATGCCTCCTATACTAGTAAGCCCCAGGAACTTACAGAATTAGTAACTACTATTATGGAAACCCACCAACCTACTTGGCCAGATTGCCGCCAGCTCCTGACCACTCTATTCACGACAGAGGAGCGAACACGAATTAGAAAAGCAGCTGTTGAGTGGATGGCAGATAACCCTGTAGCTCCGGGACAGGGGCTAAACAGAATAGACTATCGGGAAGCGGCCCAGAGAGAATTCCCGAATGAAGACCCCCATTGGGATCCAAATACAGAGGAAGGATCCACAGCCCTAGCCCGTTTTCGCCAAGGCTTTTTACAAGGTCTGAAAAGGGGGGGCCAAAAAGCTATGAACCTTTCCAAAGTTGCAGGAGTTATCCAAGGTGTAGATGAGAGCCCAGCAGACTTTCATGAAATATTAATTGAAGCATACAGAATGTATACTCCCTATGATCCCGAAGCACCAGGAAGTTTATGTATGGTGAATTCTGCTTTTGTAAACCAGTCTCAACCAGACATCAGACGTAAATTACAGAAATTAGAAGGGTTTGCGGGCATGAATGCAACGCAGTTACTGGAAGTCGCTCATAAAGTGTATGTGAATCGTGATAATGAAAGGCAGAGAGAATGTGATAGAAAGATGAAGAAGAAAGCTGATTTTTTGGCTGCGGCCATAGTTGAACAGAAAAGGGGAGGTATCCCTAGTCGACGGAGCAGAGGAAGAGGGCGGGGCCGAGGTGGAGGCCGGTCCCAGCAGCTAGGCGTGAACCAATGCGCCTATTGCAGAGAAGAAGGACATTGGAGAGATGCTTGCCCGCAACTCGAAGACGCCCAGCAAGATGACGACAACAATCATCAGTGGCGAGAAGAAAGACGAGGCCGTCCCCAAAACCGTGGAGGAGCCAATCGAGAACAATTCCAGCGAGAAAGAGGAGGAGCCATTCAAGCATTGGCCACAGCGATCCATGATGAAAATGACGTGGATTAGGACAGACCGGGCTCCAAGTTTGCTTTAGGTCTCCAGGAGCCTATGGTCGGAATACAAATAGGAGACCAAGTTATGGACTTTATGGTTGATACTGGAGCACAACATTCAGTAATAGACAAGAAGATAGCCCCATTTTCTACAAAAGCAGTCACCATTATTTATTTATTTTATTTATTTATTTAACAGTATTTCTAAACCGCCTTATCTTAATAATCAAGGTGGTATCACAGCAAGCAATCAGGTAAAGTGTGTGTGTTGTACATGCAGTGAGGATAAAACTTAGTTGTGTGAGGGATGTGTTGGGTGCTTGATTTGTTTGAGCTATATACAGGGTGGGCTATTTACAGTGGGCTATTTACAGCTATTTTCATTATAGGAGCAACTGGTGCCAAAGCTACAAAGTCTTTTCTTCAGAATCGTATATGCAGTCTAGGAGGACAGCAAATAACTCATCAATTCCTTTACATGCCCGAATGTCCAGTGCCACTACTGGGACGAGATATGTTAGCCAAACTCCAAGCACAAATATCTTTCTCTGAAAAAGGAGAAAGGCAAATGACAGTAAATCCCCAAGCCAAACCAGCAGGAATAATGCTGCTGACAGTTCCCCGAGAAGAAGAATGGAGGTATTACATCGATGACTCTATCCAAGACACTTATTTCGAACAAACTTTAAAGAACATTCATGCACCACCTGGAGTATGGGCAGAAGGCAGTCCCCCAGGCCTAGCCAAGCATATAGCTCCAGTAATTGTAACCCTCAAGCCTAGTGCTACACCGGTACACGTCAAACAGTACCCTCTCCCAAGAGCTGCAATTGAAGGCATTCATCGCCACTTGCAAAGATTGCTCGAGTATGGCCTACTAAAAGTATGTCAATCCCCATGGAACACTCCACTTTTGCCAGTAAAGAAACCTGGGACGGATGATTACCGCCCAGTACAAGACTTAAGGAGAGTAAATGATGCAGTTGAAACTATACATCCAGTTGTACCCAATCCTTACACTCTTCTAGGACTGATACCTGCTGAAGCTACCCATTTCACTGTACTGGATTTAAAAGATGCATTCTTTTGCATAAGATTAGCCCCTGTAAGTCAAATATTGTTTGCATTTGAATGGCAGGACCCCATCTCTGGAAGAGGGGGCCAACTCACCTGGACACGATTACCCCAAGGATTTAAGAATTCGCCTACCATTTTTAGTGCTGCACTGAATCAAAACCTTTCAAGCTATCCAGTGGCCCCGGGGAAGAGAGTGCTTCTCCAATACGTGGACGATCTGCTGATAGCTGCCATATCAGAAAGTGAATGTATACTAGCCACCAAAGATCTCTTGCAGTTACTAGATGAAGCTGGATACAAAGTTTCCAGAGCCAAAGCACAGCTATGCCAAAAAGAAGTGAAATACTTGGGTTTCCGTATAACCCAAGGAAGCCGAAGATTAGGCAGAGAGAGAAAAGAAGCAGTATGTAGAATTCCAACCCCAACAACCAGAAAGCAAGTGAGAGCCTTTCTGGGAGCGGCAGGATATTGCCGAATCTGGATACCCAACTTTGCCCAAATTGCCAAACCACTGTATGAAGCCACAAAAGGAGAAGAAAAGTCGCCACTGGAGTGGGGACTTGAGCAGGATACAGCCTTCAAGAAGTTAAAGGAAGAATTGATGTCATCACCAGCACTTGGACTACCAGATGTCCACAAGCCTTTCCACTTGTTTGTGCATGAAGCACAGTGAAATGCCTTAAGCATGTTGACTCAGAAATTGGGAAATTGGGAGCGACCTGTAGCATACCTATCGAAACAATTGGACACTGTGGCCAAAGGATGGCCACCTTGCCTGAGAGCCGTTGCAGCTACAGCACTATTAGTGAGTGAAGCAGACAAGCTCACATTAGGACAGAACATACGAGTCACTGTGCCACATGCAGTCCTTGCCCTCATGGAACAGAAAGCAAATTATTGGCTCACCAATTCTCGAATGTTGAAATACCAGAGTATGTTATGTGAAAACCCACAGATACAACTAGAAGTGAGTCATGCCTTGAACCCAGCCACCTTGATACCCATTAGTGAAGAACTCCCAGAACATGACTGTATCGAAGTCATGGAAACTGTGTTCTCCAGTCGACCTGACTTGACAGATGTGCCCATAGACAATCCTGACCAGATTTATTATGTTGATGGGAGCAGTCTCATTCTTGATGGACGACGCTGTGCCGGATATGCAGTCGTCACTCAACACGAAGTAGTTGAATCATCAGCTCTAGCCTCAGGCACATCAGCCCAAAAAGCCGAATTGATAGCACTCACCAGAGCATTATTGTTAGGAGAAAAACTTGTGTTAAATGTATATACAGATTCCAAATATGCCTTCACCACTCTGCATGCCCATGGAGCTCTCTATAAAGAACGAGGGCTCATCACATCCGGAGGAAAGTCAGTCAAATATGGTCCCGAGATATTGATGTTACTTGATGCAGTATGGGCCCCAACACGTGTAGCTGTCATGCATTGCAGAGGACATCAAGCAGGAAAAGGAGAAGTTGCCCGAGGAAATAGATTTGCAGATGCTTCAGCACGACAAGCAGCTATGACAGGACAGATTACACCACAAGCTATGCCAATGCAAGCAGCATTGTTTCCAGTACCTCTGAATTTATGGACGCCACGATATACCACCAAAGAATTAGATTACTACTGTAACAAGGAAGATGGAGTACTGAAAGATGGATGGATTGAGCTGCCACCAGAAGAGGGCAGTCAACCCCCTGGGCGAATAGTAATTCCTGAACTGTTAGTACCATCTTTTGTCAAAGCTTTTCATGAAGCTACCCACTATGGGAAAAGTGCTATGGAAAAAGCACTCAGACCACATTTTTACATTACTCTGTTGACAACCATATCAGCTTCAGTAGCACGTCAATGTCTAATCTGTGCCAAAAATAATGCCAAGCAAGGCCTTATAACGGCACCCCAAGTTCAGTCAGGAGGTGTAACCCCCATGCACAACCTCCAAATTGATTTTACCGAAATGCCAAGAGCCAATGGATACCATTACCTGTTAGTATTAGTTTGTACTTTCTCTGGGTGGGTGGAAGCCTTCTCAACCAGAACTGAGAAACCCGAGAAGTTACCAAAGTTTTAATGAGAGAGATTGTCCCTAGGTTCGAAATTCCAGCAGTAATAGGGTCAGACAATGGACCCTCATTTGTCTCCCAGGTTACTCAACAGTTAGCAAAAGCTTTGCAGATACAATGGAAACTCCACACTGCATACAGACCCCAGAGTTCAGGGAAAGTTGAGCGAATGAATCGTACCCTAAAAGCCCAAATGTCCAAGCTTTGTCAGGAGACACACTTGAAGTGGCCCCAAGTGCTCCTGATAGCTTTACTCAGAATACGCTCAGCTCCTGTAAAGTCAACAGGTTTTTCCCCTTTTGAAGTTCTGTATGGTAAACCCCCACCAATAGTGCAGGGAATCAAAGGAAGTTTAGCCCAAATTGGTTCAGAAGTAACCAGACAAGAACTCCTAGCTCTTAGTTTTGTTCTGCAGACTCTCCATGCGTGGATCCAAGACCAGTTGCCTATCAACTTGACGGAACCCTTGCATCCCTATCAGCCTGGTACCTCGGTGTGGATCAAAGATTGGAAGAAGACACCGTTGGAACCCCATTGGAAGGGACCGTACACCGTCATTCTGTCTACCCCAACTGCAGTAAAGGTAGCCGAGATCGACGCCTGGATCCACCACAGCAGAGTCAAGCCCGCCGCTGATCCTGAACCTGAGCAGTGGACAGCAGAGCAGCATCTTGATGCACCCTTGCGAGTTACTCTGAGACGGCAACCAGCAACTTAGACACTTTGTCACAGTGCCTTGCAGTAGCCAAGTCTTTCGAAGAGGATTGCTGTTTTCCATGCAGCAACAGTTTTGCTTCAACGAACTCAATCTGTGCGTGATTCTGCACACTACTTTGATACTACATTGACTAGCCTGACCTCACAAGCCAACTGCACTTGCTAATAAGTTGGTTAATGTGTGCTGGACAACTTGAGGATCTTCAATCAACACTCAGCACCCGTTAAATTGCTTCATTAGCAAACGGGACGAAGAGAAAAGAAAGAGAACGTCGTGATCAAGATCAGCAAGCTGAGGATTCAGAAGAACTCCAATCAACATCAACATGCATCTTTACTTTTGCTTTGCTCTGGTTGCCTTCTTTGGAGGTTTTGAACTGACTCATGCTTTACCTCCATGCACTGCTTGCATTACTTCTACTCGAACTGGATTGAAAGTAACTCAGACTTTGATTTATCATTCTTACTATACCTGCAAGGGAAAAGTGACTCGGTGTATTTATAACACCACTGAACTAAATGTTTGCACTTATGGCAAAATTAGAGCATGCTATAATCCGCATCAGAATCCATCCTATTACACGCTGGAAATACGATGGAAGGATGCAGATGGACCTATAATAGCTGCTACACCACCACTTAAGGACATTACTAAACCTGCTGTTTTGAATTTTGATGCATGTAATGTCATTAACAGAGATAGTTATTCCACCTGTGGTACTTGGGAGAAAGCGTATCGAAATGACCATAAGTACATGTGTCCAGAGGGTGCCACAGGATGGAGGAAGTGTACAGGTAAAAAGGAACCAGGCTATAGTACTGCCCCAGCAGCAGATTACTATTGCCCGGATTGGGAATGTGTTTTTTATGCTACCTGGAATAATGGTATAGTTGACGAAAAGATAGATAAACGGATGGCCACTTTAACCAAGTCAACAACAAATGATAAATGTCAGAAGGATGCTTGTAACCCTTTACACTTGCGCATACACAATCCATATGCATGGAAACAAGGATACAAGTTTGGTTTACGTATTGCTGGAGGGGCAATAGATCCAGGAACCATTGTGTATATCAGATTGAATACCCAAGCCCACAAGTCATCTAAATATCATATCCATAATACCTTCTATGAGGCCATGCATGTAAATAAGTTTGAGATCCCTCATCCTTCTCAGAATTTATTTTTAGAATTAGCTGGAGCAGTAGTATCTAGTCTTAAAATCTCAGATTGCTATTTCTGTGGCGGAACCCAAATGGGAGACCAGTGGCCATGGGAAGCCCAAGAATTGAATTATTCTCTGATTTACAATCAGACTGAATTACACAAGACTACTAGTGAATGGGTGTTAGCGCACTCAATCGTTGGACGTCTTTGCTATGCCAGAACTGGACCCCAGTTCACCCAAAAGGTAGGACAGCTGGTCTGTCTTAGCCAGAAGTACTATAATGCCACGACCAAAAAGACGTCATGGTGGTCAGGACTTAAACACCCTGAGCCTCCTAACCCATTAGCCAGATTTCCTGAACTTGCTGATTTATGGACTAATCTTGCCAAAGCCCATGCCTGGCAAGCCCCACCTGGCCTATACTGGATCTGTGGAAACCGAGCGTATGCACAACTCCCGCCACAATGGGGAGGAGCATGTGTCTTAGGAAGCACTAAGACAGAAGAGATCACCCCTCCAGGTAGGCAAATGGGAGAAGTGGCAGGGTGATGATTGGCCACCAGAAAGAATCATTGAGTATTATGGGCCTGCCACTTGGAATGATGATGGTATGTATGGTTATCGAACTCCAATCTATATGATTAATCGTATTATCCGCTTACAGGCAGTAGTTGAAATAATAACCAATGACACTAGTCATGCTCTTACGCTTTTAGCTAGACAAAGTACTCAGATGCGCACTGCTATATATCAGAACCGCTTAGCACTTGATTATTTGTTAGCAGCTGAAGGAGGAGTATGTGGTAAACTGAATTTAACTAATTGCTGTTTTTTTTTTTTTTTTAAACTTTTATTTTCATTTTACAACAAGCAAAAAGAAAACAACACACCAAAGGAAACAAATACAAGCATACAATAAGGAAAAAGCAACCCCAATTACCCCCCACCCCTATGCTTCTTCTCTAAGCTGATAAGTATCATCATATAAGCGCTTACAAACAACAGTAATTGTACATCAAAACAAACAGAAATAGTATCTGCGATACAGAATGATCATGTGACAGAGATTAACACAGATTTAAACAGTCAGGTGAGAGCATTTAGCAGTTTGACCATAGTCGTTGAGCATCTTCCATTTAGACAAGTGATGGGGGGTCTGAGCGGAAGAGGCTAACATACGAGGTATTTGCTCATATTTACTGTAGAGACAGACATGATTCCACCATTAATTGGGGCTCAGATGGGAGCTATTTTTCCAGTATTTCGTAATTAGGGAAATAGCTATGCCCAGCATAAAGTCTAAAAGGAAGTAAGCCGATTTGGGAAGAGAGGGGATCCCCGCAGCTGAGCGGAGTCCCACTATCTTCCAAGAGAGGGGCTCCTGAAAGTGCAAAATAGATTGAATACGACCCCAGACCCGACTCCAGTAATACTGTAATGCGGGGCATTCATACATAACATGAGTTAGTGAACCAATGGCCGCCTGGCATGTCCAGCATCTATTGCTCTGGGTGGCGTTCCATTTGGCTAACCTGTCAGGAGTATAGAAACATCGGTGGGCTAGAAAGAAAAGTGTCTGAGTAAATGAGGCGGATCGAGAGACCCGTGTCACCTTGCTCCAGACTAGGCTCCATTGCTCCGGGGTCAAAGTTACATGCATTTCCCGCTCCCAGGATTTCTGTGCTGTAGGAGTGCCTCTATTTACAGTATTACATAAAGTAACAATTTGCCAGCACGGTTATTTTCCCGATAGTACATCCCTTGTTGTGATTCAATATTTTTAGCAGCAGCGGTATATAAAAGCTGATTGTATTGAAAACGAAGGCGCTGTAAGCGAAGTAAAATACATGGGTCAGTACGGGACGTGAAGAGACGCTCTCCAGCTTGTATCTGTTGTTCTAGAATCAGTAAATGTTGCTTTCTTTGTTTCCCCTGTCGAATTTGATAGCTAGTTATAGTTGCACGGATAGACGCCTTGAAACCCTCCCACCAAGCCCAGCTCGCAGTGTCATGGGGTGAATTAAAATGAAAGTAGTCTTGGATAGCGGCCTTTATGTCAACCTGAAAATCTTTTTGGTCTAGTAGGGATCTATCAAAAAACCAAGCACGGGGATGTTCACCTTGCGTAGTGACATGTAATGAGAAAGATATGGCAGCATGATCTGAAATATGGAGAGGATGAATCCTAGCCATGTCCACTTGGGATATCAGTGCTTTGGAGATAAGAAAAAATCTATTCTAGATTGTGAGTGATGGGGGGCTGAGAAAAAAGTGAACTCTAAGTCGGAGGGGTGAAGCAGCCTCCATATATCTACTAACGCAAGATCTTTCATCAGAGCTGTAAGGGTAGCAAGACTCTTGGGTGGACCACTCGTTCTAGGCGGCAGTCTATCTATCAAAGGATCAAGTACTTGGTTGAAATCGCCGCCAAGTATTAATGGAGTATTGGCAGAGGCCTGTGCCAACTGCGCAATACTTGCATAGTAAGCAGGGTTATCCACATTCGGAGCATAAATACAAATACACGTGAATTCACTATCTCCAACCTTAAGGTGTGCGCGGGCCCATCTACCCTCCTTATCAGAGCTAGTATCCATTACAGTAGCTTGCAAAGACTTCTTAACCAAGATGGCTACCCCACACCGTTTAAAAACGGCGGGAGAGTAGGCAGCCACCATGTAAGGCTTAGCATTAAGTTTCAGTGTTTCAACGGAGTTTAAATGCGTTTCCTGAAGAAACACTAAATCAGCATGTTCATGATTAAGATAGCTAAGGATTTTCTTTCTTTTGATTGGACTATTGATGCCTTTTACGTTCAGTGATAAGATCTTACATAAGGCCATTCAGAAGGGTTAAAAATTCTGAGAAAGAACATGATAACGCACATAATTTCACAATGTCCCTCATATTAACTGTATATGGCTGTACACATGACATGATAGAAAATAAGCTAATGAAAACAATGAAGCGCCCCATATAAAAAATAAGCACCGAGGTGCATTAGAGAAGAAGCAGAACCCCAGAAATTACTGGCGACCAGATGTCTGCGGGGAGAAACCCCAGAGAAGGCCTAAATTGAAACATATAACCTGTATAGCTGTGCGTGCTCCGAATCCAACCGAGGTGCACATCATGGAGGGAAAGGAGACCAAGAAAGTTATATATAGAAAGAAAGAAAAGTCCAGGCAGTCTCTGTTCCAGGCTGTGATCACCGCGTCGGGCCATTCAAAATGGCGGGCAGATCCGGCGGATTACAGATCCAAGTTGTTGGATTAGCGCATCTGGTCTGCCTCTTTGGAATCTAAAAATGTTGCTAGTAGATCAGGATCTTCGAAGGTTCTAGTTTGGTTATGGAGAGTCACTCTGAGCTTCGCTGGATACAATAGGCCAAAGCGAGCCTGTAGCTGTTGAAGTCTAGGGCGAAAAGCAAGGAGTCTCTTCCGACGGTCAACTGTGGGCTTTGCCAAGTCAGGGAAGAAGGAGACTTTATGACTTTCAAACTCCAGATGATGATTCGCCCGGGCAGCATTTAGAATTTGCTCAACTTGCTGATATCTCAGTAATCGAAAGATGATAGGCCGGGGGGTCGTCCGATTGGGCGCCATGTTGGTAGGAACACGATGTGCTCGGTCAATTTCCAGATCTCTGTGAAAAGTGATCTTCAGCAAGGAGGGAAGAGTTTTGACCAGGAATTCTCTTATATCTCCTGCTTCCGCCCCCTCCGGTACTCCAATGAGCCTTACATTGTTGCGACGGGCTCGATTATTGCTATCCTCTAACTCTTTTTGAAGATTCTGTATCTGACGCTCAGCCTTGTCCAGTTTCACCAAGCGCACCGCGTGCGAGTCGAGGACCCCCGCCATGTTGTCCTGCCGTAGTGAAAGACCTTCAAGCCAGTCCTGAAGCATACCGAAATCTTCTCGCATGGCTCGGAGCGCTTCTCCGTTGGACTCTACCAGTTCCTTCACACCGCGTATTTCCTCCAAGATCTCCTGTTGCATTTCGGGGTTTTCCCGAAGTGGAACCATCTTTTGTGGGGAAGACAACTCTGTTTTGGAGCGTTTTCCGTGTGAAGAAGAGGGAGACCCGAAGTCTAAGCGCGCTGGTTTGTGGGCCGCCATCCCCCCCGAGGTACCCCGGTGAGTTCGGAGCAAAATATTAAGTTTATGTAGGTATTAAGTCAGGATTCTGAGTAGGCCTCTCGGGAGCTTCAGCGCGAAGCGTCTAACCCGCTGGACATCAGGCTCCGCCCCCCACTAATTGCTGTTTAAAAATAGATGATAAGGGTCAAGTAGTTGAAGAAATTGCTAAAGATATGCAAAGACATGCTTATGTGCCAGTGCAAACTTGGCACTCATTGAAATTCCCTAACTGGTTTGCTAACCTTTTCTCATGGGTGGGAGGATTTAAAACTTTCATTATATTGGTACTAATTCTTGTTGTTGTTATCTTCTTATTACCATGTTTAATCCCATGTTGTATGCGTTCTATTCATAATGCTATTGACAGCACAGTAGAGCGGAAGACCGCAACTAAAATAATGGCCATATATAGAGCCAGCCCTAGTCGTAATCCTTCGATCATGATGTGATTCTTCTAAAGGTGATTTAATTCTCACACCTTATTAAGTAATAGGGTGAGATTAATCAAAGGGGGGAATGTGGCAGGTGCAGGCCTGTGATCCACAGTGTCTGACATAAGCAGGCAGGCCTAACTAGCTTGACCTGTAAATGAAGCCTGTGAAGAGGCTCATAGGAATTACACATTCCCCAACATGCTGCTATTGTAGGATAGAACTCTGCAAGAGTACTAAACTAACTTAGATAAACAAAACTGGGAGATGGAAAAATACAGAAAAATATGTTTAAAAGTACTGATAAGAAAAGTACATCTGCAAGGAATTTAATTGGGATTGCTGACAGATGAGTTGCAGAGCCCTGCTCCCCTGCATGCACAAATTGGCTCTATGGCCTTGAGAGTATGGAAGTAACAAGTTGATGAACTGACCATTGTAATTGGGACTGCAGGGGGGGTGAGCAGGTGCTGAGCCCACTGAAGGAACATAATTGGATAATCTTATCAGTACCGGCACCAATGGAAGGGGTACGGGAGGTACGGGAGAGTACCGGGACCAATGAAATGTTTTTCTATACCTAGAATGGAACAGAAGTCTATAAAAGTTGTTTTAATGCTAGAAAACGGGGCTCAGCCATTTTGAAATTGACATTGCTTGAGACTTGTGCACAAATGAATGATTTGGACCTTCTGAACAGACTCCTGGTATCATTGGTTTGTCTGCGCTTTGCTGCTACACCACGGGCTCCAGGACTGTCGTAAAGTCCTGTCCGGAAACAGTCCGGTGGCGTCTCGAGACCTCTCGGGACTCCTGGAGCCCGCTAGATGAATGGCTCATCACTCCGAGACAAAATTGTCTTCCTTTCTTGGTCATGGAACCAAGAAATGTAGTAGATTACCAGACCAAGAAAAGACACCTCAGGCCTTCGTGAAATCAAACTGTTTTAATAGCATGCGAGAACTCAGTGGAATAGTTTCCAAAGACTGAGCCCCCTGGGCCAAGGTTTCAGTTCCATTTATAGACTTCTAGCTATATGCAAACTAATAATTTGTTATCACATTCTAGCTACTTCATGATAGGCACATATTAAGTTCCCCTTGATCGCTCACCAATAGAGGTCAGCTGAGGCGTGTTATGTAAGGTGAGAAGCTGCAAAACTATGCATTTCTTACTGCGTGGTTCTACTACGAAGCAGGCTACAGTGAAACAAAAGAGACAAAGACATTCCAGCTAGGCCACAGGCCTAGTATTTCAAGGTACATTTGAAAGCACACTTCTGACACTACTACAATAATAGTAGTGGTAGTATATTTCTATTTGAACTTTGTAGTTACTTATTGGTGAATGACCAAGGCTGGGTATTCTGTTAACATGGAATCTCTGTTTAAGAATGTGTAGTAATCTGGCTTGTTCAGGTTTCTTAGCAGGTTTATTGATGTTTTAGGGCCCACTGCAATATTTATGCTGCTGTTTTTTTTTTCTAGGAGGGTTGTGTGAGTTTTGGAAGTTAGTACTGGCATGATAGATTTGATCTTGGTCCCAAATGACTGTTTTGTATTAATTCAAGCACCAGCCCAACCATCAGGCAACCTAGGCAATCACTTCTGGGGGTTGGCAGAGAGAAGGGCATTCAAAGCTAAATAATAAATTCTGATGGCCAGGGGGGACCTACGGGTTAAGATTTGCTTAGGGTGCTAACACTTTGAATCAACTCTGGGGCTGTCTCTGATTAATTCACAATATGCTTGATACTAAGAGGGATTTCTCTCGTATGGTAAGTTTTATGGGGAAGGTTCTAGCTCTGCTCTGCACAGATTGTTGGGGAAGGGGCTGAGAGATGGGGTTTGGTAGATGCAGAATATATATTTTTGTATTTAATGCCATATGGGAGAGCATACGTATGTGTTTTGGAGGGAAATGAGAAGGGAACTGTGGCTGAATAGGTGCTGAAGAGTCCAACCTCTTGTACCCCCCCCCCCCTTGATATAGCCTGCAGATGCTAAAACCTGCACTGTTCCCCTCTCTGCAATTAATTTTTATGGGCAGAAGGTGGGCATGGGTGGAGCATGGTTAGCCCCAAGTGGCTTGTTTTTCTCGTTCAAAAAGTTGGCAGAGCAGAGGAAAAATGAAGATCCAGCAAGATACTCCAGATCCTGCTGGTAGAAGAAGTAGATTGTGATTGCAGAAGAGTAGGTAGGAGTCCCCAAGTCACACCAGCACAGGAAATGGTGTGTAGATACTGCTTGGATATTATTGTGAGAGCAACAGTACTATACAGTGTCCCTACTAAGTATTACAAGGAAAGTTAAAGAAAAAGCCTGACATTTTCCAGAACAGGGGAGGGTCTTGTTGCCTGTCACTTCATGCCAGGAGGAAATTGCTTTGAAAGGGAAAATCCCACTTTGTATATAAACCACTCCCAAAGACAGAACTCTGTCTTTGGCACACAGCCACTGTACCAGAAGGAAGTAAAGGGATAGGGAAATACCCACTGTATCTGAATGTAACTTACCATGAACTAGCAGAGAAAAGACATGAGCTACATCAAATAAATAAAAAGTCAGGCTTTGAAGGACTAAAAAAACCCATGAGTCTTATGCACAGAGCTACTCATAACATCCAGAGTGAGCAAGAGCCTTAGAGCAGCTGCTTAGGAGGAGAGAGCAGCAGGTTGATGTCTGGCAGTGGCAGCACACCACTGTCTCAGAAAGGGAGTAGCTCAGATGGTGAAAGAGGTTCCAAAAACTGTACCAGCAACCAAGTCTTCCATTTATCAGAGCCGATAACCCTGCAGAGTAGTTCCAGGACCTGCATCTACAGAAGCCACCAGCTCTCAGAAAGAGTAGAACCCCAAGCACTCATAATATACCAAGGAGACCAGCATAGTATCAGGGACCTGATAATGCATCTTCATCAGCTTTAGGTACATTGAGAAAGACAACTAGAAAGAGGAGAGGAGGATTATCACTCAGAGAAACCAGACTAAGTACAAAAGGTGCAGATGTGAAGAGTGGAGTAACTGTTCAGCTTAATATAGGGAGTAATTGAAGGGAGTGTAGTAACATTCCAAACTGAGAGGAGAAAGGAATAAACTTCCTTCAACTAATTTGATTAAGAAGGAATTAAATTGTTTGTAACATACGGGCTGATGCAGAAAACTAACGCGGCCTTTAAGCACAGATAATGCCATTTTTAAGCACAATTACTGGCACAGTCAAATGAGGAAAAGAGAAGGACATGCGCATAAACAGCAAAGGAAAAACTAGCGCACAATTAACACCAAGAGTATTTAAATTATAGGCAAATCAGCCAGCCATAATAAAATGGTATGCTAATATTGCCTGTGCCCGATGCAGAGAAATGCGTAGAGGATTTCACAACCAGCCTTAGCGCCAATATCTCTGTGACTGGTCTTAAGGTGACTTAAACATCTAGTGTATGCCCCCGACTGTATTTTGATGGCATTTGCTGCTTTCCCTGATGCCTGGATCATCTGAGGGGAAATGTCAAACTTTCCTCAGATGAACCAGACATCAGGGAAATCCCCCGATGCCATCAAAATACTGTCTGGAGGCTGGTGCCCCCAACAGAAAGCAGATCCCTGGTGGCCCAGCGACCCCGATTCCCCCACCCACCCAAGTAAAAATAGTCCCTGGTGGCCCGGCATCCCCAATTTCCCCAACTGCCCAAGTAAAAATAATCCTTGCTGGCCCAGTGGCCCCCACACACCCTCTCAGTACTTTTGCAAATGACTGGGAGTGCTGCCCACACGCTGCCGCTCCTGCACCACCATCTTGAAAAATGGCGGTGCCTGGGATGCACCGGGCAACGTTAGACTGCTATATAGAAAATGCATCATATGGGGCCAGGCACCACTATTTTTCAAGATGGCAGCATAGGAGCAGGAGAGCATGGGCAGTACTCCTGGTCATTTGTAAAGGTACCAGGAGGGGGGTTGGGGATTCAGAGCTGCTGGGCCAACAGGGATTATTTTTACTTCGGTGCAGAGCCGCTGGGCCACCAGGTATTTGGTTGGGCAGGTGGGGGTTTGGGGATGCTGGGCCACCAGGTATTTGCTTTCTGTTGGGGGCACCTGTCCCCCAACAGTATGCTAATAGCATTGGGGAAAACCCTCAATGCCATCAAAACACTGTCGGGGCTCATATGCAAATTAGCTATGTGGTGCCCCTTTTTCCCTGGGAGAGCAGGCCAAAGTTACGCCGACTTCTCTCCCAGTTTAATGCTGCCATTTGTGCACATTTGTGCACAGTTTAACATGTGGCTAATTTGCATATGAGCTCCTTTCTACATGTTGGCACTAAAGTCATGCGCTGTTGGTGTGCTACAAACAGGCATAAAAAATTGATTGCGCATAAAACACCACCTGTTCCTTGCATACTTCTCTCAATACCCCACTCCAACATAGCCAACACCACATTACAATCCAATGTAACGATCTATCACTCCCTGTACAACAAGAATACAATTGTATATAGTTATATAACTTATATGTACAAAGTTCTCCCCTATGTTGTATCCAATTAGATTTCCTGTTATATGTAAACTCACGACAGCCTGTTGCTATCGGTGAGTATTTTATGTTTACTGTAAACCGCGCTGATGATAAAAGTGCGGTATATAAGAACGTTAAATAAATAAATAAATAAATAAATAAATGACTTCAGCCCTGGCTTTCTGCATCGGACTGAGCACCAGACTAAAAGATTGAAAAAAGGTTCATTGGATTTGTGTTCCTCCCCCCCCACCCACTTGTCTTCCAAGCTGTTAGAAGCAGCTGTGAGGACCTCACAGAAAGGGGGGTTGCAGGAGCAAAACTTTGAAGAACTGGCAGGAATCCCTGGGTCTCACCAGTGGAGGAAGCAGAGGAGTGGCACTGAAAAGCCAGCAGAGTCCAAAGAACCTGATGGTGAAGATGGGCCTGGCATCACAGAAGGGAGGCGGAGCGTAAGGGAAGAATCCGGATTTGTGAAGTGTTGGAATGCGATTTTAAACAAGTGTTCCTTGGATTTGATGATATTATTGATCAGCACAGCAAACAAAAAATCAGAAATATATAAGGCTGAGATTGATGAGAAACTTATATCATTAAAGAGTGATGATAGAAATTTTGATGATATATATAAGGATTATGAAAGGAATAATGCAGCGTATAAGAAAGAGATTAAAGGTAATAAGATGGAGAAATTTAAGAGGGACGAGGATGTTTATCTATATGGGTATGTGTACCCATGGTGTAAGAAAACAGAAGCCGACCGTATATATATTAAGAAACAGTCTGGCCTTTTTGAATTTAAAGAGAGTGACCATAATGAGAAACAAATAGATGCATCGGTAGCGCATAAGAAGAAATGCTCACGGAGCGCTTCTGTGGAGTCAGTAGATGGGTCAGCATCCCTTTTTCAGAAAACGAAAATTTACGATAAGGGGCAAGGGAAGAGTTTTTTAAACATGGATGCACTTTGGGAAGGGGGGAGGACGAGAGAGATCACGGAAGGCCCCCCAGAACAATCCATGGACATATGACCAATATTCCAGGACGTACAGTCAGCAGAATACACACAGGGGTCGAGGCCGGGGTCGTGGACGCGGAAGAGGATAGAGCCGCAAGGGGTCCGAAAGGTCAACAGAGAGACCATATTAAGGACAAATGAGATAAACAATGTCGTTAACATTTCTAAAAACAAAATGAGAGAAAATCCATTCAGAGCTAGCGTGTGTGAATGTAGTGTAATGTTATGTCGGAAGTATAGCCATGAAGCGAAATTCACCTCTTGAAGCTAATCTTCCATTTTACTCAAATTTGATTGAGCCCATTCAAGAGCTAACAATAAATAAGGTTTAAACACTACAAAAGTGCAACCAATAATCTCCGTACAAAATGATTGTTTTGCCATGAATTAACGGAGGGAGAATTTGCTCTCTTGAATAAGGGCCTCACTTTCGTGCCAGTTAAAAAATATGATCATTTTGAAACTCATTTATATCTTTTCAAGTTCTTCCGTAGAATTAAAATAAAACAGTTTTTTGCCATGTGTGAGTCTTCCGATATAGTTCCGTCGGTAGTTAAACCTAAATCAAGATGGATGCCACCTCCCAATACTGATCCCATAATAGCTACCTTTGAGAAGTTAGTTGTAAAAGAAGTGGATGAGATTAAACTAAAAGAAAAATCCCCATATGATAACCTCACTATAGAAGAGAGGAAAGTGATCAAATCATTGCAGAGTAACTCAAGTATTATTATAAAACCAACAGACAAGGGAGGTGCAATCATGGTCATGGATAAGGATCAGTATTTAAATGAAATTTTTAGGCAGTTAAAGAATGAGGAATTTTACTTGCGGTTGAATGACGATCCAACTAGTTCATTAAAATGTTCTATTGATAACTTAATTCTTATAGCATATGAACTTGGCCATCTTACCATACAAGAGAAATCATTCTTGATGGTGGAGCATCCGATTATACCTACTATTTACATTAATCCTAAGGTGCATAAGTCATTGGATAACCCTCCTGGCAGGCCGATAATATCAGCGATCGGATCCCTTATGGAGCCTATTTCAAAGATGGTGGATGTATTTCTGAGGCCCCATGTTTTGAACATGTGGTCGTACGTTCGTGATTCCACGCAAGTGATCCAAATTTTATCGTCGTTTAAGAATTTTAATCCCGTTGGCTATTGGTAACGCTTATATAGAATCGCTGTATACAAATATTCCCCAAAAGAAAGTGTTAAAACTAATAGAACAATATTTACATAATAGACAAGAATGGAGGCATATTCCTTTAGCTATCCTCCTTGATCTTACTCGGTTTGCAATGTGTGATAATTATTTTTGTTTTCAAGGAATATTTTATAAGCAAATAAAAGGGGTGGCCATGGGATCCTCCATGGCCCCGGATATTGCAAATTTATATGTTTTTAACTTTGAAGAGCTACATATAAAAGAGAATCCGTATAAGAATAACATGAAGCTATGGATCAGATACATAGATGATGTTTTTATGATATGGGAAGGATCTGTAACCCTCCTTGAGGAGTTTAATATATGGATCAATAACTGCGATGATAATTTACGTTTCCAGTTGACCTTTGATGACAAGAAGATTGCATATTTGGATTTATTAATTATAAAAGATGACAATGGATTCTCAACTACGCTCTATAGAAAACCAACAGATCGGAACCACTTACTCCATTTCCATAGTTTTCACAACTTGTCCCTGAAAAACAACCTGCCAGTTGGCCAATTTCTAAGGATCCGGAGGATTTGCACATCCAACCAACAGTTTAGAGAACAAGCCAACATGATGATGGATAGGTTTAGAGATAGGTATTATCCGCCCGCATCTATAGACAAGGCATATAAAAGGGCAGCACAATGTTCTCGTCGAGAACTATTGGAAAAACAGAAAAAAACAGATGATGTGGGTATGGTTTGCCCAATTTTATATTCGTATCAATCGCGACGCATTATTAAAATAATAAGGAAATATTGGTCGTTGATCCAAGCGCTGCTGGCCTTTCGTGACATGAAGGTCACATTTGCATACAAACGGAATGTCAACCTCAAAAACATGCTAGTACCGTCTGCACTCACGGAAAGGGCTTTTCTGTCACAGCATAAGGGTCATTTTCAATGTGGCAGATGCTCGGTGTGTGTACATTCCCTTGTAGTTAGAAAGCAATTCATTCACCCTACAAACAATAAAAAAAATTTTTTGGATGATTTTTCCAATTGTTCCACCAGCCATGTTATTTATGTCATCCAATGCCCATGCATGAAACTGTATGTTGGTAAGACTATCCGTCCAGTGCGCAACCGGATCATCGAGCACAGGAGCTGTATTAGGAGGGGAATAGTAGATAAACCCCTTGTTAATCATTGGCGAGAATTGTCACATAAGATATCAGACCTTAAGTTTTTTATTATCAAAAAGGTAAAGATTAATTGGAGAGGGGGAGATGCTGAGGGGTCTATTCGCCGGTTGGAAGAGCGGTATATTTTTAATCTTGATTGTTTACATCCCAATGGTTTAAATATGGATACTAATTTAGCTGTGTTTTTATAAGGAGTTTTTAAATTAGTTATTTTGGATAGTTTTTATAATGGGTTTTAGGTGGTATGGCGTTCAGTGGTAATCCTCTGCACTTTGATTCCTATATCCCTGAGTTATACTATGAATATTGATCGATAAAAACCTTTAATCATCTACCCCTGATTTAAAGTATACTTAAAGATTGGTTAAAGATTCCATAGATTTGTATCTGTAGAAATCTGGTTTTTTAATCTGCGAGATGTGTACAGACTCACCACACTGTTTAGCTTTGTCATGTAGTTTTGAAGAAGTTTTACCCTCAGCTTTAGTGCCCTTGGATCTGGAAGGTTTTTTTGCAGAGTACAGTTTCTGGTATTTCTTTCATTTAAAATAGTATAGCCATCGGTGTTTACGGCTGAAGGTAGAGTGGCGTGCCATGGAGCAAGTTGTTGATCTCTCGCGCATCGGCAATGAGTGACTATGGTGTTAATTATTTACACACTTTTTGTGGGTAAGTTGTTGGATAGATCGTTGTGTTCTTTTAAAAACTTGTTACAATTTAGGCACTGCCGCAGCGCACCATGTACTGTATTGTTTTTAAGGAATCTGATGCAAGATGATTGGGTATGCGATTGGTCTGCCCCTCCTACAGCATTAGCATACCGCGGTTCTTTAAGACGCATGCTCCGGCATCCTTTCATGTTTACCAACGTGATTTGGTGGATTTAGAGTATGCAATGCAGAGCATCGAATTGTAAGTTTTTTTCAAAGTAGAACTTTTTTTAAAGTATTTGACATCGAGTGGTTGGTGGTCAAAACTTGTGGGAAAGTCAGGTTATGGTTTGTTGCGAATCTTTTAACGATGAGAAATGATGTCTGCATGCAACGTTTGCTGCGTAGGTTACATTGCACTGTTATATATTGAGGCACCGTGTGAGTAGCTAAATAGATAAGGTCAATTTAGATGTCATTGCGGTAGTATAAATAAACGCCCCCTTGGTTTGCTTCCTTCCCCCTTTCTTTTAACCTTTTTAATTTTATGTAATTTTTGAGGTAGTGTATTTATAAGTTAGATAATGGTTTTATTTCCTTTGCAAGGGTTCGTGATAGTAGTGCGTGGTATTGATGCTGGTTTGGGTTGTTTTTCCTCCTGTCTCCCCTTCCCTCTCTTCCCCCTCCCCCTCCTTTCTCCCCTTCCCCCCTTTTCCCCTTCCCCCCTTCCCCCCCTTCTCTCTCCCCTTTCCCCCTCCCTCCCCCTTCCCCCTCCCTCCCTTCCTTTCCCCCCTTCCCCCTTCCTTCCCCCCCTCCTCTCTTTCCTCCTCCTCCCTCCCCCCTACCACCCCACTACCCCACCACCACCCCCCCCTTCCCTCTCCCCCCCCCCTGGTGGTTATTTCAATAAATAAGTAGTATAGATGAGGGCCAGCATGCATGGCCATTTTTTATTAAAAAAATAGTTTTTTTCAGGTGGCTTCAACGAAGGCGATCGACTGTGTAAAATGAGGGTGATTAGTCCACCAGGGAGTGTCGTTTAGATGTTCTTAATGATGGCTTTTAATTGTTAATGTTTGTGATTAGTTCAAAATTTTGTGTTTTTATAGTTTTTTAGCATCTGCTACTCTGACTACTTTCATCCCAAGTGAGAATCAATTGACATTCCAGGTAGTATACCTTTGACAGTTTTAGCTTATAATTTTTACTTCTTTTTTAATTATATAGCCTGATGGGCTTTTTACGGTGATTTAAGTAATTATGAGGTGTATAGTTTAATGGGGTAAATAAGGGCCATTTCTAGTGTGGTCACATACCCATGTGGTTTCTGTTCCTTGTCCCTCCCTAGTAATTACAGTGTCTTGGAAGTCCAGACAACTGATAAAGGTATGCCTTGAGTTTTTTATGGCGTGATATATATGTATTTTTATTGTTTTAATTATTTATTTATTTATGTGTACTAGACATTTATTTGATTCTTTTATGATCAATTTTTGAGTGTTAACATATTTATATGTTTATATGAAACTCTGTAATGGTTACTAATATACATCTAATGGTCTGTTCATTTCTACTTGATATATGGTTTCTCTCCTTATAGATGGTTTTACAAGATGGCTTTAGGTTTTTGCTGTGCTGATCCTTTGTTTGTTATTATTATTATTATTATTATTTTTATGAATGCTTGTCACGCTCTTAATTATTTATTTATTTAAATGAGTTTTTAATTTGCTTTCATCTATTAGGTCTCATGTTGGCAATTATACTTGTATATGTCTTTTAATTATTTATTGTTTATATTATTTTATGTAGCCTGCCCCTGAAGAAGGCAACGAAACATGGCCTGTGTCGGGCCATAGGCTTTTTTATTTAATAAAGAACGTCTTTCTACTGCTATCCACGTCTCAGACTGGGTTGCTTATCAGCACGTGGGTTCGTGCTTTTGGTTGGTACTTAGAGAGTAAGAGATGGGGCAGCGTTAAAGGGGAAAGTGCAGAGAGAGCAGGGGAATTGGAAGATGGCAAGGGGGCAGCAAAGTTAGGGAAAGAGTGCAAGAAGGAAGAGGGAAGGGAAAGTGAAAAGGGAAGGAGGCAGAATGCAAGGTTAGGCGGCAGAGGAAGGAGGGGGAGTGGTAAAGGGTAGAGAGGGAAATAGTGCAAGCAACACGGAGTAAGGACAGGAGGACAGAGGGAAGTGCAACAGAGGTATCATAGCAGCATTTTATTCCCAATTGAACATTCCATTCACTGAGCCATCTTTGTCAAGATTAAAAAACATAGGGGCATGTTTACCATGCCCCCCACCGGTAATGGGGGTTTGGGGCTCATTACTAGCGTGGGCACAGAGCTAGATGCAGGGGGGGGGGACAGCCATCCTCCTGTACTACCGCAGCTCACTGTGTTAATACCACCATCCATTGTGCTGATGGTAGTTGTTCCCCGCTGAGCACCAGCAACGTGGGCTTTCAAGGCGTGTGCTAGCAGCGCAGTGGTGGGGACCCCAACACCCCACTCAGGCACCACCCAAGCGCACACTGCCCAGTCAGCGCGAGTGTTTTAGCCCAGGGTCCTGCACTACTTTGTAGCACAGTGCCAAAAATAAGCGCTGCACCTGTAGTGCTCTTTAGTAAACATGTCCCATAGACAGCTAATCTCTTTGCTATGGCAAGAGGGAAAGAGCAGCTGGGAAGACAGCCAGAATGCACAGATTGTACAAATAAACGGAAGCCCTAATAGCACAAAGTGCTTCTGATAGCAGATCCTCTTCCCTCTCTTCCACTCTTTGCAGGCTATTTTAGAAAATTATTCCCGCCTGTATGTGGTCACATATGTGTGTAAATTCCCTCTTATGACATACCAATGGGCGTAAACTTTGCCAGATGGCTTACACATGGGTGGAGTTTGGGCAGAGTGTGGGCAGAAAGTGCAAGTACATACACAGATTATTAAATGCTATAATTTACTTGAAATATACCTCTGCATTAGGCAACATTAGGCAACTGTCTCTGTGCTATCCTGTTTCCTCCTTTCCTGTTTATTACTGGCATTCCTTTTCTTGGTTTGCAGTGCTTTGCCTGTCTTTTTTATTGTACACCGCTTAATGTTCCCACAATAGCGGTTTATCAGATGTTGAATAAAGATAAAGATAACTTAAGCTAGTATTTTATAAAGACAAATAAGCCTCTACTCGTCTTTGGTCCTGTTCATACCCAGGCTATAAACTCACCTCTTTGAAACTGCTTTTGGATCCTGGTCCCCTTAGTCTCCTGTTCACATCCTTTGTGTTTCCTTGCCATTCCCCTAGATATATCCCATTCCCCAGTTGTTGTGTTGTCTGTTTTGATTAGACTGTAAGCTCTCAAGAGGAGAGTTTGTCTTTTACATGGCTCTGTATGACGCTGTATACGCCTTGTAGCGCTATACAAATGATTAGTAGTAGTAGTACTTTATGAAATAGGCTTAACCTAGGCACCCTAAAGCACACTTTAATTAGGCGCCCCCTTATGAAATTACCTTCTTTGTGCCAAGATCATCTAGGGACCCTCTCATCAGCCAACCTAAAGGTGTCACTCTGAGTCTGAAAAGCAGAAAGACCCCATTCAAACCACAGATGCAGCTTAGAAAAGGTCAATAGGGGAAAAGACAGGAAACTGATACTGCTAAAAGGTTTAGGGATCTTCAACTTGGAAAAGAGACAGCTGAGATATGATAGAGGTCCATAAAATAATGAATGGGTTGGCATGCGTAAATGTAAATTAGTTGTTTTCTTCTTCAAAAAGTAGAAAAACTAGGGGACACCCAATGAAGCTACAATATGGCACATTTAAAACTAATCAGAGAAAATATTTTTTCTCTCAGCGCGTAATCGAATTCTGGAATTCATTACTAGAGGATTTAGTAAAAGCTGTTCGTATAACTGGGTTCAAAACAGGTTTGGATAAGTTCCTGGAGGAAAAGTCCCTAAACCATTACACAGGTACACTACCAAAAAACTGCCTCCAGTTTTGCAACTGATTCCTATAAATTTTGGGGTGCTGAATCCAGGAAAAATAGCCAAAATGTTCCATCACGTCACGTTTTCTTGCAAAATTAGATTTCTTACCCATATAAGGAATGTTCACATAATTTCTTTTTAGCCGACTGCAGTTTATTTTCTTGGCCCAAAATAGAGGTTGTAATGGTTAACTAACTAGAAACACTCCCTCATGATATTTTAGAGTGTTTTGTATTCATTTTATACATTAACAGGACAATTGGGAGGCGGGGGCTAAATCCAGTACTGGCGCTGGCGCATGTTCTTTCCTGTTCGCCTCGCCTCGTTCGCTCGCTCAAACACGGTGGTTGCGACATGAACGTTCCTGTCAAATTTCAGTTTCTTGCAAGTTCATTATTACCTTTTGTTTGCTCAGTCGTAATCCAGCTTTATTCCGAAGTGGTTCACTACAGTTGTAGTTTGCAGTGCTGTGTATTTGTGATGGCTCACAGAGCCAGAGGTTGCGTCAACTCTCCGGAAGTTTTTGTTTTATTTGTGGGGAATATACCGTGAAAAAGCGGCAGAGGAACATTTCTGCATTTATTAAAAAAGTATATTTCGCCTATTTCGGTTTGAAGTTAGGCGATCAAGACAAACCGTGGGCTCCTCACAAAGAGTGCAAGACATGTGAGGAAGATCTACGCTTATGGATGAAAGGTAAAAACAAGCATTTCGTTTCGGAATACTTATGATGTGGCGTGAACAAAGAGACCACAGCAGTGACTGCTATTTTTGCTCTTGCATTGTGAAGGGATACAACTTAAAAAATAAGAACGTAATAAGTTACCCCAACCTTCCCTCAGCAATTAGGCCTATGCCTCATAGCAACGAAGTTACCTGTGCCTGAACCACCAAAATCTTTGGATCATATTTGTGTGGACGGTTCTGATCATGATGAGACTCATCAGATGGCTTTTCCCGATGAGTCCAGTACTTCCGAGTTTGAAACTGAACCAGATCCGAAACCTGAACTTTTCTCTCAAGCTGAATTGAATGATTTAGTCCGGGATTTAGGACTCCCAAAAGATGCTGCCCAACTGCTAGGTTCTCGGCTTAAACAGAAAAATCTATTGTCACCAGGAACAACTTTTTATTGCAACCGCGAGACACAATTTTTGAAGTATTTCAGCAAAGAGGAAGATTTGGTATTTTGCAACGATATATACGGAGTGATGGAAAAGTTTAAACTCAAGTATAATCCTGCTGAATGGCGGCTGTTCATTGATTCGTCAAAAGACAGCATAAAAGGTGTTCTTCTTCATAATGGCAACACATTCGCTTCAGTTCCTATTGCTCACTCTGTTATTCTCCAAGAAAAATATGAGAATTTGGCCCTGATTCTTCAGAAGATTCGTTATGATGAGCATAAGTGGATGATTGTGGAGACTTTAAAATTCTATCCATGCTATTAGGGCAGCAATCCGGTTTCACCAAATATCTCTGCTTCCTTTGCTTGTGGGATAGCCGGGCCCGCGACCTACACTGGGGGAAAAAAGACTGGCCAATTCGGGAGTATTTGAGACCCGGTGAGAAAAATGTTCTTCATGAGAGCTTGGTACCTCGTGATAAAATTCTATTACCACCTCTCCACATTAAGTTGGGTCTCATTAAGCAATTCATCAAGTCCCTTCCAAAAGATGGTGAGTGCTTTCGGTACCTTTGCTCAAAGTTCCCCCGACTTTCTGAAGCAAAGCTAAAGGAAGGAGTGTTTGTTGGCCCTGATATAAGGAAACTCATTTCAGATGGAGCATTCGCTGAAACGATGTCTGAGAAGGAAAAAGAAGCCTGGGATTCCTTCAAGGATGTTGTTCTCAAATTCTTGGGGAACAGGCGGGATGAGAACTATAAGGATATTGTTGCCAGGATGCTCAATGCCTTCAAAGAACAAGGCTGTAACATGAGCCTGAAAGTCCATTTCTTGCACTCCCATGTGAACTACTTTCCCGAAAACTTGGGGGCGTACAGTGAAGAACAAGGTGAAAGGTTTCACCAGGACATCAAGGACGCAGAGAGAAGGTACCAAGGAAGATGGAACACCACTATGATGGCTGATTTCTGCTGGTTGCTGCTGCGGGAAACCCCAGATGAAAAATACGCCAAGCAGCGCACCAAGAGAAGCATTCGGGGGAAGAAGAAACGGGCCCACCAGGAGATTGATTGACCCAAGAATGACTTTAAAATCTAAACTGTGTTGACAAATATCGTGTTTTTACTAAACTTTGAAATAAAAATTTGCTAGTTGTTACCACAGTGTCGGATCTCATTTATTAGAATTTTATTTTCACACCATCGGGTGTTTGTCTTCATGTATTGCAATGGTGCGGTTTGCATTTTCTATTCTTACATACATACCTGTACAACATTTTTTGCACATTTCTTTGCTTTGCTTTGTGTCTAACCTCGCTCTTATATGCTCAATGTTTGTGCACATGTATGTGGCTGTTTTAAGTGCAGACAATTTTGCTACCATCACAGTGTGTTTTGTTGACATTACTCTATTCTTATGTGCTGCCTTGTTACAATTTTCTTTATTCTTATTTGAATAACTACTAAACAATTAGTATAAAGAATTCATCCAAGAAACTTTTATCTCGATCGCACTCAATCTGAAACGTTCACCTCAAACTGCTAACCCAATGTAGCAAAACATCTGTACGTGATGGAGCAAATTGGTTACCAGATTTGGATTCAGCGCACCAAAAAACGTAAAAATCAATCGAAACATTAGAGGCAGTTTAAAAAAAAATTTTTTTAGTGTACCTGTGTTATTAAAGAGGACTGGGGAAATCCACTTCTTACCCTTGGATCAAGCAGCATGGAATATATTGTGCCAAAGTCAACCATTTTGAGCATGGGGGAGGTGAACAGCATAAGGAATTCACCTTAATCAAGGGGCCTCTGTTAGGTGTGCAGGGTCAAAAGGCCAGAGCCACTGTTCAAAGGAAGAAAAAACCCATCTGGAACAAGTTCCAGGAAATGCTTGACAGTGTAAGAAGGATAGATTGCAAGCACGAGGACAAAAACCCTCACTCTAATAAATGCACTGATTATCCTGATGTCAGAAGGCAGGGGGATTACAAACACCTGGGAGAGAAAGAGGTGGGGTTGGATCCCAGTGAGTATAAACCGTGGTTAAACTATGGAGAGAGCAGTAGCAGTAGGAGTAGGAGCTGGAAGAGGAGTGATTGCAGAAGGAGCAGAGGAACCAGCAGAGGACAGACTTCAGAGCAGTAAGGACGGTGGAATGCTGGAGAAGCCAGAGCAGGTGCTAACTTCTGGAGACAGGCTGAGCTACCCATTGCTGAGAGAGGTGATTTCCCTGAATCACATTTGCAACAAAGGTGGGAGCCAGGAAGGAGAGAAGCTTTCAGGCCACCAGAAAGGTTGTCAGCAGGGCACTCTCATCAAGTGGGTGAGTCAGAACCTATGCAATTGGGAGAAGAAGGGTCAGAGCTAGGGGCAGAAGAAGATATGTTGATAGATTGTTCTTTATGCCAAGCTCTAGACTTAAAGTGTCTGAAGAAAGGCCAGCCTGGAAAGATCTGTACCTCTTGCTGAAATAACCTCAGAGCTAAGCAGTGAGAAAGTAAATTCCTGTGTGTTTTGAAAGGAGGAATTTACTGCAGCATAAGCTAGTGAAGTAAGGCTGTGATTCATGCTTCTGTGTCAGCTGTGTTGAAACTCTACAATGGAGAAAGAGTTAATTAGCTGCTAGAAGAGTTTGTGCTTTGCTCCTATCTTTTATAAGAAAAGCCTGCTATAAGAGTCTTGAGGACACTGTGAATGCTTATTTCATAACCTAAGTTTGGTTCTTCACCTGGAAGTGCAGCCTAGGGAGAATTATGGCTGAGTGAAGATGGTTTTGCCATAGAAGAAATAAAGTTTGTTTTTCTATTGCTCTGATTGACAAAGGACAATAAGAAAAGTGGCATCTTGCTATATGTGAAAAAGGCTAGCTTCTTCAGTGAAGAGGACTTTAAAAGCCAATATTGAGTTCTGTTTGTTTTGCCACCAACCTGCTGAACCTTAAGCAAAAATCCTATAATTTAAAATTCTGTAAATGGTACCAGGAACCTGATCTGTTCTATTGTGTTCAAAATAAATTATTTTTCTGTCATAAGCCTTACCCTTGGTTTAACATGACTACAATCCTTCTACTTAAAGCATAAATGTTACAGCTGATAGAAGAAGGTTCTCAACCACCACGCCCTCAACAACTAGAAGACTAGTGGTTATGGCGTTGTGCGTGTGACAATATATACCTTTGGGGACCCGACAGGTACTGGAGACCTGGAATGGCCATTACTGGAAACAGGATACTGGGCTTGATGGACCCTTGGTCTGACCCAATATGGCATATCTATGTTCTTAAGTTCTTATGTTGCATCTGCCAAAGAGGACTCTTGTCCTTGAATGCTCATGCCTGAATTGGTTAGTTTCTAAGGTGCCACCTGCCTCTGTTTTTCTGGGGAAGAGAGAGTTTATTCTGAAAAAATGGGTTCCACCTTAACCAGGGTGGAACCAGACTGCTGGCACTATTTTTAAACTAGAACCTGGTAAAAAGCTGAGTCAACTGGGAATACATGGTTGAAAGTACTGTAAGATATTTTAAATAGATACTGGTAAAATGCAGAAGTTAGAATATCTTGACAGAGACATTATGATATCTGAAGTAGCCTAGGAGTATTTAAATAAATAACAGACAGTGATAAATGATTCTAAATTGTCCCTGTCAACTACTATACAGGTGGTAAATACAAATCAAAAACCATTCGTCCAGAAGGCTAAAAAAGAAGATAGGAGAGTTGGAATGTTAGTAAATAAATAGACACAACGAGGCTGATTCCATATAGTACATGTGGGACAACACATGCTTGAAACTCACATAAACCCTTATTCTAAAGGGCTTACATAAATGAATAGGCACTTACATGTGCTCATTAGACAGTCGCTATTCTGCAAGGGGGTTAGTCTGTGCTGCTTTTAGCAGGAATGTACATCCGGTTTGGATATACATCTCTGCTAAATGCCAGGGTCCTATTCCTAATCCATAGCTCCCCGCATGTATAGCAGAGATGTGCAGGAGCTCTGGATAGGGATAGGCCAGAGGAGGAGCGGGGGCGGGACCAGAGGCGTGACCCTGAACCCGGGAGTACAGGGCCAATTCTGGTTGCGGCCCTGTATGTCCGGGGGTACCGACTTAGATGGGTGACTTATTCCACCCTTTATTTTATATCACTAAATTTTTGTTGGAAATGTCACCATGAGGGAACCCCTCTCGAGGTGAACCATTCATTCATGAATGTTACGCAACATAACGCCATGTTTCAGGTTTAGGATTATTCTAGCCCTTCATCAGGCCTTTCCCCGACTGAATCAATCAGGGAAAGGCCCGATGAAGGGCTAGAATACCTAAGCCTGAAACATGGCGCTATGTTGTGTACTATTCATGAATGAAAGCAGCTTGATTCATGGCAGTGTTTTGAGTGCCCCTACAGCGAGAGCATAATCAGAAGTTTCCTCTCATAACTGCAAACGAGTGATGAAGAGTCTTTCGTTTGAGAGGAACAGATAAGAAGTTTTTTGTCCTTTAAGCGAATTGATGTTCTTTGGAACTGAAAGTATTCATTTGGAAGAGGGGTTTGCTCAAGCACTTCCCTTGGTGTAACTGCTATAACTTTTAAGCATGTTGAGCTGGTAACTGTGGTTCGTATAAAACAAATAAAAAGGAAAGGTTCACCTCGAGACTGGTTCCCTCATGGTGACATTTCCAACAAAAATTTAGTGATATAAAATAGGGGGTAGGATTTAAAGGTTGTGTTTAACATATTTGGTATTGATTATTCACCTTTAGTGTTTTTTTTTACTTATATTGTGCCAATCTAGGCACAGTCAGTTAGAACTATTCTAGAGCAAGTGCAACTGCCACAACTACATTCAGGCATGACTATATCTCCTTTTCTATAAAGCCCATGCATGCTTTACTTTATAGAATAGGCCCCAAATACACATGCAGAGCTATGCTTTGCCTGCGCAGAGGTTTACAGAATTAACATCAGTACATATCAGATACTTTGTGGAAAGAGGGCAACTAATGGGACTGCAGGGTAGAAATTATATCAAAATGACAGGAAGGATCAAATTGGTGGAGAGGTGGCACTATATGGTAAGGACGGCAAACAGTTGAACTGGATTAAAGTTCTGCAGATAATAAAATGTAATGTGGAATCTTTATGGACAGAAATTCTATGTGTGTTGTGAAGGAGCATATAGGTCGGAAGATAATACCAGTCATCTATACAAGATGAAGAGTGTGGTAAGGAAGGCTGTTCAGAAGAGATGAAGTGGCAAGAAAGTGAATCCTGTCCCTTTAAAAATAGCAGTAAACAGGGTTTCCCTAGCAACCACAAACCTGAGTCAGAATGCAGCTAGTACCAAGCCCCGCCCACTTCATCACGTCAGAGCTAGGATGAGCCCTAGCAGCTCCCACGTGTGCAGGGAGAAGGGCGTGGTGCCTGAGAAGCACCAGGTTAAAACTGCAGTGTTTGAGCAGTTAGGGGGAGAGAGAGACAAGCAGTTGGATCTGAGAGGAACAGATCAGAGGCAGACACAGCTGAATGAGAGACTGCCAGGAGAGAGGCAGCTGAACGAGAAGGGAAAGCAGCATGGCCCCGAACAGGAAGGATTGAAACAGCTGAGAAGCCCAGAGCCAAGGCAAGTGCGTGTTTCAAAGTCCCTTTGGGAAAGGAAGCTGGAAGAGTCAGTTCCCAGCGGGGGAAGCAACTCAGCTAGCCAGCTAAACTACAGAGGTAGGGAGAAAAGCCTTTCTGTGTTTCCTAGCCAAACTCCCTCTGAAGAGATAGTCAGAGAGCTAAAGAGAAGTGCTAGAAGCTGTCGTAGCCAGAATGCCTCAAAACAAACTTCTATGAGAGACAGGAAGTTTGCTAACAACTGCCGTGACTCAGCAGCAGAGAATTTAGTAGAGAGAGAGAAACTCCGTGTCTAACATATGCTGAGATGGAGCAAAAGAAACATTTATTGTCAAACCTAAAAGAACTGTTACAGAGTGAGAATAAGAAGCCTTATGATACTGTTCCAATTGAAGACAGTTGTAATGAATCCGTTGAGGAAATGGAGATAGGAGAGTGCAAAGAACCGTATGAGAGTGAGTCTGAAGAGATGCAATGTTCATACTGCAGGGCTAATGAGCTTAATATGTGCTGACCCTAAGCACATGTGCAAGAATGATTGTTTGAAACAGGGCAAAGCTTATTTTATGAAGCTGAGAGGAACAGCAAGAAAACTTACCAGAAGTTTTAAGAGCAAATGTGTTTGCTCCTACAAGGCTCTGAAGGAATTAAACTTGCTGGAAGTTTTAGAACCTTTTGATATTCATTGTACAGAAGATATGAAAGAAACAGTCTTCTATGAAAAGTTAAATTGCCTTGCTGGAGTTAACAGCCTGAACTTTGTAAGATAGTTCTTTGAGAAAAAGTTAACTACTGATGTTGGAAGCAGAATTTCCTGAACATGTGAATGCAACCTGTTGGACTTTATTATTCTTTGCTTTGGAGATGTATCCCATTTATGTTCGGTGCTAATGAATTTTGATGTGAAGGGGAAATCCCGAAAATAAATATTCTCTGTTTTTGCCTAATACCGTGTGGTCACACTATTTGCTCTGAGGAATAGCTAAACTACATTTCCCAGCAATCCTAGCTGGCGGCCATATTTGTGGACACTGTTCAAAGAGGGCAATAAGGCAATAAGGCAAGGACTTGTGTCTCTTGGGGAAACTGCTAGGTACATATGACCTAGATTGGCCACTGTTGGAAACAGAATACTGGGCTTGATGGACCTTGGTCTGACCCAGTATGGCATATCTTATGTTCTAAGGGCCTCTTGCTCACAGGCTACCGGCCCAGGCGGGAGGCCCGGCGACAAGAGACAGACTATGAAAGGCTAATAGAACTTAGCAAAACCAATGATAATAATAAAAATGGGAGATTTCAGTTACTCCAATATTGATTGGATAAATGTCTCACAAGAAACAGAAAAGAGGCAATGTCACACACAAACAAGTCTAGGAAAGAAAGCAAAAATAACAAAAAGAAATTAATTATTCATTTAATAGATGATATATTGTCAATTCATAAAAACAATATCAAACCATAAGAACACCCAACCCTACATACTCATGTTTCAGCAGCAGCCTTCTTCAGGAGTATAATGATATAAAACTCTGTAATTAAAATACAAAATATCAATAACTCATTTACACCATATAACCATAAAGCCATTTATAGCATTGGATATGCGCATGAAATGAGAGTCAGAAGCTGTAAAGATGTCTTACGCATTGGAACATGGAACATACGAAGCATGAACCAAGGGAAGTTGGAGGTGGTCAAGAATGAAATGGAACGTGTACAACTTGATCTGTTGGGTGTCAACGAGCTGAAATGGACTGGCATCGGGCACTTTGCATCAGATGATCACATGGTCTACTATGCTGGAAATGAAAGACAAAGAAGAAATGGTGTTACATTTATAATAAACTTGCAAGAACTGTAATGAAATACAATGCAGTCAGCGAACGCTTAATCTCTATTCATCTACGAGGAATGCCTATCAACACAACCATAATTCAAGTATATGCCCCGACAACAGCTGCAGAAGATAATGAAATTGAAGAGTTCTGTGAACAAGTACAAGCTGAAACTGACAGAATATGCAAACAGGATATTTTGATAGTCATGGGCGACTGGAACGCAAAAGTTGGCAACAAAGAAGAAGTCAAAGTAGTTGGAAAATATGGACTTGGCAACAGAAATGAAGCTGGAGAAAGACTGATAGAATTCTACAAGACCAACGATCTATTCATCTCAAACACCTTCTTCCATCAACACAAGCGGCCACTGTACACATGGACTTCACCCAATGGATTGTATAAAAATCAAATTGACTACATCTGTGGAAGTCAAGGATGGAAAAGTTCTATAACATCAACAAAGACAAAACCTGGAGCTGATTATGGTACAGATCATCAACTGCTACTATGAAAATTCAAGCTAACGTTTGCCACCCACCCACTCCCTGGACCTTGAGGGTTAAGGGAGGGGCTGGCCTTGAATGCCCTTGAGGGTTAAGGTTGTAGTTGTGTAGGTGCTCAAGTAGTAAGGCAAGGCAAAGAAAATTTCTTTTGTGAGGTTTATTTCTCCCGCTCCGGAGTTCAAAAGCAGCAGACGTAAATGAAATAATGTAGCACAAAACAAGGCTGAGAAACTTAACTAAACATGGCTTTTAACTGCTTGGCTAAATGTCCATTACTGATCACATTCCGTTGTCATGTGACCTCCTTTCAATAACGTAACAGAAAACTCTGGTAACGGCAATGCTCCTGAATTGCACACAATATGCTTTCACTTATTCTCTTCACATAAGCTTCTTTAGCATAGCAATCAGTGAGGTAACTTTGCTATATTCTTTCATATAACATTGGCAAGCATATCACTTAAATGTCCTTTTGAATCACACATGTAGAGCAGTCCATCGGGACTTCCTGCTCTGTAGACGGCAGAGAAATTAAAGGCATTTCTTCCTCACAGCTGCTCATAGGCTTTGCTACGTCATGAGGAGAAACTGCTCTACTTTTAAGGAACTCCCTGAATTCAGTGAGAAGTAATTCAGCCTGTGTATTTTCTGAGCTAGGCTGAGAATATCCTCCTTCAGGTAAATGCTTGTTTAATGTTCTTATCTCTTGGCAATTATCAATGCTTTTACTTGGACAAGAGTTCAGCGTGTAAGCATTTCCCTTCCCCCACCTATCTCCAAATGAAAGTGCAGGGTAAAACGCTTCAGCTGTGCTTGGAGAGTCTCTCAGAGTGTTAAAAGGAAAACAGTCAGGCTTCTCTTGGCTTACCCAATTACTATCAAACTTTCTGCCTTTGTTCTGTCTTTCACAATTAAAGTTCACTCTTTCTGGCTTCCCACTGTTAAGCTTGCTAGCTGTTCCAAACCCACCAGATACCTTGTGCTGGGGCTTCTTCCAGGGTAATTCTTTCTCCCTCTGCCTCCTGTTCCAAGGTTCTGCTTGGTCCTTTAAATTCCTGAGCTGTAGCCTTGGGTCTCTCAGTGCCTTTGAATTCTTCTGGTAACAGAAGTCTTTCTCTGCCCCTGAGTCTCCCAGGTCCTGTCTGCTCCTTCGTGGATCACAGCTGCTCAGTGGTTCTCTATCCAACGGTTCCTGTTCCTGGTCATTTGACCCGTCCTCGTCCAGGTGCTTGTGTCCTGACTCCTCCTCTTCGTCTTGCTCCTGGTGCTCGTGCTGTTTCTGTTTCTCAGTTCTTAACAAGCTGGGTGAGTACTGCACTGCCCGCCTCCTGCTTGGGCGTGCCCAATCAGGGACTTGGCTTCTCTCCTGCCTTGAGGTGAGGTGTGGTTCCTGATTAGCTCTGTGTTTTTTTCTCTCAGAAGAGAAAATCCTGCATTCCCTTGCAGTACCGGTTCTCTCCACCGGATCACTATCAGTTTCCATTGCTTCATAAGAGTCTCCTATGTCACAAGTTGAAAAAGAGCAAACCACTCATGAATGCAGCAAAATATGACCTTGAGAATATACCACTGGAATTTAAAGACTGCCTGCAAAATCAATTTGCTGCTTTAGATACAAATGACAGAGCTCCAGAAGAGTTATGGAATGACATCAAGAAGGTTGTGTTGGAAGAAAGTGAGAAGTCTCTACAAAAGGTGAAAAAGCAGAAAAAGCCAAAATGGATGACGGAAGAAACTCTGAAAATTGCCCAGAAACGCAGAGAAGCTAAAGCCAGAGGAGAAAGAAAGACAATAACAGAACTCAACAGAGATTTCCAATGTGCAGCAAGACAGGACAAGGAAAAGTACTATAACGACGCATGCAAGGAAAAAGAAGCAGAAACTATTAGAGGAAGAACAAGATCAGCTTTCCTAAAGCTACGAGAGTTAAATAAAAAGTTCCAGCCTCAAATTGGAATGTTACAAGATGCTCAAGGTTCTATATTGAATGATGCTGAGAAGATCAAGAAAAGGTGGAAGGAATATACAGAGTTTTTATATGATAAAGATCAAGTGGACCAGCAGCCGTTTCAAACTGTACCTTATGATCGGGAACCATTGGTGATGAAAGAAGAAGTTAAAGCAGCATTGAAAGCCTTATCAAAGAACAAAGCACCAGGCATTGATAGCATTCCCATAGACGTATTACAGCAATCTGATGCAGCTGTTATCATACTTACAAGGCTCTGCCAAGAAATATGGAAGACAACATCATGGCCAACTGACTGGAAAAGATCTGTGTTTATACCAATACTAAAGAAAGGTGATCCAACTGAATGTGGGAATTATCGCACAATCGCTCTGATCCCACATGCCAGTAAGATTCTACTGAAGATTATTCAAAAGAGACTACAACCATACCTGGAACAAGAACTACCTGAAGTGCAAGCAGGGTTCAGGAAAGGGCGAGGAACGAGAGACATCATTGCGGATGTGAGATGGATCCTTGAAAAGACTAAAGAATGCCAAAAGGATATCTATTTGTGCTTTATCGACTATAGCAAGGCTTTTGACTGTGTAAACCATGAGAAACTCTGGGCCACATTAAGAAGCATGGGTATACCAGAACACTTGATTGTACTCTTGCACAATCTGTACATTGATCAAAAAGCAACAGTTCGAACGGAACAAGGAGAAACAGAATGGTTTAAAATAAGCAAAGTTGTAAGACAAGGCTGCATACTTTCCCCCTACCTGTTTAATTTATAAGCAGAACAAATCATCAGAGAAGCAGGATTGTATGGAAACAACAGAGGTGTGAAGATTGGTGGAAGACTCATCAACAGCCTTCGCTATGCTGATGATACCACATTACTGGCTGAAAGTGAAGATGATCTGAAACATTTGCTCCTCACAATCAAAGGACATAGTCTCAAAATGGGCCTGCACCTTAATGTAAAGAAGACAAAGATCATGACAACTGGCATAATCAAAAGGTTCATCATTGAAGGAGAAGACATTGAAATTGTGAACAATTTCAACCTACTTGGATCAACTATCAGTAAAGAAGCAACAAGCAGTCAAGAAATCAGATGACGCATTGCTCTTGGCAGAATGGCTATGAAAGACCTAGATATGATTCTCAAGAGATGTCTCTCTCCATACAAAGATTCGACTTGTTCAAGCCATGGTATTTTCAATAACATCATATGGATGTGAAAGCTGGACAGTGAAAAAGATAGACAGGAAGAAAATTGATGCCTTTGAATTATGGTGCTGGCGGCAAATGCTGTGCATACCATGGACTTCCCAAAGAACAAACCAGTCGGTTACTAGATGAAATCAAACCTAAGCTTTCTTTAGAAGCTCAGATGACAAGACTTCGACTTTCATACTTTGGACACATCATGCGAAGAGAGAGATCATTATAGAAAGACATCATGCTTGGCAAGATAGAAGGTCAACGCAAAAGAGGAAGGGCAGCAATGAGATGGATCGATACAATAACAGCAGCTACGGGTACCCGTCTGTCAACAATGAGCCGCCTGACTGAAGACCGAACACAATTTAGGATAGCTATCCAGAGAGTCGCCATGAGTCGACTCCGACTCGACGGCACTTAACAACAACATAATAAAATATTTCATCATAAGAAATTTAGGTTACTATAAGAGTTTCATAAATATCAATTATCATATATTAAATCACATGTATAAATTAGCTCATGGACCCATAAAATTCAGAATTAATTAAAAAAATATTGAATATACAAAAACAAAATGACCCAAGATCATTTATATATTTAATAGAATACCTACAGTATCTGTACATATTAGTTATGGGGTCAATTTTCAAAATGTCAGATACAGTATTCAAATGCTATGGTTATGGATGTGGCTCTTAAATATCAATGGGATGTTCAGCGGCAGTACCTAGATAGGAGCTGCTGTTGAATATGAGGACTGAGTGGCGTTAACAGAATATAAGAACATAAGAACATAAGATATGCCATAGTACTGGGTCAGACCAAGATCCATCAATCCCAGTATCCTGTTTCCAACAATGGCCAATCTAGGTCATAAGTACCTAGCAGTCTCCCCAAAAGACACAGGTTCTTCAATGCTTGTATTGGGTCAAGCAGTGATATTCTGGTTCCCTTTTAATGGTTTATGGATCTTTCCTCTAGGAACTTGTCCTAACCTTTTTTTAAACCCTGCTACACAAACAGCTTTTACTACATCCTCCAGAAAAAATTCCAGAGTTTGATTACATGTTGAGTGAAAAAAATATTTTCTCTTATTAGTCTTAAATAGGTTACCCTGCAGCTTCATTGCATGTCCCCTAGTCTTTTTATATTCTGATGACGTAAACAATTGATCTACCTTTATCCATTCCATTCCATTCATTAATTTATAGACCTCTATCATATCTCCCCTCAGCCATCTCTTTTGCAGGTTCAAGAGCCCTAACCTTTTTAGCCTCTCTTCATAGGAGTATCCTTCCATCCCCTTAACCATTTTGGTGGCTCTTCTCTGTTCCTTTTCTAATAACGCTATATCCTTTTTAAGATACGGCGACCAGAATTGCACACAATATTCAAGGTGTGGTCTCATCATGGAATTATACAGAGGCTTTATAATATTCTTTGTTTTATTTTCCATTCCTTTCCTTATGATACCTAGCATTCTATTTGCTCTCATGGCCACCACTGCACACTGGGTAGAGGGTTCAAACATGTTATCCACAATGACGCCTAAATCATTTTCCTGGGTGGTAGTTCCTAATGTGGAACCTTGCATCGTGCAACCATAGTCTGGATTGTTCTGTCCTAGGTGCATAACTTTGCACTTGTAAATTTCATCTGCCATTTGGATGCCCAGTCATCCAATTTATCAAGATCCTTTTGCAATTTTCCACAGTCCTTTTGGGTTTTAACAACTTTAAATAGCTTTGTGTCATCTGCAAATTTGATAACTGATAGGGGAAAATTAGATGTAAAGTCTGTGTGTACAGGAGGACTAGGAGGCCCGCAGGGGAAAATGGGAATCCTGTACATATCTATATATGGAAAGGAATGTGCTGTGCTAAGACAAATTGATTGTTCTACAAGGAAACGACTAACATCTGTGAAGTTACTGATAAGCTGTGGTGGGCCTCAGGGGATGAGTTGATGACGTATATATATGTGTCTGTTAATGTATAAAAGACAGACAGCCCCTCTAACCTGTGGAATAAACTTACATACTACTTATATGCGAGTGTGTGTGTGTGTTTGTTTCCCTGGAATTCCAGACAGAGAAGGTAAGGTGGTTCCCCGGCTGAGGCAGACGGCGTCCCAAAGGGGTAAGTGGTATATAGTGCTGGGAAAGGAATTACCCACACTTACAATTTGGTGTCTGAAGTGGGATTTCCCTGTTGCACTGCGATTTCTCGACTTCCTAAATTGACGTAGCTTTGGTAGCTTGTCTCGGGAATGCGCTTTGGTAGCGCTATGGATAACGGGGACGTCCCGCTGGGTCCATGGTAATACCCTTTTCCTTCTCTGTGGCTTGTGTGATTGTGTGAGCTTGGCAAGATGCCCCTGCCTCAGCCTGAAGCGATAACACTAGTGATGGTTGTTGGCAGAAAGCAAGTGGCCAAGCGTGCGATTCTTGGATATTAATTAGAGGATGGGGGGGGGGGTCCCAAGGTAAAGGGACCGCTCCAGAATCCGCGGGAGCGCGTGCGCAGCCAAATGTTGTGATAAGGTTTAAAACTGCAGCTGAGAAGGCATTCTATTCTCGGCATACCCCGGTCCCTCCCGGCGTACCCCCGGTTGATAGGGAGACGCCGAAGGAATAAGTAGACAGAGTGGCTGGGGGTTATTATACTAATCCCTGGGTGGATAATATGGCGGGTTGGACAGAAGGTTTACATAGCTCAAATCCTTTTCCCAGGGAGGATAGCTTCTCTGCCTGGCATTTAGATATGATTTGGGGATTGTGTCAGGGGGATAAGAAAGCTTTTCCCTTTTATTCCGGAGACCCAAAATGGCCAAAATCTTATATGAAGGAATGTGGTATTGTATGGATACAACTGGCTCCTTAGTATAATGGTCAGTACCTACCAGTGCTTGACTCGCTCCAGGAACTGCCTCCGAAATCACCCCAACCCCAGGTGTCCTCCTCCCGGGTCCCCATGGACCCTCAGCCGTATCAGCCCATTTACCCCTCCCTGGTTGGATTGGCTGCCGTTGTAAAGCCAGCCAGAGACTCTGATTCATTAGAGGACATTGTTCTGGCGGTGGCTGCTTCTACCGCGCACCCCCTGGTAGTTATGGCGGGGCGTGCCCCCACCCACCGGGAATTACCTATAGATAAATTGTTTCATCAGATATGTACCACTTATGAGGCTGTGCGTGGCAAGGTGGAGGAGCCTGCCAGTTTGCCTTCACTGCCGCCCGCTGCCTGGCTACCTTCTCCTGCCCTACCTTCTCACTCAAGCCCATGCTTGACCGAATCTGGGCCCGCCCCTGCTGGTCCGAACGTGCCCATGGAAAACATGTATTGCCAATTGTGTAAGACATCTCCGGAGGTCTCTACTGGGAGTTTGGGGACACAAGCGGGGGCCGGAGGGTCCGCTGCCCCTTCCCCTTCCATCCCTTTTGCCCCACCGGAGTCCCTTATTACCCCCCTAATTCCCCCCTTCCGATGCCTTCATCCGAAGATCGGGGGGGGGACAGGAACAGAGTAGGACTAGGGCTCATAGAGATGGGCTTAGCCCTCATAACCCCTTTCATAAGGGGGATTCAAATGACGTGAGAACTTCTAACAGTGATAGAGTGACAGGAGACCCTGCCTCTAAGGTCCATATATACACCCAGTATCCTTTTTTAACTATTGGTAACCAGCTTGATGTTAATCCCCTGGATCCCGCCATCCTTTCTTCTATTTTACAGCATGCCCCAAACCCCCTGAAAACGCCAGCTGCCACTGTGCACTACTTGCAACGTATGACTCGTGGTTTGCAGTGCACGGTGCAGGACTACCGCCTCATTATTGAGGGTGCCCTGTGGTATGATGAAGAAAGCCCATTTGATTTTTCTAGAGTTAAGTGACTGGAGAATCCTTATGAGATGCCGGATGATTCTAATTACCCCCTCTGATATCCCGAGATAATAAAAAAGATGTGGGACGAAGTGTTAGAAGAGTTTGAGCATTTATTTGGGGCAAAACAGAATCTTGCTGCGTCTATTGCATGCGTGCAGGAACCAGGGGAAGGAGTTTCACAGTTTGTGCGAAGGTTTCGTAAGTGTTGGAAGGAGGAGGCAGGTTTATCACAGGAAGGCCTGATGGCTTCGATGTATATTCAGACACTGTTTTGGGCTATGTGCCCCGAAGTGACTGTAGCATGTAAGCCAGGGGTTCTCAACCCGTAAGCGAATGATAGATGCTTGGTTTAGCATGACTCCGGCAGAATTGGAGAAGGTAATACTAACGAAGGAAGCGGAGGGATGCTTTGCAGATATGGATGTTAAGAAAGGTAAAATTTCTCATGCTTGGCAGCAGGATATTGGTTGCCAGTAATCCTACCCTGGGGGATATCAACTCCTGGGGCCTCAGTGGTCGCAATCTCGTGGGTGGAGGGGACAGCGGGGCTGTTTTTGAGGTGGGCGGGGTGGTGGAAGAGGAATAGGGCAGGGAATATCTAGGAATCAGATTTGTTTTCATTCTAAGCAACAAGGACATTGGAAAAATGAGTGCCCTTATGTGGCAGGTAGTGGCCCCGGGCTGACTCAGGGGGGGTGGGCTTTGCCCCTTCCCGCGATGCCATCGGCAGCACTCCCTCCCCCATCTAGTAGCCCTGCAACCCCTGTTATCCCTATTACATGGCAACAGCCCCCGCAACGCCCATAGGGCTGCCCTGAGGCAACGGTTCCGATCTGGGTTCAGTTAACGGGTGGATGGAAGGAACCCCCTTGTTGTAAATTGTGCATTAATGACCAGCAAGTCTTCTTTGTAATTGATATGGGAGCGACTTGCTCTACATTGCATGCTTCTGTTTGTAGGGAACCCTTAACGCCAGGTCCTGCCTCAGTTGGGATAAATGGAACCTCTACCCCCACATGGATTATACTCCCGTTGTCTGTCTCCACGCTTGGTAATAATACTGTTCTGTTTACACATTCATTTACAATTATTCCCTCTTGTCCAGTGAGTCTCTTGAGGCGGGACCTGTTGTGTCGCTTAGAAGCACTAACTATTAGTAATTCAGATGGCTCTTTTGCCTTGCACTCTCCTTTTTTATTAAATATGATTTCTACAGAGGCGCATAGGTTGTCTAAGGTTCCTCCTAAACTCTGGGCCACCTCCCCAACTGACGCCGGGCTGGTCCCCTGTACGCTGTACGTGGCACGTTTGAAGGATCCTCAAGCTGTTGTTTGTATCCGACAGTACTCTTTGTCTGGCCCTAAGGAAATTGCTTTGCAGTCCATGATCCAGGATTTTGTCGCAGCAGGTATTGTAGTTCCTACTGTTTCTCCTTATAATACTACCCTGAATCCCGTCCCTAAGGGGGATGGGTTCTGTTTTACCCAGGATTTATGAGCCTTAAATCAGCTTGTTGTCCCACTGGCACCGGTGATGCCCGATATTTCTGGGCTACTTACTCTGATTCCTACAGAAGCCAAATGCTTTACGGTTATTGATTTAGCTAATGCCTTTTTTAGTGTACCCCTGGATCCTATCACGCAGCCTCTTATGGCTTTCACACATGCAAGCAAACAATATACCTGGACTCGCCTGCCGCAGGGATACATTGATTCCCCAGCGGTGTATTCTCTTGTTCTTAAGGCATCAATTGAAATGTGGGATCTGCCTTGTTCCTCCACCCTTCTCCAGTATATGGACGATTTGTTGTTATGTTCGAAAACAATCACAGAATGTGAAAACGATTCTGTATCCTTGCTCTGCCTTTTAGCCTCCCATGGACATAAGGCTTCTTTAAAAAAGCTCCAGTGGTGTTGTGAGCATGTTACCTACTTGGGGTTTGTGCTGTCTCCCGGAAATCGGGTGCTTTCTCCCGCCCGAGTACAGGCAATTATAAAATTATCTCCTCCAACAACAGTGACAAAATGCTGGCTTTCCTTGGATTAGTATCCTTCTGTTGCGCTTGGATCCCGGACTGTGCTTTTTGGGATTCCATATTGCGAAGGGCTACTTTGCAGTTACCAGGCTCTGCATCTATTGAATGGACTGAAGAAATGCTTTCTGCATTTGCTATTTTGAAAAAGCTGCTTATCTCGGCTCCTACACTTGGACTACCCGACTATGAGAAAATGTTTTACTTATATGTAAGGGAAGAGGGAGGAACTATGGCAGCTATTTTGGCTCAAGACCATGGGGGGGGGGGGGGTTGGGGGGAATGCGCCCAGTCGCATATTTATCAAAAAAATTGCCCCTCCAGGTACAGGGTATGCCTGCATGTTTGCGAGCCCTGGCGGCTTCGGCTATTGCCTTACAAATGACTATCCCGATTACTCTGTCTCATGAGACTATTCTGTTTTCTACCCACTCTGTTTTGAATGTGTTAAATAACCTCACTACGCAACACATGACAGCCCAGTGCCTTAGTGGGTATGAGGTAGTTTTAACAACTACTGAAGGATTGTCGGTTAAACAGCAGTCCGCTGCCTTTACCCCAATGCTGGCCTTGCAGGCCTTAATGCGCCCAGTAGATGATTCCGAGTTGCCCCAAGAAAAACATGATTGCTTAAAGTTGATTAACTTTGAGACGTCAGTACATCCCGACTTGTCCTCCTTCCCGTTCCCAGATGCTCCACTTATATTTGTGGATGGGAGCTGTGTTCGTCCCGCAGACAATGCCTACATTGCTTCTTATGCCATTGTAGAACTCCCAAATATTTTGCATGAAGCCCAGTTATTACCTTATGGTTCTGCACAAGCTGCAGAATTGGTAGCGCTTACTAGAGCCTGTGAATTATTTGCTGATAAACGTGTTAACATTTATACAGATTCCAGGTATGCCTTTGGGGTGGTGCATGATTTTGGTCTCTTATGGGGACGTAGGGGCTGGAAAATGGCAGACGGTAAACCAATTTTTCCTGCACAATTGGTTAATGAACTGCTGGTCGCCTTATGTAAACCCAAAGAAGTCACCGTTATTAAATGTACCGCACACAGATATAACACTTCTATTGCCTCTCAAGGTAATGCCTTAGCTGATCTTGCAGCCAAACAGTGTGCACAAGCCCAAATTGAACTTTTACGTAGTAATAATATCTCTCAGGGCATGCCGACCGTTTCTTATTATTTGTCTGATCCTCCATTGTCTGAATATTATGTTTCCCCTCCTGAGCATTCTTTTCCTCTGCACCACTTGCAGGCTGCTGCAGATCCCGAGGATATTATGTATTGGGAACAGCATAATATGAGTTCAAATTCAGCACAGATTTGGCAGGAAAAAGGGGGGGGGGGCGAAGAGGGCTACCGAAAGCAGCAGCCCCTCTCTTAATTGGTCAAGTACATGGGTAGGGCATAAAAACAGGAAGATGGTTCTTAAGGAGTTACAAGAAATATTTGTTTGCAGAGATTTGCCTCATTTAGTGGAATCACAACTGAGTCAATGCTTAGTATGTGCTAGCAATAATGTTCAGCAGGGAAAAGCAATAGGACAATTGCAACATTTACCCCCACCCGTTTCAGGCCCTACAAGTAGATTTCACATGTATGCAAAGATCGATAGGGGGTTATAAGTATTTGTTGGTCATTGTTGATAGGTTTTCCAAGTGGCCAGAGGCTTTTCCACGACTAAGGAAGATGCTAGAACAGTAGCAAAAATTCTCTGTAAGGAAGTTATTCCCCGTTTTGGGTGTCCCCTTTCTATAGATTCTGATCAGGTACCAGCGTTCACCTCTAAGGTGTTACAACAGATTACTCAGATGTTTGCCATTGATTGGAAATTTCATGTGCCATATCACCCACAGTCATCAGGGATAGTAGAATGAATGAATCAAACAATTAAAGAAAAATTTAAAAAGGCTACACAACACGCCCCAGGAAGGTGGCCAGTGTATTTACCGGCTGTATTGGCAGAGATTAGGCTAACCCCCGGGGAATCTGGATTCTCTCCTTTTGAAATTCTGATGGGACGACCCTTACCCTTACCCTGGAAATGGCCCGAGGGAACGGTGATGATTGCAGATGACTTGTTGCTGGCACAGGAAGAATATGCTACACAGCTAGCTAAATATTTGTGCACGGTGTCTGAACAAGTGTACAATGCTTTCCCTTTTCCTTCTACAGAACCAACGCACCCGTTCCGCCCGAGAGACCGTGTGCTGGTAAAGCTGTTTCATAAGAAGGGCCAGTGGGACCCGCCGTTTGGAGATCTGGAGGAGATTATTGCAGTTACTCCCACAGCCGTGCTGACTGATAAGCATCCGACCTGGGTACACGCCTCACACGTCAAGAGTGCACTGGAGGATTCCTGGAAGATGCTTGACTCGTCCCAGCCATGAAGTCTGCCTGGCTGGCCCTTTCTTGTTTATTATTGATCTCAGTTGTCATTGTGCTGACTACATACTATTTTACAAATGAAAGACCTTGGACGCAGGCACATTGGACAGAGAACAATGCAACTTGTATTCAGGTATCTCTAAATAGTTCTCGCCGGACTAAGCGAGAACTCCTCTCTCCGGATTTGTGGAAATCCTCTGTTTTGGAGATTGTTAGTTTGATGAACTTAACTGACTGCATTATCTGTACTCCTTTACCAAAGGGTGTGGCATATGCTCCAGTACATGTTTCAAAGGTTCCCTTAAATGAGTATGCGGGACAACTTGCTTGTGTAGATAATAATAAATTTTCTGCCAGTTGTTATGAATCTTTTAATTGTTCCCAGATGTGGTATATGATGAATATGATACATGATCCTTTGCGTGTATATGCTGACCCAAATATGATATTTGATCTATGTTTGATAACAAATGAATCCATTGCTTTTTCACACAGGTGTATCCTGTCGTATAATGTGTTTAATGGGTCTTTTCATTTTATTAATAATTCAGTCATGATAAATTGGTATAATCAATCCGGTAATATGGACCCCTCCAATATGAAAAATGATTGGAGAAATATTACAAAGAGCCCGGTAGTATTTAACAGATCTGACTTCCGCTGGTATGTGGGAGTTGGTCCCATTTACCATGATGGTTCAGCTGTAGTGACGCAGGGGTCACAAAATGAATCCCCATACATGTCATGCTATCTACCAATATCCAGTTTAGGAAAGAATCTCATCTCATCCACTGTGGGAAGTTCTTTTGTGAAGTGGTTTGATGGGCATATGAGTCGCATATGGACCACTGGCACAGACCTCTTCGCTGTGGTGGATCATTATTGGTTGTGTGGGGAGATGATTTATCAACAAATTAATACGTCTTTGCTACCTTGTGCGTTAGTTAAAATAACTCCTTATTCGGCTCTAATACCTTTGAATGTGACCCATGGTAAAAGAAAGAAAAGGAATGCAAATCTTTGGTCACCTGATAATCCTGAAGATGAGGCTATTCAAGCTTCGAATCAATATATTAATACTACTTATCCTTTGACCAAAGTTCGCTTGGATGCCCTCAGCTATACTTCTTGTATCCCAGTTTTCCAAACCCCCACTATCACCACTGAATTAGGTATGGCAATTCGAAGATTACAATGCTTGTTACATATACAAATGAGGTCAGTAACAGAATCCATTTCTAAACTTGCCGAATCCTTGGAACAGAATACTCAAATGACTTTACAAAATCGTAGAGCTTTAGATCTCTTACTAGCAGCTGAAGGCGGGGCTTGTACCTTTTTAAATGAAACTAATTGTTGTACTGTTATAGCAAATCATACGATTTTTGTTTTAGATGCCATGAAAAAGATTAAGACCTTATCTGATTTGAATATGGCCGAATTCAAGGGCGGTATTGATTTTGGTAACATATGGGGTGATGTTGTAAAATGGTTTGGCGGGTTGGGGGTTGGTCTCAAAGGGCTGATTATTGCCCTATTGAGCGATTTTATAATCCTTGTTCTTTTTTTGTTGTATATTTTCATTTGTCCTTGGCTGTTGTCGGAAGGCCCTGCAGAGCTCAACCATTTTTATGTACTCTTATACACCTGTTTCCACGGTGGCTGATGTACCTGAGCATGCCACCACCGACCTCCAGTTAATAATGTCTGCTTAACTTTCCTTCAGAAGACTGTTCAGTTGTTCATATAGTGGGCCTATGCAGGCCCAAAGGGGGGATTGATAGGGGAAAATAAGACTTAAAGTGTGTGTGTACAGGAGTACTAGGAGGCCCGCAGGGGAAAATGGCAATCCTGTGCATATCTATATATGGAAAGGAATGTGCTGTGCTAAGACAAATTGATTGTTCTGCAAGGAAACAACTAACATCTGTGAAGTTACTGATAAGCTGTGGTGGGCCTCAGGGGATAAGTTGATGACGTATGTATATGTTTCTGTTAATGTATAAAAGACAGACAGCCCCTCTAACCTGTGGAATAAGCTTACATACTACTTATATGCGAGTGTGTCTGAGTGTTTGTTCCCCTGGAATTCCAGACAGAGAAGGTAAGGTGGTTCCCCGGCTGAGGCAGCCGGCGTCCCGAAGGGGTAAGTGATATATAGTGCTGGGAAAGGAGTAACCCACACTTACAATAACCTCACTCATTATTCCTTTTTCCAGGTCATTTATGAATATGTCAAAAAGAGCAGACCCAGCACAGATCTCTGGGGTGCTCCACTATTCACCTTTTTCCATTGGAAAAATTGGCCATTTAGCCCTACCCTCTGCTTCCTATCTTTTAACCAGTTCCTGATCCACAATAGTACACTGCCTCCTATCTCATGACTTTTTAGTTTTGCCAAAAGTCTCTGATGAGGGACATTGTCAAAGTCCAGTTACACTATATCAACCGACTCACCTTTGTCTACCTGTTTATTCACACCTTCAAAAAAAATAACATAAATAAAGAATTCATTCAGTCTCTCCACTATAGCCTTGTCCCCTCTTAGTGCCTCTTTTACCCCTCTATCATCTAATGGTCCAACTGACTCAGAAGTTTTTTGGCTATGAATATACTTGAAAAAGCCTTTATTGCGCGTTTTGCTTCCAAAGCCTGTTTCTTCTCAAATTCTCTCTTTGCCTGACTTATCAATGCCTTGCATTTAACTTGCCACGTCGTTTGGCTCTTTTTTCCATTTCCTGAAAGATGCTTTTTTGGCAACAACAGCCTCTCTGACCTGACCTTTAAACCATGCTGGCAGTTTTTTGGACTTCCTTCCACATTTCTTAAAGCGTGGAATACAGCTGGTCTGGGCTTCCAGATAGTATTTTTAAACAACACCCAAGCTTGATGTAAGTCTTTAACCTTTGCAACTGCTCCTTTTTCTTTTTTCTTAACTATTTTCCTCATTTTATCATAGTCTCCATTTTGAAAGTTAAAAGGTAGTACTGTGGATTTCTTTATCATCCCTCCTCCATTAATTAAATCAAACACAATCATGCTATGATCACTATTGCCAAGTGTCCCCAACACCCTTATCTCTTGCACCAGATCTGGTGTTCCACTAAGGACTAAGTCCAAAATGGCTTCCCCTCTGGTCGGTTCATGAACCAGCTGCTCCAAGAAGCAGTCATTTATTTCATCTAGAAACTTTATTTCCCTAGCATGTCCTGGCGTGGCACTGACCCAATCAATACCGGGGTAATTGAAATCACCCATTATTATTACTGTGCTGTAACTTTTGTTAGCTTCCATGATTTCTTTGAACATTTCATCATCCATTTGTTCATTCTGGCCAGACGGTCGATAGTACACCCCCACTGCCATTGCCTTCCCCTTTTTACATGGAATTTCAATCCATAGAGATTCTAATGTGAATTTTGTTTCCTGCAAAACTTTAATCCTTTGTGACTCAATGCCCTCTCTAACATAGAGCGCAACCCCTAGTACCCAGGTATCACAGTGTCCCACTGGTTGACCTCCTTCCACCATGTCTCTGAGATACCAATCATATCTACAGTTACTTCTCATTTAGTGCTATATATTCTAACTTTCCCATCTTATTTTTTATACTTCTAGCATTTGAATACAAGCATTTTAGAGACTGCATTTTATTCATATTAATCTGGTTATTGGAAGAGAGGGGTAATTTGGAATCTTTAAGCTCTGTCTGCTCTGTACTCAAGGGCATTTGGGCTACCTTTGTCTTTATTGGAGCCTCTCTACTGACGTGCCCTAACTTCATTTTTTTGGTAGTATCCTTCAAGGATACATTGTTCCGAACCATGCACTCTTGGGCGACTGTTGGCTTTCCCCTATTATCTAGTTTAAAAGCTGCTTTCTCTCCTTTTTAAAGGTTAATGCCAGCAGTCTGGTTCCATCCCTTTGGAAGAGCCCCTCCTTTCCCTAGAATGTTCCTTAGTTCCTATCAATTCCAAAACCCTCATCCTTGCACCATTGTCTCATTCACACATTGATACTCCGGAGCTTTGCCTGCCTTTTGGGTCCTGTGCATGGAACAGGAAGCATTTCGGGAACACTACCCAAATTTCTGGTTTTCAACTTCCTACCTAAAAGCCTAAATTTTGCCTCCAGAACTTCCCTACCACATTTTCCTATGTCATTGGTACCGACATGTACCAAGACAGCAGACTCCTCCCCAGCACTATCTAACTTGTCTAAGTGGCGCGTGAGGTCCGCTACCTTTGCACCAGGCAGGCATGTTACCAGGCGATACTCATGTCCACCAGCCACCCAGCTATCTACATGCCTAATGATCGAATCACCAAATATACCGGCTGTCCTAACCCTTCCCTCTTGGGCACATGGCCCTGGAGAAACTTCCTCGGTGTGAGAGGGTTTTACATCACCTGGATGACAAATCCTAGCTATAGGATAACTTCCTGCCACACCAGGGTGATGCTCTCCTGTCACGTGACCTCTCTCCTCCATGGCAACAGGGATGCTGCCAGACTGGAAGTGGGACTTCAGGACTATATCCCTGTAGGTCTCATCTATTTACCTCTCTGTCTTCCTTATGTCTTCCAAGTCTGCTACTCTTGCCTCCTGAGATCGGACTTGTTCCCTGAGAGCAAAGAGCTCCTTGCATCTTGTGCACACGTAAGACCCCTTACCAACTGGGAGAAAATCATATATGTGACACTCAATGCAAAAGACTGGAAAGCCCCCAGCTTGCTGCTGGACTGCTGTCTGAATCTTAGTTTTAAAGTTGTGTTTAGATATTTAATTTCTTTCCCTACAAAGGTTGCTGGGGATACTTATACTAATAAAACTATACCTAATACGTTTAATGTACTTTGTTCACCTGAAGTTTAATTAATCTCAGGTCCTTAATGTATGCTGATGAGAATAAACAGCTGCACCTGAGAGTGAATGTGGCACCTCCTTCCCTTTAAGAGGTTTAAGCACCTACAAAGCTACGATTATCCCAAGGGTGGGTGGGTGTTGGGGAGGGAGGGAAAGAAGACTTATTAAAAGCTGGCTGTTACACAGTATCCTGTCCTGTGCTTCTAATGTAATCTGTAACCAATCTCCAGGGGGAGTCCTACAGCCCTTGCTTTGATAGAGGGAGTCTTGGGTTCTAAATTTAAGCAGAACGCTCTCTTCTGTGTTTTAAATTTAAACTGAAAGCTCTTTGCTGCTACTAGGCCCTGACTGAGTATTAAATTTAAACTGGACGTTTTCTGCTGGGTTCTAAATTTAACAAGAAAGCTCCCTTCTGTGTTTTAAATTTAAATTGAAAGCTCTTTGCTGCTACTAGGCCCTGACTGATTTCACAAAATACACTAGGTTCACAGATTAATCAGCTTTAATCTAAAATATTCCTTTTCCCCCAAGATTTAGAAAAATTCCCAGAGGTAAATACTTGCTGTACAATTGCAGATCTCTCTCCAGAAGTAGCAGTCTCCTTTTGTAGTCCTTCTCTAGGATTAATGGTGGCCTTATCCGATTAGTGTCGATTTTCAGCCATTATTTATCCAAATTAGGCAGCTTTTCCATTGGCTTAAATTGGGCAGATTAGTGCCAGCTGAATATCGAGATAAATGGATAAAGTCACCATTTATCTGGTTAGTGTTGACAGCACCCTCATCCTTCTAAAATATTGGTATATACTTTGTTGGTGAGTTGCACCTATCAATGTTGCCCTGTTAGCAAGTTTCTCTCTGAATGTACAGCAAAACCTGCAAGAAGAATGGCATAAAGATTATTAATAATCTGAAAGACACTGTGCTATGAATTACTTATGCACCACAACCTTATAAATACAAAACAGAGATGATTCCTCTTCATCCTAGGCAGTGGCATTCCTAGCCCCCACTGTGATACACCCCTCATCCCCAGCTGGGCCCATGGGGTCAGCACGGCAAACTTACCATTAAGATGACTTCTGTGGTGCTTCATGCTCCAGGGCCAGATGCTTGTCTCTCTCAGCTGAACTCTCGCAATTCATGAGACTTCTGAACTCTCACAATTCATGAGACTTCGACTGGGAGAGATGAGTTGCTGGCCCTGGAATGTGAGGCACTACGGCAAGCCAGTTTAAAAGTAAATTTGCCGTGCTGCTTCCATGGGCCTGTGGGGGATGCACCCACTCCCAGCCAGCACCCAGGGCAGGCTGCACCTATCGCCCCGCCCTTGGTACGCCACTGATCCTAAGAATTACTTTAGATGAAAATAACCAGCCACTAAGTTTAATTAATAATAATTATCATTAGGATTGGTACATGAAGACAGTGGAAATATATTAAAAGCCTAGTTGGAGTTCCAGCCCAATCTAAGTCCTTTATAGGCATTTAAACCTATCCCTGACACAGCCAGGTCTTATCTGCGCCAACTATGAAAATCCACAGAGGCCAGTCATCATTTTTCATTAGGCTATCCTCTCTTGCAACTTCTGGCAATTCTCCTCATCTTCTTTTTATTGAAAGCTTTGGAACATTAGAACTTAAGAACATAAGATATGCCATAAGAAGATAAGTACATAAATGCCATACTGGGTCAGGCCAAAGGTCCATCAAACCTAGCATCCTGCTTCCAACAGTGGCCAATCCAGATCACAAGTACTTTCAAGTTCCCAAAAGGTATGCAGATTCCATGCTGCTTGTCCCAGGGGTAAGCAATAGATTTCCCTAGTCCACCTTAACAATGATTTGTGGACTTTTCCTCCAGGAACTTGTTCAAACCTCCAGTTACACTAACAGCTTTTACTACATCCTCCAGCAACGAATTCCAGAGTTTGATTATGCATTGAGTGAAAAAAATATTTTCTCCAATTAGTCTTAAATATGCTACATTGTAGATTCATTGACCCCTAGTCTTTTTACTTTTGGATGGGGTAAACAACCGATCTGTATTTACCTATTTGCACTCCTTTTATAGACCTCTATGATATCTGCCCCCAGCTGCCTCTTTTCCAATATAAGCAAAGGAAAATAGGCACTAACTACATTCATATAACAATACAAAGAAAAGGAATGAACTAATCCCATTAGTAATGCTACTCAAAGCTGTCTTCTGGGAGAGAAAAGACTATTTTTCAAGGAAAACTATAAAGTGAGGAGGAATAACAAAAGAGCCTCCTAACAGAAACCAGCAGATGGTTTCTGTTAGGAGGAGTGGAGGAGTAGCCTAGTGGTTAGAGCACTGGCTTGGGAACAAGAGACCAGGGTTCACATTCCCACTAGCACTTCTTGTGGCCTTGGGCAAGTCACTTAACCTTCCATTGCCCTAGAAATATCCAAGTTAACAATGCCCCTGTTTAATGTACATTGCCAAGTTTAAGTTACAATGTAAACCACTTTGACTGAAATGATAAAGCATTATAAATAAAAATACAAACTAATCGCACCTCTTCCATTTTCCCTAAGCAACCAAAGCAACATTTATTCCAGATTTGAAGCTCCAGAACTACATAACCATTCCCTAAAAGGGCATCAAACACTTATAGGGGAAACAGCAAAAAGGTTTCCTCATCTCATGTACCTTATACCTCAGGGTAAGAAATAATTTCTGCCTCGTGTAGCTCAAACCACATCTAGAAATATCTGAATTATTGTCCACCAAATGTACGATCTTTCTTTTGAAAATAAGTCTTCATAACGATGGTTTTATCTCTATCACTAGTGCGGTTACTAATTGGATGTTATGGTATGAGCAGTAGCAACATCCATTGTCCCTGCTAGATTGCAACAATTAGGTTACAGAAAATCCTAAAATTTTCCAGAGCAGGGGAGGTTCATGCTGCCAGTCATATCATACTGGGAGGAGACTCTTTAGAGAGGGAAAATCCAGGTTCACATATAAACCATTCTGTCTTTGGCACCCAGCTACTGCATGAGAAGGGAACAAAGGTGTCTGTCCTTTTGTGCAGGTATCTTTGGCACACAGCCGCTCATTCCATCCTGAGTGAGCAGAAGGCATCAGAGCAGCAGCACCAGAGAAGAGAGCAGTGGTTGATATCTGTGTAAAACCTGTCAGTGCCCCACTGTCTCAGAAGAAGAGCAGCGCTGCCTGGGTTAAGTGGAGAGTGGTTCTAAGAACTGTGCCAGCAACTCATCCGTCCAATCCATCAGAGCAATGAGCACTACAGAGCAGTTTCAGGATATCAGGAAGAAAGCAACCCAAGCGCTCATCATACACCAGTGACACCAGATCCAGGAGTGAGTCTATCATTATATTGGGGACCTGTGCCTGTATCACCACCAGCTTCAGGTACACTGGGAAAAGTACTAGAAACAAGCAAGATGGGCTCCCACTCAGGGAATCCAGGCTAAATAAGAAAGGTTCAGAAAAGGTGAAGAGTGGAGTAACTTTTCAGATTGTTGTCTGTATGTTGCACTGCATTGATATGCTCATGATTTAACTGATATTCATGTCTTACATATGGGAACTGTCCAGCCAAAGGGGCAGGCCATGATATATGAACACACATAAATTCCAGACCATGGGTGACCTAGCAGAATGAGCAATGTACCCATTTCCTGATGTATGCTCGTGGGCCAGTTATGGAATCATCTCATAATTTGCAGACCACAGTATGTACTTTAGATTCACATGAGGCTCCAATAGTTGTAACTAACTGTATGTTTACTTATGGAGGGATCACTGGTTCATGCCCAGACTGTGGTCATCATTTGGCAGGTGAGAGACCAGGGTGGTCATTTTTCCTCTGACATGGGCTGTGATCATATTGTATAGTATTCCTGCTTCAATGGTATATTTTTCACCCCACTTGCACATATAGACTCAATATGTGCAAATGGAGGCATCCTGATCCCAGGGCCAGCCCATACACTCGGCAAACTAGCCATGTGCCAGGGTCCACGGATCATGATAGCCAGCATGCCGGCCAATTCCTCCCTCCCTGCAAGTGTGGCACAGCAGCCGCTTCAGTGCTGCAGGTGGCCTTATTGAAGTTTCACACATGCAGCTAGCCACACATGCTGCTCCTGCCCCCCTCCACCGGGGGATATGGGCAGGTGTACTGCTGCCTTAGAGCTCAGAAGGGAGGGATCACCATGTGCTCCGCTGTTCCTGCTGATGACATACTTAGTATCCCACTGACAGTGGCAACTGCAGCGTTGCACCTGATATGCAGGGCCGGGATACAGATTTCTTCTGCCGCAGGCTGCAGCTACTGCACCCGCCACCCCTACCCTCACACAATGCTGACATGGCAGCATGGTGGCAGTGGGGGTGGCACAACTCCTTTTTGACTGCGGCAGCATATATGTGCACTGGCAAGGTCACTGCAGAGTCATACCAGACATCATAGATGTACTCCCTAGGCATCTGCCTTGTCAGCCTACTGGACCAGCCAGCCTCACTGCATCACTCACGTGACATCTCCTTTGCTAATTTGGCACCAACAACATAGTACCCTTTATTAATAGTGCACCATGCTGTTACTGCCAATGGAGCACTACTATCACTGAGGCACTACTCATCACCCGAAACGCCAGCTTCACGCCCCTACCCTCCATCAAGGTCAACAACACAACAATACCATTAAAACCAGAAGTGAAATACCTCGGAGTGACGCTCCGAGTGATGCTCCGGACCACTCATACAACCCGACATCAGCACAAGATCAAGGAGGAGAGGCATCTCTGACACCATCAACACACCAAAAGACTTCACCAAGGTTCGCAAGAACACTGCAAGAAGAGCACTATTGATGGCAGCACCTGCAATATGGAACGCCCTCCCTGATGAACTACGTTCAACAGAAGACATCAAGGACTTTCGAAAACAACTCAAGACAACGCTCTTTATTGAGCACTATGGCGAGAGCACATAATGGTGCCCGACAGCTCCCGGACTAATACCAGCCCCTCCCCCCACCCTTTTTCCTTGTACATAACATTGTATAAAAGATGATGCTGTAAATAAACCACCTCCAATCAATGCCAACTTACACACACACACACACACACACACACACACTCACTGCATGATAACCCAAATGTCATTATAAGACGATTGGTTGCTGTGTACACCGCCTTGATTAAAGGAGAAGGCGGGATATAAATACTTTTAAATAACTAACTAAATAAATAAATCACTAATTTGAGAACTACAGTGGGTGGAGCACATTGCAGACATTAATATAGGCTCTCTTCTCTCAGAAATAGCCCTTACTGCAAACTTTCAGATGGTTTTAGGGTTTTCAGTGCCGGGAGTTCTAATGCACAGTAACATAAACCGGCATTAAAGGGGCACATGCTATCCCTGCCCTGTCTCGGCCCCATTAATGCCCACTCTCCACTTCCTTTTACCTTAACATTACTTGCCCAGCTTCCGCACGTTAATCCAGCATTATAAGCGCTTTCCGTGGTGTTAACCACTCAAGGGTACTAATAGCACCTATTAACAGCACCTTTCCTTCCTTTAATGCTCCTTAGTAAACATACCTCTGTGTGTCTTTCATAGTAAAAGGGTAGTTCCACATTTCTTGTAGCTGACCAGAAGTCTTCACAGTGGCCATTTATTTCCTTAATTCTGAAATGAAGTTTAAGAGCTCCCTCCTTAATTTTAAGAAGGAACTACAAACATCCAAAATCCTTCCATCTTGTCTGTCCATCAGAGCTAAGAGTAAACTGGTTCTATGTTTTAGAATAGCATCAAGACATTGGCTAACAACACCTTGCAAGTCACCTGTTTGTATTATATTTTGGAAGGATACTAGGCCCTTGCCATAGCCTTCTTTGATAGGTTTTCATGTCTAATATTAATAAGCATAAATGGTAGAAATAGTTTTTAATTCTCATTTCTGTGTAGCTCTAACCTCATCTAAAATCCTGTTCCTCAAAGAACTGTCTTTTAGACGTCCACAAAGTTGTCAGCTTTAGCTATAAATGACAGGGACAAAACAAATAGATGCATGAATAAATCTTATCTTAAAACAAAGTTCCTAATAATCTAGGTGTTTGCCCTGTGGATAACTTCAGAGGCTTGGGAATACTACAGCTGAGCCCTATGCCAATCCACTAATTTATTCCATCCTCTATGCCTGGAAAGTATGTTAAGCTGTTTTCCCTTAACAACATCAACAGAACCTCGCTTTATCATCATAGTTAGGAACCACACAATCATTCTTGAGCATGGCATAATACTGAGTTTAGAAGAAGGCTGCAAAAAGAGTGGTATCAGCGCAGTAAGCTGCTGAACCAAGAGAATGGCAGGTTGCAGGAACAGGCACAGCAACAGATGCAGCAGTAGCAACAGTGGAACGAGTGGCCCAAGGCATAGTGAGAGGGGTGAAGCAGCACCAAAAGTTGCATCAGTACCCCAGGCATCATGAGAGAAGCAAAGCAGCTTCAGTTGTGGCATCAACACCACAAAACACACAAAGGCACATTTTAGAAAGGCCATTTATGGGGTGAGAAGATGTGGAAATGAAAATGTCTGCAAATCTATGCCAGCTTTAGGTTTGCACATTTGCACATGTGAGGCCAATGTAAAATGGACATATTTCCGCCCCTCAAAATGGACATGATCGTTAAAAATGGGCCTTGGAGAGAAGGGAGTTAAGAACGCGTGTGGATTGATATCCACAGGCAGTGGGAGGAGCCATTTCAGAATATACATGTGGGAAAAATCAATGGAGGAGACCTGGCAACTCACATGTGGAAGTATTGACATTTCACAATGCGATGTGTAAATGTCGGCACTTATGTGTATCTCAGACATTTTGCATACCTAGATGTGCAGCCATCTTAATCACCTACAGTATAACGGCTGCTATTTTCCCTAATTTTATTTTTTTTTGGGGGGGAGGGGGATAAACATTGGCGGATTAAAAAAGTGTATGGGGCGAAGGGTCAGCTGGACTGTTGGCCAGACAGTTCCCAAGCAGACACCATCCTCCGTCCAGAAGGGGAACCACTAAGGGAGGACATATCATTTCCCAATAAAAGAAACATCACAGAGAGGACTTACATTTCCCAATAAAATCTCACCTTATGTAAAACAAAATCTCACCTTATGCAGGACAACATCTCACCTTATGCAGGACAATACGTTTGTGCATGGTAATAACTATCTCACAGATTTTTCTTCCCAAAGGATCCTTTTATTATTCCCTATCTTACAGAAACAGAAACTAAGAACAAAGGAAAACAGTCCAGTAAAATTACAGATCTTGCCACCTCTCAGAGCAAGCAAACAGGGTCATTCTGTCTTATCTTAGATGCAGATTTCTAAACAACTACAAGTCAGAATGTCTGGTCCTGCCTGCATGATTCTGTTTTACTTCCTAACTCAACAGCAAGTATGACAGGCTTTCCTGGACACAAGAGAACAGTGTAATAGACATACACACAAGACAAAACATGGACACAAAACTCTCAGACACAACAACAGGCATACTGGGGCCATAGAGAACCCAGGGAATCCATACTTCCCCACAGCCTCCACTGCGAAGCAGACGGATTCATCGTGTATCTGGTTGTGTCATATTATATACCCTTGCTCAGGACCATACTTACTATTCAGGCATTCTTCTCTAATTAGCTAATTCTTGTTCCACCTGTCTGGGACCCCATTTGTGTGATTTGCAATATTATTCTACTCATGTCTGTACCCCTCTCTGTTGACCTTTCTTGGGCCCATGTCTGCAATTATCACTCTGGGCCTTGTCAGATTTATATTATCTGACCTCTGCCCCCCTCACTCAGTTCTTTACCTGGTTCTCTTGCTTGGTTCTCTCCCACCCCTCAGTTCCCAAGAAATATATCTCTTTAACTCCCTGTGTTCTGACAACTGTACTGGGGGCCATATGTTCTTCTTCATGCTAAGTTGGCATGTTTATCTCTCATGATTACCTTTCTACCCTCTCCCTGTCCACCATTTACTGATAAGTGTGTTTTCACATCTTTTCCATATGATGTCATATACCTCTGAAAGCTTTCAAGTACGCACCTCAGTACAATTCCAGCATTCAGACATTTCAATGATTTTTCTTTGTGTTACTGTGTTAACTCCTTCTCCTCTGGCTCTCACAAAAGATAACCCCTTTAATCCCTCCTGTAAAACTGGCCAAAATTAGCACTTTTTAAATGCCTATTCATGTTAGGGAGCAGGTATAAATCCAGACGTGGCCAATTTTGGTCTTGCATGTGCATTTGCTATATGAAATGGGGAATACACATACAAATATTGGTTCCACCTAGGCCATGACCCTGACACCCTCCATCTACTTCTGAAGTGGTATGGGCTTCCATGCATAAAATGAGCCTTTACTAAAATGGCCATTTACATGTGGATGCAATTTACACATGCTAAGTGTTTGCCCTGACACGTACAAATCATAGATAAGACTTTTAAAATGATCCCTTAAATATTTGTTTATTTATTTGTTCATTGTAGAGACCACCCATTCCCGGAGGTTCCAGAATGGTTTACAACATGAAATGAGGGGCAAAGCAGCACAGATAGGGACATGAAGACCCCAAGGCACTAGGACCTTGGTATTCACTAGTAGTCTTGAGGGCTGCCGATCGGTGAGTTTTTCAGGATATCCCTAACGAATATGCATGAGAGAGATTTGTATGCTTATTACCTCCATTGTATGCAAATCTCTATCATGCATATTCATTAGAAATAGAAAGGGGAGGGACTGGGGAATATTACTGCAATGGGAGAAAGGCAGAGGGGACGCTTTTCTTATTTTTAAAATTTGTTTAATTTTAATTTTTTTCTTTGTTTCTTGTGTTATATTACACTTATATACCACTTTCCTCTCATTCATATCCCTTATGTGAATCATCTGAATTGGCAGGTTTGTCAAAGATTTTCTGCTGACGATGCCCAGATCTAAACAGGGAGGGCTGTGATAGCTTTTGCTGAAGTCACCCTCCACCTTTTTCTTCCCCTCATAATACTAATGGTGGAGTTGGGAAGAGTTGGCAAAAGCAGCTCTTGCACCTGCCACCTTTTGAAATGTTTCCCCCTCATTGAAAATATTTATTTATTTTAGCAGGCAGGCTCCCAATCTTATTAGCTTAGTTCTTTCCTCATCTTCATCGCTGTTGCTGGTACTCAGTCCAAATGTCTCTTGAGGAAGGCTGGTCTTCTCTCTAGTAATTTTCCCATTGTCACATCAGTTTCTGGATGCTAGCGACATGATAGAAATTATGTATTGAAAGAGGACATTAATAGGTGGGCTTTTAGTAAAATGAATGTTTGTGCATCCTAGTGTGGACACACACAGTAGATGGCAGACCATTAAGTCCAGACTTTTTCTCAGAGAGCACAGTGAGTAACCATGATGATGCAGTGCCAGGGGCGGCCCAAGGGGGGTGTGGGGCCATCTGCAGGGACTCATTGCGGAGCCTCATTTGCATAAGGAACCTCATTTGCATAACGATTTGTATAATGGACTTTCAGTAAACATGCCTCTCAATGAGTGTATGGTTAAAGAAAGACTACCATGACTGAAGTGGTATTTAAAGGTGCGGAAGAATTGAAGGAAATATCGATACATCGAGAAGATGTATTACAACTATTAGATAAACTGAGGAGTAGCAAATCACCTGGGCCGGATGGTATACATCCAAGGGTGTTGAAAGAACTGAAATATGAGATTGCAGACCTGCTATTAGTAATCTGTGAACTATCATTAAAATCATCTCTAATATCTGAAGATTGGAGGATCGCCAATGTAACACCAATTTTTTAAAAGGGTTCCAGGGGTGATCCGGGAAACTACAGACCGGTGAAACTCACGTCAGTACCGGGAAAAATGGTAGAAACCATCATAAAGAATAAAATTACTCAGCATGTAGATAGTCATGGCCTAATGGGAGACAGCCAACATGGCTTTAGACAAGGAAGATCTTGTCTTACTAATCTGTGTTTTTTTGAAAGTGTGAATAAACAGGTGGACAAAGGTGAATCGGTTGATATAGTGTATCTGGGCTTTCAGAAAGCCTTTGACAAGGTCCCTCATCAGAGACTTTTGGCAAAACTAAAGAGTCATGGGATAGGAAGCAGTGTACTACTGTGGATCAAGAACTGGTTAAAAGATAGAAAGCAGAGGGTTGGGCTAAATGGCCAATTTTCCCAGTGGAGAAAGGTGAATAGTGGTGTACCCCAGGGATCTGTGCTGGGTCCGCTGCTTTTTGACATATTCATAAATGACCTGGAAAGTGGAATAACGAGTGAGGTTATCAAATATGCAGATGACACAAAACTATATAAAGTTGTTAAGACCCAAGAGGATTGTGGAAAATTGCAAGAGGATCTTGATAAATTAGAAGACTGGGCATCAAAATAGCAGATGAAATTTAATGTGGTCAAGTGCAAAGTTATGCACCTAGGGAAGAACAACCCAAACTATGGTTACACAATGCAAGGTTCCACATTAGGAACCACCACCCAGGAAAAAGATTTAGGCGTCATTGTGGATAACATGTTAAAATCCTCGGCCCAGTGTGCAGCGGCAGCCAAGAGAGCAAATAGAATGCTAGGTATCATAAGGAAAGGAATGGAAAATAAAACAAAAGATATTATAATGCCTCTATATCGTTCCATGGTGAGACCGCACCTTGAATATTGTGTGCAATTCTGGTCGCCGTATCTTAAAAAGGATATAGAGTTATTAGAAAAGGTTCAGAGAAGAACCACCAAAATGGTAAAGGGGATGGAAGGATACTCCTATGAAGAAAGGCTAAAAAGGTTATGGCTCTTTAACCTAGAAAAGAGATGGCTGAGGGGAGATATGATAGAAGTCTATAAATTAATGAACGGAGTGGAAAGGGTAAACGTAGATCGATTGTTTACGTTATCAGAATATAGAAAGACTAGGGGACATGCAATGAAGCTACAGGGTAAACTATTTAAGACTAATAAAAGAAAATATTTTTTCACTCAACATGTAATCAAACTCTGGAATTTGTTACCGGAGGATGTAGTAAAGGCTGTTAGTGTAGCTGGGTTTAAAAAAGGTTTGGACAAGTTCCTGGAGGAAAGGTCCATAAACCATTATTAAGAAGGGACCCAGGATATCAATGCTTGACCCAGTACAAGCATTGTGGAACCTGTGTCTTTTGGGGAAACTGCTAAACTTCAGTACAGCTGCCGAAGTGAAGGAAAAAGACGCACTTCACTTCGGCAGTTGTAGAGGTAAGCTGGGGCCTCTCTGGCTTCCTCTTAGCTAGTCGCAGGGCTCTTCGGGAGGGGGAGAGGGGGGCTTTGACTGAAAATGGGCGGGGGGAGTGTTGCTAGGACAGGAAATGGGCTGAAGGAGGGGCTAAGCTAGGACTGGACATGGGCTGTTGGGGAGGGGCTAGGATTGGAAATGGGCTGTGGTGGGGACTTGGATTGATATGGACTCATGGAGGGGCTAGGACTGGAAATAGGCTCATGGGGGGGGGCTTGGATTAGAAATGGGCTGAGTATGGGGAGGAAGCTAGGGCTGGAAATGGGATGATGGGCGGCTGGGATTTTGTGATGGAGGGGCTAGGATAGGGCTGGAAATGGGCTGTTGGGGGGGGAGCTAGGATTGAAATGGACTCATGGAGCAGCTAGGACTGGAAATAGGCTCATGGGGGCTTGGATTAGAAATGGGTTGAGTGAAGGGGAGCTAGGATAGGAAATGGGCTGATGGGGTAGGATAGGACTGGAAATGGGCTGATGGGGGGCCTGGGATTGGAATTGAACTGATGGAGGGGCTCGGATAGGACTGGAAATGGGCTGATGGTGGGGCTAGGACTGGAAATGGGCTGATGGGACTAGAAGGGAGCAGATGCTGGGTAGGGCTGGAACTAGAAGGGAGCTGATGTTGGGGGGAGGACTAGAATGGGATGGGGCTGGGAGAGTGAAATGGAGAGGGGGAAAATATTTTGTGTGGGAGGGAAGAAAAATCTACAATTGGCCAGGTATTGGGAGAGTAAGTGGGGATTGAGGATGGAGGAGTAAAATTTGAGTGGATGAAAAAGGAATAAAGAAAGAGATGGAGGAAAGAGCAAAAGGAGAAAGATTAGTATGTTAAAGTAGATGTAGAGAGAGAATGGAAAAAAACTAGAAGAGAGAAAAAAGAACAAATGGACAGCAAATGATGGTGAGTTAGCAGAAGACTCAAAGAAACCAGAAGAAAGTGGCTGGAGCAATTGCAACTGAAAAATAAATGCACAAAAGGTAGAAAAATACCTATTTTGAATTTATTAACTGGAATATGTCAGCTCTGGGAAATTTGCATCATTAACGTCTGCGCTTTGTTTAGTACAAGAGGAAATTAATTTATAGTTTTATTTCTACAGTGTTGTACATTTCAAGTTTGGCTTTTGGGGTTCCCAGTTTAATTATTGTCTTCCTATTTCTAAATTGTGATTCCTTGTTCTTTGTTTGTTGATGGTCTATGTTCTGCATGTGAAACTGAGCTGAGGTATTCTGTTTATGTAGTTTCTATTGGACATTGACACTTGTTCTCTTTCCCCAGTAGGTAATGTATTGTTATTCTCTGAAATGTATTGGTTTAATATTTGCAGTGTTGCCTTTTGATGGGTAGAGTATGGTGCTTTGTGAGTCCTGGTAGTGCTGTTATGATACCGCGGGTTTGCTATGGGTTCTAAATGGGCAGTGTTTGTAGAAGTTCCTAATGTGCCTGGTGGTTGGCACTGGATTAAAGTAATGTAGAAATCTTTTAGTCTTTCTTTATCCATACACTCATTAAGAGGCATGTTTACTAAAGGTTAGTGTATGTTAACATTATGTAAATATTTATTTTATTTTTTATTTGTTTTATTTATTTATTTATTTATTTATATTTACATTCTCTTATATACCGCGCTATTCTGCATCAGTGCGGTTTACATTGAACAAACTGAAATTACATTGAACAGGGCATTATAACTTGGAGATAACTATTTTACAGGGAACATGGGCTATGGAGGGTTAAGTGGCTTGCCCAAGACCACAAGGAGCACCTGTGGGACTAGAAACCCCAGTCCTTCCGGCCTACATTTGATACATTTGCTACATTTCTATACTGCCCCTTCCAGAGATCGGGGGCGGTTTACAAGAAACCAAAAACATGTTACATGGAACAGATGTAAACTTTTTACATAGAACAGAAAATTAATTTTTTACATAAAACTTGGTTTGAGGGTAGGAATAGTGATTTGGGAGTTTAGGAATGTACTGGGTAGGGTTAATATACAGGAAGTCTTATGTTTGTGTGGACAGGTTATTTCTTTAGACAGCACTTGTTCTGGTTGTGTTAGTCGATGGGCTGTCTTGGTGGTGTGTGTGTGTTCGGGTGGGGGACATTTGCTCCATAGTGCATGGTGAAAAGATGGGTTTTGAGTTGCTTTCTAAATTCTGTGAGGTCTTTGACTGTGCAGATGTGTAGTGGGAGGGAATTCCAGATGCTGTGGGCAGAGTATGTGAACGCTCTGGAACTGGTGGCATATTCTGTTTTTCGGATAGAGGGTGGGATAGTTAAGGAGTGAAGAGCATTTTTCCTACGGGATCTGGTGCTTTCAGGGACGAGGAGAAGGGTTGAGAGGAAGGATGGGTCAATCTTGTTGGTGAGTTTGAAGGTTGTTACGAGGAGCTTATACCTTATCCGACTTTCTATTGGGAGCCAATGTAGGCCATATAGTAGGGGTGTGATGTGGTCAGTTAGTTTGGCTTTGCAGGTGATTCTAGCAGTGATGTTTTGTATTCGTTGCAGTATGTGAAGACTCTTTGCTGGGAGACCCTTCAATAGGCTGTTGTAGTAGTTGAAGTGGGGGGTAATGATGGATTGAATAGCTTCTCTGAAATCGTTATCTTCTAGGATGGGCCTTAAATGCTGTATGGACTTCAGTTTGAACAGGATTGTTCTGGCTGCTCGTTTCAGGTGGGGGATCATGCTGAGGGAGGTATCCAGGATTATACTGAGGTATTTAACTTCTTGTTTGGTGGGGATTGTGGAGTTGGTGAGGATGATGGTTTGGGGTAGGTTTGTGTCTTGGCTCCTTGTGATGAGCAGCGCTTTGGTATTTTGGTAGTTCAGGTTGAGGTTGTTGGATGTTAGCCAGGAGTCAGTTTCATTAATGCAGTCTGTTAGGTTCTTGTAGGTGGGATTGTTTATATCTATTGGGAGTGACAACATGATGTCGTCCACATATATGTAGTATTGGATGTTGTGTTTTTTGAATATGTGTGTGATGGGTTGGAGGTAGAGGTTAAATAGGAGGGCAGATCCTTGTGGTATGCCTTGTTCTTGTGGGAAGGTATTTGAGGGTTCTTCTCCTATTTGGATGCAGAGTTTTCGGCCTGTGATGTAGGATTTAAACCAGAGTAGAACTAAGCTGCCGAGTCCGAGATATTCCAATCTCGCGATGAGGGTTTCGTGGTTTATGTTGTCAAACGCTGATGCAACATCCAGGAAGACTAGGATGTATGTGCAGTTGGGGGTTGTCCATGCCACAGATCAGGTTGTCAGTTAGGGCTAGGAGTAATGTTTCAACTCCATGGTGTGGGCAAAATCCATATTGGTGGGTGTCTAGGGGGGCGTTGGAGTCTAAGGAGTCCTGGAGTTGGTGGAGGATGTTTTTTTCAATTATTTTTGCAACAAAAGGTATGCTTGCTATCGGCCTGTATGAGTTAGGCTCCTTTCTGTTTACATTCTTGTTTTTTAGTACAGGGTGAACAGAGGATGTTTTTAAGTCGGTGGGCATTACTCCTTAGAGTAGGGATTGGTTGATTATTTGAAGGAGATATAGGGCAAGCTCAGTTTTGGTGGTTTTGATCCAGGGGGAAGGTAGTTCTGTTGATGCTGGATATTATCTTTAAGAGTTGTTCTTGGTCCAACGTGCTGAATGTGGTCCAAGCGTTAGGGTTCGTCGAGGGGTAGGATATGGGGGGAGTGAAATTGGGATTTTTGCTTTTTAATTTGTCAGCAAAATAGTTGGCGAGGGTACATGGTTCTATGCTGGTTATGTCTGAGTTGTTTTGATTATTTTTGGTAAGGGACCAGACAATGGAAAACAGCTCTCTTGGTCGGTTTAGGGCACGATTTATGATTTTAGTGTGGTGGGTTTTTTTAGTTCTGTTGATTGTGTCTTTGTAGGTTTTGAGTAAGTTGAGGTAATGGAATTTATTCTGTTGTGTTTGTGATGTCTGCTATTTCTTTTCTAGTTTCCTCAGTTGCCTCTTGAGTTTCGTGAGTTCTGGGGTGTACCACTTTTCTGAGTGCTTAGATGTGTGATTTGTATGGTTGGTAGGGGGGATACTGCCTTTTGTATGGTGCTATTCTAGGTGCTTAGTGAGGAGGTTAGGTCTGTATTGATCTGTGATAGTTGGGGGATGACATTGTGGAGAAACCTTGTTACTGTAAATGTGGTGAAGCGTTTTTTGGGTGGTTGGCGTGTGGGTAGTAGTGCGCATTAGTTGGTTGTTTGGTGTGTGAGTAGTAGTGCTCATTAGTGTGATGAGTGGGATGCTGAAGGTAATAAGGTGATGATCTGACCAGGGGACTGCAGAGATGGATGGGGGGATGTTGTGGGCGTGTTGCGCATTGATGGCAGGGAAGAAGACAAGGCCCAGGGTGTTTCCCTTGTTGTGGGTGGGTACCGTTATGATATGTTTGAAGCCTAGATCGGTCATTGAGTCTAGGAAGGATGTTGCTTGGGAGGGGTCGAGTGAGGGGAGGTTCAGGTCTCCCAGGATGATGTGTTGTTTGTTGGCGGGGGTTGTGCAGGCTGACTCCAGGATGTGACGTTGTTGTGATCAGGTGTTGGTGGTCTATAGATAAGACTGATGGAGAAGGTCCTGTTTTGGACTTTAAGGATGTCTAAGCCATCTATATTGGTGGTTAGGGAGAGGGAGGCTTTGTGTTCAGACTTGCATAGTATGAGCACACCGCCTCCCCTTTTTGAGTTTCTAGTGCAGTTGAATAGGTCGTAGTCTTGTCTTTGTAGTGTGTTTGTTGGGACGTTGTCCGTGGGGGAGAGCCATGTCTCAGTGATACAGGTCCCTTATGCAAATGAGGCCCAAAACCGAGTCTCCGCATATGGTCCCGCACCCCCCTTGGGCCGCCCCTGCTGCAAATATTAAACCAAAACATCTCAGAGTTTATCACTACATCTCAATGGGGGAAAGATAACAAGTGGGACTGTCAAATAGAAACTACATGGACAGAATACCTCAGCTTGGTTACACATGCCATCACCACACAAAGAACAAGGGATCACAATTTAGAAATAGGAAGATAATTTTTAAATTGGGAACCCAAAAGCCAAACATGAAAAGTACAACAACAATGGAGAAATAAAACTGCACTAAACAAAAACGCAAAGATGTTAGCAATACACATTTCCCAGACCTGACATATTCCAGTTAATAAATTCAAAATAAAAAGTATTTTTCTACTTTTTGTTTGGGAATTATATTTTTCAGTTGCAATTGCTCCAGTCACTTTCTTCTGGTTTCTTCGTGTCTTCTGAGAGCTGTCCATTTGTCCTTTCTTCCCTCTTCTAGATTTTTTCCATTCTCTCTCTATATCTGCTTTAACATACTGATCTTTCCCCTTTTGCTCTTTCCCCTATTTCTTTCTTTATTCCTTCATCATCCTCTCAAATTTCACCCTTCCATTCTCAATCCCCATTTACTTTCCCAATACCTGGCCAATCGTAGATTTTTCTTCCCTCCCACACAAAATATCTTTTCCCCTCTCCATCCTCATTCTTCATCCCCTTCTAGTCCTCCCCCAAAATCAGCTTCCTTCTAGTTCTAGATCCACCCAACATCCTCTCCCTTCTAGTCCCATTCTCCCATTCTCCCATGCCCCCACATCAGCCCATTTCCAGTCCTAGCCCCATATAGAAACATAGAAATATGATGAGAGAAAAAGACCACATGGCCTATCTAGTCTGTCCTTCCACATCAACAACTACAACAGTCCCCTTTTTACCTTTAGAGATTCTCTGTGTTTGTCCCATGCTTTTTTGAATTCAGTTACTGTCCTCATCTCTACCACCTCCACTGGGAGACTATTCCATAGATCCACTACTCTTTCCGTAAAGAAATATTTCCGCATATCACTCCTGAATCTATCTCCCTTCACCCTCATCCCATGTCCCCTTGTAGCAGAACTTGCTTTCAATTGAAAGAGGCTCTCTCCCTGAACATTTATGCCATGGAGGTATTTAAACATCTCAATCATATCACCTCTATCCCGCCTTTCCTCTAAGGTGTACATATTAAGATCCTTAAGTCTGTCCTCATATGCTTTATAATGAAGACCACTAATCATTTTAGTAGCCACCCTCTGCACCGACTCCATCCTGTTCACATCCTTTTGAAGGTGCGGTCTCCAAAATTGCACACTATACTCCAAATGAGGTCGCACCAAAGACTTATACAGAGGCATTATCACCTCCTTTTTTCTGCTAGCCATTCCTCTCTGTATGCACCCAAGCATCCTTCTAGCTTTTGCCGTCGCCTTTTCTACCTGTTTAGCTACTTTAAGATCATCAGACACAACCACGCCTAGGTCCCGCTCTTCTTTAGTGGACAAAAGTACGTCACCCCTATACTATATTGCTCCCTTGGATTGCTGCAGCCCAAATGCATGACCTTACATTTTTTAACATTAAATCCCAGCTGCCAAATTCTAGACCATTCTTCAAGCTTAGCTAGATCCCTCCTCATGTTATCTACACCTTCCTGGGTGTCTACTCTATTGCAGATTTTGGTATCATCTGCAAAGAGGCAAACCTTACCCGACAGCCCTTCCGCTATATCACTAACAAAGATGTTAAAAAGAATCGGACCAAGGACAGATCCCTGGGGCACACCACTGGTAACATCCTTCTCCTCAGAGTGAGCTCCATTTACTTGTACTCTTTGTCGCCTCCCACCCAACCAATTTCTAACCCAAGCAGTAACTTTAGGGTCCATCCCTAGGGTGCTCAGTTTGTTTATAAGTCGCCTGTGAGGAACAGTGTCAAAGGCTTTACTGAAATCTAAATACACCACATCTAGAGCTCTCCCTCGGTCCAACTCCCTGGTCACCCAGTCAAAAAAATCAATCAGATTTGTCTGACAAGACCTGCCTCTGGTGAATCCATGCTGCCTCGGATCCTGTAATCCGCTGGACTCCAGAAACTTCACTATTTTCTCTTTCAGCAGCGTTTCCAATAATTTACTCACCACCGAAGTTAAACTAACCGGCCTGTAGTTTTCAACCACATCCTTACTTCCGCTTTTGTGTAAAGGCACCACATGAGCCTTTCTCCAGTCCTTTGGCACCACTCCCGACTCCAACGAGGCATTGAAAAGGTCAGTCAGTGGAGTTGCTAGAACGTCCCCAAGTTCCCTCAGTATTCTAGGGTGTATCCCATCCGGTCCCATCGCTTTGTGTACTTTAAGTTGAGCTAGTTTCTCACGAACACAGTCTTCTGAAAATTGTTCAAGATGTCCCTCGCTTCTCTTCCTATTTGTGGGTGTTTTCTGAGGTCCTGCTCCAGGTTCTTCATTGTGAACACAGAACAAAAATATTTGTTAAGCAATTCCGCTTTATCCTTATCAGCTTCTACATATTCCTCCCCTGCACCCTTGAGTCTGACAATACCACTTTTGCCCTTCCTCTTCTCACTAATATATCTGAAAAATGTCTTATCCCCCCATTTTATTGCATTGGCTATTTCCTCCTAAAGTCTAAGATCCTCACCTTTGAATGGATTCTAACAGCCCTAGTCCTAATACTTACCCACACCATCTGGTGATCGCTTGATGCAAAATGATCTCCCACTACAACATCAGAAACACTTTCACCATTGGTAAGCACCAAGTCCAGTATGGCCCCTTCACATGTGGGGTCTGTTACCAATTGCTTGAATAGTTCTCCCTGTAGAGAATCCAGGATCTTCTTACTTCTAGATGATACTGCAGCAGGAATGTGCCAATCAACATCTGGCATATTGAAATCTCCTATCAGTAGCACTTCCCCTTTCCTAGCAATGCTGCATATGTCTTCAATTAACTCTCTGTCCACCTCTTCCTCATGTGAGGGAGGTCTGTATATCACACCAATACAAATAGATTTCTCTTTCCCTCTTTCTAGTTTAACCCACAATGCCTCCTCTCTCCCTTTTAAGCTCTGTAATTCCAAAGCTTTAATAGTAGTTTTTACATATAGTGCCACTCCTCCTCCCCTTCTTCCTACCCTGTCCTTTCTGAATAAAGTATAGCCAGTGTCACAGAGCAGACTCACTAGCGGACCCTATGGAGATAGATGAAATAGCAGATCAGGAAGACACTGACGTTTGGGGAGAGCACATGTTAGAAAGTTGCCATGAGCAATGAAAGCAAATGAGGTCACGAGCCAGAGAGACACACCCAGCCAGCAGAGAAGCTAGGAGATTCTCACCTGATACAAATCAGCTGGGGGGAGGTGCTGCTCGGAGATACCTAGATAAGCACAGCTCACAAGCAGTTAGGCAGATGATGAAGATTGAGTCTAAGTCTCAGAGGCAGCCTAAGACTCAGAACGAAAGCAGAAACAGAAGGAACTGGGTGAACAGAGAGGACGAGAGAAGCTGGAGAGATAGCTGTGAAGAAAGCGTGTCTGACTACCACTTTGGAAGCCTGAACAGAGGTCTGAGTGAGTCCAATGAGTGCTTGAGTGAGAGGCAAAGACAGCTGGACACAGAGAGTGAGACTGAGTATAACAGCCCAGGTTGGAATGGAGCCAGGAGGAGAAAGGTACAAGCCGAAAAGTTTTACTCTTATCCTAAGAGGGGAAGCACAGGGCTTGGCTATAGGAAACAGTTCATTGAAGTACAAAAGCCATATGAAGCCAGCTTAAGGGAAGCAGAGAAACTTCACTACCCTTATTATAAGCAAGAGAAAGTTAAAGGCTTTTTACCTGCAGAAGTTAATCATTCTGAGAGAAACATAAGGAACAGAATCTCAGAAAGGCTGCCGTTCAAAGCTCCAGCTATCCACAGGGTCCTGAGCCAAGCAGAGGCTAGAGGTGAATCAATTCCTTCTAATAGGAGTGCAGGAGAATATTTTAGCTTACCTACCAGGCACCAGCAGGGGAGAGGCTCTTACCAACAGAACCCCAGTGAATGTGGTAATAGCAATCAGTTTACTCTCAGAGAAAGGAAAGTACGTCATAGCCAAGAGGGACTGTTTGAAAAGCTCCCACATGAGGAAGGTAAAGATGTGTTAATCCCTGCTAAAGAATTCATGCAATGTGAACCGTCTGAAGTGGAGAATAATGTTGAGCAGATGGACTGTAGTATTTCTGTGGCTGATAACATATTCTCACTAAGGTAAAGAGAAATAAGAAGCCTGACAGTGTGAAAGGAAGGCTTTTTCCTATCTCTGCAAGTCTGTGTTTGAATACATTTGTTTCTGGTTAAGAAGCTGAAAGGAAGCTATTTTTGGTTACAGTTTTTCCTTTTGTTATATGCCCAAGAAGGGTTATGTTTATTTCAGTTTTGTACATGATAAGAAGTCCTTTTGGGAAAGGGAAATAAAGCCCTTATAACCTTACCATCGATTCCACGACTGATTTTTAACTGGCAGCACAACTACAACTACCAGAAGGCCAGTTATATTAAGGCCCCAGTGCAGTACCCTGCTTAACCTACAGGTGCGCAGAGAGGGCATGTGACACCAGGTATAGTTACATCCCAGTCATGGTTTTCTGTGAACCATGTTTCTGTAACTACCACTAAATCCAAGTCAGCCACTCCCACCAAAGCTTCAACATCACGGATCTTATTTCCCATGCTACGGGCATTTATACACACTGCTTTCCATATGTTACACCTGTTACCCATTTCCATAAAGGTATTTAATGTATCACCTACCTGGGGACTTTCACTTACCTGGGGGCTTTCTTCACCCATCCCCAACAAATGTAGTTTAAAGCCCTCTTCAGTAGATTAGCCAGTCTACTACCGAAGATGCGTTGACTTTTCTTGGACAGATGGATGGCATCTCTGCTCTGCAACCCTTGGAACAGCATCCCATGGTCTAGGAAACCAAAACGCTCTCAATGACACCATCCACGCAGCCATGCATTCATCTCCAGGATGCGAGCCTCTCTGCCTTGGCCTTTACCCTCAACAGGGAGGATTGAAGAGAACACCACCTGTGCACCTAACTGCTTCACCCTCTGTCCCAGAGCCATGAAGTCACTTTTGATACGTTCCGAGGTATACCTGGCAGTATCATTTGCTCCAACATGGATTCGCAACATTGGGTAATAGTCAGTGGGCTTGATGAGTCTCGGCAAACTCTCGGTAACATCTTGGATTTTGACACCAGGCAGACAGCATACCTCTCTGGACATCAAGTCTGGTCGGCAGATGGACGCCTCAGTACCCCTCAGAAGAGAGTCTCCAACCACCACTACCCTTCGTTTCCTTCTGGTCACTGATTCTGCAACTTTGAGGTACTTGAACTCTGGTTCTTCCCTTTCCACTCCCATTCCAGTCCCTCATCAGCCCATTTCCAACCCTATTCCAGCTCCCATCAGCCCACTTCCAGTCCTATTCCAGCCCCCATAAGCCCATTTCCAGTCCTATTCCCCCATCAGCCATTTCCAGTCCTATTCCAGCTCCCCATCAACCCATTTGCAGTCCAAGCAGTCCCCATCAGCCCATTTCCAGTCTAAGCTCCCCCCCCATCAGCCCATTTCCAGTCCCAGCTTACTCTCCCTTCACAGCCCATTTCCAGTCCAAGCTCCCCCCCCATCATAGTCCATTTCCAGTCCCAGCTTGCTCTCCCATCACAGCCCATTTCTAGTCCTATTCCAGCCCCCATCAGCCCATTTCCAGTCCAAGCTCCCCCTCATCAACCCATGTCCAGTAAAATTACAGCTCCCCATCAGCCCATTTCCAATCCTAGCCCCCCATCAGTCATTTCCATTCCAAGCTTCCCCCCATCAGCCCATTTCCAGTCCTAGCCCCCCATCACAACCCATTTCCAGCCCAGCTTACCCCCATCACAGCCCATTTCCAGTCTTAGCCCCCCCAATTATAGCCCATTTCCAGTTCAAGCTTCCCCCATCACAGTCCATATGCAGTCCAAGCTTCCCCCCCATCATAGCCCATTTCCAGTTCTAGTGCCCCTGCCCGCCCGCTGAAGAGCCCCATGGCCATCTAAGGGACATTAGAGGGCGCCGGGAAAGCCCACATGAGGCCCCAGATCCCTTTGCACAGCCGCCAGCGTAAAGAGTGTTTTCTCTCACGCTGGCAGCTGTTTCAGTGAAGTGCGCTGAATGCCGGGAAAGGTCATTTCCCAGCACTCTCGCGCTTCACAGAAATAGTCGCCAGCGTTAGGGAAAACACGCTTCATGGTGGCGGCTGTGCAGAGGGAGCCGGGGCCTCGCACGGGCTTCCCTGGCTCCCTCTGAAGCCATCCATCTGTGTGAGAATGAAGCTTGCGTGGGGCCCCTTGAAGCGTGGGGCCCTGTGCGAACAACATTCTCACACAATGGACGGGCCGGCCCTGTGCAGTGCACTAAGTAAATAGTACAACAGTCACACACACACGAGTAAATTGTCACTGTATCATGCCACATCTATGGCATGGGAAAAACAAAATCTCCGCTGCTTATGACTCTCATTTGCCACTGACTGTGATGCTGTATTGGGGCAGTGTAAGTTTCAGGGTATGTTTCCGAAGCAGCGGTAGCGGCCTCCGTGCGATATTGGAGTCGGGGTGCCATATCGCACGAAGGCTGTGACGCAGTGTTACAAGTTAGTAGGAGCAGTCCAAGCCATAGCTACTGGCGCCATGTCAAATGAGTATCTATAGTGCTCACCTTTTTCTGCAGTAAGATTTTAAAATCTGTTTACAAACCTTATCTTTGCTTATGAGGCAGAGACCTTTGGAAATCTGCTTTTTCTCTCTGAGATCCAGCTGAGAACTGATTGAATAAATGATCATTGCTCAGGTTTTTTTTTGTTTCATTTTCAGCTAAAAAAGAAAAAGAAATTGATGATTTCATGGCATGCAGCTGCCAGCAGGGTCAGACTTGTCAATATATACTGAAACATCATTAATTGCACTGGTTGGGCGTGAAATACACAAAGGGGCATGCTTACTAAACAGCGCTACCAGGATAGTGCAGGGTTACAAGGGGGGCTGGTATGAAATAAAACAAAACTACAGAGAGATCATTCAGACCACTGGAACTGAAGTGTGCTCGTAGCTTTCTATTTCCTTACAAGACCAGAGACATATCATACCCCCCTCAGAGTGTGCATTTTGGGCACTGGTCTAAAAAGAAGCACAAGACCAGACACAAAGCACCCAGTATTACCATGGTAGTGTGCATCAGAGTGGTGACTGGGCAGGACTTGGGTTGTTTGGGGTGTTGTCCTATGTGTCAGAGCTGGCATGGGCGGTAGTGGCCTGTGCTAACTGTACTTACGTCAGTGGCATTCATTGTACCTGGGTGGCAGCTAGCATGGTGGTGGCATGCTAGGCCTGCACTAAATGTAGGCATATGCCCCTTGCAGTTACCATTGACCCCCACACACTGGCAATGTTCCCTCTAATTTTCTGTAGGCTGTGTGCGCATAAAACATCAGCTGTGTGCAGCTTTTGAAGGAAGGTTAAATTTTTGTGCGCCACATAACGACACTCGGAGTTATATACTTTAAAATTTGACTACACGTCAGAATACAGTATGTACACCACATTGATTTTAATCAAATTAAATGAAAATAGACGATTACTAAATGAAGCGGGAAATTTATAGTAATTACAATCATAACTTTTAAATTTTAAGACGTCTGTGTTGTTTTCTATCAGAATCAGAGCCATAATTTTTGTGCGCTCTGTTGTAAAGTATGTGCGCTCGCTCAGCGAGGTGTGTGCGCGCGCACACGCGCACAGCTTAGAGGGAACAGTGCACACTGGTAACATGGGCTGCACATATGTCAGTAAACATGCCCAAAAATGCATTGCTTTGCTTCCCTCATGGACTTTTAAGGTGCTATACAAAATGACCCAAACAAGATTCAGATGTTTTGTAAGACCAAACCCACTCAGTTCAGAACCACCAAACAGAATCATAAACCAGACTTTTTGAACTCATTGTTCCATTTGGTTCTTTCCAAATGTACATCTATAGGTGTGCAAGGCCAACAAAAAGCTTGGTGCGTGCTCATTTAAAACCAATTTTTCTCTATTTGTTTTCTTTTTTTTGTGTTCATTTTACATACATTTTCTTTAGGCATGTATTGTGTTAAGTGTGTAATTGATTGTAAGTGCATAATGTGTAGGTACAAACAAGTAACCTGTGTGTATTTTGAAGGGGAAGGTTTATAAGGAAACACCTATTTTTAGGCACTAACACCACACATAAATGTCAGTATTTTAGTCATTTACACATGTAAGTGGTCACATACATGTGTTAGGGCTTTCCTTGGGTAGAAGCATGGTGGAAAGGCCAGATCTAGGGCAAAGTGGAGCAGGAGCCAGGCATGGAGCCATAGTCAGGTGTAGCAGAGGAAACGCTCCACTAAACAGTGAAGTGGAGCTGGGTAGCAGTAGATGCAGGTCAGGCCCTCCAGAAACCGCTGAATCAGCAAGCATATGTCTGGCTAGGCTTCTTTATACAGTATATGGGGACTCTCAAAGCACACCTTTTGCTGGTCCAATGCGCTCCTCTGGAGGGATGGGGAGGGGGAGACTTTCCCAGCACATGGTCTTATTTTCTGTGGTCTTGGTGCTGTGTTTCAGCAGCCTTAATGGCTCCAGGCAGTCATCACCAGCCTCTGCTACAAATCTCAGCAGACCACACAATGCATGTAAATAACATCTTATAAAATATCGCCCAGCATAAAAGTGCGCTTGTTATTCGCATGGTGCATGCTTTCACTGTGGGTGTGCACACGGGCACTGCAAGCATGTATGTGCATTGGTGTAAGTCATTGTGCCTTAATATAAAGCATGTTTTCTGCCAGTATTTTATAATGGGAAATTGGCGCCTTCTCATCTATATAAAATAGGCTTTATTTAGCCACATTAAAAGCTGCTTGAACAAGGCACTCTGTTATAAAATTATACTCCACATTTTTAGGCACCCAGACAAACCAAATGTGCACTCATACATGCACATACCTAACATATGTATTCTAAAGTTTGTATTTACTTTCTTATTTTATGATTTAGAAAGTGTTACTTCCCACATGAATTATGTTTTTCACTTTTTTTATCAAAATACTGACTCTGTGATCACTTTATGTTGGCAACTGATTCATATAATATTAGCCAAAAGGTATGACAAGAATTAAGAGCAATTTCTTTCTTTAAAGTTTGCTGATTATTCTAGATTTTGTCAGTGCAGTTTTACTTCTAGGATTTGGCATCCAAATGTTCTTTGGGTCACTTCTTTTTTTCTCTGAATTATGCAGAGCTCACAGTAGCTGTTCTTGTGATAAACATCAGCATGAGTTGTAAATCTGTACTGCATGTTAAAGTCCAAATTGGGAAATTGGAGCCACCTGATAGACTGCTGCTGGTACAAATCCACGGTAACTAACTTGCCAACCTTATGCTTTGGAAGAAAGCCGTCATAAGTTCTTGATTCTCTTTCAATACATCTGAAAAACGTTCAAATTGCAAAAAGCGGCAAAGTGCAAGGCTTTCACACTGCCAGTAGAGAATTAGATATCACTGAGACAAATAGATGGCTCCGGAGACAATGAAAGAATTGACTGCAGTGCCTGCCATGGAATAGAAAAAAAAAATAGCTGAAAGCAGAAACTCTGCTTTATCCCCATTGCTACAAGTAAAGCTGATCAAGTGGGTTCCTGAGCAGTGCCAGCAAGGTTCTGGCATGGCTATAGCAGAAACATGGCCAAAAGTGTTGTTCATCGCAAAATCGCTGCCAACGTGAAGGCTTTCTACATTTGATGTCAGTGATTCATGCGGTGCCATAGTTTGGCTCAGCAAGAGGTGGACTTTAAAGGATTTGCCTGATTGTGCTGGAAGTAAACTGTCGATTTCCAGTGTATAATACACATCATTTGCTTTGAGAGCATTTTGAAAATAAATGCATATTGGACTCAAGATTGCAGAGTATTTTTTTAAAGGGAAAAATTTTAAAACTTGAAATATTTGATTTGATTTGTTTCATTTGTCAAAGGCATCCTGGTGGTTTGCAAAAAAGAAGCTTTCTCCATATTAGTAACACGGGAGTAAATTTATGAAGCATGTTCTGTTTGTAAGCATGTTTTATGCACAGAAAATGGCTCTTCTGAAACTATGCAAGTATAAAAGTATGTGAAAGGTTGGAGAAGAGAAACAGCAGAAAATAGGTGGAGAAGGGTCAGGACTGTGAGGTACATACCTGTAGCCGGTGAGCAGGAGAAATGTGTGTGAGATCAATTCTGCACTACTGTGGATTATTAGAGGGGCCTATTTTAGAAAGGCACAGAGGTACCTATGTTACTTTTATTAAAAAACAAACAAACAAACAAACAAATAATAAAACACCACCAAAACACAATCCTGTTTTTCTAAAAAATAAATGTATTTAAGGTTGTGTTCTGGTGGTGTTTTATTATTTGGTTGTTTTTGAGTTGAACACGATCGCCTTATTTCTGTTTTTGCGTTTATGAAATAAACATAAAGAGTTCCATACTTTATGCAAATGTATGAAAATGTAATATACAATTGCTACAAAATATTGAGAAATTATGTTGAAGAGATTCTAACCTAAGCTGTGGATACTATCTGTGGACTGCAGCAGAAAACTGAGTACTTTATCTGTGGTGAGAATAGAAGGGTTACCACAAAAGGGAGAGAAGGACCACAGCCACAGGAAAGCTCTTCTATTTGCACACTTTATTGAAGACCCAACTTGGCCAACTTTCGGCAATTATAATTGCACTAGGGGTGTAAAAGAATATAACTATAAATAATATCAAACACAGAACAAAACAACTAAAAGACATTTATAATGAATACTTAGAATACAAAAAGGCTTTCAAGTAAATACATATATGAGCAAAAGAGGTGATGTATGATAAAACTACAACATTGAAAACATAAATTAAGTTTAAAGATAAACATATTTACCAATATATAGTTTAGCTGGCATAATATTAAGCAAGAAAACATTAAAAACCAATAACATAAAAGTACAAACAACAAAATCAATGATGACATTAAAAACATATAAAGCATGAAACATGTGCTGTAAAAATATCAATGTAAATATAAATCATAAAGACCACATTATCAGGAACAAACTCCTAAAATTTATTAAAGAACCCTTACCCTTGGACACCAACAGCTTCCCAACATCGGCTAAAGAATCCCCCACCCTCCAAGACCCCATCGGTCAGGCTACCACATAAGAATATAAGGTATGCCATACTGGGTCAGAACAAAGGTCCATCAAGCTCAGTGGCCCTGGAGGCTAGTGAAGGGCAGGAATGAGCCCCAGATGCTACTGCCCATCAGCGGCCTGGGTTCAAAATAGAAGCTCTGATTCCTAGTGGTAATCTTCAGGTACTACTGCTGGGGAGGGGTAAAGCTACCAAACAAGGGTGCATGTTATTTATTTGGCAGTTTGATCCCTAGCAGTAGTAACCCATGCTGTTGTTGTTGTTAAGTGCCATCGAGTCGGTGTCAACTCATCAAAACAGATGTAATAACTGCCCGTGCCCCAGGTGTTCAGAGGAACAGGCACCACTGCCTCCAGGAGAGGCAACTTGTTGAAGGTGTCCACACAGCAGCCCTACTGTTTGCAGACCCACAAGGGGAGAAGACGAAAGCTGCTGGGATAAACTTTTGCATTTCAGGAGACTAGCATCCAGTGATCCTTCCTTCAGCGATCCTGAAGGAAGAGGTGAAGCCTGCCCCCAAACCAGAATGGGCTCCCAAACTTTCATTGCACAGCCTGGGAGGGTCCTCCTCTGGAAAGGATTGGGTTCCTGGGCCCAAGCACTCCCTGAAAGGACTGAGAACGAACCCAAAGTCCATAAGCAGAGGTGAAGAAAGGCTTTCTGGGACAGCAGTGACAGGAGTCTCGAGACTCCCAGGAGTCCATCCAACACTCCTGCAAAGAGAGGGTAGAGGCTGATGGAAAAGGGGCTCTTGCCCGCTTCACAGGCCCTTTGGACCTATCCTCTGCAAGGTGGTAAGATTCTCTCTCTCTCAGGTCCTTCACCAGCTTCGCAAGAGAAGCATCCCTCTAAGGCCAGATGGACAACAGGGCTTTGGAATACAAGTCCACTGCCCCATGTCAGAGCACAATCCCTGGCTGCTAGACATACCAGGCCATACATAATCTTAGAAAGGAAGCCCACAGACTTCAAAAGAGGGGTAGAATCATCTGGCAGAAGAGAGACTGAATCCACTGGAGCCGGGCTCGAGAAGTCAGGCCTGTACATACTGCAACTGAAGAATAGCAGCTGCCACAGTGAACTGGCTCTTCAACACAAATCCACATGAGGATCGGACCCTGCAAAATCAGGTTGGGCATGGTTGGATGAAACAATGGCTTTGCTACCAGTAACCACAGGAGATCTGCATCTCATGGCTGCCACGGCCAATCTGAAGCAATCAAGATCACTTGACCCTAGTGAGCCTCTATTTGTTGAAGCAGACAACAGATTAGGGACCACAGAGGAAAAACACATACAGAAGACCTCCCCTGGGCCACTGCTATGCTAGAGCGTCAAACCCCTCCGACACTCTCTCTTTGTGCCTGCTGAAGAAGCGACTCACTTTGGTTTGCCTCAGCGCAGAGTTATGTTATGAAACGCCAAGGGATTCCACTCCCACTCCCCTGGATCCAACTGGTGCTGACTGAGGAAATTGGCCTGGATGTTTTCCTTTCCGGCTTCATGCGACAATGAGAGAGCCAGCAGATTCTCCTCTGCTCACAGCTTGTAATAGCTTATGAAATTTAGGGTAAGGTAATTCAGTACATAGCTCTGGAGGGAGGTTATTCCAAAGAAAAGGAACAGTGAAACAGAAAATAGAAGAACGAGTAGATTTCAAGTGGGTGAAAGAAACTGAGGGATGGGTAAGCCTGTTGTCATAGATGGACCTAAAGTATGCTCATGGCAATGCGGAATAGTTAACGAAGCCATATAGCAGAAGTGTGAAGAGCTTTTTGAGTTAGAATGTTGTTGTTGTTAAGTGCCGTCAAGTCTGTATTGACTCATGGCGACCCTCTGGATAGTTGTCCTAAATTGTGTTCGGTCTTCAGTCAGGCGGCTCATTGTCGATAGACTGGCACCTGTAGCTGCTGTTATTGTATTGATCCATCTCATTGTTGGCCTTCCTCTTTTGTGCTGACTTTCTAACCTTGCCAAGCATTATGTCTTTCTCTAATGATCTTTCTTTTTGCATTATGTGTCCAAAGTATGAAAGTTGAAGTCTTGTCATCTTACTTCTAAAGAAAGCTTAGGTTTGATCTCCTCTAGTACTGACTGGTTTGTTCTTCGGGTAGTCCATGGTATATACATTATTCTTTGCCGGCACCATAATTCAAAGGCATCAATTTTCTTCCTGCCTATCTTTTTCACTGTCCAACTTTCGCATCCATATGACGTTATTGAAAATGCCATGACTTGAACAAGTCAAATCTTTGTATGGAGAGAGACATCTCTGCTCTTGAGAATCTTGTCCAGGTCCTTCATAGCCATTCTGCCAAGAGCAATGCATCATCTGATTTCTTGATTGCTTGCTGCTTCTTTATTGATAGTTGATCCAAGTAGATTAAAGTTGTCTACTATTTCAATTTCTTCTCCATCATGAACTTATTGATATTGCCATTTGTCATGATCTTTGTCTTCTTTACATTAAGGTGCAGGCCCATTTTAAGTCTATGTTCCTTGATCTTGGTAAGCAAATGTTTCAGATCGTCTTCACTTTCAGCCAGTAATCTGGTGTCATCAGCATAGCGAAGGTTGTTGATGAGTCTTCCACCAATCTTCACATCTCAGTTGTCTTCATACAATCCTGCTTCTCTGATAATTTGTTCTGCATATAAATTAAACAGGTAGGGGGAAAGTATGCAGCCTTTTCATACACCTTTGCTGATTTTAAACCATTCTGTTTCTCCTTGTTCCGTTCGAACTGCTGCTTCTTGATCAATGTAAAGGTTGTGCATGAGAACGTTTTGGTGTTCTGGTATACCCATGCTTCTTAATGTGGCCCAGAGTTTCTCATGGTTTAGAAAGTCAAAGCCTTGCTGTAGTCAATAAAACACATATAGATATCCTTCTGGCATTCTTTAGTCTTTTCAAGGATCCATTTCACATCCGTGACAATGTGTCTCGTACCTCTCCCTTTCCTGAACCCTGCTTCCACTTCAGGTAGTTCTTGTTCCGGGTATGGTTGTAGTCTCTGCTGAATAATCTTGAGTAGAATCTTGCTGGCATGTGGGATCAGAGCGATTGTGCGATAATTTCCACAGTCAGTTGGATTACCTTTCTTTAGTAGTGGTATAAACACAGATCTCTTCCAGTCAGTTGGCCATAAAGTTGTCTTCCAAATTTCCTGGCAGAGCCTTGTAAGTATGGTAACAGCTGCATCAGAGTGTTATAATACCTCTATGGGAATGCCATTGATGACTGGTGCTTTGTTCTTTGATAAGGCTTTCAATGCTGCTTTAACTTCTTCTTTCACCACCAATGGTTCTGGATCATAAGGTACAGGTTAAAATGGCTGCTGATTCACTTGATCTTTATTATATAAAAACTCTGTATATTCTTTCCACCTTTTCTTGATCTTCTCAGCATTATTCAACATAGATCCTTGAGCATCTTGTGAAATTCCAGTTCGAGGCTGGAATGTTTTCTTTAACTCTTGCAGCTTTAGGAAAGCTGATCTTGTTCTTCCTCTATTGGTTTCTGCTTCTATTTCCTTGCATGCGTCATTGTAGTACTTCTTGTCTTGTCTTGCTGCACATTGGAAATCTCTGTTGAGTTCTGTGATTGCCTCTCTTTCTCCTCTGGCTTTAGCTCCTCTGTGCTTCTGGACAGTTTTCAGAGTTTCTTCCGTCATCCATTTTGGCCATTTTTGCTTTTTCACCTTTTGTAGAGACTACTCACTTTCTTCCAACACAATCTTCTTGATGTCATCCCATAACTCTTCTGGAGCTCTGTCATTTGTATCTAAAGCAGCAAATCGATTTTGCAGGCAGTCTTTAAATTCAAGTGGTATATTCTCAAGGTAATATTTTGCTACATTCATGAGTGGTTTGCTCTTTTTCAACTTTAGCTTGAGTTTGCATACTAGTAGTTGGTGATTTCTACCACAGTCAGCTCCAGGTTTTGTCTTTGTTGATGCCATAGAACATTTCCATCGTTGACTTCCACAGATGTAGTCAATTAGATTTTTTTCCAATCCACTGGGTGAAGTCCATGTGTATAGTCGCCGCTTGTGTTACTGGAAGAAAGCGTTTGAGATGAATAGATTGTTGGTCTTGCAGAATTCTATAAGTCTTTCTCCAGCTTCATTTCTATTGCCAAGTCAATATTTTTTAACCATTTTGCCTTCTTCTTTGTTGCCAACATTTGTGTTCCAGTCACCCATGACTATCAGGATATCTTGTTTGCATGTTCTGTCAATTTCAGCTTGTTTTTGTTCATAGAACTCATCAATTTCATCCTCTTCTGTAGCTGTCGTTGGAGCATATACTTGAATTATTGTTGTGCTGATAGGCTTTCCTCATAGACAAATAGAAATTAAGCGTTCACTGACTGCATTGTCTTTCATTACAGTTCTTGCAATTTAGTTCTTAATTATAAATGCAACACCATTTCTTCTTTGTCTTTCATTTCCAGCATAGTAGACCATGTGATCATCAAATGCAAAGTGCCCGATGCCAGTCCATTTCAGTTCACTGACACCCAACAGATCGAGTTGTACACATTCCATTTCATTCTTCGTTCATTGCATGTTCCAATATGTAAGACATCTTTGCAGCTTCTGACTCTCATTTCATGAGCAGCTACATCAGCAGTCAGACATCCCAAGGGCTTTGATCCAAACACATCATAAATGCTGGCTTTACTTTGGAAAGTCTTCAGCTCCTCCCCAGTAGCCAGTTGAGGGCCTTCCAACACTATAGTGCAATTTTATTGTGTTGTGACTATCCATTGGATTTTTGAGGCAAGATACGGAAGTAGATTGCCAGGCCTTTCTTCCTCACAGTTTAAGTTTAGTGTTGTTGCCATTGTCACAGAAATGTGATCCTCCTCCGCCAACACTGTCCCATTCTGCTGTTGCCCAGATGGGTGGTTTGTCTTGGTCTGGCACCATAGTTGAGACCCTACCAGTAGTTAAACAATCGATAGTTTAGCCCTCAGCATCACTGATGCACACAAGCCCTCACAACCAAGTAACCCATTTTGCCAACACAATACAGATTAGTTTCAATAAGAGTCATAGCACGCTATTATTGTGCTCTATGCACCGAACAAATCTGGAACAATACCCCCCCCCCCCCATGTAAAAGCACGGTTAGGTAGCAGTGTGCAAAGAGTATAGGTCACATAATTGACATTTTAATATGAAATCTAGCCGATATTTAATTTAGTGAAATGTAACGTCTCTATCCATAGAATCAAAATTAATGATACACCAATGCTCCCCTATAATATAGAGCAGTGGTTCTCAATCCAGTCCTCTGGGACCCCCAGGCCAGTCAGGTTTTCAGGATATCCACAAGGAATATGCATGAGAGAGATCTGCATACACTGCTTCCATTGTATGCAGATCTATCTCATGTATATTCATTGTGGATACCCTGAAAACCCAACTGCTAGAGGTCCTAGAGGACTGGGTTGAGAACCACTGGTGTAGAGGATTAAATGTGAGCATATATTCTGAATCCAGACCAAATCTACCATGCCAGCACACAGAATGAGAACCATACTTAGGAAAAGGCGACATTGTAAATATCAAAGTGGGCCCTAGAACATCAACACAGCTATTAGGAAATTGAACAAGCCAGATTACTACAGATCGCTATGTGGAAAATTCATGCTAAAAGAATACCTGACCTTGGTCACCCACAGAGAACATATATAGATCCTCACCAAATACAGAATAAGTGAACAATTTTCTCTGTTCGCATCAGTCTGGTTTCCATCCTGGGCACAGCACAGAGACCATTCTGACATCTCTTCTGAGAGAAGTATACAGTGCCTTAGACCAAGGGGCATAAGGTGATACCTTTTTATTGTACTAACTTAATACATCTTTGGACTAGCTTTCAGACATTAAAACCTTCTTCAAGTCAGGTCAGGAGAGTCTCAGGAGAAGAGTGTGTGTGTGTAGGGGAGGGGAAGAAGGAGTGGAAGGGGTGTATGGCTGATCAGAGGGAGATCATGTTGTAAATATTTTTAAATTTGTAAGTGTGATGGAAGAAATAAGGACAAAATCAAGACAGAATAGAGCCATGAAAACCGAGTGACAACAGGGTATTGAGAAGAAGGTTAGTGATCAACAGTGTCAAAAGCAACAGATAGGTAAAGAAGGATAAGGATCAAGCCAAGCCCAGGAACAGGCCACTCTGTCTCCCTAGCTCCCCAAAATGTCCAGCATCCTCTCTCTGTTTTCCTACACCCTTCCTATTTCCAGCATCTCCCCTTTTCATCCTATTTCCTCCCCTCCCTATCATGTCCAGCATTTCCCCACTGTCTTTATTTCCCTATCCCTTAATGGTATAGTTTATGTCTGTTCTCTAATCGCTCCCCTCCCCACCCCCAGCATGAAGGGTGGGACATGACTGAACTTCCTATTTGTTACTGCAGTTGCTGTAAGATTGGGGGTGAACTGCTATCAGCCTCGACCTATGGTAATGGTGATGGTAGGGGAGGGGATTTTGAAGGCAGTGGCAGCAGGGGGTGGAGGTCAGAAGGAACTTAAGCAGAGCAGCAGGTGGTTCCTACCTGCGTGCTACCCACTTGGTTTTTGCCAGGCTTGATCAATGATAGCTATATCCCTGTCATTGATCAAGCCTGGCCTAACTTAATTTTGTCCCATAAGAACATGAGATATGCCATATTATGTCAGATCAAGGATCCATCAAGCCCAACATCCTGTTTCCAACAGCAACCAATCCAGGTCACTTGTACCTGTCAGGTTCTCAGAAAAGGTACAGAGATTCCATGCTGCTTATCCCAAAGGTAAGCAGTGGATTTCCCTGGTCTTCTTTATTTTATTAATTAATTCATTAATTTATTTATTTAACAGGTTTCTTTTATAACGCTCTATCATTTCATTCAAAGCGGTTTACATTGTAACTTAAACTTGGTAATGTACATTAAACAAGGACAAATTTGGCTTTTTCTGAGGCAGTGGAGGGTTAATAATGGTTTATGGACTTTTCTTCAAGAAACTTCTCCAGACCTCGTTTAAACCCAGCTACAGCTTTTACTACATCTTCCGGTAATGAATCTCAGAGCTAGATTATGCATTGAGTGAAAAAAAATTTGCTCCAATTAGTCTTAAATGTTCTACATTGTAACAGCACTGCATGCCCCCTAGTCTTTCTGCTTTTTGAAGGAATAAACAACTAATCTATGATGTTTATCCATTCCATCTCATTTATTATTTTATAGACCTCTATCATATCTCCCCTCAGCTGTCTTTTTTCTAGGTTAAAGAGCCCTAACCTTTTAAGTCTTTTCTCATAGGAGTATCCTTCCATCCCGTTTACCATTTTGGAGGGTGTTGCAGACAATATTCAGGGTGTGGTTGCATCATGGAGCGATACAGGGTCTTTAATATATCTTAAGTTTTATTCTACATTCCTTTTCTTATGATTCTTAGAATTCTATTTGCTTTCTTGGACGCTGCTGAACACTGGGAAAAGGGTTTCAATGTTATCCATGATGATGCCTAAAATGTTTACCTGGGTGGTGGTGGTTCCTAATGTGGAACCTTGCATTGTTTAACTATAGTTTGGGTCGCTCTTTCCTAGGTGCATAACTTTGCATTTGTCTACATTAAATTTAATCTGCAACTTAGACACCCAGTCTCCCAATTTATCAAGGTTCATATTTGTGTCCTGTGAGACTGTACCACTTGTACTGCCCTTGCTATGGCACTAGCTCAGATAAACCCCACCACTTGCTCACTATACTATTAAACAGCAGCAAACGTTTGGTTAAATAGCCATGTTTTAACTGTCAAAAGAACTGACAATGATCTTTACATAATTGCAGGTCGTCTGGTAATGAATTCTACCATTATTGAAGGCCCTCCCTCGTGTTTTTTCTAATCTGGCTTCTGATCTTTCTGGCATTTCCAACAAGACCCTTTCCATTGAATGAAGCTGATGCCGTGGAGCTTACACTAAAACTTTATCTACTACTGCTATTAATCATTTATGTAGTGCTACAAGCATACACAGCATTGTTCAAACATATAAAGAATTTATAAATGGTCATTGATAATAATAATAATAATGATAAAGATACAGAGTTTTTATATGATAAAGATCAAGTGGACTAACAGCTGTTTCAACCTGTACCTTATGATCGGGAACCATTGGTGATGAAAGAAGACGTTAAAGCAGCATTGAAAACCTTATCAAAGAACAAAGCACCAGGCATTGATAGCATTCCCATAGAAGTATTACAGCAATCTGATGCAGCTGTTACCGTACTTACAAGGCTCTGCCAAGAAATATGGAAGACAACATCATGGCCAACTGACTGGAAAAGATCTGTGTTTATACCAATACTAAAGAAAGGTGATCCAACTGACTTTGGAAATTATCGCACAATCGCTCTGATCCCACATGCCAGCAAGATTCTACTGAAGATTATTCAAAAGAGACTACAACCATACCTTGAACAAGAACTACCTGAAGTGCAAGAAGGGTTCAGGAAAGGGCGAGGAACGAGAGACATCAATGCGGATGTGAGATGGATCTTTGAAAAGACTAAAGAATACCAAAAGGATATCTATTTGTGCCTTATCGACTATAGCAAGGCTTTTGACTCTGTAAACCATGAGAAACTCTGGGCCACATTAAGAAGCATGGGTATACCAGAACACCTGATGGTACTCTTACACAATCTGTACATTGATCAAGAAGCAGCAGTTCGAATGGAACAAGGAGAAACAGAATGGTTTAAAATAAGCAAAGGTGTAAGACAAGGCTGCATACTTCCCCCCTACCTGTTTAATTTATATGCAGAACAAATCATCAGAGAAGCAGGATTGTATGACGACAACAGAGGTGTGAAGATTGGTGGAAGACTCATCAACAACCTTTGCTATGCTGATGATACCACATTATTGGCTGAAAGTGAAGATGATCTGAAACATTTGCTTCTCACAATCAAAGAACATAGTCTCAAAATGGGCCTGTACCTTAATGTAAAGAAGACAAAGATTATGACAACTGGCATAATCAACAAGTTCATCGTTGAAGGAGAAGAAATTGAAAACGTGAACAACTTTAACCTACTTGGATCAACTATCAATAAAGAAGCAACAAGCAGTCAAGAAATCAGACGACGCATTGCTCTTGGCAGAATGGCTATGAAAGACCTAGATAAAATTCTCAAGAGCAGAGATGTCTCTCCACATACAAAGATTCGACTTGTTCAAGCTATGGTATTTTTCAATAACATCATATGGAAGTGAAAGCTGGACAGCGAAAAAGATAGACAGGAAGAAAATTGATGCCTTTGAATTATGGTGCTGGCGGCGAATACTGTGTATACCATGGACTGCCCGAAGAACAAACCAGTCGGTACTAGAGGAGATCAATCCTAAGCTTTCTTTAGAAGCTCAGATGACAAGACTTTGACTTTCATACTTTGGACACTTCATGCGAAGAGAGAGATCGTTAGAGAAAGACATCATGCTTGACAAGATAGAAGGTTAGCGCAAAAGAGGAAGGCCAGCAATGAGATGGATTGATACAATAACAGCAGCTACGGGTACCAGTCTGTCAACAATGAGTCGCCTGACTCAAGACCGAACACAATTTAGAATAGCTATCCAGAGGGTCGCCATGAGTCGACTCCGACTCAACGGCACTTAACAACAACAACAACGATGATAAAGAAGACAGTCCCTGCTTGTAAAGCTTACAATCTAATCAAGACAGACAGAACGATACAAGAGAAACAAGTGGGGTTCAAATAGGGAAGGAGAAACAAGGAGAACAAAGGATTAGGATCCAAATGTGGCTTCAAAGACATAAGCCTTTAACATGGATTTGAAGAAGGGTAGAGAAGAGACTTGATGTAAAGATAGAGGAAGTTTGTTCCATGCATAATGAGCAGCAAGGTAAAAATATCGAAGTCTAGAGTTTGCAGAAGAAGAAAAGGGCATAAAGAGAAGAAAGCAAGAAGAGGAGCAGAGTTCATAAGGAGGGGTGCAGGGAGAGAGAAGAGGTAAGGTAATGAGGGGCAGTTGAGTGAATGCATTTATATGTTATAAGGAGAAGTTTGAATAGGAAATGAAAACATAAGGGGAGCCAATTAAATTATTTTAGAAGAGGGGTTATATGAGTGTATCAGGATTGGCGGAAGATTGAAGAGGAGAGAGATGACACTGAGGGAGACCATCAAGGAGGAGGTTGCAATAATCAAGATGGGAGGTTACCAAAGAGTAGACAAGAACCTTAGAGAGGAAGGGACAAATTTTGTTAATATTGTAGAGAAAGAAATAACAGGTTTTAGCTATATGTTGAATATGTGTGGAGAAGGAAAGGGAGGAGTCAAAGATGACCCCAAGGTTGGGGCAGAGGAACAGGATGAAGATGAGTGTTATCAACAGTGATAGAGAAAGGAGGAAGGGGGAATAGGGTTTAGGGGGAAAAATAAGAGGTTCAGATTTAGCTGTATTCAATTTTAGGCGGAAGTGAGATATTCTGGCGGCGAAATCAGATAAACAAATAGAGATATGATTTTGGAGTGTAGGAGAGATGTCAGGTGCAGATAGATAGATTTGAGAGTCATCAGCATAAAAATGATACTGAAAGCCATAGGAAGAGATGAGAGCACCAAGGGACTGGGTATAGAGAGATAAAAGGAGAGGGCCCAGAACAGACCCTTGAGGTACACAACTAAGAGAGGGATGGCAGAAGAGGAGGAACCTCCAGAACAAACACTGAAAGAGCAATTGGAGAGATAAGAAGAGAACCAAGACAGTACAGGGCCTCTAAAACCAAGAGAGGATAAAGTGTCCAGGAGGAGGAGGTTGTTAACAGTAACAAAAGCAGCAGAAAGATCAAGAAGAATGAGAACTGAGTAAAGGCCTTTGGATTTAGCGAGGAACAGATCACTGGAGATTTTGGCAAGAGCCATTTTATTAGAATGAAATGGACGAAAACCAGATTGAAGTGGATCAAGGAGGACTTGATAGGAGAGAAATTTGAGACAGTGGCAAAGAAATGCATGTTCAAGAATTTTGGAAATGAATGGGAGATGGAAGATGGGTCAGTAATTAGAAAGATAAGAAGGGTCAAGTGAGGGTTTTTTGAGGGAAAGAGTGATTACAGCATGCTGTAAGGCAGCAGGGAAGGTTGCAGTAGAAAGCGAAAGATTGAGAATATGTGAGATGAGAAGAATGACAGAGGAGGATGGGTGGGGATAGGATCTGAAGAACAGGTAGTGAGTTTAGGAAGAAAGAAGGAGAGAGATTTACTCAACATAAATTTTTGAAAAGGACGAAAGGCTGATAGAGACTGAGAGGGAAAGTTGGTAATGGAGAGGGGGAAGAGGGGAGTGAAGAAGATTTAGTGGGGAACTGAAGGGTAAAGTTATGCACTTTGTCATGGAAATAGTCTGTTAGGGTTTGGGCAGAGAGAAGGAGGGATTGGAGGTAAAGGAGCCTTAAGGTGAGAACATCATATAACATCAATAGCATGATATGGATGTGAAAGCTGGACAGTGAAAAAGATAGACAGGAAGAAAATTGATGCCTTTGAATTATGGTGCTGGCGGCGAATACTGTGTATACCATGGACTGCCTGAAGAACAAACCAGTCTGTACTGGAGGAGATCAAACCTAAGCTTTCTTTAGAAGCTCAGATGACAAGACTTCGACTTTCATACTTTGGACACATCATGCGGAGAGAGAGATCATTAGAGAAAGACATCATGCTTGGCAAGATAGAAGGTCAACACAAAAGAGGAAGGCCAGCAATGAGATGGATCGATACAATAACAGCAGCTACGGGTACCAGTCTGTCAACAATAAGCCGCCTGACTGAAGATCGAACACAATTTAGGATAGCTATCCAGAGGGTCGCCATGAGTCGACTCCGACTCGATGGCACTTAACAACAACAAGGTGAGAAATGAGATTAGAAAAGAGATGGTGAGGGTTAGAGTAAAGACAGTTGGAGAAAATAGTTTTGCTTAGCAAGTGCAATGATGGACTGGAAAGAGGAAAGCATGCATTTGAAGTGAAGAAAGTCAGAGAGAGCGGGATTTGAGCCAAATGCGCTCAGCTGAGCAGACACAGAAACGTAGATAGCAGGTAGTTGAAGACAACCAGGGCTGAGGTGAGGTGCGCCTCACAGGATGTAGAATGGGCAAAGCAAGGGTATCCAGAGTAGAGGAGAGAGTAGTATTATTGTCAGCTATGGCTTCATCAATAAATTAGAGGACAAAGTGGAAGAGAGAAGAGATGAGACAGTAGTGGATAGAGTCAATGCATCGATAGCATGAAGAGTCCTAAAAAGATAGGAGGAGATTGGGCAATATTGAGAGGCAGGGCCGGCCCGTCCATTGAGCGAGAATGTTTTTTGCACAGGGCCCCGCGTTTCAGGGGGCCCCGCGCAAAAAACATTCTTTTGTAAAAGTAAAATTGAAAAAAAAAAGAAAACCTGTCTCCTGCCGCTGTCGGGGCCGCCGCGGCAGAATCGAGCGTGCCGCGGGGCCCCCCTGTACCCGGCAGAGCCTCTCCTCCCTGTAGCAGCTCTCTCGTTGGAGCTGCAGTCAGACGCGCCGGCTTGCAGAGCGCGAAGGGAAGAGTTTCCCTTTCGCGACTCTGTTAGGCCCGCGGGGGCTGATGGGAACTTCCCATCAGCCCCCGCGGGCTTAACAGAGCAGCGAGGGAAAAACTCTTCCCTCGCGCTCTGCAAGCCGGCGCGTCTGACTGCAGCTCCAACGAGAGAGCTGCTACAGGGAGGAGAGGCTCTGCCGGGTACAGGGGGGCCCCGCGGCACGCGCTTTACGGCCGGGGCGGCCCCGACCGCGGCTGGTGACAGTTTTTCTTTTTTTTAAAATTTTCCCTGGGCTGGGCTGGGCTTTAGGTTTGGTGCTGGGCTGGGCTGGGCTGGGGGTTAGAAGTGCTGCTGGGCTGGGCTGGGCTGGGCTGGGGGGTGGTGTTAGGAGTAGTGATGGGCTGGGCTGGGCTGGGCTGGGGGGGGGGTTAGGAGTTGTGATGGGCTGGGCTGGGTGGGGGGGGTTAGGAGTTGTGATGGGCTGGGCTGGGCTGGGGGGGGGTTAGGAGTTGTGATGGGCTGGGCTGGGCTGGGGGGGGGGGTTATGAGTTGTGATGGGCTGGGCTGGGCTGGGGGGGGATGTTTTAGTAGTAGTGATGGGATGGGCAGGGCTGGCTGGGGGGGGTTAGGAGTGGTGATGGACACTGGGCTGGTTGGGGGGGGTTAGGAGTGGTGATGGGCACTGGGCTGGCTGGGGGGGTCGGAGTGGTTATGGGCACTGGGCTGGCTGGGGGGGTTAGGAGTGTTGATGGGTGCTGGGCTGGGGGGTTAGGAGTGGTGATGGGCGCTGGGGAGGGGTTAGGAGTGGTGATGGGCGCTGGGGGGCTTAAACTAAAATTGGGTGATGGGGATTAGGACTGGAAATGGGCTGGTGGGAGTAGGACTGAAAGTGGGTTGATGGGGGGTTAGGACTGGTAATGGGCTATGGGAGGGCTTAAACTAAAAATTGAGTGATGGGGGATTAGGACTGGGAGGGGGCTGATGGGGAGGTTAGGACTGGTGATGGGCTATGGGGGGGCTTAAACTGAAAATTGGGTGATGGGGATTAGGACTGGAAATGGGCTGGTGGGATTAGGACTGGGAGTGGGCTATGGGGGGGCTAGGACTGGTAATGGGTTGGTGGGGTTGCTAGGACGGGACATGGGCTGCGTGGACGGGGGCTTGAACTGCAAATAGCTGTTGGGGATGGGGCTTGGAATGGAAATGGGCTGAGGGGAAGTGGGGGGCTTGAACTGCAAATAGCTGATGGGGACGGGGCTTGGAATGGAAATGGGCTGAGGGAAGTGGGGGGCTTGAACTGCAAATAGCTGATGGGAGGGGGACTTGGAATGGAAATGGGCTGAGTGGAAGGGGGCTTGAACTTCAAATAGCTGATGGGAAGGGGGGCTTGGAATGGGCTCTTAGGGGAGGGAGCTAGGACAGGAACTGGGCTGATGGATGGGCTAGGATAGAACTGAGAATTGGGTGTTGGGGGGAGCTAAGATTGGAAATGGGCTGTGGTGGGGGCTTGGATTGAAATGGACTCATGGAGGGGCTAGAACTGGAAGTAGGCTCATGGGGGGCTTGGTTTAGAAATGGGCTGAGTGGAGGGGAGCTAGGATTTAACATGGGCTGATGGTGGGGCTAGGAAAGGACTAGAAATGGGCTGATGGGAGGCTGGTATTGGAAATGAGCTGATGAAGGGACTCGGATAGGACTGGAAATGGATGGGGGAGCTAGGACTGGAAATGGGCTGATGTGGGGACTAGAAGGGAGTGGATACTGGGTGGGGCTGGAACTAAAAGGGAGCTGATGTTGGGGGAGATTAGAAGGGGATGGGGCTGGGAGAATGAAATGGAGAGGGGAAAAATATTTTGTGTGGGAGGGAAGAAAAATGTACAATTGGCCGGGTATTGGGAGACTAAGTGGGGATTGAGGATGGAGGGGTAAAATTTGAGTGGATGAAATAGGAATGAGGAAAGAGCAAAAGGAGAAAGATTATTATGTTAAAGCAGATGTAGAGAGAGAATGGAAAAAACTAGAAGAGAAGAAAGGACAAATGGACAGCAGACGATGGAGAGATAGCAGAAGACACAAATAAACCAGAAGAAAGTGGCTGGAACAATTGCAACTGAAAAAAAAATGCACAAAAGGTACAAAGATATCTCTTTATTTTGAATTTATTAACTGGAATATGTCAGCTCTGGGAAATGTGCATCATTAATGTCTGTGCTTTGTTTAGTACAAGAGGAAATTAATTTATAGTTTTATTTCTACATTGTTGTTGTACATTCCAAGTTTGGCTTTTAGGGTTCCCAGTTTAATTATTGTCTTCCTGTTTTTAAATTGTGATTCCTTGTTTGGTGATAGTCTATGTTCTGCATGTGTAACTGAGCTGAGGTATTCTGTTTATGTAATTCCTATTTGACATTGTCACTTGTTCTCTTTCCCCAGTAGGTCATGTATTGTTATTCTCTGAAATGTATTGGTTTAATATTTGCAGTGTTGCCTTTTGATAGGTAGTGTATGGTGCTTTATGAGTCCTGGTAGTGCTGTTGGGATACGGTGGGTTTGCTATGGGTTCTAAATGGGCAGTGTTTGTAGTAGTTCCTAATGTGCCTGGCGGTTGGCACTGGATTATAGTAATGTAGAAATCTTTGTCTTTTTTTATCCATACACTCATGAAGAGGCATGTATACTAAAAGTTAGTGTATGGTAACATTATGCAAATATTTATGCAAATGAGGCCCCTTATGCAAATGAGGCCCCGCACCGAGTCTCCGCACATGGCCCCGCACCCCCCTTGGGCCGCCCCTGTTGAGAGGGGAGTAATGAAGAGTGAAGCTTAGCAGGTAATGGTCAGATAAGGGAAGAGCGGAGGTATGGAAATTAGAAGATAAACAATTAGAGTGGAAAATGAGGTCAAAGCAGTGATCAAGCTGATGAATGGGGGCAGAAGAGCAAAGCTGGAGGTTGAAATTGGAGGTAAGTAAAAGGAACTTGGACACATAGGGCCCAATTCCAATCCAGACGTCGATCCCCTCTGTATGTCTGGTCTGAATCGGACGTACAGAGGGGATCGAGATTCTGATCCTGTGGGGCATATCTAGCCCCACGGGATCAGAATCGCAAACAGTCCTTCACGTGCAGGCCAGGACTGCCATTTAATCCAGCCCACATGTGCAGAACTGTCCACGGCTAACTCAGTCAAGACTCCTCAATGGAACCGCGGTACCATTGTGTCATGTTGCCATGGAACCCCTGCTCCATTGAAGAGCCGCGATGCCGGCCGCCAGAAATTATAGCTAATTCCCTCAGCCTGACCCACAATTTGGCACCCTACGGCCAAGATCGGGCCACGGGGAATATCTTCCAGCCCCCCCCCCGCCCCATCCGTGCCCCAGAATTTAAAAAATGGCACGTCCAGGGAAGTTATTCCACTTCGGAGGTGGAATAACTTCCCCGCACATGTCATCAGCCCTGGATGTACAGGGCTTACATTAAAATCGGCCCTCAATGTCCAGGTCCGGAGACCGCCCAGACTCTGCCCCCGAGCCACCCTTTCCCCACTCCTGCCTAACTTCCCCTCTGTTCCTGGCACAGAATAACCCCCATAGGGGGTCAGAGAGCTTATGAATATGAAAATTAAAATCACCAGGAATAAGGGAGGAGGAAGAAGAATCCAGGAATAAGGAGAGCCAAGAATCAAAATCAGTGAGAAAGGTAGAAGAGGACTTGTCAGGGGGTCTATAGATGACCATGATCCGGAGAGATAGGGGATTAAAAAGACAGATGGAATTGACTTCAAAGGAGGGAAAGGAATGATATTGAGGAAAAAGAAGGAATTGAAATTGGCAAGAAGGAGAAAGTAGAAACCCAACACCACCGCCGCGGCCATTGGGGCCAGGAGAGTGGGAGAATTGATAGCCGTGGTGGCAGAGGGCAGCAATCAAAGCAGTGTCATCAGGTTTCAGTAAAGGTGAGAAGATAGAAAGAGCGAGAGAGATAAAGAGATCATGAGTAAAGGGAAGTTTATTAGAAATGGAATGATCTTTCCATAAAGCACATGAGAAGGGGATAGAGGAGGGGGAAAGGAGAGGGATGTGGATGAGATTAGGGTGGTGGAGAGAAGAACTAATATGGGAGTGAGAGAGAAGTGAAGGGGGACCAGGGTTGTGATTAATTTCACTAGAGGACAGGAGGAGAAGAAGATTTTGAGGGAGAGAGGAGACAGCATGTTGGAAACAGGGATGAAGTTGTTTAGAGAGGAAGGAGAGGAGTGAATGAGAGGAGGAAGAAGAAGGTGAAGCTCAAGAGCTGAGGAAAGGATGGAGGATAAGATGGGGAGGAAATAGGGAGGGTGGGGATAGGGTAAAAAAAAGCAGGGGTATTAGGTTGGTGGAGTGAGGGAAGAAGGTTAGGGAGGATCAGAAAAAGGAGCAAAGAATAATGTGGATGCATAAGAAATGATAGAAAGGGCAAGTAAAGTTAGAAGAAGGAGCGGGATAATAGGTAGTAAGGGAATAAAGGTAAAATAGGGAAACTTATTAGCAGAGGAAATAATCAAATAACAGTGAATGAAAACAGTAGGCAGGCAAGCCTTATCTCAAGCAGACTATGGGGTCTGTTTACTAAACATTCCTAATGTGCGGGGCCGCGGTAGTGTGCCTGTGCCATATAAGGAGTGGGCGGTTCAGGCAGAGAAAAGAAAAAAAACGGGAGTAAGCGATCGCACATTTGCGCGGGGCGCTATTGTGCGCAGCGCTATTGTGCGCTGTGAATAATAGTGCGTGGGAAGGCTAAGTGGCGCCCTGATATGCACACACAAAGGAGCAGAGCCATAGTACAATGGTTAAGACACTGACTGTGGGTGCAGCTGCCATGGGTTCAATTCCCCATTGTGCACAACAAAAAGGGCTGGCTGAGGCATTAACTGTAATGGGTAAAAGTGCTTTAGGAGGCATATTAATTTTGGGCGGCATAAGGCGGTGCACTGTTAATTTTGGGCGGCATAAGGCGGTGCGCAGATGCCCAAGCATAGTAACAGAGCCACAGCACAATGGTTAAGACACTGACCAATGGTGCAGAGATCAGGGGTTCAATCCCCCACAGTGCCCAATGAAGAAGGCTCACTGAGGCAGTGTGTATTATGGGGATGAGTGCTGTAGGTGGCAATCTATTTTTATTTCAGTTATCACTACTAGCAAACGCACTCACAAAGCGTGTTAACATAAGGCGGCCCATAAGGCACATATTAAAGTTCACTGTCCGCCAAGGCACCCTTGAATGTCCCCTATAGGGCACCATATATGTTGCGTCACAGGATAATGTATAGTGCACCTTATATGGACGGCAACCATAAGGTGCCCTATAGGGTGCCCTATAAAGCACCCTCAGAGGCACCTTATGGGTACAGTACACTGAGGGTGTGTTTGATGGCAGCAACATATGTACATTAAATCTAAAAAAAGCTTTGGACAACCCTATCAAATAACCCCACTGTGGGCTCGAACCTATTACCGCTGGCTCCACAGGCAGTGAAGTAACCATTGGGCTACAGCTATATAGCTGCCAGCAAGCCCCTGGCTGGCTGCAGAGAGCCTGCATGTCACCACACAGACAGTCTGCTGTGGGAACCAGGATAGGGTTAGGCCACCCATACCCATGATGCACTGCACATGCAAATCAGCTGTCCACAGATGAACACAAGATGGGGAATGCACCCCAACAGCTCCCCGGCCTGGTAGGGGGACGTGTCCGTGTGCACCCACACAGCACCTTGGCCTGGTAGGAGGTACTGACCGGGTGTTTAATTTGCACAGAGTAGCTACACACAGTCACACTGTGCGGGAACTGTGCTCACCCTGAGTGTGCGATGAGGCGCCCTGGACCAGGTCCACAGCACCCTCCATGGCTGAGAGAGGCCATGGCAGAGCTCCAAAACAGTCGTAATCTGTGAGATAGGTAGTTTCTGCAGGAACACCTTGGATATCTCTGTCTGTCTCAGTCAGGGGGAACCCCACAGACCCCTAGGTGGGCTATGTACCACCAACCACCCCCCCCCCCCCCCAGCTGAGGGTGGCAAACAGGCAGGGTCTCCTATCAACAGATCCCCATTATACACCACCCCCCTGCAATGATGGCAGTAGAGTGGACCATCAACCCCAGTTCTGTTGGGGAACAGACACCCTACAGGGCAGTCCAAACAGCCCCACACACACACCCAGACCACAGTATCAGACAGACAGTAGGCCTGGATATGCTAAGATGCACCCCACCACTATCTGATATTCCCCTGCATCAAGCCATCAGCCACTGCAAGGCACTCCAGCAGGGCACATACCAGCTGTGAACAGTCTGCTGGTTAGTCCCACTGGAAATGCATGCACCCACAACTGGGATGGCAGCACACACAAGCAGATACATCAGTGACTAGGCCCCAACAGGTGACCCATATATATCACATGAGGGAAGTGCTATGAAGCACTATGGGGGTGCCTAGCCATGCTGCCATCACTGCACAGTCAGGGTGGAGTGAAAGCCCAGCAGCACATACAGAGGTCACCCTGTCTGTGGAGGTGGTGGACGGCCACTACAATGTCCCTGCCAGTGCCCTATGCCCTGTGCAGATGCATCCTGGCCAGCCCACCCTGTCTGAGCTATACCCATGGTACCTTGCTGCTCATTATGCACATCATCAGGCCAAAACTGTGGACAGTGTTTGCAGCCAACACACACTGTATAGACAGACACACACTCCCACACGTATGCCAGCATTGTGCTACTATAGAGGGGTTCAGAATCCTTGCCCACCACACCAGTCCTGGGCACAGTACAGGCATGTGTATGGTATGCAATACCGTTGGGGGTCCCTCCCTAGGGTGGTAAACACTGTCAGGGGCCAGACTTGACGCACACACCGCAAACATCAGATAGATTATTATGATGGAGCTCATAGAGCAGACTGTGCGTAACGTAGGGATATCTATCTGCCAGTACTCATAGCAAACGTTTGAGAGCTGTGTACCATATACCCTGGTGTAGGGTGACATTGCTAAGGTATGCAAGTGCTGGTATTGGGAGATGCACGCAGGGCCCAATGTCCTGCCTCACCAGGAGGCATTGGCCAATGGGGCCTGTGGGTGTGGGTGTGGGTGTGTCTGTCCCTGTTGGCTGCTGCTGTACGGCAGAGGTTCCCAAATCCAGTCCAGGTTTGCAATACACTGGTTGGGGTTTCCTGCTGTCCCTCATGAATATGCATGAACTACATCTACATGCCATGGGGGTGGTGCATAGATATACAGCACGGTTATTTGTATGAGTGGCAGCATGGAACCTGAATGGTGTGGCCCTCCAGGACTGCATTTGTGAGACTCTGCTCTAGGTAATGCCCCTGGTCATGGTGTCTGTGCTTGGTGGTGTAAAAGATAGGCGTATGACCAATGCGTATATCCCCAGCAATAAAGGATTGCCCTTACTAACATGGTTTAGTTATGGGGAAAATATGTGGACAGGAATGGCAGTAGCCCCAGCTGGGCTTTGAACCTGTGACCTTTTGCTCCTGCACACACTGTCTGTGTGCACTGCACCACTGTGTTGCCACAGATGTGCTGAATTCCCTGGGAAGTCCATGACTGTACATCCGACAGGGCCTATGTTGCAGTGGACGTGCCAGCCTGCACATGGCTCGGCCACTGTCTTCTGTGGCTAGCAGCCACTGCCCCCTCCACCACCTGTACCCTACCGCCAACATGCTGGCATGTCCGTATCTTGGAAAAGCATATGACCTGATTGAGTTGTGGCACTCCAGGACTGCATTTGGGGGACTCGGCTGTTGGTAATGCCCATTGTTATGGTGTGTGTGCGGTGTTGGGTACAAAATGGGTGTGTGAACCATGCTTATGTTCTCTGCAATAAAGGAGTGTCTTTACTATCTCTGTTTAGTGGTGGGTAAAATATGGGGACTGGGTTGGCAGGAGCCCCAGCTTGGATTTGAACCTGTGACCCTTTGGTCCTAGGGGTACTGCCTCTGTCTACTGCACCACACTGTGGCCACAGTAATAGGGTAGTCCCTGGGGGTGGGAAACCTGACCAAAGGAGTCAAAAACCCTGCTCTGCACATTTGTACTGTGGGCTCAGTCACCTTGTCTGGTGACAAAAGTGCAAATAAACCCCTCAACCGACCACGACGAACTGGGGATAAATATAACCAAGCTGGGCAACAGTGATATTAATGGGCAACCATAGCAGACACTCCCAGGAAGGCTCAGAAAAAGGGAAATGGCTTTTGGAAGGGTCTCCGCTCCGTAGCCCCTTCCATACTTCATTTCATTTCTTTGGAGCTTTCCTGGGTGTGTTTCTTATGTTTGCCCATTAATATCAGGGTTCCCCAGCTGACTTCCTATTTTTAATATGTTTGTTTGGGTCTTTTTCTATCTTTATTTGCACTTTTGTTCTGTGCACATGTATCACACTGCTCACGTTTTGCAGGTTTCCCCGGTTTCCCTGTACATTGCTGACGGAAATGGTTTCTCTTCCCTTTAAATGCCCTCTACCGTGAGTGTTTCACTCGTGCTATTTTTAACCTGCAAATTCGTCCCCGATACTGTGCGGGGAGCCTCTCCCCTCCCCTTCCCCGCCCATTGACCCCGTCTCTCCGCCCCTCGGGAGCCTTCCTCCGCCCTCAGAATGCCTTTCCACGCCTCTATCGGACATTTGCGGGCCGGGTACTTGTGCGGGGCACGTTAGTGCGGCGCGCAATTGTGCGGGGCCCAAGCGCACTTGTGCGGGGCGTTTAAGAGCGTTTCTGAGCGTTTGAGTGCCGCGTTTCCGTGCGCTATTGTGCGGCACGCAATTGTACGGCTTTTAGTAAACATGCCCCTATAAGTCTATAAGTGTAAAAAGTAAGATGCATATACCAGCACCAGTAAGATGCATATACCATTCAGGATCTTAAATGCATATACCAGTAGCTTGCATGTTTGAGCTCAAAACGTAGTACTGTGTCGCGTCTCTATGGGATTATCTTCTTTTGGCTCACATCGGATAAATGGTGTTCCTGAGACAAGTGACACTCCTAAGATGAGAAAGGACGCTCTTTGAACAGATAAGTACTTGTTTGCTATCCTTTATGATTTTGTGTTTGCACACTATTTGTGTTGGGCACTTCACATTTTTGTGGTTTTGTTACCACTTAAAAATGATTAAAAAGGAATTTGTTTTTTTTCGAGAGGTTTTATCTCCTCTCAGAACAAAGGGTCTGATAAAAATAGTTCTTTGCATTCAACTCATTCTTTTGAATTGTTTCCGAGTGGTTGTGACCTATGGTTAGTATTTTTCGTAATAGAAAGTTTCAGTCTGGCTAAGATGGCACAAAATGCAGCTAAACCTTAGTACGTCCAAAGCTTTGCGGATTTGAAAAAAAAATAGCGCAGCAAAATGGCCTGGTAGCTGGTAGGGATGTGCATTCTTTGATGTGCGTTCATCTTGTCGGCACACCTTAAAAAATTTAGTGCATGCTAAATCGATGTAAGGCATGGTAACCTATGTTAAAAATGTTTATTCAAATGAATGTGTGAAGCGAACCAAATAAATACCTGAAAATCAGGGAGAAAAAAGCCCAAATGAACTGAAATGTTCTGCCCTGTGGATATCCCTAGGAGCTGGCATTGTCTTGGCCGTACAGAATACTGCATGTAGTCATGGTTTAATCAATTCTAATCTGGCATTAGAGATTTTTCCTTTGTGGCAACTATGCCAGATTTGGTATGATTTTTTGCAGACAACCTTTGTCCATATATTTTATGCAGTAATAAACTTGAAATTGGATTACTGCAATTTGCTCTGTTTGTTGTAACACCGTAATGTGGTGGAAGATGGCAGATAATGACCGACCTGGTCCGTCCACACTGCCTAGTAATGTAGTAGCTGATAAGCATGCAATAAATAATACCCGGAGTCAGGCAAAGATCCAAGCCAATTTATTTGTGCACAGGCTCAGATTACAGTAGCATTCAAAAAGGTCTGAGCAATGGCTCCTAGTAAAACAACAGCTTTTATACCTTTCTTTTCCAGTCTAATACAGGCAAAACTCCTCATTGGCCACGGTGGCCCACTTACTCTCATCCAATAGACATCTCTGACTGGGCCCAGGACTCACTCCCCCTGCTTGGGTCTCACTAGCCACGGGTCAGCATCTAGACATAACACACTCTGCCTTACTTTTCGCTGCATTACATTTTGCTACATTCTACCAAGGTCACTTAGCAGAGAAACTGTGTGAAAGCATAATATTAAGAGCCGTTCTTATCAGAAGCAGAGCAAAGGCAGTTTTTCTAACTTCTACTGGCGTTTCTGCTCTGTTCAGTTATAATATTCTGAAGTGGGTGTTGGGAACTCAGGCCTAATATACAATGGCCTCCACACTTTACCGGCTACCCTAGGCTGGAGACTATCACATTCCTCCCTTTGATTATTCTCACCCGCAAGTGAGAAAGGGTGAGAATCAAATCACACATATAGTGTGCCATACTAGGGTGGAGGGATCATTCTGTGGTATAGGGTAGTAGCCCTACGTTGCTAGGATTCGTGTAGCCGCCTTACATTAAGTTTAGTATACGTAAGCATAAGGGGAGGAAACATGGGATACATAATCAAACAGTCACAATCAATAATACATTTGTCAAATCATATAGCATGCCTAGTGTATAAGCAGAGGGGCAGGAGACATAGGAGGAACAAATGACACATATACTGTTCATCATAGCAATAGGCCTGTTCTCATGACCCTCAAAAATAAGAACCATTCCTATTAATAGCAGCACCTGTATTAGAGGTCGGTAGCAGTACATGTAGTAGAGGTAGGTAGCACATGTATGAAAATTAGCAACACATGTACTAAAGTCCACAAAATCTGGGTGCTGAGAGCTGGCGAGTAGCAATCAAAAGGGCTCCATTCACATTGTTCCATCGCAGTTCCCATAACAGAAGAGGAAAGATTCTGGCGGGGGTTGAGACAAGTCCGGGTATTCCCTGTTGTGCAAATACTAGGTTTGCAGGCTGCACAGGGAGGTAGGGCAAGAGTCAATTCAAAGCACCCCAAGGCTGCCGCCAGAACGAAGCAATAATAAGAATCCATAAAGAGCATAGTCTCTGGAAAAAGGGTGGAACTGTCGGCTTCCACAACAGGTAGCAGACATAGAGTTGATTGTAGGTCCTCAAGCTTCTGCTGGACGTCGACCGACTACCAGCTTTGTGGCAGGAGTAGGGCTGTAGACGTCAAAGTATCACAGTCTTGTAGGATGTCTCAGTCTCCAACATAGTCCCTCAGTAGAACACAGTTTCTCAGGATGGTGGTAGCCGTCGTAGAGTGAGCCGCAATGGAGTTTCAGGATCATTTATGGAAGTCCACGACCAAGTTCAGAAGCGGCTGCTGGAATGCAAAACTGGAGGACGTCTGTTCCCTTGATGTTCAGGAGCAGGTTGGTAAAGTTCTTACGATGACAGATCTTTTCCTCGCAACGTGGGTCGCAACGGTGATGCAGGATTAGCGATCCAGGTCCAGGGGCAACTCTCAGGAACTGCTGCTGGTTTTACGCGACTGTGGTGATTCCAGGAGCCGATTTCTGCCACTTTAACTGCTGTTGGGGTTGATAACAAGACGACATATGGCCCTTTCCAATACGGCGCCAGCGGTGTCTTCTTCTACTCTGTCACCCACACCGAGGCTCCAGGCTTGAAAGGATGCAGGGGCTTGGATGGGCTGATCTTGTACCCACGCATGAAGACCCTGCAAAACAGAACTTAAAACCAATAGTGCTTATCTAGTAATTTCAGATCCTATCTGTCACACATCTCCTTTTACTCTCTATACAATAGGCTACAGAATCTCAGAATCTCAAAAGGGGAAACTCCTAAAGACTTAGCAGGGGCTAAGAATATCCTATGACGGGCTATAGGAAGAACCTGGGGCCACTTCAGGTAAACCTCTGGGCAGTTTGGACAACTTGAGATTTCAGGGTTCTATTCATACATTCTACGTTCCCGAAAGTTTGAAAGCTGTAGGTAGTATGCACCTGATAATGTCAATATCTCGGGACCATACCATATCTCGGGACTTGCTTCTTGAGGTCAACCACCCTCATTATTTGTACAGGGCCCCAGATGCATGCAAGGGTGTAAGGGCATACTTGGAATCCGGGTACACATTTAGACAGAGCCCTTTTCCTATTGTTAGTAAGAGCTATCAGTTCAGCTTTCTGTGCTGAAATTCCTGGGGCCAGGGCTGAGGACTTAACTACCAGATCAAGGGTCACCACTGCATATTTAATACAACTATGTCCATTAATGATGACAAGACTGCTTTCATCCACAAAGAAAGTTTTGTCTGGGCAGTCCAAGGGGATATCAGTTGAGTCTAAGCAACTGGAGTACACAATGTCCATTACTTCCAAGCAATCATGGTCAGGAGGGCCTGGACGGGCAATAGGATGGCTGGGTTTAGAGTTTGGCTGACACTTAATTGTAATCGAGGATTTTCACATAGCATACTTTGATATTTTAACATTCGAGCATTGGTGAGCCAATGGCTTCCTTTATGTTCCATCAGGGTTAAAACAGAATGTGACACAGTAACTTGGAGTTCTTATCCTAGGGTGAGCTTGTCAGCTTTGCTCACCAAGAGGGCTGTGGCTGCTACAGCTCTCAGGCAAGGTGGCCATCCTATTGCAACAGGATCCAATTGCTTTGACAGGTAGGCTACAGGTCGCTGCCAGGACCCAAGAGGCTGGGTCAAGACTCCCAATGCGTTTCCACTTGATTCATGTACATATAAACGAAATGGTTTCTGCACATCTGGTAGTCCCAAAGCTGGGGATGACATCAATGCTGTTTTCAATGTTCTGAATGCTTTATCTTGTTCTGGGCCCCATTCCAGGGGGGGATCGTTCTCTTCCCTTTGTGACTTGGTACAAGGGTTTTGCCATGAGCGCAAAATTTGGTATCCATATTCGGCAGTAACCTGCAGCTCCCAAGAAAGCTCGCACCTGTTTTCTGGTTGTGGGGGTTGGGATGCGGCATACTGCTTCCTTTCGCTCAAGTCCTAATTTCCGGGTTCCTTTGGACAGATGGAACCCTAAGTATTTCACTTCTGTCGGACACAGCTGCGCTTTGGCTCTTGAGACCTTGTATTCAGCTTTATTCAAAAGGTGCAAGAGATCACTAGTAGCTTGCACACAATCAGTTTTATTGTTGGTGGCTATGAGCTAATCATCTACATATGGGAGTAAAATTCTTTCTCCCGGAGTTACAGAGTAACTTGACAGATCTTGACTGAGGGCTGCACTGAAAATAGTGGGTGAGCTCTTGAATCCTTGTGGTAATCGAGTCCACGTGAGTTGTCCTCGTCTTCCTGTGATAGGGTTTTCCTATTCAAATGCAAACAAAAGCTGACTGGCCTTTGCCAGGCATATACAGAAAAAGGCATCTTTTAAATCCAAAACAGTGAAATGAGTGGCTTCTGCTGGAATCAGTCCCAGGAGGGTGTAAGGATTTGGTACTACTGGATGTATGGTTTCAACTGCACTGTTTACTTGACGTAGATCCTGCACTGGGCGGTAGTCACCTGTCCCAGGCTTCTTGATTGGGAGAAGGGAGGTGTTCCATGGTGACTGGCATTCCTTGAGAAGTCCATACTTCAGTAGTTTCATTAAGGCTGGTCGAAGAAGAGGATGCTGTTGCACATGCACTGATTCCACTCCCGGCTTGAGGGTGACAATAACAGGGGCTATGTTCTTCGCTAGGCCAGGTGGATTATCTTCTGCCCATACTCCAGGTGGGGCTGGTGGGTATACAGGAACTGGCTGGCCTGATTGGAGATGCACTATAGAATCGCTACTCTTCTTCTCGGGGAACAGTCAGCACTATCAATCCAGCTCCTTCGATTAGGAAAACTTCCTCCACACCATTCAACTAAAGTATCAACAAGAAGAACTGCTCTCTTCTCCATCTTACATTCACTTTCTCTGTCACATTATCTCCACAATTCACAGACATTCTGAACAACTTAATCGTGCTATATTCATGCCCACAAATCCATCCCGTTTCTGCAAGTTCTGTTTTATATCTCCCTGGGACTGACTTGACAAAAACTGCATTTACCATGCGCAAATTCTCCTGGGCTGCTGGATCGCATGGGGCATATAGTGAGGTCTGCCTGCACTGTTTGGATTCCACTTCATGTTCTCGGGCGCTGACTGTGGGTGACTTTGAACTGGTAAAATGAATCCCTGCCTGCAGTGTCATCGGTGGACTGTAGCCCCCACACGTGCTTGTCAACAGACAGAGGCACAATGTAGATAGAGTCCTTACAATAGAAAACTATACTTTTGCAACATGTTATAACAACAAATCCAATAGAATGAACCATGGCTATCTGTTACGTATGACTGGAATAAAATTACTTGGCATGAAAACTAACTGCCAGCCGTAATCAGCTTGGTTTTGCAAAAGAAATTACTTTAAATCTTACAGTTTTTAGGAAGCAGATATTCAAAAAGACATTCATTCTGGATACTTTTTCCATAAAGCGGGTGGACATCTAGAATACATATACACATTTTCCTTCCTCGTTTATTTTATTAACAATAAGCATGTCTTCTATGAGGCGCTTGCCGCAGTGTATCAAGAACTAGAATTCATACACGATTAACCCCTCATTCACTCAGGATTCAAAGCACTTTCAAGTTGCGATCTGGTACCGCTGGCTCGAATGCTGCAGAGTCCTGTCAGTGTTCGTAACCACGGCTTCGTAGGGCAAAGGGAAAATAAAAGCATCCTTTCCTATTCAAACCTGAGCCCTACAGGATTTCTGCTCACTTGATCTGCACAGGTACAGGAACTCGAGTAGGAACGTAACCCTTTCCAGGCTAAGCCCAATACTATCAAGATCCACAATCCTGACTAAACATTCTTATTAAATGATATATAATACATGACCATAGCAGAAGGCACATCACTATTACAAAATAATGAAGAAAAACAGGTATATTTCCCTAAAATAAGCACCCATTAGCCCAGCAGCAGAACGCTGAAAACATGTATTCATAGGGTTAAAACATTCCTCTGCACAGACACGCCTCTTGTCAGTTTCACGCTGTGCTGCAAGACGGCTGACTGAGGGAGACAGCTTCTTGATTTTACAGTGACTCTAGGTGTTTTGCGTCTTCTTCTCTCTTTTACTATTTCATATGCGGTAAAGTGTCACAAATTACCCAACGGAATATAATCCTACCCTTATACTAGAAGGGAAACTCGTGGTTTCAACAGATAACAAATCAAAGACAAACTCCCAACGCTTCCTCCTTTTCACAAGCACTCTTCACACAGACAAACACATGCTAGCATTCCCCAAATTCCAAAACCTCCCGGGCTAACTGACTAAACCAAAATTACCAAACCAAAAGGGTCAGCAGCTTCACCCCGCGCATACTCATGCAAGGTTACTAGTGCCGCCCTGGAAGTTGATCAGACTTCCTTTACCATACCCAACGCCGACTGACTAGAAACCAGAAGAATCATTACTCACCAGATCTGGTAGCTAATGCGCTGCGCAACCAATCCCTCTTTGAGTTGAATCCTGGACTCCCCTCAGGTTCGAGGTGTTGGCCGGCCAGAAACAGCAACCTGCGGAGGCAAGGAGGCGTCTCCTCCGATACAAAAGGACCGGGGGCGCCAGAGACCCTCCTGCGGTCAGTTAGGCTCGGCTCTAGCCGGACCAAACCTGTGAGGCGAGATGTCGGGGCATATTCACTTGCATACCATCCCCCACTCGCACATTCCCGGCCAATGCACCAGGAATATGTAGTAGCTGATAAGCATGCAATAAATAATACCCGGAGTCAGGCAAAGATCCAAGCCAATTTATTTGTGCACAGGCTCAGATTGCAGTAGCATTCAAAAAGGTCTGAGCAATGGCTCCTAGTAAAACAACAGCTTTTATACCTTTCTTTTCCAGTCTAATACAGGCAAAACTCCTCATTGGCCACGGTGGCCCACTTACTCTCATCCAATAGACATCTCTGACTGGGCCCAGGACTCACTCCCCCTGCTTGGGTCTCACTAGCCACGGGTCAGCATCTAGACATAACACACTCTGCCTTACTTTTCGCTGCAGTACATTTTGCTACATTCTACCAAGGTCACTTAGCAGAGAAACTGTGTGAAAGCATAATATTAAGAGCCGTTCTTATCAGAAGCAGAGCAAAGGCAGTTTTTCTAACTTCTACTGGCGTTTCTGCTCTGTTCAGTTATAATATTCTGAAGTGGGTGTTGGGAACTCAGGCCTAATATACAATGGCCTCCACACTTTACCGGCTACGCTAGGCTGGTGCCTATCACAGTAAGGTTGCTAGGGCAGAACCTGATTGTCCAAAAGGAGTTTTATATGAATACATCTGATCCAAACCACAGCAACTAGGTTACTGTCAAGGTTCGATGTTCATCAACATATGCCTTCTATTTTAGCTAATTTGCATTGGCTGCTAATGGAAAGCAGGATTAAAATTTAAGCTCTTCAAGGAATATAAGATAAATAGTTGCATTCTAGACTTCATAAATACATTCCAGGTAGTGCTTTGTGTTCTAAGTCTGAAAGAGGTCAATATTCAACTGCAGAATATTCAATTAAAGATAATTTGATAGCTATCCAGTTAACTTTATCTGGATTTTCAGACAATTAGAAGTTTATTTTTGATGTGTAAATACTGGCATTCGCATGAGTAAATAGCTAGTGCATGTAAACAGGGGATAGATCAAGCAGTGGCCTTCCCAGCCCCCTCAGTATCTGGGGCGGGTGTCCCCTTGCAGCTGCTGCCCCCTAAGGCGCATTACGACGCACCCACCCACTAGACCCACACTTCAGAGGCAATGCGGAAAACTTACCTTAAAGACAGGTGGCTTGACGTGCTGCCTCCAATTCCGGCTGGCGGCTCTTGTCTCCTGGCCAAAGTCTCCCGATATGCAAGACTTCGGCCGTGAGAGAAGAGCCACTGGCCTGGATTGGAGGCAGCACAGCAATCCACCTGTCTTTAAGGTAAGTTCGCTGCACTACTTCCAAAGTATGGGCCCGGTGGGGGTGCACCCCCTCTCAGCTTGCACCCTCTGCCCCGCCCTTGGTACACCACTGGACGCAGGAATAATTTGTGGAAATGTTTATTGAAAGAGTGGTAGATGCATGGAATAGTCTCTCAGCAGAGGTAGTAGAGACAAGCACTATATCTGAATTTAAGAAAGTGTGGGACAGAGGATCTCTAAAGAAAAAAGGGACTGTGTAAGCTTAGTAGTTGATATGGAAAGGCAGACTGCATCATTTTTCTATGTTTCTATGTTTCTAGCTTTTTTAGAAAGCCACTATTTACACATCTATATCTGTAGCATGCAGTAAGGGACATGTTGTGGTGCTTTTTGGCAGGCCAGAAAAAATGTGTGTATTTCTGATTTTACAATGGGAATACAAGTATACTTTAAAATTTCAGCTTATCAGCATTTACACATATCCTAGGAAGACCCAAGCATCAGCTAACTCCGTATTAGGACCTGGGGTTTGCACCATTTATGGAGGGAGAAACTGTGCTTTCCTCTATGGTATTTTAAACTACCTCAGCATTTTTTAAAAAACAGATTTATTTTGCTGTGCTTAAGTGGCTCTTCCTGGACATCCAATTTTGCAAATGCCAGCACTTATCTGCATAATAGCTGACATATACATGAACTTGTAGGTTATAAAATCAGTACCTACACATGCGGAAACTCCCAAGCGCTTCCACTCTTTTTTGAATGTGTTTGTTATGGGAATGACTCTTCTGCTGGTCTGCCAGCACTTGCCTGTGTATTTCCCGGCATCCATATACGCATTTCAGAAGGGACATCTAGGAAGAATCTGAAATGACCAGAGCACAACATCCAAAAATCCAGAGGAGTGGCAGGAGTGAAGGGAGGAGTGCCTTCTGAAATCACTCTATCTCCATCCTGAAAGATGAATGTCTCAGCAATGAACCTGTGCAGATACATACTGTATAATTAACTACAGGCCAGGTATTTTTCCAACCAGACTTAACCGGACATTGCACGGATTCAGCGTTATCTGATTGAAGTATTACCATGCCCCGAGCATGCCTCCAGTCCTGATGTTATCTAGACAAATTGTTTGACTATCAGCCTCCAAATTTTATTATGATGGTGGATTTAAAACTATCCATTATTTGAAAACAGGCTTTTTCCTGTATCTTGTTAGATTAATGAAACAAACTGCTGTCCACGTTATGTCTTGTAGGCAAGCTATTGACATGTAGGGCCCCTTTTACTAACACTCTATAGCTCATTTCATTCCTATGGGCTGTTGGGAAGATAGCTCAAGCTAAATGCTACTAGAAGGGACCCTTTGTTATCAGTTTAAGTAAGAACATAAGACCATAAGAACATAAGATATGCCATACTGGGTCAGACCAAGGTCCATCAAGCCCAGTATCCTGTTTCCAACAGTGGCCAATCTAGGTCATACGTACCTAGCAGTTTCCCCAAAAGACACAGGTTCTGCAATGCTTGTACTAGGTCAAGCATTGATATCCTGGGTTCCTTCTTAATAATAGTTTATGGACCTTTTCTCCAGGAACTTGTCCAAATCTTTTTTAAACCCAGCTACACTAACAGCCTTTACTAAATCCTCCGGTAACAAATTCCAGAGTTTGATTACACGTTGAGTGAAAAAATATTTTCTTTTATTAGTCTTAAATAGTTTACCCTGTAGCTTCATTGCATGTCCCCTAGTCTTTCTATATTCTGATAACGTAAACAGTCGATCTACATTTACCCGTTCCACTCCATTCATTAATTTATAGACTTCTATCATATCTCCCCTCAGCCGTCTCTTTTCCAGGTTAAAGAGCCCTAACCTTTTTAGCCTTTCTTCATAGGAGTATCCTTCCACCCCCTTAACCATTCTGGTGGCTCTTCTCTGAACCTTTTCTAATAACGCTATATCTTTTTAAAGATACGGCGACCAGAATTGCACACAATATTCAAGGTGCGGTCTCACCATGAAACGATATAGAGGCATTATAATATCTTTTGTTTTATTTTCCATTCCTTTCCTTATGATACCTAGCATTCTATTTGCTCTCTTGGCTGCCGCTGCACACTGGGCCGAGGGTTTTAACATGTTATCCACAATGACGCCTAAATATTTTTCCTGGGTGGTGGTTCCTAATGTGGAACCTTGCATCGTGTAACCATAGTTTGGGTTGTTCTTCCCTAGGTGCATAACTTTGCACTTGTCCACATTAAATTTCATCTGCCATTTTGATGCCCAGTCTTCCAATTTATCAAGATCCTCTTGCAATTTTCCACAATCCTCCTGGGTTTTAACAACTTTAAATAGTTTTGTGTCATCTGCAAATTTGATAGCCTCACTCGTTATTCCACTTTCCAGGTCATTTATGAATATGTCAAAAAGCAGCGGACCCAGCACAGATCCCTGGGGTACACCACTATTCACCTTTCTCCATTGGGAAAATTGGCCATTTAGCCCAACCCTCTGCTTTCTATCTTTTAACCAGTTCCTGATCCACAGTAGTACACTGCCTCCTATCCCATGACTCTTTAGTGATGACTATTTATTCAGTGCCATTGATTGAGCTGCTTTGTCAAGATGATATGTTTTTCCACAATTGCCTATAAACCTATACCTCCAAGAATTTTTCTAAAAATGGTTTAGACAAGTTCCAGAAAAAAATGCAATACACTTATAAAGGTAGACCTAGAGAAAGCCACTGCTTATGTAGGGCAACTAGCATGGAATCTAACTATTTAAAGGGTCTGCCAGTTTATTTATTTGACAGGTTTTTATACCGCTTTATCATTTCAGTCAAAGCGCTTTACATTGTAACTTAAACTTGATAATGTACTGTCACAAGCACAATGCCCGAAGCCACTTGCCTCTAGTGGTCGAGGGGCGTGGTGGTTGAGGGTTCCTTCTTCTATCAGCTCTTAGCAGCCTATTTCTTCGTGTTGGCTTCTGGGAAGTGTAGAACTGCTAAAATATGTTGGTGCTTTAAGTAGAAGGTTTGTAGTTGAGGCAACTGAGGGTAAGACTTGTAACAGAAAGTTTATTTCCATAACACTAAACACAGCCGGTTCAAGGTATCATTTACAGGATTATAACTGTAGGATTTGCTTAAGGTACAGCAAATAATGGCAAACAAAGCAAAAGAACTCAGAAATGGCTTTTTAAAGTCCTCTTACTTGCAGAAGCAATTGCCTTTAGAAACTAGGCTGCCACTTTCCTTTTTAGTCCTTGCTAATCAGAGCATAAAGAAAAATTCAGGCTTAATTCTTCTACAGCAGTTTGGTTTCTGCCAGCCTCAAAAACCTCTCTAGGCTGCATTTCTACGTGAAACCAAACTTAGAACAAAACAAACATTCTAAGCTGTTATCAAAACTCTTAGCAGACTTTCCATATAGGAGAGGAGCAAGCAAAACTCTTATAGCAGCTAACTTGGCTTTTCTTGCCATTGCACAGTTCAAACACAGGTGACAAACAAGCATGAATCAGAGCTTCCTGATCAGGCTTATGTTGCAGTAAATTCCCCTTTTAAAACAGACAGGAATTTACCTCCACACTGCTTCTGCCATATGATTAACTTCCAAGGAGAATTACTTCTTTCAGGGCTAGCTTTTCCTCAAGACCTCCTGTCTAGAGCTTGGCGTAGAGAGCAATCCATAAAGCAATCTTCTTCCCCCAATTCTGACACTAGTTCTCCCAACTGCATGGGTTCTGACTCACCAACTTGGTCAGACTGCTCAGCTGACAACCTCTCTGGTGGTCTGAAAACTTCTCCACTTCCTGGTCCCCACCTCTGTTGCCAACCTGTTGCAGGGAATTCAGCTCTCTCAGCTCTAGGTAGCTCAGCTCTTCTCCAAGAATCCACTCCTTCTCTCTGCTTCTGTCTCAGCTGTTCTCCCGGCTGCTCTCCTTCTCATCTCTCCCTCTCTGCATAATCTAACCCAGGCTTATACCTCCAGGGCCTTAACCCCACCTCTTTCTTTACCAGGTGTTGGTAATCCCCCTGCCTTCTGATATAGAATAATCAGTGCACTTGTTAAAGAAAGGGCTTTGGTCCTCGTGCTTGCAATCCCTCTTTCTTACTTTATCAGTCATTGGCTGAAACCTGTTCCAGCTGGAGTTTTTCTGTTTTTGAAATCTGGCTGTGGCTTTCTCTCCCTGCACTCCTAGAAGGGGACCCTTAACTAGAGTGAATTTGTTATGCTTCTCACCTCCCCCACTCTCAGGATAGCCGACTTTACCACAGTACATTAAACAGGGACATTAATAACTTGGATTTTCTGAGGCAATAGAAGGTTAAGTGACTTGCGCAAGGCCATACACAGTTACTTGTGACATGGATTGGCTACTGTTCGAAACAGGATACTGGACTTGATGAACATTTGGTCTGACCCAGTACGGCAATTCTCACGTTCTTAAAAAGAAACTGGTCTAAAATTCCCATTAACCTTTTGGTCTGCAGTTGAACTTTTACAGCTGAAATAAAAAGTTTCTGACTTGAATGTAGGCAAGTAAAGGACTACTGGGGAGGTCATCTTTGAGGTCTGTTTACTTCAACGTGATAACGTCTTTCACTTACCACATATTAGGTGCAAAAATTCATGTGTGGTAAGTGCAAAGCCTGTGCAGTAACTATTAGGGTGTGCCCAGCATCTGTATTACCACACAGGGCAGAAACATACTTTACGGTAAATGCATTATCAGATTTAGCTCACACCTTTTTCAGGAGTAGCTCAATGTATGTTACATTCAGGTTGTAATGTACTTGGATTTTAGCAAGGTCTTTGAAATAGTTCCTCTGAGGTGACTTATAAATAAATGAGAGTGCCCTAGGTAAGGGCTCCAAAGTAATTGGGTAAAAAATAGTTGAAAGTGACAAAAGGAAGTGTAAAATGGAGTTCATGTCAATGATGCGCCACAGAGATCTGTCTTTGGTCCGATTCTTTTCAACATTTTCGTAAGCAACATTTCAGAAGGGTTATTGGAGAAAATCTGCCTTTTTGTGGATGATACCAAAATCTGTACAGGATAGACAGCCTGGAAAGTATAGAAAAGATAAGGATGGATCTATAAAAGCTTGAGAAATGGTCTAGAGTTTGGCAGTTAATATTTAATGCTACAAAATGCAGAGCTGGGCTGCAAAAACCTAAGAGAAGGGCAGGATTTGAGGATAATCGTATTTTATTATCTTATGGTCAAGCAGGTATATAAGGCCAGAAGGGGAAAGAAATGATCAGCAGGAAAAAGGAGGTACAGTAATACTGAGTTCTTACAAGTCTCTGCTGAGACCTCATTGAATTACAGAGGGGAATTTTAAGAAGAACTGTCCGAGTATGACCTGGGATGTCCAAGCTGGAATGTCTGAAATAAACTGCAGGCACGATCTGGGGCAGATGTAATTTCACAAATCTGGACATGCCCAATCTGGACATCTGTGGGGGCGTCTACCTAGACATTTCCAGAACAGTACTACAGATCCAAAATGTCTAGGCTAGCCTAACGGTTTGAGTAGTTGGCTAGGAACAGTGCAGCCAAGGTTTAAATTCTACCGCTGCTGTTTTTGACTGGGGATGAGCAATGCATTCTTCTCTACACTTCCTGGATGTTTTTCAGCTAAAACAAGCACTATTCAGATGCTTGTTTGTCACTATTTGTATGTTGGAGCAGGCTAGGGTTAGATGCGATGCCGGATGTCCATGACATTTATATGAATAAATGGGGATGCCCAGGTCTCCAGAAATGCCCTAACAATGCCTCCAGGTTCCCAGGAACACCTAAGCCGTGCCTCTATTCAGATTTGGTCTTCATTTGGTTCTGGCAGATTTACCTACAATTGCATATAAACGGGGGTGCAATTTAAGTGAGCAGCTCACCTGATATGTCTTGCATGAAGATCATCCTGTGTTGCAATTTGTTCGTTTTGTCTTTGGCAAATGTTCGTGATGTGACTATGCTATCACCAGTGAATCATGGTCACATTCGGATGGATCCGTTTATACTAGTCAGGTCCATTCTGATTCTAATTCTACAGTATGTGAGCTAGTTATATGATCGTATGCCCTTGTTTGATGGTATTTGTGGGCCATACCTAAGGAAAAGTATGGGTACGGCTTAAGGAGCATAAGAGTCGGATTGTAAATGGAGTGGAATCTGCCCCCTTAGTAGCTCATTCGGCTCAGTATGGCCACATGGTTGCAGATCTTCGATGGTGAGTGTTGGACTGTATCTATCCCACTTGGAGAGGTGGTAATCTGTAGCATAGACTGAAATGCTCTTGGATATATAAATTGTGTTCAATTGAACCTTTGGATTTGAATGTGACTGTAGACTGGATGATACTGCTCTGATTGGTTGATTTGTTGATATTATCTCAGCTTCATTCATTTTATTGGCTGGTGGTTTTCATCCGATTGTCTGCTTGCCATACCTGATCCTTTGACTGTTCTTTTTAAAGACTGAGCAGAAGAACGCTCATATAAGCTTTGGTTTGTCTACTTGCAGCTGATCTGGAGTACGAGTGGACATGGACCATTATGAAAGTTTGGAGATTTTTGTGATCATCTGAAAATTGTTAATATCCTTGACGCAGATGTCGAAACACAATGTTGTGCCAAATATGTTTTTGAATATTTGTGCTTTTGTTTTTTATTTTGTCTGTCAGCTGATATGAATACAAATTTTTCAATGATATAATTTTCAATTAATTATTTAAAATATTTTAAAAATTGATACATTTCAAACAAAGGAAATTTTGATTAGACCCTAGTTTGGGCATATTGGCTCTTTTTTGGAGTCTAGTGGACCAATGATGAGCTATTGAGCAATTATAGCTTTGTGGCCCTGTTCCTTAGGCTCTCTTTCTAGAAGTATTAATCGCTGTACTAAATTTGAGGTCCTTCCTTTAAAATTTGGAATTCAGGGTTTTTGTATGTTGTTTTTTTTATTTCAACCCTGTTCATATTAGACTACACTTTTTACTAATTAGGTTATAAATAAACTGAGCACCCTAGAAATGGACCCTAAAGGGACTGACTGGGTTAGAAATTGGTTGAGTAGGAGATGACAAAGGGTACAGGTAAATGGAGCTCACTCTTAGGAGAAGGATGTTACCAGTGGTGTGCCTCAGGGATCTATCCTTGGTCCGATTCTTTTTAACATTTTTGTTAGTGATATTGAGGAAGTGCTGTAATGTAAAGTTTGCCTCTTTGCAGTTGATACCAAAATCTGCAATAGAGTTGATACCCAGGAAAGAGTAGATAAGATGAGGAGTGATCTAGCTAAGCTTGAAGAATGTTGAGAATTTGGCAGCTGAGATTTAAAGCTAAAAAATGCAAGACCATGCATGGTCTGTGGTCTTCATTATAAACCATATGGGGAAAGGCTTAAAGACCTCAATATGTATGCTTTGAAGGAACGGCAGGAGAGAGAAAATATGACAGAGATGTTTAAATACCTCCGTGGCATAAAAGCACAGGAAGAGAGCCTCTTTCATTTGAAAGAAAGCTCTGCAATGAGGGGTCATATGATGAAGGTGAAAGGGATAGACTCAGGAGTAATATACAGGAATATTTCTTTATGGAAAGAGTGGTACTGTAGGTGCATAGCATAGCCTCCCAGTGGAGGTAGTATAAACCAGGAACAATCTCCAAGTGGAAGTTGAGACAAATACAAGATCTGAATTGAAGAAGATATGGGATAAGCACAGAGGATCTCTGATGGAGAGGAATGGGTTGTTGGGCTCAGCAGTTCGTCTGTATGAGCAGAATAGATAAGATGAATGATGGTCCTTTTTTGTCATCATATTCTGTGTTTCTATGCTTCAGTTCATCATGTGGCAGTTGCTAAAAAGTGAATAGAATGCTAGAAATTGTTCTTAAAGGAATAGAGACTTCAAGGGGACATATAATGCTACCCTTGTATTGAATACTAGGGATTATTTTAAAAGGAATGGAGAATAAAACAGGGAATATAATACTGTTCCCTTATTGATCCATGTTTCTTCTGCATCTGAACAATGTTTGTAGTTCTGGTTGCCATATCTGAAAAAGTGGCAAGAAGAATGACAAAAATAATAAAGGGGATGGAAAGACTCCCATATGACAAAAGGGTTGTCGTAGAAGAGAAATGACCGAGGAGATATGACAGAAGTAACAGTAAGACTACTATAGTGAATCACACCTCACTGAGAACACTACACAACACCTCACAAAAACCTCAGCACACACCTATGTGCTCTCAACTAATTCCAAGTTGAATGGAAAACTCTAAATAAGAAGGATCTCCAAAGAAAACCACACAAAAACCAAATAATTAACTAAAAGGAGACGAAAAGACCTCGGTAAAAAGTATTGTCCCTCTATATGGGAATTGCTTAAACCACCATCACCGATCTAAAAAACTCCTCCCACCTCACAATCAACTCTGTCTAACAATAACCTAATGAATACCCATCTTTCAATCTCATTTTCAACCATTTCAACCATCACAAATGCAGCTCTATAGTTTAGCAGGAAAGAAACAAAGTCACAGTGCTCTCCAGTTCTCCAGCTGCTGACTACAAATCAGCTTATTTAGAGTTTTCCATTTAACTTGAAATTAGTTGAGATCGCATAGGTGTATGATGAGGTTTTTGTGAGAAGTAACATAAGAGGTCATTCTGGCACGCAAATAGCATGTCTGTATGTCCTGGTGGGATGTGCAGCCCCGCTATTCACACGGAGCGTATGCTGCAATCCAGGCTCCCCACATGTACAGGGCCTCTGTGTGGGAAGCGCTGGATGGGGCGGGAGGGGGAGGGACAGAGGCAGGGCAAGAGAGGGCTATGTGCCAGGACTTACAAAGCCTATTCCGGTTAGGACCCTGTATGTACACTGGGCTCCATTAGGGCGCCAAGCTTATTTAGGGGGGCTGCAATCAGGCCCTGCAGCCCCCCTAAAGACATGGAACTGCTGGAGTTGAGGTCCCACTGCCTGAACCTGGCCTTGGCAGACCCTTTTGAGGGTCTGACGGTGGTGAAATGAAATGTGCTGGCGGGTCGGGCTTTCTGTGCTCCTACTGGTGTCCTGGTGTCATGGTGATGGGACACCATGGCACCGGCACACCAGCAGGAGCATGGTTGGACAGGCAGCAGATGGACATCTCCCACAGCGGGATGAGGGGCATGCCGGACCATCTATGTGCCCGATCCTGCACACACGGGAACATCTATGACATGGCCCCATCTATATTGTGGAGATTCTGACTGCCCGGACATGCCCCTTTGTGAATCAGGCTCATAGCAATATGATCAGATTTATCAGGTTTGGTGAACTGCAAGCCAATTTCTCATACTCTTATGCCATAAAATATATAAAGTCAATATAATCTAGAGGACACTTAGAACAGGTGAAATGTCTTATAACTCTTCCAGGTTTTTCTCAAAGGTAAAGTCATTAAAATTGAAATAAATGGTGCAGACGACCCCCCCCCTCCAATTTTACTATACAGACTGCTATCTCCCTAGTAGGTATTCAATACTTATTTAATTTCCCTTCCCAGGAGTTTGAAATGTGAGTTTTAAAAGCATTTAAGTGGAGTACATAACCGACTCACTTGAGGGAAAATTACAGGAGAACTGTATTATAGAAATAGGAGTTTCATTAACCCACTATGGCACTTCTAGGTACCATGTTTAACAATGCATATTATTCAGTGACATGCACTATATTACAGTAGAAATAAAACACATTTCTGTGCTATAGGCAGGATGACATTTGAATTCATCCAAAGGGATGTTGTGACTTGGTATTTCTTGGCTTGCTTTAAAAGCATAGCAAAAGTGCTTGTAATGGCAGCACTCTTGGCCATTAACGCAAAAAATAACCTTTTCTCGCACATTTGAAAACCTTCATATTAAGGACTACAACAAAATGGAAATGGATCTGCACTTTACAGAAATAATTGTGTTTATCCACACTTTGGAACAACTGTTTTAGATAAGAAGGCAGTCAATGCTTTTTGTACTTTCTGTAGAAATTGCTCAGGATTTTTAAGAAATGTATTTCCTTTATCTGCTTTAAGATTGCTCATAGAATAGCTTTGATGACATGAGGCTCTGAGGTTTTTGGGCTCCAGCCGATTATGTAACAAAGATTCATGAATTTTGCTGGAGAGGTTTGAGAATTCTGGACCAAGTCTACATAAATAAGCACATAGCTGTATACTACTTAATATACCTAGTGACCTTTGTTGAAAAGCATTGATTTTTCTAATATATTCCCTTAAATAATATAGTTTCCCAGTATTTTTTCTGTGCATCTGAATACTTTTGTACATTTTTACACTCTCTATTTTCTTGCTCCCTCTCATAAGAACATAACATACACCTAGTTACATCCCTCATGCACAGCCTCCGCTAACAGAGTTCAACCCTCCTGCAGAGAAATACATCATAGATTTTATTGCTACTATCAACACCACTACAGCCCCAAATGATCCATGTCCAGCATACTGGATCAGAACGATGCGCGCAGAACTTAGTCCAACTCTATCATACATCATGAAGTTTTCCTTCTCCTCAGGAACATTCCCAACAGCTCTTAAACAGACGTCCATATGCCCTCTCCTGAAAAACAACAGACTAGACCCGATAAGGACAGATTCATATCGCCCGATCTCGAGCATATCCCTTCTAGCTAAACTAATTAAGAAGGTTGTCCAAAGACAGATCCAGAAACACATTGACACATCAGCCCCTCTCGATCCCTGCCAGCACAGTTTTCGAGAATCCCATGGTGTAGAGATTCTACTCGCCACGCTTACTAACACTTTAACCAGAGGTATAGACAAAACGGAAAATGGGTTTGTACTTATCTTCCTTGATATTGCTGCTGCATTTGACTCTGTTAATCATGAACAACTCCTTATCCGACTCCAGGAAAAGGGAATTCAGGGCTTGGCTTGGGAATGATGTAAATCCTATCTAGCTGACAGATGGCAACATGTTCGGATAAGATCCTCAACATCTGATCCATTCCAGCAACAGCAGGGAGTACCCCAAGGCTCCTCCCTGTCTGCTTTACTCTTCAGAGTATATATGCAACCTATATGTGACATCATCCGCTCATTTAATATATCCAGCCTGATCTACGCAGATGATGTCTTGCTGTTCACTCCAATCAAAATTATGCATCCTGACCTCTCCCCGCTAGTAGATTTCTTCAACGCAATCACCGACTGGCTCCTATCTCAGAATTTACGCATAAACTTTAGTAAAACTGAGGTCTTATTTATCACAAAGAACAAGAACTTCTCTCCCCCCACTACCTTGAAGGTGAGAGATGCAGACTCCCATGCAAATCTGTGATACGCTACCTGGGTGTCACACTCGACCAACAGCTCAACTTCAAAGAACACATAAAGAACACCACCAAGTCCATTTACAATAAAATCATGACGTTAAGGCACCTAAGACCTCTGCTAGCTCAAGATGATTTCAGAACAATATTCCAGGTGCTTGTAACACCACATTTCGATTTCGCAAACATCATTCTGCACGGTCTCCCCAAGAGCACCCTCAATCCACTGCAACTGGCGATGAATGCAGCAGCCCGCATTCTCTGCGGCTTATCCAGAAGAGATCACATCACGTCCATACTTATGGAGTTACATTGGCTACCGTTGAACAGTAGGCTCACCTACAAGGCACTACTCCTAACCTTCAAAGCAATCAACCTGATAGCCCCCTCATCCCTCACTGCTCTCCTCACCGCCACCCCCAACAACAGGCTGAGAAGGTCAATAGCTGCCAATATGCTCATTATACCATTGGAAGCCACAAAATGCACACAAACAACCAGGAATAGATCCTTTGCCTTCTATGCCCCGAGGTGCTGGAACAACCTCCCACCACATATCAGATCAATCAGGGACCTTTATCAGTTCAGGAAAGCTCTTAAACATCACCTGTTGCTCCTACACTTTGCCCACCCTAACCCAACACAACCACCCCCCACACCTCAACCCACTCATACAGCCCCTAACATACCCATAACATGACTTATGACAAAATGTACAACAGAACCTTCCATCAGATATTATAAATTGTAAATGTATTTGTATTTTTTTGTACATGTATATAGTTATTTATTTATTTATAGACTCTTATATACCGCACTATTAAGCATCAGCGCGGTTCACAAAAAACAGTGAGATACACAATTCAACAGTACTTTGTGTTTACAGAAAACAGGAGAATATAACTCGGATAACAGGGTATATAATTAATAAACATAGTCATAATATCATCATGGCTTCAGTTTTGTGTGTATGTGGTCTGTGGGGTATCTGTATTGTATGTGTATGAGTGGAAGGTCTGTGGGTTGGTTGAGATGTCTTTATTGTTTACTGGATAAGATAAAAGGAAGAGGTAGTGTTTCAAAGCTTTGCGAAACTGCAAAAGGTCTGGTATTGCTCGGATGTTTTGTGGAAGGCTATTCCAACACCTTGGTGCACAGAATAAAAAGGCCCTGTCTGAAGTAGTTTTGGTACACTGTGATATTGATTTAGGGACTAACAGAGTATTGAGTGTTACTGACCTTCTGTCTCTATTGAGGGGTGGTGTTTGGATCAAGTCTGATATTGATGAAGATGAGAGTTCTTTGAAGGCTTTGAATGTAATTAGTAAAATTTTGAAAGTGAGTCTACTTTGAATTGGGAGCCAATGAAGATGTTTTAGAATAGGTGAGATATGGTCTTTCCAGGAAGCTCCATGAAGGACTCTAGCTGCAGCATTCATAGCCATTTGAAGTGGGTGTAAGGTGGTTTGTGGAAGACCTTGTAAAATTGAGTTCGCATAATCAAAATGAGGTATGATTAGCGCCTGATAGATGGTTCTAAAATCGTCTGGCTCTAGCAAGGATCGAAGGTGTCTAAGGGAGCGTATTTTGTGATATACCGCTCTTACAATATTACTAATATGTGCTTTCATATCTAATTTCTAGTCTAAAGTGACACCGAGGTATCTGATGGTGGTCTTGGTCTGGAGGTTAGCATCATTCACTTTCAAAAAGGATGGAGCAGTGAAATTTTGGTTACGTGTAATAAATAACACCTCCGTTTTCTTGTGTTGGATCCTTAGATTTTGGGATTGTAGCCAGTTGGATACTTCATTTATGCAGTTAGTTAATGGATTAAGATCAGGGTTCTCAGTTGTAAAAGGAAAATATAAAAGTACATCATCCGCGTATATCATGCAGTTAACTCTAAAGGATCGAATCAGGTTACAGATAGGCTGCATGTATATATTAAACATAAGGGCGGAAAGGGATGAGCCTTGAGGGACCCCTTGTTTTTGATGAAACTGATCTGATGAAGTATCGTTGGATCGTACTTGTTGCCATCTGTCAGAAAGGTAGGATCTACACCACTCAAGTGCTTTATCAGTAATTCCCTTCCCTTTGAGACGCTCAAGGAGGCGTTCATGGCTAACAGAATCAAAAGCGGCTGCGATATCAAGAAAAACAAGGACGAACCCTTGGCAGATGTTATCAATTCCTGATAATAAGCTGCTGAACAGAGTAGTTAGAAGCGTTTCCACACCGTGGAATTCTCTGAAACCGTGCTGGTATGAGTCCAGTGGGCGTTAAGATCTATATGATCCTGAATTTGTTTTTGTACTTCTTTTTCCAAAATTTTTGCTAGTAATGGAATACTTGAAATAGGTCTATATGATTCTGGTTTAAGAGGGTCAAGTTTGTTGTTTTTTAGTATTGGCCTTATGGATGTTTGCTTAAGGGTACGAGGGAAAGTTCCTGTTGTAAATGATTGAATCATGAGTCTGGATATGATGGGACTGAGATCAGCTCGTAGATCTTTGATCCAGAACGCAGGGCAAGGATCAGTATGAGCGGTGGTCATGTTTATGCAAGCAATGGTGTCTTCGATTTGTCGTTTAGATGGTATTGAGAAGATAGTGAGTAGAGTTTGATCTACTGGATCTAGGACTATGTTAGGAACCGAGTTATTGTCAATTTGGCAGAGTTTGGATTGTAGATAGTTAGCAAATATTTGAGGGTGGATTTCATATTTAAGTTGTGAGGCAGGTTCATTTGTCAAACGCTTAACTATGGCAAACAGGTCATGAGGTTTGTTCAGAGATCTTTTTAAAGTGACTGCATGGTGACGTCTCATTGATTCAGTAACTGCCATGCGATGAGATGTGAGATGTTGGATATATACAGCTCTGTCAACTTCAGAGTGTGAGTGTCGCCATCGTCTTTCAAGTTTCCTTAGGGTTGTGCGCGAGGCCTTCAGCTCAGATGAGTACCATATAGCAGAGTGTCGCTTGCTTTGTAGTTTGTTGGTCGACGGACATGTGGCAATCGAACTGAAAGTACTATTCCAATTAGAAACTAAATCATCAATGCTGCATTCTGGTAAGTTGGTTAGTGGAAGTGTTGTTTTTAGGATTAGGTCTTTGTCAAATGGCTTGAATCTTCTCAGAGGGGTACTAGGATGGTCGTTTATTCGTCTTTCATCCTTTTGGTTACATCTAGCCTTGAATATAATTAGTTATCCCAGTTACAGTTCCAAGTTATCTATCCTGTTGCAATGTAAGCTTAAGGCCGTTTGGTCTGCTGCAAAATTTTTTGTTATCTGTAAACCGCACTGATACTAAGAAGCGCGGTATAGAAGAGCTTGTAATAAATAAATAAACAATAATAAGATATGTCACACTAGGTCAGACCAAAGGTCCACCAAGCCCAGTATCCTGTTTCCAACAGTAGCCAATTCAGGTCACAAGTACCTGTTAGGATCCCAAAAGGTAGACTCTCTTTTCTGTTTTCTTCACCATTTATGTTTTGTTCACCTATTTCTTGTTTTCTAACTTTCTTTCCTCTCTGTTCCTTCCAGTAGTTCCTTCTTCTGCTTTCTCCTTCCCTCTCAGTTTTGCTCACTGCCCTCTAGTCTGTCTTCCTTTTTTCTGTCTCCCTTACCTCCATTTTTTCTCTCCTTTTCAGCCTTTCCCTACATTTCAATATGAGATCACAGTTACTATTGCCACTATCTGATTCTTCTCCAGATTGCTGTCATTTATAGACCTTCCTAATTGATTTTGATTCTGGGCTCTCCTTCTTCCTAGACTCCTCTTCCCCCTCCCTTATTCTTGGTGACTTTAATGTTCGTATTGATAACCCCTTTGACCCCTATGCACCCAAACTCCTCTCACTTACCTCCTCCTTCAACCTCCAAGTCTGTTCTTCTGCCCCTACTCATCAGCTAGGTCACTGTCGTGACCTTATTTACTATTCCAATTGTTTAGCCTCTAATTTGCACACCTCAGTTCTTCCCATCTCCAGGAACAAGCAGGAATGAGTCTTCACATATGGGTACGTCGGTACCGACTGAGCCTGCACGGGAATGCTCCCCAGCATCCAATCAGAAAGCTTTTGGGAGCATCCCTCGTGCCTACGCGGTGACTTCCCGCCTTTCCCACTGCCTCTCTTCAGTTTTCGTTTTTCCACGGAGACAATAGGACGTCCTCCTGTCACCACAGAAACGTTTTTCTTTAGAAATCCTTATTTTCCTATTTTCTTGTGGTCGCGGCTGTTTTTCCCGCCGATACCGGTACCACCGGTGCTTAATTATTTTATTTTCAAACTTAGAGAAATATTTCTCCTCAGTTTTTTGTTTAACTTTTTTGGGCCTACCAGGCCTTTCCAAAATGTAGCCTTCTTCCCCTAAGAAGTGCCTTCACTGTGGAAACTCAGTTTTCTTTTTAGACTCCAATGCTTGGTGTCTATCCTGTCTGAGTCCTGACCATTTTTCCCCTGATACTTCAGGCTATATGGTTGGGAGAAGACCTTCACTTTTTCGAGTCTCCCTCGATACTATTTTTCCTCCTAAGGTGAGGACACCGGTTTATTCTTCTCTCCAGGATCAGGTAACCCACAAACAGTCTGTTAAGACTAGCCATTTCTTGAAGGGTAAGTCTCATGCCCAGCATGATGACGGCTCCGACCTTATCCTCAAGACCTCATTGGCAATAAAACCTCAGAGGGAGTCTTCGGGCTCCAAAGCATTCACGGGGTTTCAGGTTGTTCCTGGGGCTCACCCCTCACAGAACATACCTGAGCCGTGCCAGGGGGTGGTATCCGCTTCGAGCGGTACCAATAACCCGGCACCGGCATCGGTGTCGAGTGCTGCACTCTTCACCAGGAATCGTCATCTGGTGTCCTCGGTACCTTCAGGGCCAATCGATACGACCCAGATTGGCTTTCCTATATCCCAGCCATGTTCGGGGTTGGTACCGGCTTCGAGCGGTACCGATACCCCGGTATCGGCATCGGTATCGAGTGTTACACTCTTTACCTGGGATCGTCATCTGGAATCCTCGGTACCTTCGGGGACGATTGATATGACCCAGATTGACTTTCCTATATCTTCACCGTGCTCGGGGTTGGTACCGACTTCGAGCGGTACCGATACCCCGACATCGGTGCCGGTGTCGAGTGTTCCTCTCTTCGCCGGGCATCGTCTTCGAACGACCTCGGTACCTTCGGTGCCGTTCGATGAGATTCCAATTGACTTTCAGGTATCGGCATCGCTGATACCACCACCAACGTCGGTACCTTCTAGACATGCATCGATAGACTCGCTTGCTTCGATGCCGAGTCTAGAATCGATATCCAGTCTAGATGACTTGGTACCGACGCAGTACCGAGGATATTCACCAAGGCTCTCTGGTTACCTCGGTACCGCTTCAGCAGCCCTCGATTATTGCTTCGATGACGTTATCTCCAATACCGGTACCAGTGTCGGGGTCGATTCCTGCAGTTCCATCGGTGCCATCGATCCTTTCTATGCCTAGTTTGGAATCGATACCAGGCACTGACGATGCAGTACTAACTGCCTCAAATCAGAACTGTCAGTATCACAGTCCATCGAGCAGGATTCTTTTTCTGCACCAGTCCATTATATCTTCTGGTGCTCAAGCTGCTCCTTCAACCTCAGCTTGCCCAGGATTAGTTCCTATTGGAAATCCTTCTTTTCAGAAGTTTCTCCTTGACATGGCAGCTTTTCTTGCCATTCCTATTCCTGGTTTTTCTCTTGACCAAGATCCTGCAGAAAAGAAAAACATAATGCTTCCTTTACATCATTCTTTACAGGATCTTCTTCTGAGGATATGGGAATCACCCTTAAAGGTTCCTTTGCCTTCTACAGCCATTGACGTTCTGTATCAGGTACCTCCCTCTCCAGGGTTCCAGAAAAAACAACTTCCACATCATTCCATTGTAGTGGAATCAGCAATGAGGAAGGTAAGAAGCAAGAAGAAGCATTCTTCTTATCCACCAGGTCGGGCATCTAAAGCACTTGATGCCTTTGGACGTCAAACCTTCCAAACTTCTATGCTGGCTTCAAGAATTATCTCATATATTTTCTATATGAGTCTGACACTTCAGGAGGTCACAGAGAAATTATCTCTCTTCTCTCCTTTTCTGTCAGATCCTAAGGCCTCTGACTATTCCTTGCTTCTTAATCATAGCAGGAATATCTCTTGGTTCCTTTCTCGTGCTTCTCTAGACTCTTTTGAGTCTGTCAGCAGATCCTCTGCTATTGCCATTGGAGCACGTCGTACAGCCTGGCTGCAAGCTTCTGACTTTGAACAGATGGGCACAACATACACTGGGTAATTCTCCTTGTACTGGAGAAAATCTCTTCAATAAAGAGGCTTTACGTCAGGTTGCTCATTGCTCCACTGACTTTCCTAGTTCTGGAAACCGTCCTAAGCCTTCTTTTTCCCCAGGACGTAGGAAATGTCCTACCAAACCTTCTTTCCCTAAGAAAAGAAAGTTGCACCCTTCTTCTGCCCATCCTCTTGATGTACCCAAGCAAGGGACATCTCATCCTAGTCTGAAGTCTCCAGACTCTAACCAGGCTAATCATAGCCAGCAACCATAGGTTCCTGTATGTTGCAATTCTACAGTTAACTTCTTACCAGAAGTTATTCTTCAAACTCTACACTGGTTTTTCTTTTCAGTATGCTAAGCTGTTAGGATATTTTTGTCCATGGGTTACAGAATTCTCCCTTTCTTTTTATCATAAAGGGAGATTACAATTATCCCATGATAGTTTCTGTCCCCACATGGACATTTTTTCCTTCAGCTGACTTACCATACGGTACGTCACCTACCAACCCCCACTCTTCCAGGGTTTCCCCTGCTCGAGTTGGTACCATACTGAAACACTTCTCTTCTTTCCAGTGTAGATTTTCTACTATCCTTCAATGCATGCTCTGAACAACTCATCAGACAGGGACGGAAATATCCCCGCTCCCTCTGTCTGTTTTTTTCCCTGTTTTTATACAGGGGAATCCCCTTTTTTCTTTGTTCAGTTGCTGCACATACAGAAGTTCCAGTGCTTACTTTAAAGTTTCTTGCAAGCTACTTTCATTATCTTGCATAATACTACTCATTGCAGGTTATCTTCGTCTAGCCATATCCTTACCTAGGATGTGGCAGCACTTCTGACTGCTGTCAGTTCTCTCATAATTTTCCTGCACAATGCTCTCTGGAATCTTCAGAGAAACTTTCTACTATGGGCCCTTGCTGTTGTAGAGCATTCATCTTTGTCTCTGGGTTTTTTTTCCATATAATAGAAAAAGCTTATATAGTCATTCCATGGCTATGTAGGTTCTTTCTACCCTCTTGTCTCCTATTGTGATACAGAAGACAAGCTTTTTCTGCATGAATGTCCATGGAGTTCCCAATCTGGCAGGAATTTACCCCTTTTTCCTTGCAGCTTGGTATTTTTTCTACTCCACTTGGACAACGCATACTCTTTTACTATACATGATACCTCTGAGTCCCTTAACTGGGTTATCCAGGTATCTTAGTCCATGCGTTTCCTTGTCCTTTGGACATGTCAGAGTCCTCCAGACTGCTATTATCCTCTGTTTTTCACGCAACCATACTGGTTATCCACTGAAATGCATTCCTGCACCACGGAAATAGATTCTCTATATATCTTCAGGTGGTTTTTACCCCCTTATTATTAGATGAATCTTTTCCCTTCACATTCCCCATGTGAATGCTTTGTGGGGCTCCGTTGCAGGCATATATCCTCAGACTTATAACCATACATATTTTTATAATCTGTGTGGGCATAAGCCATGCCCATCTATATATATATATATATATATATATATATCACATATTGGTCATATCCATGCATATATATAGATAGATATGTATGTATCTTCATGTTTATAGATATTTTTATATATATATATAAAAATATCTACGTACCTATTGGGAGATGTCCATAGGACGCTAAGTATTACCTTCTACCTCCCTAACTGTCTGTGCTATAAAGCTTTTACCTTCTTAAGGGTCCAGACAGTCAACTTGCCTTTTTTCATATGGCTCAGTAACTGGGAGCGGTTATACACACAATTGCTGCTGTGACGTTAACAGCTTCTATTTTTGTTATAGAACTCCCTATCTCTGAAGTATCAAACTTCTATGTCTTCCTAGCTCTTACCAGCTAGGAAAGACAATGTACATCTTCAGTATTTATGAGTACACTTCTGTTTTCCTTGGGAATAGGGGTTTTTTCCATACCCTCTCTTCCTTTCCGGACTGGGCTAATTCTCCAGATCGGTCAGTCTTCTTCTTTTGGTCCTCAATGATAATAACTCTGTACCTAAAAGAGTTCTCATCTTTTTCCCATAAAGCTTTCCATTGAAGACCTGCCGTTCTTCTCCTGCCCCAGTTGACACCTGGGTCACCTGCCCATTCCAGATTTGGAACTTCATCCTCACTGCTGTGAAGTTACCTTGAAGATTCCGCTACTGCATCTACAGTACACTCCATCACAGTTCTACTTCCTACATTCCAGTAGGTAAGTCCTATGTTGTACTGGTTCATTAAATATTTTAATGATACTTGACATACATTCTAAAGACTCATCTCTCCTGTAGTCTTTAGATTTGCTGTTCCTTGCAGCTCTTCTCTATTCAACTCCTACCCCCCATCCCTCAGGGGATGCAGGGGATCCAGGTTTGGAAAATGCCGTCCTGTCCAGGGATACGCATTTTAGGGATTCTCCCCTGGCACCCACAGCTAGGGAGTCCCCATATGTGAAGACTCATTCCTGCTTGTTCCTGGAGATAGCACAGTTACTTACCTGTAACAGGTGATCTCTGGGAACAGCAGGAATTAGTCTTCACAACCCACCCACCTCCCCTAGGAGTTGTATCTATCTATTTCCTTTCCTCTGTCTCTCCTTTCTGTCTCAGCTATGAAACTCAACTGAAGAGAGGCAGTGGGAAAGGCGGGAAGTCACCGCGCAGGCGCGAGGGATGCTCCCAAAAGCTTTCTGATTGGATGCTGGGGAGCATTCCCGTGCAGGCTCCGTCGGTACCGACGTACCCATATGTGAAGACTAATTCCTGCTGTTCCCAGAGATCACCTGTTACAGGTAAGTAACTGTGCTTTATCTGACCATCAACTGTTAAGCTTCACTCTTCATCACTCCCCCTTCAACTCGGCCAATCTCCTCTTATAACTTTACAAATCTTCATGCTATCGATCCATTGACTCTATCTACCCCCTTCTTTCTTCTACTTTGTTCTCTCAATATGTTGATGTAGCTGTAACTTCCTTTAATATCACCCTCTCCTCTACCTTAGTCTCCCTTGTTCCTCTCATAATGAGATATTTCTCACCTCAGTCTTGGCTGTCTTCAAGTACCTGCTTCCTATGTTCCTGTGCCCACTCAGCTGAGAGCTCTTGGCTCAAATCCTGCTACCTCTCTGATTTTCTGCACTTCCAATTCATGCTTACATCTTTCCAGTCCACCATTTCTCTTGCTAAGCAAGATAAACCTACCTTCAGTTCTTTACTTAAGGCAACGCCACCTCCGATTCCTCCTTCTCTCTCTACCCAAACTCTAGCTATTTTCATGATAAAGTACATAAAATTACTCTTCAATTCCCCACCAAACCTTCTTATTCTTCTTCACCTCCTTCCCCCTCTCCAATACCAACTTTTCTCCTCAATCTCTTTCACCCTTTCATCCTTTTCTAAAATCTCTGATAATGAACCTCCCTTCTCCTTTCCTCCTCCATCACCTACTACCTGCTCTTCTAATCCCTTTCCTTCTCACCTCCTCAACTCCATCTTCTCCTCATCATCCCTTCCATCTCACATATTCTTAACCTTTCGCTCTTCACTGCAACCTTCCCCATAGCCTTCAAACATGCTGTAATCATTCCTCTTCTAAAAAACGCTCACTTGACCCTGCTTGGCCTTCTAATTATTGACTCATCTCCCTTCTCCAATTCATCTTCAAACTTCTTGACCATGCATTTCTTCACCGCTGTCTTGAATGTTTCTCCTCTCATGCCCTCCTTGATCTACTTCAATCTGGTTTTCATCCCTTTCATTCTACTGAAACAGCTCTTGCCAAAGTTTCCAGTGACTTATTTCTCACCATGTCCAAAGGCCTTTACTTATTTCTCATTCTTCTAGACCTTTCTGCTGCTTTTGATACTGTTGACCATCTCCTCCTCCTCCTCGACACCCTCTCATCTCTTGGTTTTAGGGACTCTGTGCTGTCTTGATTCTCTTCATATCTCTCCAATCACTCTTTTAGTGTCTGTTCTGGTGGTTCCTCCTCTACTGTCATCCCTTTCTCAGTTGGTGTACCCCAAGGGTCTGTTCTGGGCCCTCTCCTTTTCTCTCTCTATACCCAGTCCCTTGGTGCTCTTATTTCTTCCCATGGTTTTCAGTATCACTTTTATGCTGATGACTCTCAAATCTATCTATCCATTCCTGACAGCTCTCTGCTGTGTTTTAAATTTAAACTGAAAGCTCTTTGCTGATACTAGGCCCTGACTGAATGTTAAATTTATACTAGAAGCTCTCTGCTGGGTTCTGAATTTAAACTGAAAGCCCTCTGCTTGGTTTTAAATTTAAACTGAAAGCTCTCTGCTGGGTTTTAAATTTAAACTGAAAGCTCTCTGCTGGGTTTTAAATTTAAACTGAAAGACCTCTGCTGGGTTTTGAACTTAAACTGAAAGCTACCTGTTGAGTTTTTAAGTTAACTAAAAGCTCTTTGCTAATATTAGGCCCTGACTGATTTAACAAATACACTGGATTCTAATTTACACAGATTAATCAGCTTTAATCTAAAGAATTCCTTTTCCTCAAGATTTAGAAAAATTCCAAGAAGTAAATACTTATAATTGCAGATCTCTCTCCAGAAGTATCAGTCCCTTTGTAGTCCTTCAATGACAGAATTCAAGAAGGCATTGGATAAACACATAGGATCCTTATATAGCAAGAGGATGTAATAAAAGAAAACTTAAATATCTTTTACACTTCAAAAAATAGAGAGGGGTAACCTGCACAGAGTGTCAGCTACAACCCTAAACAAAAGAATAGAGGGGGGTAACCTATACAGAGCAGTAAGTACAACTCTAGTCAGCTTACTGGGAAGATTAGATGGACCATGCTGGTTTTTATCTGCCATCACTTGTTATGGAGGTCATTTTAGAGCTCTATTTGTGATTTCTGAAAATGTCCTTTCAGACGTTGAAATCGCATGGATGTCCCCAGAGCTATTTTCGAAAACGCTGAATATACATGTGTCGGGTACAATCATGTCCAAGTTGCACAGAGGCATGCTGGGGCATGACTGGGATAGGGCAAAATAGATACATTTGTGCATGCAATTTTAGACCAACGTATGCGTCTCAATTTGCCATCAAAAACATCCATGGTTATACCTGCTCCAGGACATGAAGAGGACTAGTTTCGGCAAACCAACAACTGTAAGGTGAAGAGGAAAATACCCCCTTACTCCCCTAATATTTGTCACCCTTTCCAAAAACCCTGTCATTAAATACAAAGGCAGACTCCTGTGCCGCTGAGCATCCCTGTTTGCAAAATGGCTGGCAAGGACATATAAAGAGGGATACATACACGGATGCATTCTGAAATCGTGCTGTGGGTACATCTACTGTATATGCCCAGAATGGCAGATGGCCATATACGATATGTGCAAGTTTCTGAAATCGGGCAAAAACGTGCATGTGTCCGACCCATTAATCTGCAAGTCCCCATCTTGCCTTTTATGTGGCAGACTTGTATCATTCAGGGTGGAGACAGGCAGGTTTTAGAAGGTAGTTACACGTGCCCACATTCTCTGCTCCCCTCCCATTAAATTTCAGACATACTGCTTGGACGTCCCAAATTTCTCTACACAGTCTTTCTAAAATGTGCCTTCATGTTACTATGTTACAGGGGAGAGGAGGAGGCACACTAGTGGAAGGGGGAGTATGGTAGACAGAGGGCACAGGGTAGGAGGTGCCTGATAAACATGGGTTATCAGAGTAAGCTCTACATATAGCTGCATTTAGTTGCTTTGTACATAGTTGCTTTTGTACATAGTTCTCATGTTCTCTGTTTATGAAACCTGTTTAATGTATACCCAGCTTATTGTCCTGTTCATTGTAAGCACTGATCAATCTTTGTGACGTGTAGTTTTATGTTCATTGTAAACCGCACTGATGTCAAATAGCGCGGTATAAAAGAAACTGTAAATAAATAAATAAAAAAAATAACACAATTTTATTTTCTAGCAAAAAGAAGTGTATTGCATTGACAATTATACAGAAATTGTACATAACTAATCTGATCTGGAGAAAGGAGAAAACAGAAACAGGTTGAGTCAACAGGAATTCAATGCTGTCTCGTCTATAATCGACAACATCAAGGCACAGAAGACAGAGTTTTGACAATTGTTGACAAATTCTGAGACAAATAAAGCAATAAATTAATTCTGTATGCTGCACAATCTAAAATTAGAACAGTTAGACAAGGTACTGTATGAAGTATTAGCCTTAAAAAATTCATAGGGAGTTTCAATTTGTGGCCCAGTGCTGACTGAATAGGCAAAAGACTTCCATGAACAAATAATTACCAGGGCCTGCAATTTTTCGAATGGATGGTTGTTTTGTTTAAAATTCATCATGGTATCAGAAGGCTTGATGCATCAGGGGAAAGAAAAATCTGCTGATCATGAGGTTGCTGAAAAATACTGTGCATTTTTCATGACGTTTGTTCAGGAGCATGATGTAACCCCACAGCTGATCTATAATGATGATGAATCTGGCCTTTTTTTGACACTGTATGCCAACATCTATCCTGGCTATTGGAGAGGAGGCTGTTTTAGCTGGTTTAAGAAGAACAAGGATTGCTTGAGCGTGTATACAAGTGCAAATGCAGTAGATTCAAATTATTATTACATCAAATGTAGTGGGCACATAAAGGGGATCATTTCATATAAAGGTTCCTATATGAAATGTTCAGAACATAGCGACATAGTAACATAGTTGATGACGGCAGATAAAGACCAGTATGGTCCATCTAGTCTGCCCAGTAAGATGGCAAGAGTAGGTGCACCTGCCGCTCCGTGCAGGCCACCCCTCCCCATGTCTTTGTTTAAGAGTGAACTCACCGCTCCGTGTAGGACACCCCTGTTTCTTGAGAATTTAGATAGTTAAGTTTATTTTGATTTTATCTTGCTGCTGTAAAGGGATCCACTGTGTCTGTCCCATGCCATTTTATAAAGGTAACGTGGGTGCCTATGTGCTTTTATAAAATAGGCTTCCGGATCCAGCCCTATTGCACACAAATGCCAAGGAGCATATTTTCAACCTCTCTGAAGCAGGTATAAATGTGTACACGTAGTCTACATACATACATACATATATTATAAAATCTGGGTGCACATCACAACTCCATCCCTGCTCTACCTACACATGTGCCATCTTGTTAGCAGTGTATCTATGCATTCATGTGCAATCATACAAGTTTATAAAAGACCTTTAGTATATGTAAAGCAGGCTTTACCTGTGGAAAAGACTTTAGAAAACTACCACTAATTGTGTATTTTATAAAATAAATGTGTTTCTCCTCACTCAACCCAGCTTCCCCCACATTATGCCCTTGGGACCGCCTATGAGCAGATTGCAATATGCATATGTTTAAGACCTCACTAAATTGCACATTTCCCTCCTTACTCCACTTCAAGCCTACCCGATTGTAATACTATGTCAGCTAAACCACTGCAAACCAGCAATACTGGGCTTAACTCACACTCCTCACTGGAAGGAAGAGAAGGGCTCAGCACAAATACACAGACACAGATACAGAAAGGGAGGGAGCTGAGAAAGAGGCATCCATGATATGTAAACAGACCCAGCCAGACTGTCTGCAAACTTTTCCCAGACTCTGGGTTTGGAAAGAACAATAGGAGAGAGCACAGGCAATACTTCCTTGATGTGTACGAGTTCAAAATGGCAGAATAGACGTCTTGCTGCAGTGACCCAGAACTTGGCCTGCAACTGTGTTCAGGGCTGATGCTATTATTAGGTGAAATAGGCAGCTGCCCATAGCATCAACCTTCTGAGGATGTCCATTGACGCCTCTGCCACTGCTCTCTGGGCAATGGCAAAGGAACCGCAATGCAATGCTTACCAAAGGTTCCAGTGCTGCGTTGCAGTTCCTGGCTGCTATTATAAGCTGCTTCTGTCCCCCTCTGATGCAGACTTCCAGTTTATGCGAACTGAAAGTTTCCATCGGTAGGGGCAGAAGTGGCCAATAATATTAACCAGGAACCACGAGGCTGGACTGAAGCCTTTAGTAAGCATTGTGTCATGGGTTTTTTTTTCCCATTGCCACCTCTGCTGGCCCTGGAGAGGGGTTTCAGCGGTGGCAACGAGCGTGGGGTGGGGGGAAGAAGGATGGAAGGACCCACCTAGGACTCCTCCAGTCCTTGCACTGGCTCTGAGTGTGTTCCCCATCTAGGAGTCCAAGCAAGGCACTCACCCTTGCAAAGAAGACCCAAAACACTAGAGAGCAGGGTGAAGTAGAGACAAAACCCTCTATATAAGTGGAACCAGTCTTTGTTTCGGCACAAGGGGCCTTCATCAGGGAGTATACCTATTCATACTGTCATCCACAACAAGTAGTTATACGTTGTATGGTCACACTGCAAAGCCAGACCGACAACACTAATAGCCATGGTCTGGCTTTACAGTGTGACCATACAACGTATAACTACTTGTTGTGGATGACAGTCTGAGTACATATACCCACTGATGAAGGCCCCTTGTGCCGAAACACTGAGAGTGTAGGGATTTTAATAAAGACTGGTTCCACTTATATAGATGGTTTTGTCTCTACTTCAATCAGCTCATTAGTGCTTGTGTTCCTCACCTATCCAGAAAGTACAGCCCAAAAAAAGAAGAAAAATCAGGTTGGAGCCTACATCAGGTTGGAGGCAATCCCTGACCAAACCCAGTTTAGGAAGGCATTGAAGCACCACCTCTTCCTCAAATACCACCCGGAAGACAGCGCTCCAATAGCCCCCTCCCCCATCTAGTACAGCCACAGCAACTTAACCAATAGCCCCCTCCCCATCTAGTACAACCACAGCAACTTAACCAATAGCCCCCTCCCCATCTAGTACAGCCACAGGAAAGCCTTCAAATTTCATCTCTTCAACAAGTACCTTATAGAGTCATCAACACCCATTGACATTAGTGTTCCCACCCAATTACCAAATTCCATGATATCTCAATAACATGCTTAGGCTGATTCTCTATAACGATTGATCCTGTTCCTAGTAACATGTTCCTATTCAGTAGTACTACATCTGTAAATAGATTGTAAATAGTTTCCCTTGTTATCCAAGTTCCTTCCCTTGTTATCTGTAAACTCATGCAAGTTAACTGTACTGAGATTTTTGTTCTATGTGAACCGCGCTGATGCTGAATAGTGCAGTATATAAGAGAATATAAATAAAATAAATAAATAAATAAAACCAATAGCCCCCTCCCCATCTAGTACAACCACAGCAACATACCCTGCAAGCCATGACTACGATTACTTTTGACACGACATAACGTGTCGCCTAGATGTAAATAGTTACCCCAGTTTTATCCAAGTTGTAGTACCTGTTTGTAAACACAGATCAGGTTGCTGCACTGTGCTAGTCATTCTGTTTCATGTAAACCACACTGATGTTGAATAGCGCGGTATAAAAGAGACTGTAAATAAAAAATAAAATAAATAAATAATACATTGCTCACTTGCAGGACCAGCGCAACCATGGGGCAAGGCTAGGTGGTCTCTTAGGGCAGCAGCTTCTGAGGTGTGCCAAAGAGCAGCATCAGCTAAAACCAAGCAATAGGACCTGACAAGCAAACACACAGACAGAGCCATCAGCACATTATAGCCATCAGCACATTATTTTACCTGCAGGGAGAATGGACACACACATGCATACAAAGCAACATTTAATATTTAATACTATGATGTCCAATTATACATTTTTACAGACCTGTTTTTGGAGGGACTCTGTTGGGATGATCATGATTTTTGAGTTTAAATATCAAATTATTGAGGAGAAGGAAGAGTGAAAGTTTGCCTAGTGTGCCCATTACTCTTGCTGTTCACCAAGTCATCCAATTAAAAAGGAATCCATCCCTTCCACCAAAAGATACTCAAGGAACAGAGACTGAGCATTCCTTAGTGCACTCTGCCATAGACTTGTCTCAGGGAAAAGGAAGAGTCATCAGTTGAGGCCCCCAGTGATGTGGACACATTTTGGCTTGAGTTATTTTACACAAACAGCCTAGTTGCAACCCAGCCACTGGCTAGTAGAACTCTTTTGTTTTTAACTTTGGTAAGCAGTTAAATCAGTCAGGGCCTAGTAGCAACAGTTTAAGATTCAATTTAAAACACAGAAGAGAACTTTCTGGTTACCTTTCATACCCAGTAGAGAGCTGTAGTTTAAATTTCATAGTCACTCAGGGCCTAGTATCAGCAAAGTACTTTTAGTTCCAATTTAAAACACAGAAGAGAGCTTTCTGGTTAAGTTTAGAATCCAGCAGAGAGCTTGTAGTTTAAATTTCATAATAGGTTAGGGCCTAGCATCAGCAAAGTACTTTTAGTTTCAAATTAAAACACAGAAGAGAGCTTTCTGGTTAAATTTAGAATCCAGCAGAGAGCTTGTAGTTTAAATTTCATAATAGGTTAGGGCCTAGCATCAGCAAAGTACTTTTCGTTTCAAATTAAAACACAGAAGAGAGCTTTCTGGTTAAATTTAGAATCCAGCAGAGAGCTTGTAGTTTAAATTTCATAATAGGTTAGAGCCAACCAGCAGCAAAGAGCTATAATTTAAATCAAATCAGAAAATAGCTTACCTCAGCAGCACAGGACAGGGTACTGTGTAGCAGCCCTCTTTTAATAAGTGTTATATCCCTCCCTCCCTCCCCACACCCACCCTCCCCTGGGATAATCACAGCTTTATAGGTACTTGCTCAACTTAAAAGACAGGAGGTGCTCTCAGGTGAAGCTCATTACCCAAATCAGTCATACACTAAGGACCTGAGATTAATTAAGCTTCAGGTGAACAAGGTATATTAAACTTATTAGGTACAGTTTTAGTGGTATAAATATCCATAGCACCCTTTAGTACGTAAAAAACTTAAAGATATAAACACAAACTTAAAACTAAGATGCAGACAGCAGTCCAGCAGTGGGATGGGGGCTTTCCAGTCTTTTGCATTGAGTGTCACATGTATGATTTTCTCCCAGCTGGTGAGAGGTCTTACGTGTGCACTAGGTGCAAGGAGCTCTTTGCTCTCAGGGAACGAGTCCGTTCTCTAGAGGCTAGAGTAGCAGACTTGGAAAACATAAGACAGACAGAGAGGTACATAGACGAGACCTACAGGGATATAGTCCTGAAGTCCCACCTCCAGTCTGGCAGCATCCCTGTTGCCATGGAGGAGAGAGGTCACGTGACAGGAGAACATCACCCTGGTGTGGCAGGAAGTGATCCTGTAACTAGGACCTGTCCTCCAGGTGATGTAAACCCCTCTCGCACCGAGGAGGTTTCTCCAGGGCCAAGTGCCCATGAGGGAAGGGTTAGGACAGCAGTTATAGTTGGTGATTCGATCATTAGGCATGTACATAGCTGGGTGGCTGGTGGATGTGAGGATCGCCTGGTAACATGCCTGCCTGGTGCGAAGGTAGCGGACCTCACGCGCCACCTAGATAAGGTCTTAGATAGTTCTGGGGAGGAGTCTGCTGTCTTGGTACATGTCGGTACCAATGACATAGGAAAATGTGGTAGGCAGGTTCTGGAAGCTAAATTTAGGCTTTTAGGTAGGAAGTTGAAATCCAGAACTTCCAGGGTAGCGTTCTCCAAAATGCTTCCCGTTCCACGCGCAGGACCCAAAAGGCAGGCAGAGCTCCGGAGTCTCAATGCGTGGATGAGACAATGGTGCAGAGATGAGGGGTTTGGATTTGTTAGGAACTGGGGAACATTCTGGGGAAAGGAGGGGCTCTTCCGAAGGGATGGACTTCACCTTAACCGGGATGAAATCAGGCTGCTGGCATTAACCTTTAAAAAGGAGATAGAGCAGCTTTTAAACTAGATAATAGGGGAAAGCCGACAGTCGCCCAAGAGCGCATGGTTCGGAAGAATGTATCCTTGAAGGATACTACAATAAGCAGAGAGGTTCCAAAAAAGAGTAAAGTAAGCCCAAATGCCCTCGAGTATGGAGCAGACAGAGCTTAAAGATCCCAAATTACCCATGTCTACCAATAGCCAAATTAATATGAATAAAATACAGTCTCTAAAATGCTTGTATGCAAATGCTAGAAGTCTACAAAACAAGATGGGAGAGTTAGAATATATAGCACTAAACAAAAGGTTAGATATGATTGGAATATCAGAGACATGGTGGAAGGAGGACAACCAGTGGGACACTGTGATACCTGGGTACAAACTATATCGTAATGATAGAGCTGATCAAATTGGTGGAGGGGTTGCGCTCTATGTTAGAGAGGGCATTGAGTCAGAAAGGATTAAAGTTTTGCAAGAAACAAAATTTGCTGTAGAATCTCTATGGATTGAAATTCCATGTAAAAAGGGGAAGGCGATGGCAGTGGGGGTGTACTATCGTCCGCCTGGCCAGAATGAACAAATGGATGATGAAATGCTCAAAGAAATCAAGGAAGCTAGCAAAAGTTACAGTGCAGTAATAATAATCGGTGATTTCAATTACCCCGGCATCGACTGGGTCAGTGTCACAACAGGACATGCTAGGGAGATAAAGTTCCTAGATGAAATAAATGACTGCTTCTTGGAGCAGCTGGTTCATGAACCGACCAGAGGGGAAGCAATATTAGACCTAGTCCTTAGTGGAACACCAGATGTAGTGCAAGAGATAAGGGTGTTGGGGCCACTTGGCAATAGTGATCATAGCATGATCACCTTTGATTTAATTAGTGGAGGAGGGATAGTAATGAAATCCACAGTACTACCCTTTAACTTTCGAAAGGGAGACTATGATAAAATGAGGAAAACAGTTAAGAAAAAACTAAAAGGAGCAGTTGCAAAGGTTAAAGACGTACATCAAGCTTGGGTGTTGTTGAAAAATACTATCTTGGAAGCCCAGACCAGCTGTATTCCACGCTTTAAGAAAAGTGTAAGGAAGTCCAAAAAACTGCCAGCATGTTTTAAAGGTGAGGTCAGAGAGGCTGTTGTTGCCAAAAAAGCATCTTTCAGGAAATGGAAAAAAGAGCCAAACGATGAAACCTGGAAACAGCACAAGCACTGGCAAGTCAAATGCAAGGCATTGATAAGGCAGGCAAAGAGAGAATTTGAGAAGAAGCTTGCTGCGAAAGCAAAAACGCGAAATAAAGACCTTTTCAAGTACATTCGTAGCAAAAAACCTGTGAGAGAGAGTCAGTTGGTCCATTAGATGATAAAGGGGTTAAAGGAGCACTAAGAGGCGACAAGGCGATAGCGGAGAGACTGAATGAATTCTTTGCTTTGGTCTTTACTGAGGAAGATGTAGGGATGTTACCCATGACTGAAGTGATATTTAAAGGTGTGGAAGAATTGAAGGAAATATCGATACATCGGGAAGATGTCTTACAACTATTAGATAAACTGAAGAGTAGCAAATCACCTGGGCCGGATGGTATACATCCAAGGGTGTTGAAAGAACTGAAATATGAGATTGCAGACCTGCTATCAGTAATCTGTGAACTATCATTAAAATCATCTCTAATACCTGAGGATTGGAGGATCGCCAATGTAACACCAATTTTTAAAAAGGGTTTGAGGGGTGATCCGGGAAACAACAGACCGGTGAGCCTGACATCAGTACCGGGAAAAATGGTAGAAACCATCATAAAGAATAAAATTACTCAGCATGTAGATAGTCACGACCTAATGGGAGACAGCCAACATGGCTTTAGACAAGGAAGATCTTGTCTTACTAATCTGTTATGTTTTTTTGAAGGAGTGAATAAACAGGTGGACAAAGGTGAGTCGGTTGATATTGTGTATCTGGACTTTCAGAAAGCCTTTGACAAGGTCCCTCATGAGAGACGTTTGGCAAAACTAAAGAGTCATGGGATAGGAGGCAGTGTACTATTGTGGATCAGGAACTGGTTAAAAGATAAAAAGCAGAGGGTAGGGCTAAATGGCCAATTTTCCCAATGGAGAAAGGTGAATAGTGGTGTACCCCAGGGATCTGTGCTGGGTCCGCTGCTTTTTGACATATTCATAAATGACCTGGAAAGTGGAATAACGAGTGAGGTTATCAAATTTGCAGATGACACAAAACTATTTAAAGTTGTTAAAACCCAGGAGGATTGTGGAAAATTGCAAGAGGATCTTGATAAATTGGAAGACTGGGCATCAAAATGGCAGATGAAATTTAATGTGGAGAAGTGCAAGGTTATGCACCTAGGGAAGAACAACCCAAACTATGGTTACACGATGCAAGGTTCCACATTAGGAACCACCACCCAGGAAAAAGATTTAGGCGTCATTGTGGATACCGTGTTAAAACCCTCGGCCCAGTGTGCAGCGGCGGCCAAGAGAGCAAATAGAATGCTAGGTATGATAAGGAAAGGAATGGAAAATAAAACAAAATATTATAATGCCTCTATATCGTTCCATGGTGAGACCGCACTTTGAATATTGTGTGCAATTCTGGTCGCCGTATCTTAAAAAGGATATAGCGATTTTAGAAAAGGTTCAGAGAAGAGCCACCAAAATGGTAAGGGGGATGGAAGGATACTCCTATGAAGAAAGGCTAAAAAGGTTGGGGCTCTTTAACCTGGAAAAGAGACGGCTGAGGGGAGATATGATAGAAGTCTATAAATTAATGAACGGAGTGGAACGGGTAAACGTAGATCGATTGTTTACCTTATCAGAATATAGAAAGACTAGGGGACATGCAATGAAGCTACAGGGTAAACTAAGACTAATAAAAGAAAATATTTTTTCACTGAACATGTAATCAAACTCTGGAATTTGTTACTGGAGGATGTAGTAAAGGCTGTGTAGCTGGGTTTAAAAAAGGTTTGGACAAGTTCCTGGAGGAAAGGTCCATAAACCATTATTAAGAAGTGACCCAGGATATCAATGCTTGAACCAATACAAGCATTGTGGAACCTGTGTCCCTTGGGGAAACTGCGAGGGAAGTATGACCTAGATTGGCCACTGTTGGAAACAGAATACTGGGCTTGATGGACCTTGGTCTGACCCAGTATGGCATATCTTATGTTCTTATGTTCTTATGGAGGAGTGGCCTAGTGGTTGGTGCAAGTTGTCTCAGGCCAGAAGGTTGGGGGTTCAAATCTCACTAGGGGACAGCAACCTTGGGCCAGAAGGACTGGGGTTTCTAGTCCCACAGGTGCTCCTTGTGGTTTTGAGCAAGCTACTTAACCCTCCATTGCCCATGTTCCCTGTAAAATAGTTATTTCCAAGTTATAATGCCTTGTTCAATGTAAACCGCCTTAATATCATGAAAAGCAGTGTATTAGAAATGTTAAATAAATATCTTTTACTTTCATTAACTGCAGCATTTTCTAACAAAAAGGGGAAGCCCAACAGCCCTTGCTTATCATGTATTGCAGTTGTACGGTGCAAAGTCCTGGTTAATTCTTTTTTTCCTTATGCTGTTGTGAGATATTGCATTTAATCCTACTGTCTGTATTACTTAATCTGTTGGATTCCATGCTGTATAATAACCCTGCAAAGTAAAGTGTTTCACAAGATTTCTTTGTTCTTTTCCAGTAGCTATTAAAGGTTCATTATAACCGGCTGCCTGAGTGTGGTAACGTCTGAGAGCTCTGTGGGGATACTAATATTCAGTGAAGGGCATACGAGTACAAGTCACACATTCCAATTGCTTCCTCGCCCGAAATCTATCTGGCACGCAGTCCCCGAACCCTGATTCCAGGACCCTGGGCAATTACCATAGCAGTGAAACATAGAAACATGTCAGCAGAAAAAGAGTTTATGGCCTATTTATTCTGCCCTTCCATATCATATACTGTACTATAGTTCCTTTATTTCCTTTAGAGATTTTCTATGTTTGTCCCATGCTTTCTTGAATTCCGATACTATCTTTGTCTCTACTACCTCCACTGGGAGACTCTCTCCCTTTTAAGTCTGTAATTCTAAAGCTTAAATATTTTTTACGCATAGTGCCACTCCTTCTTCCATTTTTCATACCCTGTCCTTGTTGAAAAAAGTATAGCCAAGTATAATTACATCCCAGTGATGGTTGTCTAAGAACCATGTTTCCATAACTGCCACTAAATCCAAGTCAGCCTCTTCCATCGAAGCCTCAACATCTGGGATCTTATTTTCCATATTATGGGCATTTATGTACAGATGTTGCCCCTTTTTCCCATTTTACAGAGGTATTTAATGTTTTACTTACCTGAGGGCTTTCTTCACTCATGCCCAACAAACCTAGTTTAAAGCCCTCTCCAGTATATTAGCCAGTCTGCTGTGGAAGACACGTTTATCTTTCTTGGATCTTTGGACGCTATCTCTGCTCTGCAGCCCTTGGAAAATCATCTATGGTCCAGGAAAACAAAATGCTCTCGATGACACCATCCACGTAGCCATGCATTCAACTCCAGAATGCGAGCTTCTCTGCCTTGGCCTTTATCCTCAACAGAGAGGATTGAAGAGAACACCACCTGTGCATCTATCTGTTTCATCCTCTGTCCCAGAGCCATGAAGTCACTTTTGATATGCTCAGAAGGCTATCTAGCAGTATCATTTGTGCCAACATTGATGAGTCACTTCCGATAATAGTTATCTGGCAGACAGTACACCTCTCTGGACATCAAATCTGGTCAACAGATGGACACCTCAGTATTCCTCAGAAGAGAATCACTAACCATCACTACACTTAGGGGCTTGTTTACAAAGCCGCGGTAGCGGTTTACGATCGTTATTGGAGCCGCGGCCCAATTGATTCCAATGTAACAAGCCCCTTTGTTTCCTCATGGCCACTGAATCTGCAACTTTAGGATGCTTGAGCTCTGGTTCTTCCCTTTCCTGGGATGCTTTCACATCCTCCACTTCCAGATCTGCATACTGGTTCTTCAATTTGAGGGCTGGAGGATTTGGATTACCGATTCTGCAGGTTCTGGCGACTCATGTCTAGCTCTCTTCATTCTGTAGCATCCTATCTTCACCTCTGTCGGAGAGCTTGGATGCTTTAAGAAGCATCTCATCAATGTACTTCTCTCTCGAATGCTTCTCATCCTCACAACCTCTTCTCTGAGCTCCTCCACTTGTCTCATGAGGACTTCAGCTTACAGGCATCTTGCACATGGAACCTGTGACTGGCATCAGGCTTTCTGTCTAGACAGTGGCAGAAGCTGTAATGGGGTCAATAGCTTTAGTAATATGATTTTTCCCAGTCATCGTACAGTTGGCTGGACCTTTGGTACATGTTGAAGTAAATGAGAGAGACCTACCAAAGTCCCTAAGTTTTACTCAGCTGCCCTTTAAGAGAAAAAGTAGCAAACCTCTTTTATGTGCATTCTAACAGCGCTGTTCTGTCTCCCTGTGTGTAGCCCTGCTTCCTTGCTAAAACGTTAATACTTTACACGAGTAAATTTTGATATTATTTGTCTGATGTTTATAGCTTAATGTGTTCCCTTTTTAAAATTACCTAATCAAAGTTCCATGAAGAATGGCAAATTGTTTGTCAAGAAGTAATTGGGGAGTTGCCCAATATACTGTAGAAAGAATTCACATGGGTGTGTGGGAACTGGGGTGGAAAGGGAGGGATTTAACACCTGATGAGGTCAGTGACTTCAAAGAGCTTGCTTACCCTTTGATCTTAAAGGATAGAGGAGGAAACACAAAAGAACTAATAGCAGAAAAGTACCTTTACCTAAGAACACAAAAAAATTCTTTTTTGCAATACACCAGAAACAGAATTAACTATTAAAAATTAAAAACAAATGAAAAACCTTGCTTGCAATAGAGACCCTTTTAGGAATGGCAGTGCTTGCAAGGCAATGTAGATGTTTATATAGCACTCAGCTGCCTTGCTTCTATGCAAGCTAAGTAAGACCACTAACATCTGATGAGGTCAGTGACTTCAAAGAGCTTGCTTACCCTTTGAACTTAAACACTAGAGGAAGAAAAAAGATATTCTTAGCAGCAGAAAAATAGCTTTACCCAAGAACACAAAAAATTCCCCTTTTGTAATACAACAGAAAAAGAATTAGCTATTAAAAATGAAAAACAAAACCCCTTTTAAGAGCTCTCAGGCAGAGAGCTTGTATTCAAAGCCACATAGTAGTACCTTGCTTGCAATGGAGACCCTTTAGGAATGGGCAGTTAACCAAGAGCATGAATATATACAGGAGTGCAGTTGGCATCAGTGGGATGGCTGCTGGTGGGCAGGCCATGCCCCTGGAGTTATATTTGCATGTCAATTTATAGCAGCTATTTTATGCATAGTTAACATACTTTACATATGGAAAATGCTTTATAAAATTACCCCACAGTCAAGATGTTAGTGGCAGAAAAATCCAGGTGACTAAGAGCATTCAAAGACGTTGTTTATATACAACACCTATTGTATGCAAAGCATCTCATGTATGGTTGGTCCTGGTAACAGTTTTTGAACTGGTTTCACCAAGTCAATGTAGAAACTTAGAGATCCAGAAGACAGAAAAGTTATTCTTGGGCCGATATTCATTGGCGTTGGCAGCCAGCACACTTAAAGTTAAAAACTGATATTCAATGCCGAGACCATATCCGCTACAGGCATTGAATATCTGGAATGCCCAGTTAGCAATATAGCTAACTGAGCAGTAGCTTACTGTTGCCACTGGCTGGTTAACTGCAGAGCCCCCCCCGGGAACACCCTGATACTAAGTGGTTAGGATCGGGGCGTTTAGCAGTTAGGAAGGGATATTCAGCAGTCCAAAACAGCTATGTGCAGCTGGATATCCCGCTCACTGCGATTAACATGGATAGCAGGACCGCTAACCTCGCTAATCATTTGTGTCCCCTCTGATTTTAAACTCCTCTTGAATTATTCTGGAAATGTTTTCATCATCTTCCTAACCTTAATAATACAGCCAATGGATTACAGACTTATTGTAAGCACAAAACCTGTCTACAAAACAGGGACAGATTGTGGCCAGAAATCGGCCTGTGTATGATCATCCTGCCCCCCCCCCCCCATCCTCTGCTCAGTTTCTCTCTCCATCCCTTTTCTCACTTAATCTTAACGAGACATCCTCTATTGCTCCAAACTCCAGCTTTATTTCTCCATGCCCTGGCTTCATCTTTGCATGTACAAAGACTGTAATTAATGTAATAGCCCTACTGTATCCAAAAACACCTGCTGAAGTACTGAAAAAACTAAACACAAAAAATTTCCAGCTATCAAATCACTCTCACATACCATAATTATAATCAAAATTCCTAAAAAATAGCCCTTTGTAATAAAGACAAAAAAAGAACTTCTTTTACTATAGAGGACAAAAGACTTCAGTAGAATTGCTTCTTCCTCTATGCGGCATTCAACTATATGCCTGAAGGGGATTTGCTACCATTGACCATAGGTCTAAAATCTCCTCTTATTTTTACTTTCTATTTTCAATACTTTTAATTAAATCTCTTCAATACTCTTAATCACTTACTATTAAAACATAGCACTATACTCCATATTTGGTAGCTGTTAAAAGAATTCCCACACTCAATGTCCAGTAACAGCTCTTATAATGAGTATCATGCTCATGGCACAACACAACACAGCATAATACAGCAGATTTGCTGAATTACACTCTCAATGGCCCACATATATCTGAAATGAAACAGAATAGCTTTAATATAACAATATTCTTTCAAATAAGCTACATCCATACTTTTTACTTAACTTCAAGAGCTTCTCCCAGGAACACTTGTATTAGCATATCACCCTACGAAGATCTCCGTTTCACGGACACTCCGCTTCATCCGGGGTTTACTGCACTCTTCGAACTCCGAGATGGAATAAGTCCCCCGTCCAGTCTACCGACCCCGGACGTACAGGACCGACTTCAGAATTGGTCCTGTATGTCTGGGGTCACGGACTACCCACTGCCCACCCTAACTCCACTTCCGCAATGCCCCTCCCGCCCCCATCTAAGACTCCCCATACAAACTCCTTGTTCATAGGGGGAGGCTTTTCAAAGGGCCGGCAGGGGGGTGAATAGCAGGAATGGACATCCCAATGGAACGTCCATCCTTGCTAATTCACGGGACAGATTAGCCCCCGATGTGTATAAACACAAAGAGAGATTGATGATGTCCTTCAAAATGCTGATCCCCACAAACTCTCTCACTAAAATTAAAGATACTGAAACTGAAGAGTGGGCTAACACTTGATATTACACTAACCCTTATGATTGATGAAATTATAGAAAAGGTTGTGCATTCGGAGAGTTCCATAGCCTTCAAAGAAGTCTGAGAAGAAACTGAAAGTGGCTTGGTTTTTGCTGCACAGTCCCTTGAAACATTCTTGAAATTTGATGAGTAGCAGCCATTTTATTCTTCTTAAAGATGATGAAGGAGTGGAGGAGTAGCCTAGTGGTTAGAACACTGGCTTGGTAGCCAAGCAACAAGGGCTCAATTCCCACTAGCACTCCTTGTGGCCTTGGGCAAGTCACTTAACCATCCATTGCTTCTGAAGAAAGGCCTGGCAATCTACTTCTGGTCACACTGCCAAGAAAAACCCAGGGGTTTCTGGGTCACCAGGAGTCAGCACTGACTCAAAGGCACACGTAGCATTGCAAAGATGATGAATTCTCATTTTGTTCTCAAAGGTTTGAGGATAAAAGACAACTGATTTAAAGGCAAGCGGGTATTAAAGATGTTCTTGAGCTTGTATCAAAGATCAACCCAGTCAGTATCAGATATTATTGATATTGATGCTGAAACAAGATAGCCAGAAGTACATGTGATGGGGAGAGTAGCGGTAGGTAGTGTTTGAGAAGACATAAGTAAAATGGGAGGACAGAATGGGGGAGTGTGTAGGTAAATGTGTGTGTGTGTGTGGGGGGGGAGGTTAAACAGTGTAAGGGACATAGGATAAACAGTGGAGAAGAGGTTTGAATATGTGAAGGAGTAGTGGGGGTAAACAGTGCATAGGGGCATGTTATGAGAAATTTGGGAGGAACTAATATCTGGGGGGGTGAGTATGTGAAAGGGTACATAGTGTGTGGAGTGGGCATGGTGTAAGCAATATGGAGGGAGTGGGGATAACATTTAAGGGGAAGGTGTTATGGTATGACTACCGAGTGATATGTGTGTTGGATTTCAATAAATAAATAATGTATAAAGATGTAAAAACGGTGGACTTGCTTTGAGTGAAAAACTCCAGATAGCCAGCATGTTTGATTTGCTGATGCTAACAACTCCCTGTGCATGCCAGATAATGGGGCTTTTACTGTATGTAGTTTTGAAGCTAGGTGATATGGCCACAAGGAAAGGCGGACTGAGCATGCACAGTTTAGGGGCAATAACAGAGGGCTTTCCATGGGTACAGCGGCATTTCATCCATAGATGATAGACTTTATTACCCAGCCTGTCCACAGGCAAAAGAAGGTACATTGTACAACAAATGCATACTTTCACTCCTGCAGGGAAGAGAACATAAGAAATGTCTTTCAGGATCATACCAAGGTCCATCAAGCCCTGTATCCTTTTTTCCAACAGTGGCCATTTCAGGCCACAAGTACCTAGCAAGTTCCCAAACAGGCAAACAAGTTCTGCAATGTTTGTCCCGGGGCAAGCAGTGGATTTCCCGGATTCTCTTTAATAATCCTTTCCTCTAGGAACTTGTCCAAACCTTTTTTAAACCCAGCAGCACTAACAACTTTTACTACATCCTCCCGTAACAAATTCAAAAGTTTGATTACACGCTGAGTAAAAAAATATTTTCTCTTATTAGTCTTAAATGGGTTGCATTGTAGCTTCATTGTGTGCCCTCTAGTCTTTCTACTTTTTGATGGCGTAAACAACCGATCAACATTTACCATTCCACTCCATTTATCATATCTCCCCTCAGCCGTCTCTTTTCCAAGAACCCTAACCTTTTATGCTTCTCCTCATAAGGGTATTCTTCCAGTCTCTACCATTTTTGTTGCTCTTCTTTGTGCCTTTCTAAGTCAGCTAGATCATTTTTAAGATATGGCAACCAGAATGGCACACAATATTCAAGGTTCAGTTGCACCATGGAACGATACAGAGGCATTATAATATCCTTTGTTGTAAGAGGTAGTGTCAGAGTGTAGAATGAGGGCAGAGAATGGAAGTATACTTTTAGCTTTAGATAAAGAAAACAACGTGTCTTTTCTGCATGAAAATTACATGCAGAAAAACAGGCACAGTTTCTGTGAATAATTCTCACAGAAGCAATGAAAAGTTTGTGCAGACTTTTGTTTAGATTATTAGTGCAATTCCAGCATGGAAAGATACCCACAGAAATTATGCTAATATGGTCAATTCTGATTATTGCCCCTGTGGAGGCCTATTCCAATATGTACATCCCAGGCCTCTGTGCATCTGTTCGGAATCAGATGCACAGAGGTAGAATCGGAATCTCATCTGAGCTTGGGATCAGAATAGTGTCTAAGCTTGTATGTGCAGGCCTGGACCCGATTCTGCCCGGCTAACTCAGTTAAGCTCCTGAATGGAGCTGCGACCCCATGGCACCACGGCTCCATTCAGAAGCCGCAATCCCTGGCCACCGACCACTTTTTTCATTCCCTGCAGCCTGGCCTCCGATCTGGCCACCCATGGCCAGGGTCCGGCTGTGGGGAATCTCCTGCACCCCTCCACCCTTTGCCGCTGCCGAGGACTGCCGTCTCCCAATGTCTAGGAGAACTGCCACCACTGAGACAACAAAAGGTGTGGTAGCAGGGCAACAGCAGACAGCCGAAATGCGCCCCCTAAACCTTTGCGCACTGTGTGGCTGCACTGCTCGCTCAGGGCTAGGTATGGTACTGCCTGTCAAATACTTGTGACCAGTGGGTTTGATGGATCTTTGGTCTGACCCAGTATGGTAATTCTTATGTTTTTATGTATCCATTGCTAACTACCACTCAAATGCTATAGTACATCATTTAAATGCTCTATATTTTGGGTTATTGTGCTTGCTAATGGTGTATATGTGCTATAGAAGACACATTTTAGTGCATGCGCTGCGAAATTTAATGCATGATTCGTTAAGAGCTGTTTTAGAATGGACACTAATAGCTGTACTGCATGTATACTACATACGTTTTAGTACATAGACTGTATATTTGTATTCGTTATAAAGAAAAACAATAAAGAATTAACTGGATTTCTTAGTGCTAGCTGATCTGTGATGTTCTAACTCAGATTTTATTTAATAACGGATGTTTTAAATCAATGCACATTTCATCCACTAAAACATTCACCCATCTCATTTTGGAAGTGAAGAGTTACAACACTCAAAGGCACATTTATGACCTTTTCCCTGGGTAACCAAATGTCTTACGTTTGTTTTGTTTGTTTAAATGTAGCACTCTAATGGTACTTGGAGAATATACCCAGCAGTATTTTTTAATGATCAGCTTCAATCAGAACTCACATTTTTAAAATGACACACCTGGACTGAACTTATTTTTGCATATTCACATCTTACTTTTCTTCAGTTCTCTTCTTGTTTACAAATGGTACCCAGGAAAGTGATTAAAAAACAATAAGCTATAATATTCTATTGCAGGTGGCTGTAAGAGACCAGAAAATAAAAGGGTTTTAAAGCTAACAATTCATATTCTGTTCTGTCCCCTGGTTTCATTTCTCCCTGTTGCTTTGCAGTAAAATGTAAATCTCATTCAGTAGCTGAATGAATTTAATGTGAGGCCCAATGTAAAAGTAATTTCTTGTCTTTTCTGAGCATCCAATGGGAATAGGTAGATAATGCAGAATTGTTCATAACTGTGCAAAGTGCTAACAGATAACCGTATAAACAAATTACAAAACCTGCCCAAATAGGGGAACGGTTTTACTTAGGGGTTGCTTACTAAAGTAGTAAACATGAGAGTGGCATATATTGTGGTAGGATTTAGACCTGGATTACCACTTGCTCCATGCAACATTGTTGTTGTTGCGTGCCATTGACTCAATGCTGACTCCTAATGACCCATCCAGAGGGGACAGGCTGATCCTGGTCCTGGGTTTTCCCAGTGGGTGCACGGATTTGCAATTCCAAATTTCTTAGGGTAGGATACAACCAGGACCAGGAGTAGCCTCTCCTTTATGACATGAAACCAGACGGCAATCCTAATTTCAACATACCTGAAGTAAATTTTGAAAAGCAAGACCATAAAAGAAATTACTTCAGCCTGCGATAATGCAAGGTTATAAACGTGCCCTTTGTATCCCCACTTCCCCATCCCCCTCCCCAGTTAGCTTTCGGGCATCTAGGTCCCTTCCCTTGAGATTCTGATAATTTAAAGCAACAATCATGATCATTCCAACATTACCCCTCCCAGAACAATTCTGTAAAAATGCATAATTGGATGGCATACTTTTAAATAATAATCTGTTTTGTATGAATATAAGCAATAAAGGCAATTGCTAATTGCAGTTTACCATGGTAAATAGACTATGTTGTAGTTACCCTCCTGCATGTAAAACTGCAAGCTGATGGTCCCTTGAGTTTCTGTGGCTCTCAGAAATTTGTTTTGCTTTGATTGCAACTGTTCTTTACCACACTCAGCAGCTACTGCCCTATCCCACCACCTAGTTTGCCTAATGGTAAGACAGCCCTAACTTCATCTAATTAAGAAGTGTCGATATCCCACTTTAATAGCTAAGATCAGCAATTAGAAACTTTTCTTATTCTAGTCTTCTCAAGGATATGGAGCTATGACTCTATGGACTTCAACACAGCAAGATGGACTTTGTCACAGGAGTTTTATTGGATGCAACAATAGGAGGGAGGAGTAGCCTAGTGGTTGGGGCAAGGTACTTCAGGCCGGAAGGTCGGGGGTTCAAATCCCACTAGAGGACAGCAACCTTGGGCCGGAAGGACTGGGGTTTCTAGTCCCACAGATGCTCCTTGTGGTCTTGGGCAAGCCACTTAACCCTCCATTGCCCATGTTCCCTGTAAGTATTAGTGTATGTGTCTCATATCCCTGCATTTTAAATGTATCCCCCAATTGTGTTGTGACCGCTTTGATTGAAGGATAAGGTGGTATACAAAACGACCTGTTTGCCCTCATCAAGCATTTGACAAAGGAACCAGCCTCAGAACACATAAGCGAAATCCACCCACAAACATTCGCCGACTATTTGCAATCCAAACTCTGCCAGATCAACAACAATCCAGCACCTAACACGATCCTTGAGCAATGCAACCAAACACCACTCACCATCTTCACAACACCATCTAAACAGCGCATTGAGGACACCATTGCGAGTATCAACACGACCACTGCCCAAACTGATCCATGCCCTGCATTCTGGATCAAGGAATTACGGACAGACCTCAGTCCCTTCATATCCAGACTCATGGAACAATCATTCACAACAGGGACATTCCCAGGTACCCTCAAACGCACCTCCATAAGACCATTACTAAAAAACAACAAACTTGACCCTCAGAAGCCAGAATCATATAGGCCAATATCAAGCATACCGTTACTGGCAAAAATAATGGAAAAGGAAGTACAAAGACAAATCCAAGATCACATAGACATCAACGCACCACTTGACCCATGCCAACACGGCTTTAGAGAAGCCCACGGTGTGGAAACACTGCTCACCACACTCTTCAGCAGCATCTTAGCAGGCATCAACAACATCCACCAAGGGTTCGTCCTTGTCTTCCTAGACATCGCAGCAGCGTTCGACTCTGTGAACCACGAGCACCTCCTAGAACGACTCAAGGGGAAGGGGATCACCGATAAAGCACTGGAGTGGTGCAGGTCCTACCTTTCTGACAGATGGCAGCAGGTACGATCCAGAGATACATCATCCGATCCGTTCCACCAAAAGCAAGGTGTCCCACAAGGCTCCTCCCTCTCCGCCCTGATGTTTAATATATACATGCAGCCAATCTGCAACCTGATACGGTCATTCAGTGTTAACTGCCTGATATACGCTGATGACGTACTGTTATACATGCCTCACACCATTAACAAACTGCATAAACGAAGTATTCAACTGGATGCAATCCCAAAACCTCAGGATCCAACACAAGAAAACGGAGGTGTTGTTTATTACAAGGAACCGAAACTTCACCGCCCCATCCATCTTAAAAGTAAAGGAAGCAGACCTCCAGACCAAGCCCACTATCAGATACCTTGGCGTTACCTTAGACTAGCACCTGGATATGAAGGAGCACATAGGAAACATTGTAAGAGCTGTATACCATAAGATCTGATCCCTTCGACACTTACGATCCCTGCTCGAGCCGGACGATTTCAGGACCATCTATCAGGCCCTAATCATACCACATTTTGATTATGCTAACTCAATCCTGCAAGGGCTCCCTCAAGCTACCTTGAACCCACTGCAACTGGCAATGAATGCCGCAGCAAGAGTCTTACATGGCGCATCCAGGAAAGACCATGTCTCACCCATCCTAAAACAACTCCACTGGCTCCCGATACAATGTAGACTCACATACAAGACCTTGCTACTTACATTCAAGGCCATCAAAGGGCTCACATCTGCATCACTAACAGATCTAATACAGACGACTCCCCACAATAGAGATAGACGATCAGTAGCACTCAACACACTGATAGTCCCAAAATCAATAACACAATGCACAAAGGCGACAGCAGGCAGAGCCTTCAAATTCTGCGCACCAAGGTGCTGGAACAGCCTCCCTCATGGTATCAGAGCAATCCCAGACATATTGCATTTCAGAAAGGCCTTGAAACACCACCTCTTCCTCCTGTATTACCCAGTAACCAATGCAGACACAGCACCAACCTCACATGCCACCCACAACCCCCAGGACTGAAACTAATAAAGAGATCGCGAGTATGTTATAATTGTAAATAGTTACCCCTGTTATCCAAGTTTGTATCACCTGTTCAACTGTAAACACAAAGTACCATTGGAAATGTGTAATTTTATTGTTCATTGTAAACCGCGCTGGTGCTGAATAGTGCGGTATAGAAGAGACTGTAAATAAATAAATAAATATATAAATAAAATAAAATAAATACACTCCTCATGTTTGTCACTAATGTAGGTATCCTTTATACAAAGACCTATTTTGAAGTAAGGAATGATTTTAATATTTCCATTTCTGAGAGCACCCCTATCTGAGTGTGCCACATTTTCCTGTAAAGCAGGAGTTCTCAAACGTGTGCTCGGGATACCCCTAGCCAGGCAGGTAGGTGTTCAGCATAACCACAGTGAATATGCGTGAGAAAGATTTGTATACAGTGGAGGCAGTGCACGCACATCTCTCTCATGCATATGCACTGTGGTTATCCTGTACACCTGACTGGCTAGGTGTGTCCCGAGGACGGGTTGAGAACCCCTGCTGTAAAGGGACAGAGAAACCCCGAGTGATTGTCAAGCAGTTCAGCTAGGAAACCATCATTTTCAGACAATTTCCTTGAGCAGGGGTTTTCAAACCAGTCCTTACGCCTGACGCAAGTGCAAGAAGGTTGTTCGCACAGCGCCCGCACTTCAGGTGTCCTCGTGCCAACATCCTGCTGCACGTGCTGATTGGCTCCCAGCCATTTGCAGGGCCAGTTCAGAGTGAGCCGGGGAGGCCCGAGGCCGCAGCTTACCTCTGCACAGCTACCAGAGTGAAAAGTGGCATTTTCCTTCACTCCGGCAGCTGTGTAGGGCATCTCCTATTTCCCGGTAATCAGTGCTAGAACACAGCCACCAGAGTGAAGGAAAATGCTGCTTTTCATTCCTGTGGCAATGCAGAGGTGAGCTGGGGCTTTGGGCCTCCCCAGCGCCCTCAGAAGCCAGTCAGATGGGTGGGGGGGGGGGGGGGTTCTTCGGGAGGTGGGGTGCTAGGACTGGAAATGGGATGATGCGGGAGGATGGGAGAATGGTACTAGAAGGGAGTGGATGCTGTGTGGAGCTGGAACTAGAAGAGAGCTGATGTTGGGGGAGAACTAGAATGGGATGGGACTGGGAGAGTGAGGAGGGAGAGGGGAAAATATATTTTGTGTGGGAGGGAAGAAAAATCTACGATTGGCTGGGTATTGGCAGAGTAAGTGGAGACTGAGGATGGAAGGGTGAAAGGAGTGGATGAAAAAAATGAATAAAGAAAGAGATGGAGGAAAAAGCAAAAGGGAAAAGTTCAGTATGTTAAAGCAGATATAGAGGAGAGAATGGAAAAAAACGAACGGGAATATGTCAGCTCTGGGAAATATTCATCGCTAACATCTTTGCGTTTTGTTTAGTACAAGAGGAAAGTAATTTATAGTTTTATTTCTCCAGTGTTTTTGTACATTCCAAGTTTGGCTTTTGGTGTTCCAGTTTAATTGTTGTCTTCATATTTCTAAATTGTGATCCCTTGTTCTTTGTTTGGTGATGGTCTATGTTCTGCATGTGTAACCGATCTGAGGTATTCTGTTTATGTAGTTTCTATTTGACAGTGTCGCTTGTTATCTTTCCCCAGTAGGAGATGTATTGGTATTCTCTGATATGTAATGGTTTAATATTTGCAGTGTTGCCTTTTGATAGGTAGGGTTTGCTGCTTTGTGAAACCTGGTAGTAATGTTATGATTTGGCTGGTTTGCTATAGGTTCCAAATAGGCAGGATTTATAGTTCTTCCTAATGTGCCTGACAGTTGGCACTGGAGTATGGTAATATAGAAATCTGGTAGCCTTTCCTTATCCTCACTGCCCATGCAAATGGTATTCAGACACTCATTAAAAGGCATGTTTACTAAAGGTTAATGCGCATTCACAAATGTTAATGTGCAATAAGTGCAGGAACATCCATTTATTTCTATTGGTGGAATGGCACTTAGCGCACATTAATATTTAGTAAACATGCCCCTAAGTCATTGCCAGGAGAAAAAAGAGGCTTGTGAAGCACACCTTTGAAAGCTGCCTAAAATTTTAGATGAACAACATATACATTTTAAAATACAATAAATTAAATGTATGCAAATGAGGTCCAGTGGATATGCAAATGAGGCCCCTCAATGAGTTTCTGCACATGGCCCCGCATCTCCTTTGGCTGCCCCTGCACCTAGCCAGTCAGGTTTTTAGGATAACCACAATTAATACACGAGAAAGACTTGCATGCGCTACCTCCATTGCATGCCAATCTCTCTCATTCATATTCATTGTGGTTATCCTGAAAACCTGACTTAATAGGTGTGTCCCAATGATTGGATTGAGGACCCCTGCTCTGGAGTAGATGAAGAACAGGGTTTCACCCACAAAGGGAAATGATTCCTTTCAGTGAAATTCTCAGGAAGGAGGTGAGTGCAGGAGCTCTCCTTCATAAAGTATTTTGGAGCAAAACTAAGAGCATTCTCAAAGGCTGGAAGAAAGCTCTTACCTAAATACCTCAAGGAGAGGAAAGGGTCCTGTCTTTGAAGTGAGTTCCAGTTAGGGTATCTAGAAGGCATCTGGAATCCACATACAGTCGCAGTCTACTGTGATTCGGAGGGTGAAGAGGAAATCAGTTGATTTGTAAAAGGAGCACTAAGAGGGGACAAGGCCATAGCAGAGAGACTAAATTAATTTTTTGCTTCGATCTTTATTGAAGAAGATGTAGGGAAGTTACCCATGACTGAAATAGTATTTAAAGGTGATGCATCGTAAGAATTGAAAGAAATATTGATAAAAAGGGAAGATATATTACAACTATTTGATAAACTAAATAGTAGCAAATCACCTGGTCCAGATGGTATATACCCAAGGGAGTTGAAAGAACTGAAATATGAGATTGCAGACCTACTATTAGTAATCTGTGAACTATCATTAAAGTCATCTGTAGTACCTGATGAATGGTGAATGGCGAATGTAACGCTGATTTTTAAAAAGGGCTTCAGGGATGATACAGGAAACTACAGGCTAGTGAGCCTGACATCAGTACCAGACAAAATGGTAGAAACCATCATAAAGAATAAAATTACTGAACATGTAGATAATCATGGTTTAATGAGAGAAAAGCCAACACGTCTTTAGCCAAGGAAGATTTTGTCTTACTAATCTGCTATATGTTTTTGAAGGAGTGAATAAACAGGTAGACAAAGGTGAGCCTGTCAATATAGTGTATCTGGATTTTCAGAAAGCCTTTGCCAAGGTCCCTCATAAGAGACTCTTGGGGAAGTTAAAAAGTCATGGGATAGGAGGCAGTGTACTATTGTGGATCAGAAACTGGTTAAAAGACAGAAAGCAGAGTATAGGGCTGAATGACCAATTTTCCCAATGGAGAAAAGTGAATAGTGCAGTACCCCAGGGATCTTTGCTGGGTCCGCTGCTTTTTAACATATTCATAAATGACCTGGAAATGGGAATAATGAGTGTGAAAGTCAAATTTTCCGATGACACAAAATTATTCAAAGTTGTTAAGACCCAAGAGGATTGTGAAAAATTGCAAGAGGATCTTCCTAAATTGGAAGACTGGACATTCAAATGGCAGACGAAATTTAACATGGTTCCATATTAGGAACCACCACCCAGGAAAAAGATTTAGGCATCATCGTGGATAACATGTTGAAACCCTCTGCCCAGTGTGCTTTTGTATGTATTTGTACAGCACTGTGTATGCCTTTTAGCAATATATAAATGATTAATAGTAGCAGTAGTAGTAGTGTGCAGCGGCAGCCAAGAAGGCAAAGAGAATGCTAGGAATCATAAGGAAAGGAATGGAGAATAAAACAAAGGATATTATAGTGCCTCTGTATCGTTCCATACGACCGCACCTTGAATATTTTGTGCAATTCTGGTCGCCGTATCATAAAAAGGATATAGTGGAATTAGAAAAGGTACAGAGAAGAGCCACCAAAATGATGAAGGGAATGGAAGGCTACTCCTATGAGGAGAGGCTACAAAGGTTAGGGCTTTTCAACCTGGAAAAGAGACAGCTGAGGGGAGATATGATAGAGGATAAGCAACAATGCAATAAATTTTGGAGTTTTAAAACACTACATATTTTGCAGTTTTGTACCAATGTGGGAAGTTTGCACTAATGTCAAGCAGTCAGGCAAGTCAGATTGCCTCATCCTGAAATTCCATAGAGAAGGTGCCCTTAAACTTGTCCTAATCTATTGCCTAGCAGTCTGTTAAATCTTTTCCTTCAGCTCTCTGAATTTCTGTCACCTCACAACCTTAACCCACAAACTTCGCATAGTAGGACACTAACCTCCATGCAGAGGCCCTAAAAAAAGTAGAATCAACAAACTTTAGCAAAACATGGAGGGGCTTCACCTCTTCCAACTAGATGAGATTCCTACCCACTCCCTTGCCTGATTTTCCATTTCCCAGAGCCATCTAAAATGTCAATACAGTAATGGCTGAGCCTATCTCCTAATCAAATCATTATCTAATGAGGGTCATGCTATTAACTAATGAAGAAACCTACCATATTCCGGATCTTAAGCAACTGTGCAGGAATGCATCTTTTCCAGCTCTAATAGTGTTGGCAAACTCTTTAATATACCCAAAACAGCAGCTACCTCAGAATTAGCTGAATACCTCATCCAACAATGGAATGAAGAGTTTACTGCAGCTGTAGACATCCTAGACTCCCCTTAAACAAATCAGTCTAGTCCTCCCAGGAACTTTCTTGGTTTTCTGAGAAACTGCAAGTTCTTAAGCTAATTCAAACACAAAAAGCACAAAAAAACCACCAAAGAACAAAAAACCCCCCAAACAAACAAACTGAATTTGTGCCCAAACAAATCGAACTACCAAAAAAACACACACTGAGAAATTCCCTTTCCTCACACTAGCATGGAAAATCCTTCTGCTGATGACTTTGTTTGAATCTTTGAAAAAAAGAATTCAATTGTCTGCACATGTAATACTGCCCCTTTGCCCTCACTTTTACTGGCCCATCTAATGTGAGCACTTTGGACATTCTTCTGTCCACTGTAGTTGTTCAAATCTTGTCAGGCTATATTTCACTCTCTGAGTTCAGAATGATCTCTTCCACTGAAGTTGAAAGGATTTTCTAGAAGATCTGTCTGTCACCTTGTCCTTTGGATCCCTTTTCCCCAAAATTCATCAGTGAGCTGAACAAGAGTTAGGCCGCAGAACAGCAATATACTTGTAATCAGTTCCTAGAAGAGATCAACATTCTCCATACCTACAGATCCATCTTCAGAAAAGGCCATAGAATGGAATTCATTCTGTTATAGCCAATGTTATCCTTTTGCATGCAGACCAAGGTGGCATCTTCTTCCTTGTCCTACTAGATCTGTCCTCCACATTTGACACTGTTAACCAACTCCTTCTGCCATAGCACTTGGAAGACATTGGTATCAAGGGTTCAGGCCTCAATTGGTTAAAATCATTTCGGACTGATCAAAATTTGTCTCATGAGCTGGGTGGCTGCAAACCCTCATTGGTGTGACACTAAGGACACTACCAAAAAGAATAGAGGGACAGAATTGGTAAGGGAGGACCCTTGCAGTAACATTCTCTAAAGAAACCCAAATCAGAGCATTTGGTCACTCATTTGGATCTTGATGAGATCGGAGGACATGAGGCTAGGACTGGAGAGGACAGGCAAGAGGGGGCATAGGTATTGATACCACCTGAAGCAAAGGGCACACCCTCAGTGAAACACTGCAATGGTACCTGAAGAAGATGAGGTTAGTAGAGACCACTGCAAAGGACTTGATTGTTAATAACGAAGCATCATTGTAATGTATACTAGAGTTATAGAAGTTAAATCCATAGATTGGAAAGGAATATTTAGGGAAGAAGAATTGAAGGGGTTAAAGGAGGGGGAGGGGAGGGGGAAAGAGGCTGGGGAAGGCAAGATAAGAGATAGGATAGGGGATCGGTGGATAGGGGGAGCACAGAACACTGAACAATGTAGGCAACCTCACCACTGCTCGGGAGGGAGGGGGGGCGATGACCCAAATTGAGCTAAGACATAGGGGTGATAAGGGGGAGTACCTGCAAAAGATAAGAGAAAGGGTGAATGAAGGAGGAATAAATCGGGGGGGAGGGGAGGTCCTGACACATCAAAGTGAACTCCTAAGATAAGGAGGAGGAAGAGAGATCTGGGTTGGAGGGGGGCTGGGGGTGGGGGTGGGAAGGAGGAGGAAGTCTCGATGGGAGAGAGAGGAGCAATAGGAGATGTAGTTGGCATTCCTACAGTAAGGGATATTCAAATCTACAGTCACAGTTTAATTTTTCTCTTAAGGGTGGTCCTAGGCTGGGGGACCTCCCTTTTTTCATGCTGTATCACTTGTTTGGTCTAAATAAATGCAGAGTGGGCTGAAGGTCCTATCCTTGAATGCATGTGGATTGGGCTCCCCGGTCAAGTGCTTTAAAATTCTCCGGTCACTGAGACGTCACAAATGTGATATTGCTTTTTTGCAAGAGACCCATCAATCTACAATTGAACATTCAAAATTAAAGAGAGAATGGGTGGGCCAGGTATTCGGGGCCCCTGCACAGGGCAGAAAAGGAGGGGTGGCAATCTTTTTCCACAAGGCCCTTAGATTTTAGAACCAAAAGATCATTTCAGACCCTTCAGGGAGATATCTTATCATTTATGGGACCTTAGAAGGCTCTCCGGTGGTATTATGTAACATATATGGCCCACACACAAATAATACCCCCTTCTTTGCCAAAGTGGCTTCGGAGATAGAAAGCCTGCCAGGGATAGGAATAATAGTTGGAGGAAACTTTAACGCAGTTATGGACCCCCAGATAGATACCTCAAGAGGCGAGATGGACTCCTGTCTAGGCTTGGCCATGGCATTGGGTAGATTCAGGCAGCAGTTGCGAATGATGGACCCCTGACGAGTCCTACCTCCCTTAGAGCGGGATTATACCCACCTCTCTAGGGTACATGGGACAAGTGCCCACTTGGACATGATCCTATTGTCAGGGTCTGTATTTGAAAGGACAACAGAGGTTGTTATAGGACCCGGGGAAATTTCCGATCATGCTCTGGTGTGAGTAGACTTAGTCTTGGGAACATCAGAGTCAAGAACGCGTATTTGGTGGTTCCCACTGGACCTTTATAAAAATACTAAGTTTCATGCATTTTTACATGAGCAAAGGGAAGATTTTGAGAATAATAATATACAACACATAGATACTTCCAAACTCCTGTGAGAAATTGCCAAAGTCGTACTGCGAGGTGATATAATTGCATACTCCGCATGAAAGAGGCGATTGATAAACGGAAAAATTTTACACCTAGTGAGGCAGGCAGTCTGGGCTCACCATATACATGCACAAAATCCAACATCACAGACAAAGGCGGTACTACTAGAAACACAAGCGTCTTTGAATGAGCTATTAAGCCAATGTGAAAAAAAATCTTTGCTTTATTATAAATTCTAGTATACAGACACGATTATCGAGCAGGGCATTTGCTGGCAAGATGCTTGAATGGGGCCAGGGATAACTATACCATAACAGCATTATTAGATAAACAGGGAGCCCTTCACCATGACAAAGCTCACATTGCACAACTGTTCCAAACATTTTACAAAAATTTATATACTAAGGAACCAGTAACACCAGCGGCAATCACAACATACCTGGATAAACTTAGTTTACCTAAGTTGTCAGAACAGCAAGCAGATCATGTTGTCGGGTTCCAGGCCCAGATGGATTTAGTGCAGACTTTTACAAAATCCTACAAGGGCAGCTGCCCCCCTTACTAGTTGAAATGTTTCAGGAACGCATTGATAAGGGGAATTTGGCTGGTGAGTCAACTGGGCCCACATTACACTTATCCCAAAACCTGGGAAGGATCCACAAGATGCAGCGGCATACTGAACCATCTCCCTGACTAACTACAGTATGACCTTAAATTGTTTGCAAAAATGCTAGCAGATCGATTAGCCAGGATGCTCCCAGAACTCCTACATGATTCTCAGGCGGGTTTCATGCGGGGACAGTCAAAAGCTAGCAATTTACTTAAGATTTTAACTTTCTTGGAATGGGTTCACAAGAAGGGCACCCCCTCTTTGATCATTAGTTTTGATGCTGAAAAGGCATTCGATAGAGTAGGATGGGACTATCTGTTTGCAGTCTTTCCGCAATATGGGTTGGGAGAGGCATTCCTACATATGGTTAGGCTGCTCTACTCACAACGCATGGCAGCAGTTATAGTGAATTCAACAATGTCAGAGGCCTTTGAATTAGAGAGATTGTCCAGGCAGGGATGTCAATTATCACCCTTATTGTTTGTTCTATCTTTGGACCCTCTACTTCGAAGGCTGGCAGCCCACCCAGAGATTCCAGGGATCAAGATTGTCTGCTCCAATAAAATCTCAGCCTTTGCCGATGACATACTCATACACATTACCCGTCCCTGGGAAGCACTACCCACATTGCTCTTAAAATTCAAAACTATGGGGTAGTAGCAGGGCTTAAACTCAATGTGGACAAATCGGAGGCATTAGATGTTCTGGGTCAGCTGAGGACAGCCTGGGGTGCTGATTTCCCACTAAAATGGGCAGTTATGACTTTTACATATCTAGGGATATAGTTATCTGAAGATCCTTGTACGTTGTACCAATTGAACTATTGAACTAGGTGTTGCTGGGAAAGATTCAAACAAAACTGTGAGATTGGACCCCACTGCCGCTGTCGCTGATAGGTAGGGTGGAAGCCTATCGAATGGTCTTGCTACCTAAGATGCTTTATTACTTGCAGACCCTTCCGATTTCCTTTTGTCAGTCCAACCTCAGATGTCTTGAAAAAGAGATTTGACGTTTTCTGTGGAGGGGAGATCGAGCCAAAGTAGCACTTCCCAGGCTTCGTGGAGGGTGGAAATATAGGGGGATAGGATTGCCGGATATACAACAATATTCTCTGGCATGCCAGATGTGGCATCTTCAAGATTGGTTAGGGTTCACTAACTTTCACACCCCACATCAATTTGAAGAAAAGTTTGTTTTCCCCCATAGTCTTTTGGGAATGCTGCAGACAGAACGACAAATGGTCCCCACTCGACTTAAAGCTGCTTGATTTGGCCAATGAGAGTAGCATGGCGCACCATGTGTGCTTGATGGCAGATCTCACCAGAGAGGTCAGGTTTTTTGCCCCTCTGGGGCAATGTTAACTTTCCTGCTAGCATGGCAAGGAGTGTGTTTCTTATCTGGGAATGACAAGTACTAGATGATCAAGGGAGTATTTGACTGTTTGCGGAACTTAGTTCGGAATATGATCTGGAACCCAAACATTATTTTGTCTATTGTCAATTGTACCACTATATTTCTTCTCTCCACAAAGAAAATATGCTGTCAGATGGGATGGATAATATGGTAGAATTCTTTAAACTAGACAAAGAGGAGAGGGGGCCTTCTCCATATCACAATTTAATCAAAAAATGAGGGACATGGTGGGACCACAAGATTACTCTGGTAGAGTCTGCATGGGCCATGGAATTGGGGAACATGGTGCCTACAGGAACACTCTTACAAACTATTAAAAGTTTCCCCTATCTCTTCCAATCGAGCAAATGGTGGGAGCTTCAGTTCCTCACCTTTAACCGGGCACAATTCTCGCCACTGCGTGCATATCGTGCTGGACTCTCAGAACAAGGGGCATGTCCATGGTGCAAACAAAGTCAGGCACCTTGGTGCACATGTGGTGGCCCCATGATAACATCCTATTGGAGGCATATCCAGAGCGATCTGGAGAAGATCAGGTGTTAGAGCTCCAGATAATAACAATCTTATTTGATATATTACGCCCCACTCAACCCAAGGGACGCCCAGCATGATTGCTAGTTCGGAAAGTGTGTGTGTTGGGAAAGCAGCCAATTCTCTGACACTGGAGGGATGAAAACCCCCCAATGTTTTGGGAGTGCTGTAATAACCTACACCAGTTAATGTTAATTGAACATTTAACTGCGAAAGGCAACACCCAAAACAGGAAGCCTTTTATTCTATTTGGGGATATTATCTAGATACACTAACCCCACAGGCTCAGAATGAAGACCCACCTATTCATAGATTACTACGGCATAATATCAAACACACAGAATTAAAGACAATGAATGACTCACAACCTCATCTCAATAACCACAAACCTAGAACATATCGCTACTTTGTAAATAGTTCTACAGTGTCACACAGTTAACTAGTTATAGTCTAGTGATCGTTACTGTTTATTATAAATAGATCTGAAGAACCTGTTCCCTGTAAAACCGTTAAGTTCATTGTTAACTGCCTTGATAAACATGAAAGGTGGTATATAAATAATGCCAAATAAATAAGTAAATGAGATTTTTAACATGGGCTAATATGTATTGATTTTACCGGGGGGAGGGGGGGCCACGATCTCAAAAGGGGGGACCTGAATTGAAGACATACACTATGACAACTGCCCGCAGCTGGGGACTTGGAGCTTATAATAAGTGCCAAGGGGAAACATTAACTGCATACCATAGTTATTGCCTGATTCTAACAAAATAAAATAAACTGCAAGATTAGGAATGCATAATAGCTTGGAATCCCAATCGAGGGGGGGGGGGGTGAGGCAAGGAGGAAGGGGAATCAGTTTGGGGAGAAAATTGTAAAATACCTGATGATATTGTCTATTTTTGCAATGTTATTCTTCCCAGAGGCCATGTAAGTGTACCCATGGTCCTGGGACTTGTAATTCTGATGGTTTAATAAAAATTATTTAAAAAACAACAACCCAGCAAGGACTAGAAAGGGGGACTGTTACTTCTGGAGAGAAATCTGCAACTGTGAGTGTATACTTCTGGTAATTTTCTAAAAAGAATTCTTTGTATTAAAGCTACTTAATCTGTGAACCCACTGTTTTTTTGTTGGATCAGTTAGGGCCTAGTAGCAGCAATTAAAGTTTGAATTTAAAACACAGAGGAGAACTTTCTGGTTACATTTCATACCCAGCAGAGAGCTTGTAGTTTAAATTTAATAGTCACTCAGGGCCAAGTAACAGCAAAGTACTTTTAGTTTAAATTTAACACACAGAAGAGAGCTTTCTGGTTACATTTGGAACCCAGCAGAGAGCTTGTAGTGTACATTTAATAGTCACTCAGGGCCTAGCATCAGAAAAGTACTTTTAGTTTTAAAACACAGAAGAGAGCTTTCTGGTTAAATTTAGAAGCCAGCAGAGAGCTTGTAGTTTAAATTTCATAAGAAGTTAGAGCCTAGCAGCAGCTAAGAGCTCTAATTTAAATCAAATCAGAATTTAGCTTACCTCAGCAGCACAAGACAGGGTACTGTGTAGCAGCCCTCTTTTAATAAGTGTTATTTCCCTCCCTCCCTCCCCACCCCTGGGATAATCATAGCTTTATAGGTACTTATACATCTTAAAAGACAGGAGGTGCTTTCAGGTGAAGCTCATTACCCAAATCAGTCACACACTAAGGACCTGAGATTAATTAAGCTTCAGGTGAACAAGGTATATTAAACGTATTAGGTACAGTTTTATTGGTATAAATACCCATAGCAACCCCTAGTAAGTAAGAACTTAAAGATCTAGACACAAACTTAAAACTAAGATGCTGACAGCAGTCCAGCAGTGGGATGGGGGCTTTCCAGTCTTTTGCATTGAGTGTCACATGTATGATTTTCTACCAGTTGGTGAGAGGTCTTACGTGTGCACTAGGTGCAAGGAGCTCTTTGCTCTCAGGGAACAAGTCCGTTCTCTAGAGGCTAAAGTAGCAGACTTGGAAAACATAAGACAGACAGAGAGGTACATAGACGAGACCTACAGGGATATAGTCCTGAAGTCCCACCTCCAGTCTGGCAGCACCCCTGTTGCCATGGAGGAGAGAGGTCACGTGACAGGAGAGCATCACCCTGGTGTGGCAGGAAGTGATCCTGTAACTAGGATCTGTCCTCCAGGTGATGTAAAACCCTCTCGCACCGAGGAAGTTTCTCCAGGGCCATGTGCCCATGAGGGAAGGGTTAGGACAGCCGTTATAGTTGGTGATTCGATCACTAGGCATGTAGATAGCTGGGTGGCTGGTGGACGTGAGGATCACCTGGTAACATGCTTGCCTGGTGCAAAGGTAGCGGACCTCACGCGCCACCTAGATAAGGTCTTAGATAGTGCTGGGGAGGAGTCTGCTGTCTTGGTACATGTTGGTACCAATTACATAGGATAATGTGGTAGGGAGGTTCTGGAGGCAAAATTTAGGCTTTTAGGTAGGAAGTTGAAATCCAGAACTTCCATGGTAGCATTCTCCGAAATGCTTCCTGTTCCATGCGCAGGACCCAAAAGGCAGGCAGAGCTCCGGAGTCTCAATGCGTGGATGAGACAATGGTGCAGAGATGAGGGTTTTGGATTTGTTAGGAACTGGGAACATTCTGGGGAAAGGAGGGGCTCTTCCGAAGGGATGGGCTTCACCTTAACCGGGATGGAACCAGGCTGCTGGCATTAACCTTTAAAAAGGAGATAGAGCAGCTTTTAAACTAGATATTAGGGTAAAGCCGACAGTCGCCCAAGAGCGGATGGTTCGGAAGAATGTATCCTTGAAGGATACTACCAAAAGCAGAGAGGTTCCACAAAAGAGTAAAGTAGCCCAAATGCCCTAAAGTATGGAGCAGACAGAGCTTAAAGATCCCAATTTACCCATGTCTAACAATAGCCAAATTAACATGAATAAAATACATTCTCTAAAATGCTTGTATGCAAATGCTAGAAGTCTAAAGAATAAGATGGGAGTTTTAGAATATATAGCACTAAATGAAAGGTTAGATATGATTGGAATATCAGAGACATGGTGGAAGGAGGACAACCAGTGGGACACTGTGATACCTGGGTACAAACTATATCGTAATGATAGAGCTGATCAAATTGGTGGAGGGGTTGCGCTCTGTGTTAGAGAGGGCATTGACTCAGAAAGGATTAAAGTTTTGCAGGAAACAAAATCTGCTGTAGAATCTATATGGATTGAAATTCCATATAAAAGGGGGAAGGCAATGGCAGTGGGGGTGTACTATTGAGGACCTGGCCAGAATGACCAAATGGATGATGAAATGCTCAAAGAAATCAAGGAAGCTAACAAAAGTTACAGCGCAGTAATAATAATGGGTGATTTCAATTACCCGGTATTGACTGGGTCAGTGTCACGTCAGGACATGCTAGGGAGATAAAGTTCCTAGATGAAATAAATGACTGCTTCTTGGAGCAGCTGGTTCATGAACCAACCAGAGGGGAAGCCATATTAGACCTAGTCCTTAGTGGAACACCAGATCTAGTGCAAGAGATAAGGGTGTTGGGGCCACTTGGCAATAGTGATCATAGCATGATCGCCTTTGATTTAATTAGTGGAGGAGGGATAGTAAGGAAATCTACAGTACTACCTTTTAACTTTCGAAAGGGAGACTATGATAAAATGAGGAAAACAGTTAAGAAAAAACTAAAAGGAACAGTTGTAAAGGTTAAAGATGTACATCAAGCTTGGGTGTTGTTGAAAAATACTATCTTGGAAGCCCAGACCAGCTGTATTCCATGCTTTAAGAAAAGTGGAAGGAAGTCCAAAAAACTGCCAGCATGGTTTAAAGGTGAGGTCAGAGAGGCTGTTGTTGCCAAAAAAACATCTTTCAGGAAATGGAAAAAAGAGCCAAACGATGAAACCTGGAAACAGCACAAGCACTGGCAAGTCAAATGCAAGGCATTGATGAGGCAGGCAAAGAGAGAATTTGAGAAGAAGCTTGCTGCGGAAGCAAAAACGCGAAATAAAGACCTTTTCAAGTACATTCGTAGCAAAAAACCTGTGAGAGAGTCAGTTGGTCCATTAGATGATAAAGGGGTTAAAGGAGCACTAAGAGGCGACAAGGCAATAGCGGAGAGACTGAATGAATTCTTTGCTTCGGTCTTTCCTGAGGAAGATGTGGGGATGTTACCCATGACTGAAGTGGTATTTAAAGGTGCGGAAGAATTGAAGGAAATATCGATATATCGGGAAGATGTCTTACAACTATTAGATAAACTGAAGAGTAGCAAATCACCTGGGCCGGATGGTATACATCCAAGGGTGTTGAAAGAACTGAAATATGAGATTGCAGACCTGCTATCAGTAATCTGTGAACTATCATTAAAATCATCTCTAATATCTGAAGATTGGAGGATCGCCAATGTAACACCAATTTTTAAAAAGGGTTCCAGGGGTGATCCGGGAAACTACAGACCGGTGATCCTGACGTCAGTACCGGGAAAAATGGTAGAAACCATCATAAAGAATAAAATTACTCAGCATGTAGATAGTCACAACCTAATGGGAGACAGCCAACATGGCTTTAGACAAGGAAGATCTTGTCTTACTAATCTGTTATGTTTTTTGAAGGAGTGAATAAACAGGTGGACAAAGGTGAGTCGGTTGATATTGTGTATCTGGACTTTCAGAAAGCCTTTGACAAGGTCCCTCATCAGAGACTTTTGGCAAAACTAAAGAGTCATGGGATAGGAGGCAGTGTACTATTGTGGATCAGGAACTGGTTAAAAGATAGAAAGCAGAGGGTAGGGCAAAATGGCCAATTTTCCCAATGGAGAAAGGTGAATAGTGGTGTACCCAGGGCCGGATTTACCTATACGCCATGTACGCCATGGCGTAGGGCCCACAGCTGGCAAGGGCCCACCCACCGCAGAGCTTCAGAGGGAGCCGGGTAAGCTCGCGCGAGGCCCCGGCTCCCTCTGTACAGCCGCCAGCGTGAAGAGCCTTTTCCTTCACGCTGGCGGCTGTATCTCTAAAGCCGCGAATGCTGGGAAAGGTTAAAGGCAATGCCCTTTAACCTTTCCCAGCATTCGCGGCTTCACAGATACAGCCGCCAGCGTGAAGGAAAAGGCTCTTCAATCTGGCGGCTGTACAGAGAGAGCCGGGGCCTTGCGCGAGCTTACCTGGCTCCCTCTGAAGCCTCTCAGACAGCCGAGGTGCTGGTTGAGGGGGCCAAGGACTGCATGGGCTGTGATTGGGGGGGGGACTTGGACCGGAAAAGGGCTGGGGGGGGGGGGGGACTTGGACTGGAAAGAAATGGGCTGTGATATGGGGGAGGGGGGAACCTGAACTGTAAAAGGGCGATGGGGGGGGGGACTTGGACTGGAAATGGGTTGTGATGGGGGGGGGACCGGGACCGGAAAAGGGCTATGGGGGGGGACTTGGACTGGAAAGAAATGGGCTGTGATGGGGGGACCTGAACTGTAAAAGGGCTATGGGGGGGACATGGACTGGAAATGGGTTGTGATGGGGAGGGGGACCTGGACCGGAAAAGGGCTATGGGGGGGGGGGACTTGGCAGGGAAAAGGGGAGTGATGGGGGGGGGACCTAGACCGGAAAAGGGCTGGGTGGGGGTAACTTGGACTGCAAATGGGCTGTGATGGTGGGGTGGGGGAACTAGGACTGCAAATGGGCTGTGATGGTGCAGGGGGACTCGGACTGCAAATGGGATGTGATGGTGGGGGCTAGGACTGGAAATAGGCTGTGATGGGGGGGGGGGCTAGGACTGGAAATGGCCTGTGATGTGAAGGCTAGCACTGGAAATGGGCTGATGAAGAGCTAGAATAGGACTGGAAATGGGCTGATGTGGGGCATGGGAGAATGGGACTAGAAGGGAGTGGATGCTGGGTGGGTCTAGAACTATAAGGGAACTGATTTTGGGGGAGTACTAGAATGGATGGGGAATGAGAATGGAGAGGGGGAAATATTTTGTGTGGAAGAAAAGTCTATGATGGGCTGGGTATTGGGAGAGTAAGAGGGGCTTGAAAATGGAAGGGTGAAATTTAAATGGATGATAAAGGAATAAGGAAAGAATTGGGGGAAAGAGCAAAAGGGAAACAATCAGTATGTTAAAGCAGAAATAGAGAGAGAATGGAAAACATCTAAAAGAGAAGAAAGGACAAATGGATAGCTAGCAGAAGACACGAAGAAATCAGAAGAAAGTGACTGGAGCAATTGCAACTGAAAAAATGCCCAAACAGAAGTTAGAAAAATACTTTTTATTTTGAATTTATTAACTGGAATATGTCTTTTTTAATGTATTTCTTGAATTCCGATGCTGATTTTGTCCCTATTGCCTCTTTATGTCAGGCAATTCTATACATCTATTGCCATTTCTGTTTTGGTAAGTTGATCTCGTTTTTATTTTTTCTGAGGGCCCACAATTTTTGTTGGCGTAGGGCCTCACTCAAGGTAAATCCGGCCCTGGGTGTACCCCAGGGATCTGTGCTGGGTCCGCTGCTTTTTGACATATTCATAAATGACCTGGAAAGTGGAATAACGAGTGAGGTTATCAAATTTGCAGATGACACAAAACTATTTAAAGTTGTTAAAACCCAAGAGGATTGTGAAAAATTGCAAGAGGATCTTGATAAATTGGAAGACTGGGCATCAAAATGGCAGATGAAATTTAATGTGGACAAGTGCAAGATTATGCACCTAGGGAAGAACAACCCAAACTATGGTTACACGATGCAAGGTTCCACATTAGGAACCACCACCTAGGAAAAAGATTTAGGCGTCATTGTGAATACCATGTTAAAACCCTCGGCCCAGTGTGCAGCGGCGGCCAAGAGAGCAAATAGAATGCTAGGTATGATAAGGAAAGGAATGGAAAATAAAACAAAAGATATTATAATGCCTCTGTATCGTTCCATGGTGAGACCGCATCTTGAATATTGTGTGCAATTCTGGTCGCCATATCTTAAACAGGATATAGCGATTTTAGAAAAGGTTCAGAGAAGAGCCACCAAAATGGTAAAGGGGATGGAAGGATACTCCTATGAAGAAAGGCTAAAAAGGTTAGGGCTCTTTAACCTGGAAAAGAGACGGCTGAGGGGAGATATGATAGAAGTCTATAAATTAATGAACGGAGTGGAACGGGTAAACGTAGATCGATTGTTTACGTTATCAGAATATAGAAAGACTAGGGGACATGCAATAAAGCTACAGGGTAAACTATTTAAGACTAATAAATGAAAATATTTTTTCACTCAACGTGTAATCAAACTCTGGAATTTGTTACCGGAGGATGTAGTAAAGGCTGTTAGTGTAGCTGTTTTAAAAAAAGGTTTGGACAAGTTCCTGCAGGAAAGGTCCATAAACCATTATTAAGAAGTGACCGAAGATATCAATGCTTGACCCAGTACAAGCATTGTGGAATTTGTGTCTCTTGGGGAAACTGCTAGGTACATATGACCTAGATTGGCCACTGTTGGAAACAGAATACTGGGCTTGATGGACCTTGGTCTGACCCAGTATGGCATATCTTATGTATCTTATGTTCTTATCAGCTGTTAGCATGCACACAAAACACCCACATGAACTGTACTATGCTGGCAACGCCAATGTTCTGCCTCTAACCCACCCAGCCTCTGCCTTATTGCACATTAACTGGTTAGGGTGGGATTTTGAGCATGGGACCCCATGCTTTTAGTGCTGCATGCTAACCCACACTAATGGTTAATGCACTTTAGGGAATATGTCCCTAGTTAGGTCTGCTATTTAGTAGGCCTGAGCTAAATGTATTAATTATCCATTTAGCAGCTGAATATCACCATTATCTGGATAATATTTTGGTTTGCCCGTGTTCCTCCCCTAATCTGGCCCACTTTTATATGCATAGTATTGGTCCATTTTCTGATTTAAATTGCTTAATACTATCTGTTCAACTTTTAAAAATATATGGATAGGCCAAGTATGTATTTGCCAGCACCTGATGCATGCATAATTAATCTTGAATATTGGCATGAATATTATAAGTAAAAAAAAGAATAAAACAATTTAGGCACAATGCTAAGTGCATGCAAAGCCTTTTCTCCCATAGCTGATCTCAACGTTTGTCCTGTTTGTCAGGATTGCTCTTAGGTTGAAAGGAGCAAGCATATGAAACCATACAGCAGACCATTTTGGGGTCCATTTTCAGCTATCCTGCTTATTTTCATACTGCACTCTGTACATGAAGACCTTGTGCCTAATTTTCAAAGGGAAAGCACATGTGCCCTTTCTCTGAACACTGCCTCATGGCCTGGCTGAATGTATGCATGCTATTGCAAGCCGTGTGTACTTTTTGCTGGATGGAGGGTGAGCAGTTTTCAGACAACCACTAGCCAATGTATCCAAGCAAATTGTTACACAGTCAGATGAATAGTTTAAGAATTATATGGTTCAGATGGTTCTATAGTGTGAGGAAATTCATTCAGTTTGATCTCAGATTTACACAGCAAATGCACAATGGTCCTTGTTATGTTCACTGTTGTCCCACGGATTTTCCACAGTCATTTTCTTGTTATTGATGTGGTAATGGTGTTAATTGTTTTGCCTGCGCCAGCTATGAGGCGTGAATCATTGCTAGGATACAGAACCTATGTCTTTTTTCTCTGTTATTTCTCAGCAGGGCTTTACAACAACTTAATTACAGTACATACGGAATGGCTCCTTCAGCAGCATTTTGGATTGGCTTTGTTGCTTGTTTGTGTATGATTTCAGTGAAGAATTTTGAATATCTGAATGGTTGCTCTATTAATTCACTTGGGTATATAAAACTAAGGGGTATGTTTACTAAAAGGCCGGTAAAGTGCGGGCCACGGTAGAGTGCGTGTGCCGTATAAGGAGTGGGCGTTCCGTCCTGAAGAAGAAAAGCCGTGATTGACAGATGCGCTAAGGTGCGCGGTGCCCGTGTGCGCCCCGCACCTTACCGCAACTGAGAGCTGAACGGGAGGCATATGTGTCGCGCTGATCTACAAGCAAAAGAACAGAGCCACAGCGCAATGGTTAAAGCACTGACCAATAGTGCAGGGATCAGGGGTTCAAACCCCCACAATGCTCAATGGCTTGCTGAGGTGTTAGTTTATGAGGCAAAGAAATACTGGGCCGAATAAAGCAGCGTGCTGATTTTTTTTGGCGGCACATCAATACTGGACGGCATAAGGCGGCACGCTGATGTTTTTATGCGGCATATTAATACTGGACAGCATAAAGCGGCGCGCTGATGTTTCTGGTGGCATATTAATACTGGGCGGCATAAGGCGGCGCTCCTGTTTTGGCGACGATCGCATACTGAAAGGTATAAGTGGGGCGCTGATGTGCAAACAGAAGCACAGAGCCACAGCACAATGGTTAAGGCACTTACCAATGGTGCAGGGATCAGGGGTTCAATCCCCCACTGTGCTCAATGTACAGGGCTTGGTGAGGTGATATTTTAGGAGGCATACAAATAATGGGCCGCATAAGGCGGCGTGCAGATGGGCATTAGGCTATTGCTTAAGGAGGCTATTTAATAATAGGAGGCATAAGGCGGCGCACTGATGTGCCAACACAGGAATAGAACCACAGCACAATGGTTATGACACTGACCAATGGTGCAAGCAGCAAGGGTTCAATTCCTCACAGTGCCCAATGAACAGGGCTAGCTGAAGTGTTATGTATTATGGGGAAGGTTGCTTAAGGAGTCAATTTATGTTTATTTTAATTTACAGTACTAGCAAACGCACCCTTAAAGCGTGTGAACATAATGCGCCCCATAAGGCACATTGTAACGTGCACTGTCTGCCACGGCACCCTAGAATGTTGCTTACAGGGCACTGTAGAGGGTGTTGTATGAGGTACCGCAAGGTCAGAGTACTGTTTTTGATGGCAGCACTGTGCAGTTTAAGGAATGAAAAGCATAGGTAGGTGCGTTGACATGCAAGGGAGAGCAGCAGTGGAGCACAATGGTTAAGGCACTGACTGCTGATACAGGGGTCATGGGTTTGCTCCCCATGGTGCCTAATACGGAAGGCTGGCTGTGGCAGCAGGTTTGCAATGTACATATTTTGTCCTGCAGCACCGTATGTTTATTTTATTAATTTCTGCCAGCAAACACGCCCTCACGTGCCGTAATTGAAGGTGCCGTATAAGGCACCCTATACGGCACTCCATAGGGCACATTATAAAGTGCACTATCCACCACGGCACCCTAATATGTCCCCCATAGGGAACCCTATAAGTTGTGTCACAGGATAATGTATAGTGCACCTTAGATGGACGGAAACCATAGGGTGCCCGATAGGGCGCCATATAAAGCGGCACCCTATGGGTACAGTACGCTGAGGGTTTGTTTGCTGGCAACAAAATATGTACATTAAAGACAAATAATGCTTTGGACAACCCTAACAAATAACCCCAATGTGGGTTTGAACCCATGACCTCTGACTTCACAGGCAGGGACGTAACCATTAGGCTACAGCTCTATAGCTGCTAGCAAGCCCCTGGCTGGCTGCAGAAAGCCTGCACGTCACCACACAGACAGTCTGCTGTGGTCACCAGGATAGGGTTAGCCCACCCGTACCCATGATGCACTGCACATGCAAATCAGCTGTCCACAGATGGACACAAGATGGGGAATGCACCCCCACAGCACCTCGGCCTGGTTGGGGGAAGTGACCGGGTGCACCCCCACAGCACCTCGGCCTGGTAGGGGGGTACTGACCGGGTGTTTTACTGGCACAGAGTAGCTACACACCGTCACATCGTGCGGGTACTGTGCTCACCCTGAGTGTGCAATGAGGCGCCCAGGACCAGGTCCACAACACCTTCCATGGCTGATGGAGGCCATGTGGGAGGTCCAGAGCACTGTTAATGTGTAAGATAGGTAGTGTCTGCACAAACGCTATGGATATCTCTATCTGCCTCAGTCAGGTGCAGCACACCCCCCCCGCCACCAAGGGTGGCAAACATGGTCTCCCATCAATAGATCCACACTCTACCTCCCTGCAAAGGTGGCAGTAGAGGGCAACCCCCCCCCCACAGGGCAGTCAGTACAGCTCTTATACACAGCCATACCACAAGAGCAGACAGACATAAGACCAGGATATGGTAAGCTGCACCCCACCACCATCTAATATTCCCCTGCAGCAAGCCAACAGCCACTGCACCCTGCAAGCCACTCCAGCAAGACACATACCAGCTACAAACAGTCTGCTAGTTAGTCCATAGTGCATGTTCCCAGTGGAGATGCATGCACAGCAAGCAGATGAATCAGTGACTGGGCCCCCAAATGGAAACCCACATCTATCACATGAAAGAAATATTATAGAGCACTATGGTGGTGCCTAGCCATGCTGTGGTCACTGCACAGTCAGGGTGAGAGTGATCTCTCAGCAGGACATACTGAGGTCACCCTGTCTGTGTCGGTGGTGGCCAAGCACTACAATGTCCCAGTCAGTGTCCTATGCCCTGTGCAGATGCACCCTGGCCAGGCCACCCTGTCCGGCCTATACCCATGGTACCTTGCTCCTCATTATGCACATTGCCAGCCCAATACTGGCAACATTGCTGGCAGTGTGGGCTGTAGAAGGTGTTTGCAGCCACCACACACTGGATAGACAGACAGCCACCCCCACACCTATGCCAGCATTGTGCTACTATAGAGGTGTTCAGCAGCCATACCCACCACACCAGTCCTGGACACAGTACATGCATGGATATGGTACGCATTACTGTTGGGGGTCACATCCCAGGATGGTAAACACTGTCAGAGACCAGACCTGCAGCACACACCGCAGACATCTATTTGAGTGTTATGGTGGAGCTGAATGAGCAAACTGTGCTTTACGTAGGACTGGAGATCTGCCAGTTACAATGGGAAACGCTTGATAGCTGTGTACCGTATACCCAGGTGTAGGGTGGCAGTGCTGAGGTATGCAACTGTTAGTATTGGGAGATACAGGCAGGGCCCAATGTCCTGCCTCTCCAGGAGGCATTGGCCAATGGGGCCTGTGGGGGGGTGTCTGGCCCTGTTGGCTGCTGCTTTACGGCAGAGTTCCCCAAATCCAGTCCTGGTGTTCCACACACTGTTCTGGTTTTCATGCTATCCCTCATAAATATGCATGAGCTACATCTGCATATCATGGGGGTGGTGCATAGCTATGCAGCACAGGCATCTTTGTTAGAGGCAGCATGGAACCTGAATGGTGTGGGGCCCTCCAGGACTGCATTTGGGAGACTCTGCTCTAGGTAATGCGCCTGTTTATGGTGTCTGTGAGTGCTGTGGTAAAATATAGGCGTATTAATCATGCATATGTTCCTAGCTATACAGTTTTGTCCTTACTATCATGGTTTAGTTGTAGGAAAAATATGTGGAGTAGATTGGCAGTAGCCCCAGCTGGGCTTTGAACCTGTGACCATCTGTTCCTGCACACACTGTCTGTGTGCACTGCACCACCATGTTGCCACAGATATGCTGTGTTCCCTGGGGAGTACATGACTGTACATCCGACAGAGCCTGTCTGTTGCGGTGGACGTGCCAGCCTGCACAGGCCTAGGCCACTGTCTGCTGTGGTTTGCAGCCACTGCCCCCTCCGCCACCTGTACCCTTCCGCAAACATGCAGACATGTTCCTATCTGGGAAAAACATATGACCTGAGTGAGTTGTGGCACTCCAGGACTGACTTTGGGGGACTCGGCTGTAGGCAATGCCCATTGTTATGGTTTGTGTGCGGTGTAGGGTAAAATATAGGTGTTGGAACCATGCTTATGTTCTCTGCAATAAAAGAGTGTCTGTATTCTCACTGTTTAGTGGTGGGTAACATGATGGGGACTGGGTTGGCAGGAGCCCCAGCTGGGCTTTGAATCTGTGGCCCTCTGGTCCTACAGGTACTGGCTGTGTCCACTGCACCACACTGTGGTCACAGAAACAGTGCAGTCTCTGGAGATGTGATACCTGGCCGCACGAGTCAGACACCCTGCTCTTCACAATTTTACTGTGGGCTCGTTGACCTTGTATGGGGACAAAGGTGCAAATAAACCTCACAAATGCCCTCCAAAAAAGGGGAAGAAAACCATAACCAAGCTGCGCAACAGTAATATCAATGGGCAACCTGGAAAACACTCCCAGGAAAGCTCCATTAAAATGCAGTGCTTTTGAATGAGTCTACGGAGCGTAGATCCTTCCAAAAATCATTTCTTCTTTTTGGAGCTTTCCTGGGAGTGTTTTGTATGGTTGCCCATTAATATCACTGTTGCCCAGCTGGATTATAATTTTCTTAGAATTTGTTGTCTTCATTTTCATATCATATTTGCTATTTTGTTCTGTGCACATGTATCACACTGCTCACGTTTTGTAGGTTTCCCCGATTTTGCTGTACATTGCTGACGGAAATGGTTTCTCTTCCCTTGTAAATTCGGGCACGCTCCTGTGCGGGGAGTCTCTCCCCTCCCACATTCCACCCATTGACCCCATCTCTCCGCCCCTTGGGGGCCTTCCTCCGCCCTTATTTCGCCTTTCCACGCCTCTATCGCACATGAGCGCCCCGCAAACGTGCGCGTTTTCGGCGCACGCGTGCGGGGCCCGTTAATGTGACGCGCACGCGTACGGGGCGCTTAAGAGCACTTAAATGCATCATTTTAGGGCGCTCAAGTGCGCCCCGCACAAGTGCGCCGTTTAGTAAACATACCCCTAAGACTTAACAAACAAGTTGTCCACAACACCTTTTCACTGGTCTACATTAATAAATGTGTGATTAATCTTTGAGAACTAAGCTCTCTTGATCAAGCCACTATAGGATGCGCTATGGATGATGTTACTTGATTTGAAAGTTGCATTACAACAGCAGGGTGATGATATGATAGTGCTTGCGAAACAAAATTCTAAAATGAATGCATGGTACCATAGAACGGCTTAGTGATTGTTTCTGCTTTTCTGGCTGTATCACAAGTACAACATAAAAAGTATTTGTTAATCACACTTCGGTTTTAGAGCTCTAACCCCAGTTAGTCTGAGGAATGGGCAGATGGTATGTTGCTTTTAAGTGTGTTACAAATTCTAACAGAAATCATTTCTAAGGCACTGTGGTCTGTACGTTGCACTCTGCAAGTCACAGTTACAATGTGTCTTTGCCAATAAGTTTACAATATACTATGAAGGTTATGTTAGAAACCTTAATTGCAGTTTCCACAAGCAAAATCAGGCATTTATGTGTGGAAATGGCAATTTTAGAATGCTCCAAATTTACACATGGATGTCCTTACTATGTAGAAATTGGAAGGGGGGGGGGAGGTGTGTGTGTGTGTGTTTCGGGGGCATGGTTAGGGAGCGGCCTGGCCAGGTCAGAAATCTACACGTGTATTCCCCATTTCAGACAGGCAATATATGTGCATGACTGAATTTGTCCATGTTGGGATTTATAGTTGCTCTCTGGCACATTTAGGCTTTTAAAAAGTGCTCATTGAGGTCACGTGATGTGGTGAGAACAGAGGATGTATCGCTCAGAGCTCCTGGGCCCCCTAACTTAAATGCTGATGAAAATTGTCTTATGGTATATCCTGTGTCCCCAAAGGAAGGGAGAACTTAGTAGAGACCTTGATGACAACATGGTGATGAAATTTTATCAAATGGCTGCAAAGGCACCTTGTAAAAGAGAGAAGCTAAGGATTACTGGGGACAAGATGTCAGAGGGAGTTGCTCATGGCCCAGCCTTCCCATGTGAGGAAGAACTAGTGGAAGAATTCTCTGAGGCAATGGTATGCATTCTGGAAAGCATGTTTGACAAGCTTTATGAAAAGTTAGATAATGTAATGCATACCTTGGGGCAATATCAGTCTCGGGTGGCAGAACTTAAGCAGAGGATTTCTTTCACAGAGAATGCAGCCTATTGCAAAGAGACAGAAATGGCTAAACTAAGAGAAATTTTGACCAGACAAGTGGAGAAGACTTATAACTTGGAGAACTGTTCCCTTAGAAATAATCTTCACTTTGTGGGCATAGTCAAGACTGTATAAGATACTGAGTTGTGATGGATTGTGGAAACGTGTCTATCTATGCACCTACAGCTGGACGCTAGTGAGGGCTCAATATAAATGGAGAGCGTGCACCGTTTGGGCCCCACCATGAGAAGGATAGTAGACCTTGAATAGTTGATTGCCCAGTTTCTGAATTTTGTGCAAAAGGAGGCAGAACTGCAAATAACTAGGAACCAGTGCCAGGACTTATATGAGAAGCACGAAATACTGATTCACCAAGACTACTCAGCGCAACTAACAGCACAGAGGTGGAAGTTTGCACGGCCTGTTCATGCCTCCATGCACAAAGGCCATGGTTCGCTCTCCAGTATTCTGCGCAGATGCAGGATTACTCTGACATCTTGTCCCCAGTAATCCTTAGCTTCTCTCTTTTACAAGGTGCCTTTGCAGCCATTTGATAATGGAGGGATGCATGTATTCACTGACCTAAAATCAGCCAGGGATTTCGTCACGGGAGTGCTAGCAAACCAGAATAGCAGGAGACAGGACTCCCCATGAGGTACATTTTGATTGAGACCTGGTTAGTTGCCACAATAAGCTGTTGAACTGGGGTGTCATGTAAGAACACTGTGCAACAAATTTAAATAAAGATATTTCTATGGAAGGACAACACCCTTTTAAAAATCCATTTCTTCAGTATAGCACATGACCTACCAGTTCCTTGACCTCCTTCCTAATCTTTTCCTGCTTTCCCCTCCCTCTTTTTTCTATTCCCTTGGTGTGACTATTTTTAACTGCCCTATCTAAGAAATGGAGTTCCACTCTATCTGTATATTTTAACTTTGCTTTTAACTTTGTAGAGTGCTTTGCTGCGCCAGTGAAGGGTGGTTTATCAAATCCAATAAACATAAACATTGGGGGGGGGGGAAAGAAATGGATTTGGTAGACTCGCTAAAATAAGGATACCGCAGTTGCTCCCAATGTTCAGCTGCCCTGATTTGTGGAACACAGGGGATTTAATGGCCCTGGCTGGTGGAATAAAACCAGAGCAGGGCTGCACCAAGCCATAACTGCGTCCTGTGTTGCTTCAAACTTAGTGCCCTCCCATGACATCAGACTTTTGTCATTTGCCCTTCCCCCCCAAAAAAAGATCTCTGTCCCCATGTCTGAGGTAGCCCATTATAATGAAATTGAATAGAAATCTAATTGTGGTATGATGTTCTCCTGACTGTTCCACCTTATCCTCTCCATCTCCCCCTTCCCCTTGTTGGGTACCATGATCTGTGAAATTCTAGGTGGGTCTGATGGCCCTGATGTCTGGATTGTCCAGTGCATTTTTTCAATAACCTTACAATTGCTCCAGATATACATATCCTGCAGTCTTCTCGTCCCCTGCAATTTAGAGATAATCTCTACTGAATCGTTAATTCTTTAATCTCCTTGTATTTCCATATATGTCCTTTTTCACATTTTTTAAACTTGTTCTTATACATCCTGCTTTTAATTGTTTTACAGTTTTTTCATTTTTTATTTTTAATGGTTCTTATGTTTTAATATGCTGTTCAAATTTTTTTTAATGTTTTTTTATAATTTGTAGGTGTAGTAGTAATATCATTTAATTTTATATGTTTACTGGTTATTCTGATTTTATACTAATATGGATGGTTTTATCTGTTGGAGGTTTTACCCTCTGAGGAAGGCCCTAAGCCGAAACACGGCCGTGATGGGGTTACTTAATAAAGACTTCCCTTCACCTTGCTCCTGCTTCCCTTTACCTTGCTCCTGCTTGTTCATTTTTTAATTGGCCTGAGCAGCAGAAGCTTATGCTGTGGCTCCGCAGATCACTCTACCGGGACTTCAGTGGCCAGCAGTGCAAGCATGTTCTAATCGTGTTCTTGCAACCCAGATTATCTTGATGCTAATCTCACAATGCATGTGAGATTAGCATCAAGATATTCTGGGCTGCAAGGATGCGTTTAGAACATGCTTACACTCCTGGCACTGAAGTCCCAGTAGTGCAATCTGCAGAGCCACAACATAAGCTTCTGTTGTTCTGCCCAGCCCCAGCCCCAAAGATCGCTCTACCAAGACTTCAGTGTCGGCAGTGCAAGCATTTTCTAATTGCATCCTTGTGGCCCAGAATGTCTTGATGCTACTCTCAGGAGAGCAATCTGCAGAGCTGTGGCATAGGTTTCTGTTGCCCTGCTTGGACCCAGCCCTGCAGAATCGGACTGGTGGAGCATTGGGATCCCTATCAACCATGCCACTCAACTCGAAGGTGAGGACTCAGAACCCCAACCCCCCCCCCCCCGCCCCTAAGCAGCTTACTTAGGAATGTGAACTTCAGCTAGTGTAGCCTTCCTGCTCCCTAAAATTGTATGGCTCAGTTGTCCTCCGAAAGGTTCTAAATTTCACTTCCGGTTGAAGGAAGCTTCTACTTCCAGTCGGGGTCCTAATGTGCCTAGGGTTGTCAACTTTTTGAAAGTAAAAAACCCGCAACCTGTGGCTAGCCATGCTGTGCCTATACCCACCCCCTGCCCCACCCCCTACTTTGCCCATGCCCCACCCCTGTCCTGTCCATAAAAATTAATTGCAGAGAGGGCAACGGTGCAGGCTTTAGCATATGCAGGCTATATCAAAGGGGGGGGGGAGGAGGTATAAGAGGTTGGACTCTTCAGCACCTATTCAGCCACAGTCACCTTCTGAGGCAACACACATATGCTCTCCCATATGGCATGAAATCCAAACATATATTCTGCATCCACCGAACCCTCCCCCTCTGGCCCCTTCCCCAACAATCTGTGCAGAGCAGAGCTAGAACCTTCCCCATAAAACTTACCACATGAAAAAATCCCTCTCAATTCCAAACATATTGTGAATTAATCAGAGCCAGTCCCATGGTTGATTCAAAGTGTTGGCACCCTAAGCAAATCTTAACCCGTATGTCCCCCCTGGCCATCAGAATTTATTACTTAGCTTTGAATGCCCTTCTCCCTGCCGATCCCCAGAAGCAATCACCTAGGTTGTCTGATGGTTGTGCCGGCCCTGGAATTAATACAAAAAAGTCATTCGGAATCAAGAGCAAATCTACCATGTCAGTACTAACTTCCAAAACTCACACAAGCACCCTCCCTAGAAAAAGGCAGCACCGTAAACATCACAGTGGGCCTTAAAACACCAATAAACCTATTAGGAAAGCTGAGCAAGCCAGATTACGACACATTCTTAAACAGAAATTCCATGCTAACAGAATACCCAGCCTTGGTCACACACATGCACATATTACAGATCGGCCTTCGCCAATAAGTGACCACAAAGTGAAAATAGAAATATGCAGAAAAAAATTAAACAAAACCTCAGAAAGCCAAACGCTGCATTCAGTGCAACACCAGAGAAACAGAAACAAATGCAGAAACAGAAACAGATCAATTAAAGAACTAAAGTATTTTCGTAAAGAATTAAAAACTCTACTTTTTTCAGAATACTATAATTCTTCCACTTCCACTACCCCCCTATCTCCCACCTCCCACCACCACTTTCCTCCCCCTGGCAGGAACACCCCCCTATAACCTGTTTCTCTGTCAACAGATCTGTAAATAGTTCAAACTCAGCGTTCAGGAAACCTATGTTTAGGTGCTTAGCTGACATGTAAATAGTTTTTTGTATTTTTGTATTATAGTTTGACATGTTCTCTGTAACTGAGTTTTGGAATTTTGTTCAATGTAAACCACCCCTGATCGATGGAAGGGGCGGTATATAAAAATGTTTAAATAAAATAAATAAAGACATTTCCCCTTATATTGTACGAAAGAAAAGACAGCAGATGTCAGGATTGGCATTAAGAGGGAAGCAACCGGGATGCAACCAGAGCAATTGTCCTAAATCCCCAAGCCAGGAAGGACCTTGCTAGAGTGCTTTAGGGTCCCCTCTCAGATTTTTGCCTTGGGCTAGGCCCCAGCCATGTCTGACACCAATCCTGATTCCTGGCAGATGTACTTTCCAAATCTGACATTTTTGAGTAACAAAATAGAAAGAAAAATTATTTTTTCTATATTTGTTGTTGGTCATTTTATTTTTCTAATGATGTTTGTCCCAGTCTCTGGGTTTTATTTTCCTTTGTCTTCTCTTAGCTCTCTTTTCATGGTCTCCTCTCCATTTGCCATTTTTTCTCTCTCCTTCTGTTTTCACTTCCTCCCTTAAATCAGTTTTTAACACTGATCTCTTTTTTTCAGTTTTCTTCCATTATTTTTTTTTGTTTCTCTATCAATATTTCACTCCTTCTTCTTACCTCAATTTCATCCTTTTTACTGAATTTAGCTATACTGTAGCTTTCCATCTCTTTCCCTCAGGGGCGGCTCAAGAGGGGGGTGCAGGGCCATGTGTGGAGACTTATTGTGGGGCCTTATTTGCATAAGGGGCCTCATTTGCATAAATATTTGAATAACATTAACGTGCACTAACTTTTATTAATGAGTGTATGGATAAAGAAAGACTACCAGATTTCTACATTACTATACTCTAGTGCCAACCACCAGGCACATTAGGAAGTGCTATAAACACTGCCCATTTAGAACCCATAGCAAACCTGCCATATCATAACAGCACTACTAGGACTCACAAAGCACCAAACCCTACCTATCAAAAAGGCAAAACTGCAAATATTAAATCAATAATCTCAGAGAACAGCAATACATCTCCTACTGGGGAAAAGAGAAGAAATAGCATTGTCAAATAGAAACTGCATAAACAGAATACCTCAGCAGAACATAGACCATCACCAAACAAAGAACAAGGGATCACAATTTAGAAATAGGAAGGCAATAATTAAACTAAGAAACCCAAAAAGTACAACTTGGAATTACAACAACACTGGAGAAATAGAACTATGAGTTAATTTCCTCTTATACTAAACAAAACACAAAGACGTTAACAATGAACATTTTCCAGAGTTGACATATTCCAGTTAATAAATTCAAAATAAAAAAGTATTTTTCTACCTTTCGTTGTTTGCGCATTTTATTCTTCAGTTGCAATTGCTCCAGTCACTTTCTTCTGGTTTCTTCGTGTCTTCTGCTAGCTGTCCATTTTACCATTCTCTCTCTACATCTGCTTTAACATACTGATTTTTCCCCTTTTGCTCTTTCCTCCATTTCTTTCTTTATTCCTTTTTCATCCACTCAAATGTCACCCCTTCATCCTCAATCCCCACTTACTCTCCCAATACCCGGCCAATCATACATTTTTCTTCCCTTCCACACAAAATATCTTTTCCCCTCTCCATCCTCACTCCCCCAGCCCCATCCCCTTCTAATCCTCCCCCCAAATCAGCTCCCTTCTAGTTCCAGCCCCACCCAGCATCCGCTCCCTTCTAATCCCATTTCCCCCCCCCCGCATCAGCCCATTTCCAATCCTAGCCTTCCAATCAGCCATTTCCAGTCCTAGTCTAGCCCCACCATCGGCCCATTTCCAGTCCAAGCCCCCGCCATCAGCCCATTTCCAATCCTAGCCCTCCATCAATCCTTTCCAATCCTATCCTAACCCCCCACCAGCCCATTCCTAATCCTAGCTGCTCCATCAGCCATTTCAGTCCTATCCTAGCCCCCAATCAGTCCATTTCCAGTCCAAGCCCCCCCATCAGCATGTTTCCAATCCTAGCCTCCCATCAATCATTTCCAGTCCTATCCTAGCCCACCATCAGCCCATTTCCAGTCCTAGCTCCCCCATCAGCTATTCCCAGTCCTATCCTAGCACTTCCATCAGCCCATTTCCAGTCCTAACTATCCCATCAGCCATTTCCAGTCCTATCCTAGCCCCTCCATCAGCCCATTTCCAGTCCTATCTTAGCCCCCATCAGCTCATTTCCAGTCCTAGCCCCCCCATCAGCCCATTTCTAATCCTAGCCCCTCCATCAGCTCATTTCCAGTTCACGCCCCCCCACACTCAGCCCATTTCCAGCCCTAGCACCCCATCAGCTACTTCCAGTCCTAGCCCCAGCCCCCAAAGAGCCCCGTGGCTGTCTGACTGGCTTCAGGGGGAGCTGGAGAGGCCCTGGCTCACTTCTGTACAGCCGCCAAAGTGAAGTGCATTGTTTTTCTTCTCTTCGGCAGCTGTGTTCTAGTATAGGCCACTGGCGTGCTGAGTGCCAATAGACGGGCCGGCCCTGCTTTCCCTCACATCAACCCTCCCATTTCCCAGCTCTCTCTTCTTCCTCAGCCTATTTCCTAGTCTTTCACTAATTCTCCCTCTCTCCCCCATGTCTAGTATCAACCCCTCTCCCTGTCCTGCTTCCCTTCCTCCACAGAAACAAGACAGCAGAAAAAAACTATATGGCCTATCAAGTCTGACCTTCCATACCAACTATTATAGGTCCCTTTTTTCCTTTAGAGATCTTCTGTGTTTTTCACATGCTTTCTTGAATTCAGTTACTATCCTTATCTCTACTACCTCCACTGGGAGACTCTTCAGTGCATTTACTACTCTTCCTGTAAAGAAATATTTGCACATATTACTCTTGAGTCTATCCCCTTTCACCCTCATCCTATGTCCCCTCAATGCAGAGGCTCGCCTCTTGTGCATTTATGCCATGGAGGTACTGTATTTTAATGTCTCTATCATATCCCTTCTATCCCGCCTTTCCTCTAACGTATACATCCAGTATTTGCTTATCCCTTCTTTCATGTCCACCATCTTGTCTCTGTGTCTACATCCCCCTGTCCAACATCTTCCCTCTTTGTCCCTTCTTCCTCCCCCCATGACCAGCATACTCCCTCTGCACTTATCCCTCATGTCCAACATCTCCTCTGTATCTTTACCAAATGTCAGAATACTCTCTCTGTCTCTATCCCCGCTGTCCAGCATACTTCTTCTGCCCCATCTTGGAAGCTCAGATCAGAAAGGTGGCAGGAAGGCCAAACGACTGCCGGCATGGTTTAAGGGTGAGGTCGGAAAAACTGTTATAGCCAAAAAGTCATCTTTCTGAAAATGGAAAAAAGAGGCCAGTGACAAAAACAGGAAACAACAAACACTGTCAAGTTAGATGCAAGGCACTGATAAGGCAAAGAGAGAATTTGAAAAGAAGCTTGACGTGGAAGCAAAAGCTCATAATAAAAACTTTTTCCAAGTATATTCGTAGCAAAAAAATGGTGAGAGAGTCAGTTGGACCCTTAGATGATACAGGGATAAAAGGAGCACTAAAGGGATCTTTTACTAAAGAGCTCCAGCTGTCAGTGCAGATATAATGCATGCTAAAGGTGTGCATTGGACCCACATTGACAGCTAGCATGGGCTCATGATAGTGTCACTGGATTATAGCGTTAACTGTCCATGGCATGTTAGGGTGCTAGTGGGAGGGTTAGTGGAAGAGAGTGGGTGGGGTGTGCATTACACACGTGGCACACTTGTGCAACATACATGGCTGGCTATTAGCATGGGTATAACCATGCTCTTTTAGTGGTATTGCCCTAATGCACCATGGCTTTGCACAATATGGGTGTGTTAAGTGTAATACCACAGCGTTCTTTTGTAAAGGACCTTTAAGGGAAAACAAGGTGTTAATGACAAGACTGAATAAATTCTTTGCTTTCGTCTTTACTAAAGATGATGTAGGGAAGTTACTCATGCCAGAAATGATATTTAGGGGTATGTTTACTAAACTGCGGTAATCATAAATAATGCACGTTATGTAACGTTAATGATCGTAAGCGCATCATAACGCGTGTTGTGATGCGCTTACGATCGTTAACGTTACATAAAGTGCGTTAACCATAGTTAACGATCGTAAACTCCCGCTGCGTGGTAAAACACCGCAGAAGGTGGAGAGAGGGCGGAGAGAAGGGGTCAATGGGCGGAGAGTGGGCGGGGAGAGGCTCCCTTCACACTAACGCACTGATCTGAAGAGCTCAATTCCAACGCGAATGAAAACCTGCCGTTAAATGCACCTTACAGGGGAGAAAAACCATTTCAGTGTCAGCAATGTACAGCCCAGGCAGGGAAACCTAAAAAAAGTGATAAGTGTGATACATGTGCACAGAACAAAAGGGCACATAAACACTGAAAATGACCCCAACAAACTGGAAAAAGACCATAACCAAGCTGGCCAATAGTGGTAGCAATGAGAAACATCAACCCCTCCCCCCCCCCGAGTAAGCTCCATAGAACAGATATAAATCGTGGAAGGGTCTATACTCCGCCCCCATACAAGGTGAATGCGCCCACAGTGATATAGCGCTGCTCAGGCTTTTCCCCACCATCGGACAGGGTTCGTATGGCGTGCACATGTCCCGCAACATCAGGGCGGGCATGTTGGAACGGCAACTCGACAGATGCCGGAGAAGGGAATAAAGAGGGCCGCAGGCGGCACATGCTGTGGTGCAGCTGGGCCACAGTGCGGACTAGGGCGATGCCTAGGTGGCCCATATGAATGCTGAAGCAGCAGAGCAGCCAGACAGAAACTGCTGAAGGCCCAACATGGGCACGACTGTGTTTCCCACAGTGTCACAGGGGATAGTACCCAGCAGCTACCCCCAAGGGCACGGAACATTGGCAGGCGGTGCTGGGGGGAAGCGTGGACACCTATGCAGGCACCCCTACCCCAGAACCCGCACCATAGGCAGCCGCCTACTTGCACACTGGATGGCCTGAGACTGCGCACCACCAGCACCACCAGCAGAAGGGCATGTCAGCATGGTGGCTGAGGGATACTGGTGGTGGAGGGGGCAGTGGCAGCTGCCCAGAGCAGACCGTGGCCTAGCCCTGTGTAGGTGGGTGCAGGTGTACTGCAACAGACGGGCCCTGTCTGACGAACAGTCATGGTATCACCAAGGAATGTACTGACTCTGTGACAACAAGGTGGTGCAGTGCACAAAGCCAGTGCATTCAGAAGCAGAGGGTCACAGGTTCAAGTCCCAGCTGTGGTTCCTGCCAACCCAGTCCCCATATTTTACCCACTACTACAACGTGCTAATACAGACAGCACCTTTATTGCAGATGACGTAAACATGCCCAAGACACCTACATTTTACCCTACAGAGCACAGACACCATAAACATGCACATTACCTAGAGCAGAGCCTCCCAACTGCAGTCCTGGAGGGGCAAACACCATCCCGGTTCCTTGCTGCCTCTGGTAAAGATGCCTATGCTGCATTTCTATGTGCCACCCCCATGGTATGCAGATGTATCTCATGCATATTCATGAGGGATAGCATGAAAACCTGAACAGTGTTTGGCACCGCAGGACTGGAGTTGGGAACCTCTGCCGTAAAGCAGCAGCCAACAGGGGCAGCGTACCCGCACCCACAGGCCCCCATCATCCAAAGCCTCCTGGAGAGGCAGGACTTTGGGCTCTGTGTGCATCTCCCAATACTAGCACTTGCATACCTTAGTAATGCCACCCTAAACCGGGGAATATGGTACACATCTATCAAAAGGTTGCTATGAGTACTGGCAGATAGCAATTCCTAAGTTAAGTACACTTTTCTGAGTGAGCTGCATCATAGCAACTTTTCTGATGTCTGTGGAGTGTGCTACAGGTCTTGTGTCTGACAGTGTTTACCAACCTGGGGAGCGACTCCTACAGTATTGCATTGTGGAACCTGTGTGTTTTTTGGGAACCTTCTAGGTTCTTGTGACCTGAATTGGCCATTGTTGGAAACAGGATACTGGGCTAGATGGACCTTGGTCGGACCTAGTATGGCATATCTTATGTTCTAATGTTCTTATGGTGCTGTTCTCCCCCCCCCCTCCCCGAGATGAGAATGGAAGGGAAGGGAGATAATGGACACCTGGGGCAAGTGGAAGGGAGGGTAGGGAAGGGAAGGGGTGATTGCATACATGGGTGAGGAAGGAGGGAAGAGGAGATATTGTACACTTTAGGGTGGAGTGAGATGTTGGACTATGCCCCGGGTAGGGAAGGGAGATGTGCTAGAGTATGTGGGTAGGACTTGAACTGCTCTATCGGGGAAAGTGGCACGGGACTGAGAGTTCGAATTGGACAGCCAATACCCTTGGGTAAGCCCTGCTGATGTCAGGTCCTTGACTGTATTCATTGAGTAATCTTGGATGAGTTCAACATGGAGGAGAGTTTCTCTTTGTTGGCATAACAGATTTGAGAAAGGCAGAGGATGAAAACTGGATAACACAGGGGACAAGCAGCAAATAGAAGAAGACGCAAATTGAATGCAGCATATAACAATGGTAGACAGAACAGACAAAGGGGAGCTCACTACCACGATAAAGCACAGCAGCTGTACATATCAGCCACACCTCCAACCTTAAGAACAGAACAGCAGTCATCTTTGCAAAATGGTAGGGCCATTAAACTAAACACAAATCCCCCCACCCTTAAAGCAGTGAAGGAGTTTGCTCAATACTGGGTGTGCTGACGCAGCCGTTGCACAAACACAGCTGACACCTATGAGAATAGTCATTTATTTGTTCATTTTTTTTGAACACCAGCCATTTAGATATTTTTATGTTTATTCAGTGGTGGACAATATACTTATAGAGCAGCAAGTGTCACGTCTAGATAGTCAGCTACCATCTCTATAGCTGTATGAATGGTGGCTGAATATTGCTGGCTATCCATAGACTGAGGCAGAAAGCATATGGCCTGCCCCAGCACTATCTGGATAATTCGGGGGTGGTCCGCATAATCAATCTCTGTTTATATGTTTTGTGGCTGCTCCTAAATGAAAGATACCTTTTTGAACTGGTGTACTTTTATTTACCTTATAGAGAGGATGTGTTTCTGGAGTGTGGTTAGGGGGAGAACTTTGAGTGCACAGAAAACAGATTTAAATATCTGTGACCACATTATACCCAAGGCAATTTTCAAATCACTTTTCCTTTAGGTTCAAAACCTGAAGGTTAAAACTATTCATGGACTTTGATACAGGCAGTTTGAACATTGCCTCCTAAAATAGAAAGATAAGTGTGGATAGGTTGGTGGCAGTATAACCAACTGGTATAAGCTATATTATACTCAAATCCATCACTGGCTTGAGCTCCTTCTGTTGGTATCACGGCTGTAAAATCTGCATTCATAGAGTCGAAAAGCACATTCTCAATGGAAGAAAAGCTGAACCCTAGTAAGGTCTGCCGAGTTTTCTTAAAGGACCTTGAATTAGCTCTAGGTTTATTTATCTCTTTCCTGTTAAGTACCAGTTACCTAAGGGTCCTTTCATGTCTGACATATAGAAATGACAGATATTAGTATAGTACTGTTGATTTATTCGGCACATTGTGAACTATATTCTGTAGCACTTTTCCTTACAAACCCTCAGAAAATGAAAATACCATTTTTATTAGCCATTAGAAAGCACACCATGTTATATAAAATAAGCAGAGGAAAAAAAGCCTATTCAAAAGTCACTTTGGTATAAATTTATTTATTTATTTAGACAGTTTTGTATACCACCTTATCCTTCAATCAAAGTGGTCACAACACAATTGGGGGATACATTTAACATGAGGGGATATGAGACACATACACTAATACTTACAGGGAACATGGGCAATGGAGGGTTAAGTGGCTTGCCCAAGACCACAATAAATAAATGTACTAAGTCTAATGTGATACTAGTTTTGTGCGCTCTGTTGTAAAGTATGTGCGCTTGCTCGGCGAGGTGTGTGCGCGCGCACACGCGCACCGCTTAGAGGGAACAGTGGACCTATGTACTAACAGCAGAGGTTACTGGCATTAGTGCCCACTAATACTGCAGCACACTTTATTAAATCTAGCCCATTAACTGATAACATGGTAGTTAACACTGAACACTTAATAATACTTTCCACATTATCGGTCATGTGGCCACACACGTTAACATCTAGAAGATGTTACCACTGAGGTTTTGAAGCTACCAAGCATGTATTCTTGCTATTAGTATGCGCTAACTGCAGAAACTTTGTGCAACTTAGCTAGCAGGCCCTTTACTGCATGATTGGTTGCTCATTTGAGGTAAAAGTCTCTATTTCCCCCCTTGATGGGTGATAAATAGGCCTTTGTGGCCAGAATAGCATTTATCACAGCTGCTTATGCAAATGCAGTAATGGAAATACAAATACAGAATAATAACGTGATCAGGCATTTGGTTGGTAGGGACTAAGTTGTAGTAAGTGAGCCAGTCTTTCTTGGATGATAAATCATAAAATACGTCATCACCTGGCATTGAGTATAAAAGCCCACCCCTGACAAAGTGACTTCTGACACTGACATGGAGGCTCTTCTTGGGTTTTGGCTGCAACAGGACTTGCAAATGAAGGAAGAGGGGAAACAAAGATAAAACTAGGGGATGGAGTCAAGCACTGCTGAGAATGTCATATGGGCAGTGCAGAGCCAGGATAGTTTTGTTTAGTTGTGATGAAATTCTATTTTTCTGTTTGCTTGTTTTTTTAATCTGTGAACTGCTTAGAACAACTGGCTCTGCATAAGTTGGTATAGAAACACTTTTAAAGAAATAGATTACTTTTCCTAGTTTTAGCTGTGGTGGTAATTTTTCTAAACACATTAAACCACTTAGCTTTACGAAGAGCAGCTGGAGTTCACCACTGGGTAAAACACCCTCACTCTGTTCCTTGGGTCTTTTCAATACTCTGTGACTGTAATTGGCAAAATGGAGCAGTTCAGCTTGTCCAAGTCTTTCAGCAAAGTGCTCTGCTTGGAGGAATTTCGAGTGATAATATAGACTGGCAGAAACTCAAAAAGGGACTTCTGTGTCACTGTAGCTCTAACTAATATGGTGGATGCCATAACATCATAGGAAGTATTTTAGTCTAAATCATATGTATTAGTTTTACAGCTCCCAATACTTCCAAAAGCATCACAGAGCTAAATAAAAACATTCCTACATCAGAACAGGACACCTTTGAACAACAACCAAAAGCATATTTTCCTTCTCTCCCTCCCCTCCTCATCCCGATAGGAAGTATTTTAATTCCCTCAACATGCAAATGACTTAAGGCATACACATGAAAAGTTTGAATGTGAAAGCTAAGTTCCTAGGGTTTTTGCTATGACTGCTTTATCCTATTATATGCAAAGTGTGCCTTTGAGTCAATCCTGACTCCTGGGTTTTTTTGGCAGTGTCACTGGAAGTATTGTGTGCAATTCTGGTCGCCGTATCTTAAAAAGGATATAGCGATTTTAGAAAAGGTTCAGAGAAGAGCCACCAAAATGGTAAAGGGGATGGAAGGATACTCCTATGAAGAAAGGCTAAAAAGGTTAGGGCTCTTTAACCTGGAAAAGAGACGGCTGAGGGGAGATATGATAGAAGTCTATAAATTAATGAACAGAGTGGAACGGGTAAACGTAGATCGATTGTTTATGTTATCAGAATATAGAAAGACTAGGGGACATGCAATGAAGCTACAGGGTAAACTATTTAAGACTAATAAAAGAAAATATTTTTTCACTCAACGTGTAATCAAACTCTGGAATTTGTTACTGGAGGATGTAGTAAAGGCTGTTAGTGTAGCTGGGTTTAAAAAAGGTTTGGACAAGTTCCTGGAGGAAAGGTCCATAAACCGTTATTAAGAAGTGACTGAAGATATCAATGCTTGACCCAGTACAAGCATTGTGGAACTTGTGTCTCTTGGGGAAACTGCTAGGTACATATGACCTAGATTGGCCACTGTTGGAAACAGAATACTGGGCTTGAGGGACCTTGGTCTGACCCAGTATGGCATATCTTATGTTCTTATGTAAGTAGACTGCCAGGCCTTTCTTCTGAGGCAATGGATGGTTAAGTGACTTGCCCAAGGAAGGCCACAAGGAGTGGTAGTGGGAATTGAACCTGGTTGCTTGGTTACCAAGCCAGTGTTCTAACCACTAGGCTACTTCTCCACTCCATCCTGTTATATATCACTGTTTTTTATCAGTTTGAGGAGAGCATAAAGCAAAGGATGAATGTGGGTTAAATAGATCTAATTTCTGTGAGACAAATCTGATTGATTTCTTTAACTGAGTGACCAGAGAGTTAGACAAAGGGAGAGCCCTAGATGTAGTGTACTTAGATTTTAGTAAAACCTTTGACACTATTCCGCACTGGCAGCATATAAATACAACATATAAAACGGCCCAACCATGAAAGATGACTGCAAGATACACCCGCAAACCTTTGCTGATTATCTAATAACCAAGTGCACTACCATTACACTACAGGACAACGTCTTGCTTATGAATACACCAACTTCAGATGACTACACATCTTCTAATAAATGGAATAATTTCAGCATTCCATCAACTAAACAAATAGAACAAACCATCACTGCTTTAAATACCACCACTTCCCCAATAGACCCTTGCCCGGTGACTTGGATTAAATCCACCAAAGAAGAACTCAGCACATTCATCCAAAAGATAGTAAGCACCTCTCTAACTCAGGGCTATATGCCAAAAGCACTCAAGCAATCTACCATATGCCCCATCCCTAAAACCACCTCACCCAACAACACAGACCCTTCAACCTACCGACCTCTATCCAGCCTCCCACTCCTGACTAAAATAACTGAAAAATTGTACAGAGACAACTCCAAGACCACATTGATGAATTTGCACCACTAGACCCCCACCAACAAGGATTCCGACCAGAACATGGTGTTGAGACACTCCTCATACATCTATTCAACAACATAATCAAAGGAATAGACAATATAAAGCAGGGCTTCTTATTAATTTTTATAGATATCTCATCAACCTTCGACACAGTCTCCCATCACATCTTATTAATGCGCCTAAGAGAGATTGGACTCTAAGATACTACTATTATTCTCCTCTACCACACTTGCCCTCTTACCCCTGATATTGGTCCCCTCAACGTCTGTCTTTCCGCTGTTTCTTCTTGGTTTTCTAAGAACTTTCTGCACGTCAATTTGTCTAAGACTTCCGCTATCTGGTTCACTGCCGGTGCCCCCATTCCCACACTCACCCCTTCTCTATCTGCTGGGCCTATTCCTCTCGTTTCATCTATGCGATATCTTGGTGTCACCTTGGACTCGGCTTTAACTTTTAAAGATCACGTTTCCTCTATTGTTCAGCGTTCCTTCTATACACTGCAGCGACTTCGCGCTGTCCGACCTTTCCTTTCTTTCTCCTCTTTGACCACACTTCTTCTTTCTCTCGTTGTTTCTCGTCTAGACTATTGTAACACCTCTCTGGCCGGCCTTCCTCTTTCTCAGCTTCGTCGTCTTCAACTGGTCCACCATACCACTGCCCGTCTTTTGACCAACTCCTCTCGTTCAGCTCATATCACTCCTCTTCTCATCCGTTTACACTGGTTATTTATTTATTTATTTATTTGCATTTCTTATATACCGCACTATTTGCGATCAGCGCGGTTTACATTAAACAAAAACAGTATCCGACAATAAACAAAAGTCAGGTCATTACATTGAACAGGAAAAAGTAACTTGGAGAACAGGGTAAACTATATACATGTGCAGGTGCCTTGAACAGGGTAATTATATACGTGTAAAAATGAGATGAAAGCAGATATTATTAGGTATTAGGTTGCCTATTCCTTTCCGTATTCAATATAAGATTCTGATTTTCGTTCATAGGGCTTTGCACATTGGTGTTCCTCTTTATCTCTCTGACTTGGTCCACTTTCACTGTCCCTCCAGAACTCTTCGGTCGATTCACGCTAACCGTCTTTTTCTTCCACCTCCTTCTAGGGCTCGTCTTGAATCGACACGCTCTTCCTCTTTCTTTTTCCTCGGCCCCCGCCTTTGGAATTCCCTCCCCTTAGCTTTACGACTGGAATCATCTTTCTGCACTTTTAAGGCCTCTCTCAAGACTCACCTCTTTTGTACTGCTTTTGACATCCCTTCCCCTCCTGCTCACAGTTGATTGGTCTTCCCCCTTTCTGCATTTTCTGTTTTCTTATTTCTTTTCTTTGCTGTCTCTTTTTATGAATAATTGGCATTCTTTTCTGTTTCCCCAGTAGTCTCCTGTTTTTATTGTACACCGCTGTATGCCTTTCAGGTTTAGGCGGTATAATAAGTTTTTAAATAAAGATAAAGAAGAGATATTAAATGGTTTCAGTCATGCCTAGTAGACAGACAGCAGAGAGTAAACACTGGGAACCTCACCTCAGCACCCTTCAAAATGACTCAAGGTGTTTCTCAAGGCTCATCATTATCAGCTCTTCTCTTCAACATCTATATTCAACCTATTTGCAAAATATTTAACAAATACAAGATACAATATGCCATATATACTGATGACATCATGGCATATAACCCAATTCAACTGGTCTCACCAGAATATACCACCATATCTACATACATTCAAGAAATCGCAACCTATCTAAATAACAACAACTTAAACATCAACATAAAAAAATATGAAGCAATCATAATAAAGAAAAACACCACATTCATTCATCCTACCTCCATCAACATATCCAATACATCGATTACAATAAAAGATTAAGTCAAATACCTTGGAGTGATTCTAGACAAGCAACTCACCCTCCAACCACATATAAACAAGATATCCAAAACAGCCTATTTCAAATTCGCAATGCTCCAGAGACTAAAACCTCTCCTCAACAAAGAACACGTCCGCACAGTATGCCAGGCCATCATCACACCTGTACTGGATTACTGTAATGTACTATACCAAGGTCTACCCAAACAAACCACCCGTCAACTACAAATGATACAGAATACTGCTGCTCGCATCATTGCTAGCGCATCACGACAAGACCATATAACCCCAATACTACATGACCTGCACTGGCTACAGATATCATTATGCACAGAATATAAAGCAGCACTAACTATCTTCAAAATTAAAAACAACATGTCAGCAGAAATACTACATGAACTTATAGGAACCAAAACAAGCAAAAGACCAGACAGAAATAGCACCAAAAACAATATACCAACACCCAGTCTATTTACAAGAACCAACAAATCCACATCCACGAGAGCCTTCTCTCTTGCTGCCCTTGCCATCTGGAATGTCCTCCCAGATAAACTAAAATCAACAACAGATATAAAAGAATTCAGGAAACTACTAAAAACCACCCTATTCATTGAACAACTCAATGACGAACACCAATTACCCTAATCACTGAAATCCCTCATAAGACCGGACCCAGGCATCAGACCCAGAACGTGAGGCACATCATACACTATCATCATACCCAGTGCCTTTGCTAAAACAAGAAAAGACACTTCAAGAAGAGCACTATCCCTGACCGCTCATGCGCTCTGGAACTCACTCACCGACAACCTGAGATCAACGAAAGACCTCAAAGACGTCCGGAAGATGCTAAAAACAACGCTCTTCACAGACCACTACAATGATATCACATGAACTGTCCAAACAAAATGTTAAAATATAAATGTAAAAATAAATGCAAAAATGTAAATAGTTCCTGTACATAGCTCATACTGTATATAGCTCACCATGCAATCAACCTCCTCACACCACTCACGCCTCGTTTTTTCACTGCATGCCCACACCCACGCACCCAGCCACCTGATTTGTTTGCTGTGTAATCTGCTTTGATTTCAGGATAAGGCGGTATATAAATCCTTTTAAATAAATAAATAAATAACCTAAATAAATTGAGTACCCTAGAGGTGGATGTAAAGTAACTGACTGGGTTAGAAATTGGTTGAGTGGGAGGCAACAAAGGGTTGTTAAATGGAACTCACTCTGAGGAGAAGGATATTACCAATGGTGTGCTGTTGGTTCAGTTCTTTTTACAATTTTTGTTAGTGGTATTGCAGAAGAGCTGTTGGGTAAGGTTTGCTTCTTTGTAGATGATACCGAAATCTGCAATAGATTAGACACCCAGGAAGGAGTAGATAACATGGGCAGGGATGTAGCAAAGCATGAAGAATGGTTGAGAATTTGGCAGCTGAGATTTAATGCTAAAAAATGCAGAGTTATGCATTTGAGATGCAAAATTCCAAGGGAGCGGTACAGTATAAGGGGTGAAGTAATTCTGTCCATGAAAGAAGAGCAGCACCTGTGCATGATTGTTTCTGATGATCTTAAAGTGGCTAAACAGGTAGAAAAGGTGATGGTAAAAACCAGAAGGATGCTTGGATGCATAGGGAGAGGAATGGAGTGCAGGAAGAAAGAGGTTATAGTGCGCCTGCATAAGTCTTTGGTGAACCTCATTTGGAGTATTGTATGCGATTCTGGAGACCACACTTTCAGAAGGCTATAAACAGGATGGAGTTGATGCAGAGGGTGGTAAACAAAATGGTCAGTGCTCTTCATTAGAAACCATATGGGGACAGACTTAAAAATCTCAATATGTACTGTATACTTTAGAGGAAAGGTGGGATAGAGGAGATATGATAGAAACGTTTAAAAACCTCTGTGGCATAAATGCACAGGAGGAGTCAATTGAAAGTAAGCTCTGCAATGAGAGGACAAAGGATGAGGGTAAAAAGAGATAGACTCAGAAGTAATATGCGGAAATACTTTTTTACAGAAAGAGTGGTATATGCATGGAATAGTCTCCCAGTGAAGGTGGTAGAGACAAGGACAGTATCTGAATTCAAAAAAGCATGGGACAAACACAGAAGATCTCTAAAGAAAAAAAGGGATTATAGTAGTTGATATGATAATCAACCAGAAAAGGACCAAAGGAGGGGGTACACTCATTCTAGCTGACAACTAAACCTAAAAACCATCGACAAGCTCTCTACCCCCACTTTCAACTCCATAACTCTAGAAAGAAAAGACATAATGATATGCTTATTTTACCAAGCCCCCACTTCCAACCCCGACAACTTATCAACCATAATCGAGTTAACAACCAGATATACCAACAAAAGCAAGCTACCCTTAATCTTAGGTGACTTCAACCTAAACTCCTTAGCGCCAGTTCATGCAAAAGCATTCCTGGAAGCCTTAACCATCTTGGATTTCTATCAGATTATATCAACACAGACACACACTGCTGGCAACACCCTGGACATAGTTTTCTTACCTTCTATCATCCACACCTTGGACTCCCAGATCAATCACCAGGTAACTCCCGTGCCATGGTCGGACCACTACGCAATTACCTTTAACATTCATCTCGTCCCTCAACAATCCAGACAGCACTACATGAACTCACAAAGATGTTTCAAAGAATTCACTAAGGACAATCTTCTAGACCAAATAATCCCTCAACTTCAAAGCAGCCCTTATGACCTAACATCTCTAATACAGACTTGGAACCCCTCCATCTCCCACGCTGCCTCTGCACCATCAAACCTGAGAACTTCCAAAAGAGAGAAAAAAGCCACATGGTACTCATCAGAAATCAAACAAGCAAAAACAACCTTGAGAAGACTTGAAAGGCGATGGAGAAAACAAATACACGATCAGATAAACAAGAATACATGATAAAACAACAACAATACAACAAACTAATTCTCAAGTACAAGAGGGAACATCACACAAACATTATAATGACCTCCTTAAACTGACCCAGGGAGCTATTCTCCAAAGTGAAAACCCTTTCAAAAACCCCTCAAGACTAAGACACAGATGCTCTAACCCCCAAAACCTATGCAACCTACCTTCAAATAAAACTATCCTGTCCACAAACACCACAAAATCTTCCCTCCCCAACTTTGACTGACCAAACCCAATCAACTTTTTATCCAGTTACTGAAGACCTATACATCAACCTACTCAAAGCCCTAAACACATCCACTTCTCCGCTAGATCCATGCCCAACTACCTGGATAAAGACAGTGGTGCACAAACTAGCTCCAACACTCTGCAAGATAGTAAACACCTCACTAACACAAGGAACCATGCCACCTCAACTGAAAATCTTGTCTATTAGACCTCTACATAAAACAACACAATTGACCCAACTTCCCCTGCCTCTTACCGACCTATCTCCAGCATTCCACTCCTATCTAAACTAATAGAGAAAGCGGTCCAACGCCAACTGCAAGACCACGTTGATGCCTCTGCCCCACTCGACATCCAACAGCATGGATTCAGAGTACCGCGGGGTCGAAACCTTACTGACATCTCTCCTGAACACAGTAATCAAGGGACTCAAAGATATCAAAAAGGGCTTTGTCCTATTATTTCTAGACATAACAGCAGCTTTTGATTCAATCACCCACTCCATACTACTGGACAGGCTAAGTGAAATAGGAGTAAGTGGCACACCTCTGGCATAGTTTCACTCCTTCCTAGCAGAGAGAAAATTTCAAGTCAAAATAAAAGGTAACACTTCTCGCCCTTTCCCTTTAAAAGAAGGGCTTCCTCAAGGTTCATCTCTTTCAGTCTTACTCTTCAACCTTTACTTACAGCCAGTGTGCAAAATTCTACAAGACTACAACATATACTACCACCTATATGCAGATGATCTAATGATATACACCGACCTAGACACAAAGAGCCCTAACTTCTCCAGTATCTCTTCATGCATGTCAGCAATAACCGAATGGCTAAACCTACGCAACCTCAAGATCAACTATAAAAATTCGGAAGCCCTTATAGTCACAAGGGACCCCACATTTAAATCTCCAGAAAACATAACAATTGGAAACAGATCCATCCCAGTAAAAAATGAGGTAAAGTACCTGGGAATCCATCTTGACCAGAGACTCAACTTCCAGGCCCACATCAACAAGACTACCACTAAGGTCTATTACAAAATGAAGCTCCTACAAAACCTCAGACCTTTACTTGATCAGAACCACTTCCGGTCCGTCTGCCAGGTGCTAATTACACCGCACTTTGATTATTGCAACCTAATTCTACACGGCCTACCCAAGCGCACAATCCAAACCTTACAACTAGCCCAAAACGCAACAGCCCAACTAATCACAAGATCCAGCAAGCATGATCATATTGCTCCCATACTTGAATCTCTACACTTTCTCACTATCAGCTCTCGAATAAAATATAAAGCCATAATGATGCATTCAAGATCCAACAAGACAAATCTGCCAGCTGCTTAAAAACATAATCAGAAGAACCCTTGACAACAGATCAAAAAGAACCCAACACCAAAACTCCCTTGCACATCACACACCGGCATCTCCCAGAATACTCTACACAGAGTATTCAAATGCTACATCCCTTCGCTATGGAACTTTCTCCCACTTCTCCTGAGAGCCACCACAGACACCACAGACTTCAAGAAGCTATTATTCACTGAGCATTTCCATAATCCTCCAGTCATCTAAAACATTGTCTGTAATCACAGACAGAGCTGTAAATAGTTAATTGTTAAATGTAATCACTGTTAACAGTTTTGTACATAGTTCTAATGAACTTTTTATGTAAGCAAGTTCTGTTCCTTGTAAACCACCTTGAAAATCTGAAAGACGGTCTATAAAAAATGTTAAATAAATAAATATGGAAGGGCAGACTAGATAGGCCATATGGTCTTTTTCTGCCATCGTGTTTCTATGTTTCTAGCCTTTAATCTACACATACTGTCTTTCAGTGAGGGATATGTTATCAGTGGATGAGTAGGCTAGTGCTGGAAGAGTGGGCTAAGAACCAGGGAAACTAGGGTTCAAATCTCTTTTTCCCCCTGTCTTGTGATTCCTCCATTGTCTCAGGTACAAACTTTACTGTAAGTCCACCTAGACAGGGAAATATTTACTGTACCCATATTTAACTTATCTTAAGTTTGTATTTGGAAAGATAAGTAATGAAAGATAAAATCCATATCCAAGGTAAGGATGAGAATATTTCAAAGCTTGTATGTCTTGCAATGCTTTTCAATGGTGGTATGGGCTATAGTATCTGGAACATTGCAAGCTTGGACCTGAAACTCCCTACAATGCTCTGATGCCTCAATAAGTACTCTATGGGGCTTGTTTACAAAGCCGCGGTAGCGGTTCGCGGGCGTTATCGGAGCGTTATCGGAGCAGCGGCCCCATTGAAATCAATGGGGCCGCGGCTCCGATAACGATCGCGAACCGCTACCGCAGCTTTGTAAACAAGCCCCTATTACTTTTCTATCCTTTGGCTCCCAAGATGATGTAGGATATGGACATTGACTGCTCACTCCTGTAACTATCCCAACAATGCCAGTAGTAGGATGTAGAGCAAGGTACACAAAGCAACTTGTTATGTGATTGAGCATACATTTTGATTGTAAATTGACAGTTCAAAATTTTGGATAAATCAGATGATACCTTTCATTCTTCTTCTTCCCCCAAATTGGTAGACAATTTATACATCAGCTATATGAGTCATAATGCACTTGTCACGCAGTTAGCTAATAGGAACTGGGCTCTAAAAAGGAATTGAGCTAGGGTTTCTTCTTGCTTCTATCTTACTACCTGTCTCTGCACTATGAGGTGGCGCCAGCCAACATATTGGGACATGGAACATACAAAGTATGAACCAAGAGAAGTTGGAGGTGGTGAAGGATGAAATAGAACATGTACAACTCGATCTGTTGGATGAGAGCGAACTGAAATGGACCGGCATCGAGTACTTTGCATCTGATGATCACATGGTATATTATGCTAGAAATGAAAGACAAAGAAGAAATGGTGTTGCATTTATAATCAAGAAGAAACTTGCAAGAATCATAATGAAATACAATGCAATCAGTGAACGCTTAATTTCTATTCATCTACGAGGAATGCCCATCAGCACAACTATAATTTAGGTATACACTCCGGCGACTGTACACATGGACTTCACCAAATATATTGTACAAAAATCAAATTGACTACATCTGTGGAAGTCAATGATGGAAAAGCTCTGTAACATCAACAAAGACAAATCCTGGAGCTGACTGTGGTACAGATTACCAACTACTAATATGCAAACTCAACTTAAGCTGAAAAAGAGAAAGGCACTCATGAATGTAGAAAAATATGGCCTTGAGAATATACTACCAGCATTTGCCTGCAAAATCGATTTGCTGCTTACTATTGATCATTTGTATAGTGCTACAAGGTATATGCAGCACTGTACAGATACATGTAAAAGATGTCTCTGCTCTTCAGAGCTTAAAGTCTAGCTTTAGATGCAAATGACAGAGCTCCAGAAGAGTTATGGGATGATATCAAGAAGGTTGTGCTGAAAAACGCAAGAAGTCTCTACAAAAAGTGAAAAAGCGAAAATGGCCAAAATGGAGAAGAAACTCTGAAAATTGCCCAGAAATGCAAAGAAGTTAAAGCCAGAGGAGACAGAGGCAATCACAGAATTTAACAAAGATTTCCAAAGTGTAGCAAGATAAGACAATCAGAAGTACTACAATGATGCATGCAAGGAAGTAGAATCAGAAACTATTAGAGGGAGAACAAAATCAGCTTTCCTAAAGCTACGAGAGTTAAAGAGTCAATTCCAGCTTTGAATTGGAATGCTAGAAGATGCTCAAGAATCCATGTTGAATGACGCTGAGAAGATCAAGAAAAGATAGAAAGAATATGCAGAGTCATTATACCATAAAGATCAAGTAGACCAACAGCTGTTTCAACTTGTACCTTATGATCAGGAACAATTGGTGTTGAAAGAAGAATTCAAAGCAGCATTGAAAACCGTATCAAAAAATAAAGCACTAGGCATTGATGGCATTTCAACTGAAGTATTATAACTATTGGATGCAGCCATTACTATACTTATTAGGCTCTGCCAGGAAATTTGGAAGACAACATCATGGTCAACTGACTGGAAAAGATCTGTGTTTATGCCAATACTGAAGAAAGGTAATCCGACTGACTGTGGAAATTATTACACAATCACTCTGATCCCACATGTCAGCAAGATTCTACTCAAGATCATTCAGCAGAGACTATAATCATATCTGGCATGAGAGCTGCCTGAAGTGCAAACGGGGCTCAGGAAAGAGCGAGGAACAAGAGTCATCATCGCGGATGCAAGATGGATCCTTGAAAAGACAAAAGAATCCCAAAAGGATATCTATGTGTTTTATTCACTACAGCAAGGTTTTTGATTGTGTAAACCATAAGAAACTCTGGGCCACATTAAGAAGCATGGGTATACCAGAACACCTGATAGTTCTCTTGCACAACCTTTACATTGATCAAGAAGCAACAGTTTGAACCAAATAAGGATAAACAGAATGGTTTAATATTAGCAAAGTTGTATAACAAGGCTGCATAATTTCCCCCTACCTGTTTAGTTGATATGCAGAACAAATCATCAGAGAAACAGGACTGCATGAAGACAATCGAGATGTGAAGATTGGTTGAAGACTCTTCAACAGTCTTTGCAATGCTGTTGATACCACGTTACTAGCTGAAAGTGAAGACGATCTGAAACCTTTGCTTCTCAAGATCAAAGAACATAGTCTTTCAATGGGCATGCGCCTTAACATAAAGAAGACAAAGATCCAGGTAACTGTCAAAATCAATATGTTCATCATTGATGGAGAAGAAATTGAAATAGTTGACAACTTTAACCTACTTTGATCAATAATCAATAAAGAAGCGACAAGTAGTCAAGAAATCCAATGACGCATTGCTCTTGACAGAATGGCTATGAAGGACCTAGACAAGATTCTCAAGGCAATTCACAAGGGCAATTCACAATTCACAAGGGCAATTCAAATGTCGGTCTGTAACATTGTATATTTGTATATATCTGTCCCCAATATTTGTATATATCTGTCCCCACCCGCATCCACTAAATCCAATGTATATTTAGATTTGTGAACCCCTGATCGTAGGAAGTAGCGGTATACAAATGTTTACTAAATAAAATAAATAAATAAAAAGAGCAGAGATGTTTCTCTCCATACAAAGATTCAACTTGTCCAAGCCATGGTATTTTCTATAATGTCATATGGATGCAAAAGTTAAACAGTGAAAAAGACAGGAAGAAAATCGATGCCTGTGAATTATGCTGCTGGTGAAGAATACTGTGTATATCATGGACTGCTTGAAGAACCAACCAGTCAGTACTAGAAAAGATCAAACCTAAGCTTTCTTTAGAAACACAGATGACAAGACTTTGACTTTAATACTTTGGACACATTATAAGAAGAGAGAGATTGTTAGAGAAAGACATCATGCTTGGTAAAAGAGAAAGGCCAGCAATGAGATGGAGTCATGCAATAACAACAGATATGCATGCCACTCTACGAACAATGAACCACCTGAATGAAGGCCAAATGCAATTTAGAACAACTATCCAGAGAGTTGCCTTGAGTCAACACCGACTTGACAGAACTTAACAACAAGAAGATCCCCTAGACTGATTGGACCCAGGGACAGTGCAAGGACTGAAGGCACCCTAGGCATGTTCACCATCCTACCACCCCCCTGGTGGCCCACTCCCCCCATTGTTACCACTGTCGTCCTTTTCTGGGGCTTGCAGCAGTGACAATAAAGCCCTAACCATGACACAGCGTTTACTAATACATTCTGGCACTCTGTCACAGTTTCCTCCTCTTCCCATATGCCATTTTGGACCTGCCTCCGACGCCATTGCGGGTTTGAACATTGCTCTTTAGGGTTTTGCCTCCTTTATTTTAAGTTGAGGTAGGTAGTAGGTGCATTGCCACAGGAGGCTAAGAAAAAAAGGAAAGAAGACCACTGCGAAAGAGGCCTTTCACTTTCAGGGCCTGCAAGGGGCAGAGAAGGTGAAAAGTACAGTTACGTGTGCGCTAACATACTCTTATAGACAGAGGTATATTCAAATATTTTTTTTTCTTGGGAAATTGTTATTTTTTTAACCCCTCTTATGCAAGAAATTTGCTTGAGGAGGACTGTTTATTTTTGTTTTGACTATTTAGCTTTTTTCCAAGGGGTTTAAATAGAATACTGGACATTGAGGGACACTTACCTGACTAGTTGGGGCTGGTAATGTACTGCATAGTTTCTGCAAGAAAAAAATCCCAAGCAAACATAAAGAATTAAATTCCTTCTAGATACATGTTACTATTTAATAACTTGTTGCTGAAGTAGACATTTGGTGGTTTCACATAGTCTAGTCCAGGGAAGCAACTCCACTGTTCATAATGAAGGTGTTGAAATCTAAAAGCAACCTCATCCCCTTATTCTCTTGCTGATCACCTATCGGTAACTTTGCCATTCCCCTAAATTTACCCTAGCTCTAGGTTGTTGTGTGGTCTATACCGATTAGATTGTAAACTCTGATGAGCAGAGACTGTCTCTTACTTGTATAGGTATAGTACTGCGTATGCCTTGTAACACTATACGAATGATGAGCACTAGTAATAGTAGTAGTAGCAGTTGACTGTGACTTATATGTATTTTTGACCGGCATAAAATTAATGTGATTTATTCCAGGGAATAGCTACTATAAAAAGCAAGGCATGTGAGTTTCCAAGAGTGGAAATGAAACTACATAGTACAAAGGTTCTGAGAAATATAGCTCAGAGTAAGTAACTCCAGGAAAGGCATCTTGAATAGGCAGGAACTCCATCAAATTCTTCCAGGGGAAGTAGCAGGCAGTGTTCCCTCTGGATCCAAACTTTTCCCCATATATGGACATTTTAGAGTTACCAACCAACCTTGACTACCTTCAGCTCAGGACCTCTAAACCTTGCACTGCTCCTTAGTATGGAAATGATGTGTGTAGACCTGAATGAGGAGGCCAGAAGTGTGACTGAGCCTATGGACACATCCTGCCTTAAAATATTGCTTAAGTCATGCATTGAGGGAACTATGTTGCCCATTATAACTTTCAGGTGGTCATACATTTAAGCATAGACAATATTTTCATCAGTGCCATCTTGGTTCAATAATTGCCAGTTATAATTTCATAGATACTTGATTTGATTTTCATTATTTTGAAATGACCCTTGAAGGCACTCCTTCTGTCTCTCATGATGTTATCCAACTTCTAGAGGAACTGTGAGGCAACTATTTGCAGTTTTGGGGTTTATAGATGGTAACGAGCACCTGAAAAGAGGATTGGCATAGGCTTTTTATCTTATTACTGCTTGCTGAACACTCATCCTCCATCTCCCACTAGGATCCATTTGGAAGGAGGCTGAAGACTTTGAGGTCATGTACTGCATCTGAACTTCTTCCTCAAACTCTAGCATGTTCTGAGACAAACTGCAGAGAATAGCCTTTTGGTCTGGCTATCTTGAATATTTGTATTTCTGGAAAGGAGAAGAACAAGAAAATGTTGAAGTTCTGCTATGTGGAGTCTATTAGTAGTATATCTCAGTGCTGTTCTCCCTCACGTGTATTGTATGTAAGTGTATGCCCTTTTCAATATAAATCTAGCATGTACATGGGACAGTGGGCATCATTATTTGGAGACATGAAAAAGTGGAAGTTTGGAGATGTTTTACCAAACCCTTTGGTCCTGAATTAGTTCTCTGTAGTGTGATCTTTCTTGATTGTCTGTATTAGTTTGTTGTTATGTATGAAATCCTGTGGTTCTGATTGCCCCTGAGATGACTGAGGTTAAGGCCACCATCTCATTTGCATAAAGTAGAAGCCCCATTCGATGGATGTGAGGACATTAGTAGAATAACTATTCTTACCTAATGTATTTGCAGGTAGCGTTGCAAAACGATCTCTGTCAGCCAAGAGGACTTTAACCTGTTTGTGTTACAGGGAAGTCTTCAGTCTTTTGTCTATAGCACTGAACTGGAAATAGCATAGTTTTTCCATCTCCAGTTTATATTTGATGAGTCCATATCTTAGCTATCTTCATCTAGAGTAGATAGCTGTAGTCCCTGTACCTCTTTCAGTGGCCTGCAGTATACCCAGACACCCTTGCAGTGCTATGGCAATACAAGCTGCTTCAAGAACTTGTTCTTTGCCAGTATAGACTTTGCTGAACCTTTTCCTGAAGTAATGGGTAGTCCTTGGCAAAACCAAAGCCATCCCTATGGTGAGCTGGTGTTGCTGAGTGGAGAGTAGTTTAATGGATAAAGCAGTGGACTGAGATCCAGGAAAGCCAAGTTCCAATCTCACTGCCACTCTTTGTGACCTTGGACACGTTAAACCTTCGGCTTAGTTTGTAAGCTCTCTGGGCCATGAAAATACCTTCTGTACTTGAATGTAACTCACCTTGAGCTACTCCTGAAGAAAGGTGTGAGCTACATCTAAAATCTCTTCCCTGATTGTCTGAGTCGGGGTGTCTTGGCACTGTTTCTAATCCAGTCGTTCACAGTCATGCCTGCAGACTCACCGTTCCCCTCTCCTCATTTCCTACCTGCTCTATTCCTTTTTTCTACCTTCACTCTTTATTCTTCCTCTTCAGCTTCTGTTTCCTTCCTTCCTCATTTCTGCATTTCATCTTCCTCTTCTTTTTCAACGTCATCACTCATACTCTATTTATGCACTTTCAGGCACAGATGCAAGGTACCTTTCCTGCTCTGTTTTCACTCCATTCCAGGCACACTCTGCTCTAGCTCCCTGAAGATGACAGCAGAGGAAGTGAAGTACATGCTTATGTATGGATTTCTTGGCGCTTTTCAAACATGGAGCTATTAGAAGTGATTTCACCTTTATCAAACTGAGGTGATCTTCAAAAAGGTAGATGCTAGAGCCATGCTCCACTTTTCTTACAAGTTGGGACCTAATCAGTGACGTTTTGCAGAAATGATGCACCGAAAGAGATGGATAGATTGAATCACTGCTGTAGAGCTTTTAACCTTGGCTGAAAAGTGCTTAAACAGACCAGCACAATAGATGAAGACAACTTAACTGTGACTTTCCCACACTCCAGCAAAGACAAGTAAAAAAAGATAATAATGGATTAAGCAGGTAATAGTCAGCACATTCAGAGTTAATGTCTCCTCTCTTTCTCTCTCTCTCTAAGCAAAAGCCTGTCTTCCTTGCCTGGCACACTAGTTTTCCATACCTTCCTTACAGTGTTGACAGCCTAGCCGTGAAGTCTTGGCTTTTATATTTTCTTGAGGATGTAGTTTCCTGCAACATTTTATGGGTTTTGTGTGATCAAAAAGAAGGCAATAATTATTTTAACTTGCAACAGTCTCATATTACCATGTGAGAAAAATACTATGAACTATTTATTAATTGCGTTAACTTTTCCCATAGTGATAGTAATTTTGGTAAATTACCTGTGGCAATTTCGTGTAGGTATCTCATAACTTGCTGCAAAAATATAAAATTCATCACCTTACCATTTGAATTCACATAACTTGCTGTGTTGAACAGATATTTTAGGCTGTCTAATAAGCTGTAAAAGTAACACCACAGGGAAACAATTACATAGCAGTGTACAGAACAATGGGTAGTGCAGGCACACTCCTCACTGATAAATCATTAACTTCTTTCACAGCTTCCCACTAATCTGTAGTGATTACCTTCAGGGGGCTTCTTCCTAAAGATCTAGCTACTGACTGTGAACATCTATGGGTCATGAATCTCATGAATCTGTTGACATGTAGAGGTCTCCAGGCAAGGGATTCCATCTCTCCTCTGTCACCTTGCTTCTTTTTAAACATAAGAAAAAGCTTTCCTGCATCCTGCTGGAAATTACTATTCACCTTTCAGAGGAAGAGAAAGAGAAAGCAGTACGTAAATAGAATATTCTCATTATCAATAGCAGTAACTCACTCAGACATAGAATTAGATGTAATCATGACATCAAAACTCCTCATTGTTTCTAGATTTTTTTAAGATTCTTCTCAATTAACAGTACAATAAATTAATTGCAATTCACTAATCATTTCATTACATAAGACATGAACTCTTTACTGAGAACAAGAACTTACAGTTCAAGGATTCAGAATTCCATTCCATCTTTCTATTAGTGTCTGATAGAGGGAGGCATCAATATCTCCAGTGCTATCACTGGAAGAAAACCTACTTTGCTGTTCCAGCTTTGGGAGATGTGATTAAAAGTTATCAACACTTGTTGTGTAGCTATATAACAATATGTTGCCCCACAATGCAATTAAGCATGCAGTGACCTAATGACCTTTGAGACCATGAATAACCAGCCCGCTGACTACTTAAAATAACTAATCCAGAAGATGCCAGACACTTGGTCAAGGAGGACACAACATCAGAAGACTCTGTCAATTATGTCCATCAAGAGCAATACCTTACAAACAGTATTCCAAAGAGCGATCAAACACTTCAGCCCGACCATCTGGAATTTACTCTCCCACCAATTAAGATCAATTAACGACTCCTCTGACTTCCGGAAAAAACTGAAAACACACTTGTTCACTGAATACTTCGTTACAACACTGGACCCACAGACTTAACACCCGAATACCCCTGCCAATCACCCCTTTCACAATACTGACTGCCTTCTAAACTGAGCACCCCATATTAGACTTGTAAATAGTTGTTGTTGAAATGTTACTTAGCTCAACTTTGTGATATATAAAGTTATAATATAAACTGTTCTATGTAAAACTGTAACTCAGGTAGCCCGGAGGCCCACCTCGCCCTCTAGAGCCTATTCAAACCCCCCTAAACACCTTTTGTCATACATAATAAGGACACAAATGTAGCAGCAAAGCGCAGACAAACCAATGATACCAGGAGTCTGTTCAGAAGGTCCAAATCATTTATTTGTGCACAAGTCTCGAACCAGTCAATTTCAAAATGGCTGAGCAAAGTTTTCAAGCATTACAACAACTTTTATAGACTTCTGTTCCATTCTAGGTATAGAAAAACATTTCATTGGTCCCGGTAACCTCCCGTACCTCTTCCATTGGTCCCGGTACTGATAAGTTTATCCAATTATGTCCCTTCTGTGGGCATGACACCTGCATGCCCCCCTTCTAGTCCCAATTACAATGGTCAGTTCATCAACTTGTTACTTTCACACTCTCAAGGCCATAGAACCAATTTGTGCGTGCAGAGGAGCAGGGTTCTGCAACTCATCTGTCAGCACTCCCAATTATTTCTTTGCAGATGTACTTTTTCTTATCAGTAACTTTTAAACATGTCTTTTCTGTATTTTTCCATCTTTCAGTTCTACAGTTCTGCCTACCTAAGCTAATTCAATACTTCTACTGAGTTCTATCTTACAATAGCAGCATATTGGGGGATGTGCAATCCTATATGCCTCTCCACAGGCCTCATTTACAGGTCAAGCTAGCCATGCTGGCCTGCATATGTTCAGACACCGTGGGTCACAGGCCTGCGCCTGCCACATTCCCCCCTTTGATTAATCTCACCCTATTACTCAATAAGGTGTGAGAATTAAATCACTTTTAGAAGAATCACATCATGATTGAAGGATTTCTACTAGGACTAGCTTTGTATAAAGCCATTATTTTAGTTGCGGTCTTCCGCTCTACTGTGTTATCAATAGCATTATGAATGGAACGCATACAACATGGGATTAAACATGGTAATAAGAAGATGACAGCTACAAGGATTAGTACTAAAACAATGAAAGTCTTAAATCCTCCCAGCCAAGAGAAAATGTTAGCAAACCAGTTAGGAAATTTCAATGCGTGCCAAGTCTGTACTGGCACATAAGCATGTCTTTGCATATCTTTAGCAATTTCTTCAACTACTTGACCCTTATCATCTATTTTCAAACAGCAATTAGTTAAATTCAGCTTACCACATACTCCTCCTTCAGCTGCTAACAAATAATCAAGTGCTAAGCGGTTCTGGTATATAGCAGTGCGCATCTGAGTACTTTGTCTAGCTAAGAGCGTAAGAGCATGACTAGTTTCATTGGTTATTATTTCAACTACTGCTTGTAAGCGAATAATACGATTAATCATATAGATTGGAGTACGATAACCATACATACCATCGTCATTCCAAGTGGCAGGCCCATAATACTCAATCATCACCTTGCCACTTCTCCCACTTGCCTATCTGTAAGGCTTCTCTTTTCTGTCTTATTGCTCTCTTGTGTCGGTGGGTAGTGTATACAGGGTATCCTAATTGTTCTCCATGTTCAGTGTTTAACAGGAAGAAAGAAGGTCTGATGGTTCCTAAGACACATGCTCCTCCCCAGTGTGGCGGGAGTTGTGCATATGCTCGGTTTCCACAGATCCAATATAGGCCAGGTGGGGCTTGCCAGGCTTGGACTTTGGCAAGGTTAGTCCATAGACCAGCAAGTTCAGGAAATCTGGCTAATGGGTTAGGAGGTTCAGGATGTCTGATTCCTGACCACCATGCTGTCTTTTTAGTTGTGGCATTATAGTACTTCTGGCTAAGACAGACCAGCTGTCCTACCTTTTGGGTGAACTGGGGTCCAGTTCTGGCATAGCAAAGACGTCCAACGATTGAGTGCGCTAACACCCATTCACTGGTAGTCTTGTGTAATTCAGTCTGATTGTAAATCATGGAATAATTCAATTCTTGGGCTTCCCATGGCCATTGGTCTCCCATTTGGGTTCCGCCACAGAAATAACAATCTGTGATCTTAAGACTAGATACTACTGCTCCGGCTAATTCTAAAAATAAATTCTGTGAGGGGTGAGGGATCTCAAACTTATTTACATGCATGGCTTCATAAAAGGTATTATGAATATGATATTTAGATGACTTGTGGGCTTGAGTATTCAATCTGATATACACAATGGTCCCTGGATCTATTGCTCCTCCAGCAATACGTAAACCAAACTTGTATCCTTGTTTCCATGCATGGGGATTGTGTATACGTAAGTGTAAGGGGTTACAAGCATCTTTCTGACATTTATCATTTGTGGTTGGCTTGGTTAAAGTAGCCATCCATTTATCTATTTTCTCATCAGTTATACCAGTGTTCCAGGTAGCATAAAAAACACATCCCCAATACGGGCAATAGTAATCTGCCGCTGTAGCAGTACTATAGCCTGATCCCGTTTTACCTGTACACTTCCACCAATTTGTGGCACCTTCTGGACACATATACTTATGGTCATTTCGATACGCTTTCTCCCATGTACCACAGGTGGACTGACTATCTCTATTAATGGCATTACATGCATCAAAATTCAAAACAGCAGGTTTAGTAATGTCCTTAAGTGGTGGTGTAGCAGCTAATATAGGTCCATCTGCATCCTTCCATCTTATTTCCAACGTGTAATAGGATGGATTCTGATGCGGATTATAGCATGCTTTGATTTTGCCATGAGTGCAAACATTTAGTTCAGTGGTGTTATAGATACACCGAGTTAATGTTCCCTTGCAGGTATAGTAAGAATGGTAAAGCAAAGTCTGAGTTACTTTCAGTCCAGTTCTAGTAGAAGTAATGCAAGCAGTGCATGGAGGTAAAGCATAAGTCAGTTCAAAACCTCCAAAGAAGGCAACCAAGGCAAAGCAAAAACAAAGATACATATTGATGTTGATTGGAGTTCTTCTGAATCCTCAGCTTGCTGATCTTGATCACGACGGTCTTTTATTCTTCGTCCCGTTTGCAAATGAAGCAATTTAACGGGTGCTGAGTGTTGATTGAAGATCCTCAGGTTGTCCAGTACACATTAACCAACTTATTAGCAATCTCAGTTGGCTTATGAAGTCTGGCTTAGTCAATGTAGTCTCAAAGTAGTGTGTCAAATCGCACACAAATTGGGTTCGTTGAAACAAAACTGTTGCTGCATGGAAAACAGCAATCCTCTTCGAAAGACTTGGCTACTGCAAAGCACTTGTGATGAAGTGTCTAAGCTGCTGGTTGCCGTCTCAGAGTAACTCGCAAGGGTACATCAGGATGCTGTTCTGCTGTCCACTGCTCTGGTTCAGGATCGGCGGCGGGCTTGACTCTGCTGTGGTGGATCCAGGCGTCGATCTCGGCTACCTTTACTGCAGTTGGGGTAGACAGGATGACGGTGTACGGTCCCTTCCAATGGGGTTCCAACGGTGTCTTCTTCCAATCTTTGATCCACACCGAAGTACCAGGCTGGTAGGGATGCAAGGGTTCCGTCAAGTTGATAGGCAACTGGTCTTGGATCCACGTATGGAGAGTCTGCAGAACAAAACTAAGAGCTAGGAGTTCTTGTCTGGTTACTTCTGAACCAATCTGGGCTAAACTTCCTTTGACTCCCTGCACTATTGGTGGGGGTTTACCATACAAAACTTCAAAAGGGGAAAATCCTGTTGACTTTACAGGAGCTGAGCGTATTCTGAGTAAAGCTATTGGGAGCACTTGGGGCCACTTCAAGTGTGTCTCCTGACAAAGCTTGGACATTTGGGCTTTCAAGGTACGATTCATTCGCTCAACTTTCCCTGAACTCTGGGGTCTGTATGCAGTGTGGAGTTTCCATTGTATCTGCAAAGCTTTTGCTAACTGCTGAGTAACTTGGGAGACAAATGAGGGTCCATTGTCTGACCCTATTACTGCTGGAATTCCAAATCTGGGGACAATCTCTCTCATTAAGACTTTGGTAACTTCTCGGGCTTTCTCAGTTCTGGTTGGGAATGCTTCTACCCACCCAGAGAAAGTACAAACTAATACTAATAGGTAATGGTATCCATTGGCTTTTGGCATTTCAGTAAAATCAACTTGGAGGTTGTGCATGGGGGTGACACCTCCTGACTGAACTCGGGGTGCCGTTATAAGGCCTTGCTTGGCATTATTTTTGGCACAGGTTAGACATTGACGTGCTACTGAGGCTGATATGGTTGTCATCAGAGGGATGTAGAAATGTGGTCTGAGTGCTTTTTCCATAGCACTCTTCCCATAGTGGGTGGCTTCGTGGAAGGCTTTGACAAAGGATGGTCCTAACAGTTCAGGAATTACTATTCGTCCAGGAGGTTGACTGCCCTCTTCTGGTGGCAGCTCAATCCATCCATCTCTCAGTACTCCATCTTCTCTGTTACAATAGTAATCCAATTCTTTGGTGGTATATCGTGGGGTCCATAGATTCAAAGGTACTGGAAACAATGCTGCTTGCATTGGCATAGCTTGTGGGGCAATCTGTCCTGTCATAGCTGCTTGTCGTGCTGAGGCATCTGCAAATCTATTTCCTCGGGCAACTTCTCCTTTTCCTGCTTGATGTCCTCTACAATGCATGACAGCTACACGTTGGGGCCCAAACTACATCAAGTAACATCAATATCTCGGGACCATACTTGACTGATTTTCCTCCGGATGTGATGAGTCCTCTTTCTTTATAGAGAGCTCCATGGGCATGCAAGGTAGTGAAGGCATATTTGGAATCTGTATATACATTTAGCACAAGTTTTTCTCCTAACAACAATGCTCTGGTGAGTGCTATCAATTCGGCTTTCTGGGCTGATGTTCCTGAGGCTAGAGCTGATGATTCAACTACTTCGTGTTGAGTGACGACTGCATATCCGGCACAGCGTCGTCCATCAAGGATGAGACTGCTCCCATCAACATAATAGATCTGGTCAGGATTGTCTATGGGCACATCTGTCAAGTCAGGTCGACTGGAGAACACAGTTTCCATGACTTCGATACAGTCATGTTCTGGAAGTTCTTCGCTGATGGGTATCAAGGTGGCTGGATTCAAGGCATGGCTCACTTCAAGTTGTATTTGTGGGTTTTCACATAACATGCTCTGGTACTTCAACATTCGGGAATTGGTGAGCCAGTAATTTGCTTTTTGTTCCATAAGGGCAAGGACTGCATGTGGCACAGTGACTCGTATGTTCTGTCCTAGTGTGAGCTTGTCTGCTTCGCTCACTAGTAGCGCTGTAGCTGCAACTGCTCTCAAGCAAGGTGGCCATCCTTTGGCCACAGGGTCCAATTGTTTCGATAGGTATGCTACAGGTCGCTCCCAATTTCCCAATTTCTGAGTCAACATGCCTAAAGCATTTCCCTGTGCTTCATGTACAAACAAGTGGAAAGGTTTGTGGACATCTGGTAGTCCAAGTGCTGGTGATGACATCAATTCTTCCTTTAGCGTCTTGAAGGCTGTATCCTGCTCAGGTCCCCACTCCAGTGGTGACTTTTCTTCTCCTTTTGTGGCTTCATACAGTGGTTTGGCAATTTGGGCAAAGTTGGGTATCCAGATTCGGCAATATCCTGCCGCTCCCAGAAAGGCTCTGACTTGCTTTCTGGTTGTTGGAGTTGGAATTCTGCATACTGCTTCTTTTCTCTCTCTGCCTAATCTTCTGCTTCCTTGGGTAATACGAAAACCCAAGTATTTCACTTCTTTTTGGCATAGCTGTGCTTTGGCTCTGGAAACTTTGTATCCAGCTTCATCTAGTAACTGCAAGAGGTCTTTGGTGGCTAGTATACATTCACTTTCTGATATGGCAGCTATCAACAGATCATCCACGTATTGGAGAAGCACTCTCTTCCCCGGGGCTACTGGATAGCTTGAAAGGTCTTGATTCAGTGCAGCACTAAAGATGGTAGGTGAATTCTTGAATCCTTGGGGTAATCTTGTCCAGGTGAGTTGGCCCCCTGTTCCAGAGATGGGGTCCTGCCATTCGAATGCAAACAATATTTGGCTTACAGGGGCTAATCTTATGCAAAAGAATGCATCTTTCAAATCCAGTACAGTGAAATGGGTAGCTTCAGCAGGTATCAGTCCTAGAAGAGTGTAAGGATTGGGTACAACTGGATGTATAGTTTCAACTGCATCATTTACTCTTCTCAAATCTTGTACTGGGCGATAATCATCTGTCCCAGGTTTCTTCACTGGCAAAAGTGGAGTGTTCCATGGGGATTGACATACTTTTAGTAGGCCATACTCGAGCAATCTTTGTAGGTGGCGATGAATGCCTTCAATTGCAGTTCTTGGGAGAGGGTACTGTTTGACGTGCACTGGTGTAGCACTAGGCTTGAGGGTTACAATCACTGGAGCTATATGCTTGGCTAGGCCTGGGGGACTGCCTTCTGCCCATACTCCAGGTGGTGCATCGATGTTCTTTAAAGTTTGTTCAAAATAGGTATCTTGGATGGAGTCATCAACGTAATACCTCCATTCTTCTTCTCGGGGTACTGTCAGCAGCATTACTCCTGCTGGTTTGGCTTGGGAATTTACTGTCATTTGCATTTCTCCTTGTTCAGAGAAAGATATTTGTGCTTGAAGCTTGGCTAACATATCTCGTCCCAGTAGTGGCACTGGACATTCGGGCATGTAAAGGAATTGATGAGTTACTTGCTGTCCTCCTAGACTGCATATTCGATTTTGAAGAAAAGACTTTGTGGCTTTGGCACCAGTTGCTCCTATAATGGTGACTGCTTTTGTAGTAAATGGGGCTATCTTTTTGTCTATTACTGAATGCTGTGCTCCAGTATCAACCATAAAGTTCATAATTTGGTCTCCTATTTGTATTCCGACCATAGGCTCCTGGAGACCTAAAGCAAACTTGGAGCCCGGTCTGTCCTAATCCACGTCATCCTCATCATGGGCTGGTATGGCCAATGCTTGAATGGCTCCTCCTCTCTCTCGCTGGAATTGTTCTCGATTGGCTCCTCCGCGATTTCGGGGACGGCCTCGTCTTTCTTCTCGCCACTGATGATCGTTGTCGTCATCTTGCTGGGCGTCTTCGAGTTGCGGGCACGTATCTCTCCAATGTCCTTCCTCTCTGCAATAGGCGCATTGGTTCACGCCTAGTCTCTGGGTCCGGCCTCCGCCTTGACCCCGCCCTCTTCCTCTGCTCCTTCGACTAGGGACACCTCCCCTTTTCTTTTCAACTATGGCCGCAGCCAAAAAATCAGCTTTCTTCTTCATCTTTCTATCACATTCTCTCTGTCTTTCAGTATCACGATTCACATACACTTTATGAGCGACTTCCACTAACTGTGTTGCATTCATGCCCGCAAACCCTTCTAATTTCTGTAATTTACGTCTAATATCTGGTTGAGACTGGTTTACAAAAGCAGAATTCACCATACATAAACTTCCTGGTGCCTCGGGATCATAGGGAGTATACATTCTGTATGCTTCAGTTAATCTCTCATAAAAATCTGCTGGGCTCTCATCTATCCCTTGAATAACTCCTGCAACTTTGGAAAGGTTCATAGCTTTTTGGCCCCCCCTTCTCAGGCCTTGTAAAAAGCCTTGGCGAAAACGGGCTAGGGCTGTGGATCCTTCATCTGTATTTGGATCCCATTGGGGGTCTTCATTTGGGAATTCTCTCTGAGCTGCTTCCCGACGGTCTATTATATTCTGCCCTGGTCCCGGAGCTACGGGGTTCTCTGCCATCCATTCAATAGCTGCTTTTCTAATTCTTGCTCGTTCTTCTGTTGTGAATAGGGTGGTCAGGAGCTGACGGCAATCTGGCCAAGTGGGTTGGTGAGTTTCCATAATACTAGTTACTAATTCTGTCAGCTCCTGGGGCTTACTAGTATAGGAGGCATAATGTGACCTCCAATTTAATAAATCAGTTGTAGAAAAAGGGATATACACATAAGTTAGGGGTCCCGCTACCACTTCATCATTATCATTCTTTACGGGCACTCCCGGGACTTGCCGTAAGGGAAACATTTTTGCTGTAGTAGGTGTCTTTTGGGATCTAAGGGTTATTGTCGTGATTGCCTTAGAAGGAGTCACTTTCTTTTTCTCAACAGGTTTTGCTTTGGGTTTCTCTTTTACTGGCGTGCTAGTGCTAGCGCTAGTGCTGGCTTTCTCGATTACTTGTACACTGTCCTCCTCATCTGGGGGATCCACTCTTTCTCCTTCTTCTGGCTCACTTTTTATGTTCTCTTCTCTTTCCACTAATTCCTCGTCTTCCTCCCCTCCGGGAGGTGGATCAGGGGTTGGGTCCCGCTTCGGCTCCGGCCGTCTCTGGGGTTCTGGGGCAGGACGCCGGGCTACTCTTATTGGACCTGGGGTTCGGGGCTGCCTGAGGAGTATTTCTGGGGAATCAGGATCTACCAGGATGGGCTTCTTTCTGGCTTTCTTATCCTGATCTTTCATTTTGGGCTGTTCCGTTTTCTGTCTAGAATCTGTTCTCGCTAACATTATTCTGCACTGTTCCTCATAACAGCGCTGCGCCCAGGGGGGCGGATCTTCACAAATACTTAACCAGGAATCTATATAGGGGTACTGATCGGGGTGCGCTACCCGCACTCTACGGTGTATTGACTGAATAATCTCTACAGTGAACGTTCCCTCTCGGGGCCAGATGGGGTCTAGATCGGGCCACTCCCTAGTACACAAAATCTGCAAACGGGCTGCTGTCATTTTAATACCATAATCTCCTGAATATCCCTCTTTAAAATGTGCGATCATACATTCTAATGGAGTGTTTCTAGTAGACCCCGCCCCTCCCATTTCGATGTGTGCGCGCAACAACAGACAAAAGGGAAAAGGAGGGCGGACCGTGGGTAAGGGGTCCTCACGGTCCTGGAAACGTATAGGGAATACAAATAACAAGACAAGACGACAATCGCTTCCCCCTTTTCGCGACCTGAACGCGGTCGCCCGGTCAGGAAATGCGCTACTCAGGGGTCCGCCTTCACTTGGTCCGTGCTGCCAGACCTCTCATTCACACTTCGTTCACACAATCATGCTAGCAACGTATCCCAGAATGCATTCGTTTCTATCTATTCTGACTAGTCTTTTTCCCAATTACAAAAAGGATGAGGGTTTCACCCAGCGAATTCCCATGCGGGGTTACTCGGCTCTTCCTTGAGAGTTGATCATGCTCTCTTACCAATTCCCAATATCTCGAGATTACAAATTCCAAATTCCAAGTTCCAATGGCAGTACTGCTCTTTCTATTTCTGTCTAGACACCAAAATCAAACTATACTCACCGGATCCGGTCCTCAAACTTCCCAAGCAGGCGCATGAGTTGGACCTCGGACTCCCCTCACTCGGGTTCGAGGCGTTGGCTCCAACCGGGCCAGGCACCCGCCGAGGTCCGACCAGCTCCCTCCGATACAAGGGACCGGTGGCGCCAGGGAGCAGCCCTCGTCGGAAGGGCGCGATCCCGGCAGGACCAAGCCTATAGAGGCGGAAAGTCGTGGTATATTGCCCTATATACACTTTGATTCCACAACTTCCCGGCCAACGCACCAAGAATATGTAGCAGCAAAGCGCAGACAAACCAATGATACCAGGAGTCTGTTCAGAAGGTCCAAATCATTTATTTGTGCACAAGTCTCGAACCAGTCAATTTCAAAATGGCTGAGCAAAGTTTTCAAGCATTACAACAACTTTTATAGACTTCTGTTCCATTCTAGGTATAGAAAAACATTTCATTGGTCCCGGTAACCTCCCGTACCTCCCGTACCTCTTCCATTGGTCCCGGTACTGATAAGTTTATCCAATTATGTCCCTTCTGTGGGCATGACACCTGCATGCCCCCTTCTAGTCCCAATTACAATGGTCAGTTCATCAACTTGTTACTTTCACACTCTCAAGGCCATAGAACCAATTTGTGCGTGCAGAGGAGCAGGGTTCTGCAACTCATCTGTCAGCACTCCCAATTATTTCTTTGCAGATGTACTTTTTCTTATCAGTAACTTTTAAACATGTCTTTTCTGTATTTTTCCATCTTTCAGTTCTACAGTTCTGCCTACCTAAGCTAATTCAATACTTCTACTGAGTTCTATCTTACAATAGCAGCATATTGGGGGATGTGCAATCCTATATGCCTCTCCACAGGCCTCATTTACAGGTCAAGCTAGCCATGCTGGCCTGCGTATGTTCAGACACCGTGGGTCACAGGCCTGCGCCTGCCACACAAACACTTTAACATGGTACAACCTTGGTCGCAGCTTTATTTACCAATGCATACATGTAATAACCGCCCAACATGGGCAACCAACCTGTATCACAAACCCCGCCCCCATACCGTACGATGCCCCGCCCGCCATACTATTAGCAAGGCGGAACATCCTCCTCACCACCCCCCCCACCGCCAGCCTCGCCATCCTAGTAGCAAAGGCCGGCTCTCACACCCCCCTACCAGGCCGAGACCCCCAACCGGGATGTCTCGCCCCCACCCCCGGGGAGCCCTTCACTCCCCACATCTCCTAAAGCAGTTAGCACTCCCGCCGCCTCGGCGAGCGCTGTCTCGCTACCCCGCCCCCCCAGCTGCAACACCCCCCCCCCCCACCCCTCCCCCCCCCTAACCCACCGGGCGGGCGGGCGGGAAACACACCCGAACGTCAGCGAGGAGCCGCAGGAAAGGCCGGACCACGCGGCTCCTCGCACTCTCTACCCCCCCCCCTCGCTTAAAGGAGCCAATAGGATCGCTTCCCGTCACAGCGGAAAGCGATCCCATGGCAACCCGCTCCCGTCTTTCCGGCCCCCACCTTCCCCTCGCACCCTGGTCATGTGACGAGGGCCGAGGCCGGGCCCGGGCCCGAGTTACAATCGGCCGCGGGACCGGCCCGGCGGCCTCATCATTAACTCAGGTAACCCGGAGGCCCACCTCGCCCTCTAGAGCCTATTCAAACCCCCCTAAACACCTTTTGTCATACATAATAAGGACACAAACACTTTAACATGGTACAACCTTGGTCGCAGCTTTATTTACCAATGCATACATGTAATAACCGCCCAACATGGGCAACCAACCTGTATCACAAACCCCGCCCCCATACCGGACGATGCCCCGCCCGCCATACTATTAGCAAGGCGGAACATCCTCCTCACCACCCCCCCCACCGCCAGCCTCGCCATCCTAGTAGCAAAGGCCGGCTCTCACACCCCCCTACCGGGCCGAGACCCCCAACCGGGATGTCTCGCCCCCACCCCCAGGGAGCCCTTCACTCCCCACATCTCCTAAAGCAGTTAGCACTCCCGCCGCCTTGGCGAGCGCTGTCTCGCTACCCCGCCACCGGCGCGAGGTATTACATATCCTCACGCCGACCCACCCCAATAAAGCTGCGACCAACCACAAGCTCCAATATCTCCTGCCAATCATTTAAGAGGAGATCCTGTCCCACCGGGGACAAGTGAACACCGTCCGTGCGGTAGAGTCTGGCACACTGAACATCCACCCAGGAATGGTGAACTTGCCAGCCACCTGCCTGGTGAACCCATCGCCCGATCTGACGATTCACTTTTGCCAGACCACGCGACCATCGCCGCTGAGACTGGCACGCCGGACGCTGGATGATATCCGACCAGATGATCGCCACCTCCGGCCACTCCTGCTGCAGCACGCGAAGGTCGCGCTGAACCGCTCTGATGAGTTGCCGACACGTCCAGCCGGACAAGTCATTGCCTCCAAGATGGACCAGGATTCCCAACGGACGCCGCCGTTGATCCGCTGCCCGCCGCACCACAGGAAGGAAGTGCCACCACCGCATGCCGCGCTCTCCCAGCCACCGCAACTGCACATGACGGACCGCCAGGCCCAGGTGCACTCCAAGCGGGCGTCGTACAGCTCTCCTCTCGGCCCAATAGACGAAGGAGTGCCCGACGATCCACCATTCACCGGCTGAGGACACACCCACAGTAGCATTCCGGGCGAGCCGCTGCAGCCATCCACCTGCAACAGAAAACAAAGCATGAAAAGACCCCCCCCCTTCCACCCCCCGACACCACCCCCCCCCCACCGGCGCCACCCCTCAAACCCTGTCGGGCCGCACATAGCCCGCATACGCCCCAGAACGCCACCTCCCAATGCGTTGAATCACCCCACTATCCAAACCCGCAGCTGCAGCACTTGTCGCAGCACCGATACGGAAGGAGTGCGAGGCAAACTGCCGCTCCGGGCACCCCAACCGCCTGAGCGCCAAGCGCAGCACCACCGTGAACTGATACTGAGTGACCGGACACCCGTTCCCATGAAGAAAAAATTGCACACCCAGCGCCGGGCGCACCCGGACATATGCCTGCACATTGCGCACCGGGCAGGACAAAAGCCCAGGGGCCGCCGTCAGCACCACCCGCCGACCCCTACCCGTCTGGTCAGTCTTGGACCGCGACAGGGAAATCCGCACCGCGGAGTGCCCCACTGTCACGCAATGCACCGCCAAACCTCCACCATCATCCCCCCGCCGCGAACGCGGCACTAGCTCACTTACCCGGAAGGCTCCAAAAAAGACCGTAACAAACAGAGCACGAAACAACACCGCCTCATGCTCTGTCGTCGCCATCTCCTCCAGAACCCCCCATAACCGCACGAGCAGCTCATGGGTGACAGGGCGCCGCCAATCTCGCACCGGGGGCCGCTCCCGCCCCCAGCCCACCAGCAACCGCGTCACCAAGAACGACCCGCTCGGGTTCCCCCAACCCGCCACTTTACTAAAAAAGGAGAAACCCGCCAAAGCAGCTCGGACCGATGACCGAGACCAGCCCTGCTCCCGCGCCCACACAATGAAGGACCCCCCAACTGCTCACCAAGCGGGCCACCGCGCCAACCCCTCCCGTGCAAAAAGGCCCGCACCCTGCTATACCCACGCCGATAGGCGGCCCACATACCTGGAGCCACAGAGGACCTCAACAACCCCATCAGACCAGGGTCCAAATCTGCCAGAGGTTCCCCGGCACAGGCGTCGCCGCCACGTCCGCCCCTGGGGCCAGCAACTGAAACTGCGCCCACTGGAAACGAGACAAAGCATCAGCAATAGAATTACGCACTCCCGGAACATGGCACGCCCGCGCTGTGACATTGAGGCGCAAACAGGCCAAGACCAAAACTCTCATTAACGCCGTCACCCGCGGACACCTAGGGGACTGCCGATTAATTACCTGCACCACAGCCGCATTATCGCACCAGAACACCACCTTCCGATTTCGTAACCACTCGGGCCATACCCAGAAGGCCACCACAATCGGAAAGAGCTCTAAGAAGGTAATGTTGCGCGTCAAGCCCGCCTCCGCCCAGGCCGCCGGCCAGGCCTCAGCACACCACGAACCCTGGCAATACAATCCGAACCCCGAACTGCCCGCTGCATCCGAGAAGAGCTGCAAATCCCCATTGGACAGCTCCTCCGATTGCACCAACGTGCAACCATTGAATTCAGCGAGGAACGCCCCCCCCACACCCGCAGATCCTCCCGCAGCCCGGCCGTGATCCGAATACGATGGTGTGGTCTCCGCACCCCCACCGTAGCCAAAGACAGACGCCGCGCAAACGGCTACCCCATCGGAATCACCCTACAGGCAAAGTTCAAGTGCCCCAACAGTGACTGCAACTCCAGCAACGTGACCTTCGCCGCCGATCCCACTGCCGCCACCAGCGCTTTCAGTCGCTCCACCTTATCCGCCGGCAAACGGATCTCGAAGGCGACGGAATCAATCTCGATCCCTAAAAAGCACAGACGCGTTACCGGGCCCACGGTCTTTTCCACAGCCAAGGGAATCCCGAACGCTTCCGCCATCTCTCCGAACTGCCGCAACAAGTTCGTGCAAGTCGCGGACTGCGCAGGACCCACGAACAAAAAGTCATCCAGGTAATGCACAATAGAGCGACACCCCGCTCTCTGAGCTACAACCCAATGCAGGAAGGAACTAAAGGTCTCGAAATAGGCACAGGAGATCGCACAGCCCATCGGCATGCACCGGTCAAAATAATAACGACCATCCATCTGAAAGCTGAGCAAGGGAAAAGCCGAAGGATGAACCGGCAACAAACGAAACGCGGATTCAATGTCCACCTTCGCCATCAGAGCCCCCCTACCACACTGTCGCAACAAATCCACCGCCGCATCAAAAGGGGCATACCGCACGGAGCAGCACTCAGGCGGTATATGGTCATTCACCGAGTCCCCCGGAGGAAAGGAGAGGTTGTGTATCAAACGATACTTACCCGGCTCCTTCTTGGGTATCACCCCCAGCGGCGAGACAACAAAGGGGGAAAATGGTGGGTGGACAAACGGCCCCGCCATCCGGCCTAGCGCACACTCAGCCGCAATCTTATCCCGTGCCACCGCAGTCAATTGACCCACCGAAGCTGAATTACAGGCCACCAGACCTGAAATTTCGCCTTGATACGGAATACGAAAGCCCTCCGTAAACCCCATCCACAACTCCCGCGCCGCCCACCCATGCCGCCCCAACCGATACCGCTCCAACCACGGCCACAACGCCCCGGCGTCAATGGGCGTCAGCGCCAGCCCCCACCGCTGCCCCTCACTTACTCCCCCCTGCAGATCCGGACACCCCTTTTCTACTACACTTCGCCGCCGAGTGTCCTCCCCCACAGATAGAGCAGGCGTGTCAGAACTTACAGTCCGAGAACGGGCAGGAAGACTTATTAAATCTCCAACACACATCCCCGCTGGGCCCGCCACTGGGCGCTCCAGGGACCGCGCCCGCGGCACGAAAGGGCCGCACACCGGCCACCGCCGACAGCCCACTGGCCTTAACAGGCCCACTGCCGCCACCCCCTACCCCCTTTTTGGCCGACATCTGCGTGAGCCATAAATTAATATCGCGCGTCCCCCAGGACAGCTGCGCATTCTCCTCCATCCGATCCCGGAATTCCTCATCATAGTTGAGCCACGCCCAACCATCATGCGCCTGCGACGCCGCCAGAATGGCATCCGCATACGCCAACAACTCACCATACAGGGCCGGCTCAGCGTGCCCGCAGACACTTGCCAAATGCAAAAACGCCCGCGTCCAATTCAAGGTATTCCGGGAAACCTTGCGCACCCTGCCTGCCTTCTCGTCCGCCTTACGCTTCTTGCGGCTCTCACCCGAACGCTTCCGCCCCTCCAAGAGCCGAAAAATGTCAATATACCGCCGCTTCCGGATGCGCCTCCGCAACTTGCGGGGCACGCTCTCCCATAGCTCCGCGCAACGCACTACAGCGGGTCCCGCCCCCTCCCCCCGCCCCCGCTCAGCAACCCCATCCTCCGATGAACTCCCACTGGACGAAGAGGACGAAGATGAAGCTCGGCGACAGCGACGCCCGTGCTTCCGCTTAGCCTTGGCCTTACGCCCGACATCTGCCGAAGCCACGCCGACCGAACCCCCGCCTGCCCCAACCCCCAGGCCGCCCCCCAACTCACCTTCCCCGCCTGGAGTGCTCGGCGCAGGCACCATCACAGCCGGACCGGCCGCCTCGACACTCTGCCCAGCCACCTCCATGCCGCTGCCCGCCAACACTGGCGCCGACTCTCTGCCAACCGGAACCTGCAAAGGAAAAACAGGGCCCACAGTAGCCGCACCCAGCCCATGCTGCCCAGCCCCCCACGCGGCTGCCCCCCCTTGCCGCCACCCAGAGGCCCCCACCCCCCTGCCGCCCAGTGCGCATCCCACCCAGGCGAACAGCCCGCCCCGGCTACGCCAGCCCCAACCCAATCTCCAAAACCCGCCCCCCAATTGCCCAGCGGCAGAAAGGCCCCCCCCCTGACACCGGCATACCTCCCCCATACGGGTAAGGCAGCGCCGGCCCCCCCGGAAACCACGGGCCAGACCCACTGGACCCCGGGAGACCCCTCGGCGGGAGCGGAACTCCAAAGCCCGCCACCTGGTCCCCGCAGGCCCCCACCCCACCAGCTGCCTGTGACGACCCCTGGCTTACAGGCAGGGGCGGCCCCGCCCCCAGAGCTCCCTGCACCACCCCTCCTGCAGCCTCCCCAGAGGCCGCCACAGCCCCTACCGCTGCAGAGGAACGCCGCCGCCCCCGCCCCCTCCGGCCATCGCCCACCTCCCCCGGGATAGCCAGCCCCCCCTGCCTTCCCCCCCCCCTGGCGGCCGGAAGCCCCCGCACCCCCCCATGCACACTCCGGGACCGGGTACACACACCAGCCCGCCCCGTCCGACCAGTCCTGGACCCCCCCATGCCACCCCTAAACCACAGCCCACAGCCCAGATAACGCCCCCCCGCCAAACGAAAGCTCCCCCCTTTGCAGGGACAGCGCGTGCTTCCCGCCTGGCACTGCAGGCGTTTTAAAAGCAAGCTGCTTTGCCCCTTTTTTTTTTTTTTTTTTTTAATATAGCCGCCGAACCCCGCAGTGGAGAAGGACGCCGGAACCGCTCCTCCCCCCCCCGCTTCCCCGAGCTCACCGCCGCCGCGCTGCACACCCGGAGCCCGGAGCAAACACACCCGAACGTCAGCGAGGAGCCGCAGGAAAGGCCGGACCACGCGGCTCCTCGCACTCTCTACCCCCCCCTCGCTTAAAGGAGCCAATAGGATCGCTTCCCGTCACCGCGGAAAGCGATCCCATGGCAACCCGCTCCCGGCTTTCCGGCCCCCACCTTCCCCTCGCACCCTGGTCATGTGACGAGGGCCGAGGCCGGGCCCAGGCCCGAGTTACAATCGGCCGCGGGACCGGCCCGGCGGCCTCATCATTTATGTTCAATGTAAACCGCCTTGATAATATGGAAAGGTGGTATAGAGGAAATACTAAATAAATGAATAAAATAAATGTGCTCTGCATGTGTGCTCAAACCTGTGCTTTTTTTAATTACATGATGTTTGGTATCGTCTAAAAGCTGTTAATCAGAATTAAGATAAGTGAAAAAACTGAACAGTGAATTTACATTAAATTCTGCCCGAGATCAATGCAAAAATTTAACAGAGAATTTCATTAAATTCTGCCAGAGATTCATGCAAAGAGACTTATGACAAGTTACAGCAAGGGTATGGTGATTAATGCATGAGTTGTGCTCGCGTTTATGACTGGTACAAACGTTTCCAAGAGAGCTACCAAAGTGCTGACAGGGACAAACTTTCTGAAAGGCCATCCATGAGCAGGAATGAAGACAAAGTTGAAGCAGTGTGTGCCACAATATATTCAAATCATTGAATGACTATTGTCACCGCGGAAATGAGAATCCAGGTTAAGGGGGTCAGCAAGCAGGCTACACGCCGACATGGCATATAGCCTGTCTAAATGAAAATTGGGCCCATCATACGAAGAGAAAGATCATTAGAGAAAGACATCATGCTTGGCAAGGTTGAAGGTTAACGCAAAATAGGAAGATGAGCAATGCAATGGATCAATATAATAACAGCTATGGATGCTACTCTATCAACAATTAACTGCCTGACTGAAGTCCATATATTATTTTGGACAACTATCCACAGGGTTGCCATGACTTCACATTGATTTGGCAGCACTTAATAACAATGACAGGTATAACTCATTGGTTAGAGGTGTGAATCCTGCTTGAATAATAAGTTCATACACATTATAATACCCTGCCAAGTAGGTGTTTGATAGCTTGAAATTTGCCAGATGGCATTTGGCAATTTAAATGAATTCTGCTTATGTAAATTCATGAACAGTGAAATTTAAATACTGAATGATCCATCATTTTATTTGAGATTATGGTGTGGATATAATGTGCATAGCTGAATCCTGACTTAGTGAGTAGGACAGTATGGTTTTAAACCAGCTTTGTCCTCCAGGATATATATGTTAAGATGAGTCCTGGCCTGTTGGAAAGGGCAGTGGAGAGACCTGATAGATTTTAAATCACATTTTATGTGTAATTGTATGAACTTCAGTCTATTAGGCGTGAATTGTTACGTTTAAAGTTTGCAGCATTTTCCATTTGGTATATCGCCCCACAGATGTGACAGGTGAGAGTTCTCTGAATTTACGAGATAGGTTTGTATATCTTTGCTTGAGGTTTAAGACCTTATTGGTATTGTGGGATTTTAATCTTCATAATGAGCCGTGACCTGTAGGTAGTTCAATTAGTGGATTGGTAGCAGAACCAGGCACGTGGGTCTAACTATTTTGTTCTATGATTTTGAATTTTATTTTGAAAATATGACAGTTCCTTTACAACATAAAGTCAACAAGTGATAGAAGAAGCCTCAATTCTCTGAGGCTTTAAAAACTAAGTGGTTGCAGAAACTTTTTCTCCCCCAGTTGGAGGTATTAGGAATGGATCAGGGATGGAATAAATCATTTTGGGTTGTCATGGACCGGATTGGTCCAATCGATGTATATTCAATGCTGCCTTGCAAGGCTAAGATTCTATGGCTTGCACCAAATAACATGGTTTTAGTTCACATTGTTGAACCATAAGTGGAGGAAGCCATCTTTGCTTAATAATAAGGAGATTCTTTAAAAGATTTTGATTTAGTATAGATGTTGCAGAATACAAAAATGTTCTCCCTATAGTTAAAAAAAGGAAATTTTGGGTCTCTGCTGTTTTGTGTTCTGTGCAATGTGAAATAAGAGAGCATGGGCTTGCTTGTTCATCACTGGCTGGGACATGAGGATGTCTAAGTCTGAAGGGGCATGGTGGAGGTGTAGCCGGGGAGTTCCCAGGAACTTGGATGTCCCTGCCTGATCTCAGAAACAACATGGATGTCCGGTGTCACATCTAAGTTTAGACCTGCTCAGGCATGAACAGGTATCTGAAAAGTGCTCATTTTACCTTAAAAACCTCCAGAAGGTATAAAGAAGATGCTCCATCATCCCCAGTACTCAACACACTGCCAACTCCAGACTTCATTCATTCCACCTTACTACACTGTATGTCTGGAAAAGACTACTTGAGTCGGTAGGTCAGGCTTCACCTTTGCTCCTATTCAAATCCAGACTAAATACCCATCTCCACAAGGCTGCTTTTGGATACAGACCCCATTATTCTCCTGTTTACTATCCATATGGTGTTACACCATTTCCCCCTAGTTCTACCCTAGTTCTCTGTTTGTTGTATTTGTTTCTCTTGCATGGATTGTGAGCTCTGTTGAGCAGGAACTGTCTCTCAAGTGTATGTGTGCAGTACTGTGTATGCCTAGTAGTGGTTCATAAGCCTGTCCTGGGGCACCCCAGCCAGTTGGGTTTCCAGGATATCCACAGTGGATATTCAGGAAGTATATTTACATGCTGTGGAGGTAGTGTATGCAAATCTCTCTCATCAATATTCATAGTGGATAGCTTGAAAACCCAACTGGCTGGGGAGCCCCAAGGACAAGTTTGGGAACCACTGAGATTGTAAATGACAGCTCAAAAAGACTAACATGGTCCATCTAGTCTACCCAGTTAGGTGGCTAGAGTTGTAGTTACACCTACCACTTGGTGCAGGTTACTCCCCCTCTATGCCTTTGCTTAAGATTACAATGTAAATAGAGGTCAGTGCCAGCAGGTCACCCCTCTCCATTTATGAAGTTATTTACATTTGCTTTGATTCTGTTCTCTTCCCATGTAGTGTTCCTCTGTGTGTGTTTCATTCCTTTTTGAATTTTGTCACTGTTTTGCTCCCACCACCTCCTTCCCACCATCCTTTCCATGAAAAACTATTTCCCAATGGTTCTTTTAAGTTTACTTTTTTGCAGCTTCATTTCATTCCCTAGTTCTACAACTTTCCCATCTCTAGATCTAGAGGACATGAAATGAAGCACTATATAAGTGATTGTTATTAGTAGTAGCAGTAGTACATGACCGGAGAGTACTGGTAGGAGTTTATGGAATTAATGCATTGAATAATAGAGCACATAGTCCCAACTTGAAAGCTAGAATAAGAATTTAGGGCCTGATTTTTAAAACCGTTAACATGATAAGCAGACCTACTAACTGCATTAATAGTGGTAAATGGGATATTCAGCACCATTAACATAGTTAGTTTTGCTGAATATCTGTGGGTGCTGCTACTAGGCACCCCGATACTAACCGGCTAGCATCGGGGCATTCTGTGGCAGAGCAGCGGTGCCGCTCAGGGATAATTGGTCACCGGCAATATTCAGCCGCTGCCCTCAGCAGTGAAAGTATACTTGTATTTTTGGAGTATTTGAGTACATAAGTCATTCCAATGAAGACTTTGGGGCAGGATGTCTCCCTTGCCCACCAAGACCCATTGCTGCTTTCCTTTTTTCCCATAGCTTTACTCTTTTTTAGGCCTCTCTCCAGGGTTATCCTCACCCCATCGTATGAGAGTAGTTACATATTTATTAATTTATTTGCATTCATAGACCACATCTCCACAACCTGCTTCCAGGGCTGGCCTGTCCACTAGGGTGGCAGATCCTGGTGGGCAGCATCACTGACCCAATCTCTTGGGAAGCGGCAGCTAAACTGCTGCTTTAACGCCATGTCAGGCTTTAAAATGCCCGCACACATGCGCGCAGTTCCACACATGTCTGCTACTCCTGCCCACACTCCAAGAAAGTTGAATCGGAGAGGGGGCAGGTGCAGCAGGCCGTGAGTGCTCATGCACAAGGGGCATTTTAAGGTCCAACGCAGCACTGAAGCAGCAGTTCAGCCGCTGCTGTTTCAGTGCAAGTAGGGGGCAGCATGGCAGGCTGGATGGAGGTACAGTCTTTTGGGAGGGGGGCGGCATGAAGGGTCTGCCTAAGTAGGCAGAAACCTTTGTGCGCCACTGCTTGCTCCATGTAGTTTACAACAGAAATCTAAGATATCAGCAAAATGGCATGGCTTGGAATCTAAGACAATTTTCCTCCAGTAGTTTCAAATCAAAAACAATAATTATGAATTTTAAAATACCAGGAGACAGAGCAATGGAGAGAAGAGCTCTTAGCCCAATCACAGCTACCAGGAAAGGAAAGGAAGGCAGAGATCAAATGACAAATATCAATGGGAAGAACGAGGAAACATGGAAGCACATAGGCTTCCAAGACCAAAGAAAGAGAGCTGTAGACAGTAATAGTGGCAAAGGCACATAGAAACAGAGTTGCTTGTATAAATGAAGGGCACAGAAGAGAAGAAAGGGAAATACAGAAGCCAGACTTGTGCACAGAAATGAAGACAGTAGAAATGAACAACAAAGAAACATAGAAATGCATCACGTTATTAGGGAGGAAGGGTGAAGTTATACTGATCAATAAAATTTAAAGAATGATCATATTAAGCCCATTCCTGGAACTAAATTGTGTCGATTAATGAAATTTGTAGGACATGTTTACTAACATGTGCTACAAAGGTAGTTTAGGGTTAGCAGGGCCCCACACTACTTTTGTAGAATACATCTGAGTGGCAACTAGATGGGGTGGGGGTATTCCCACCATGGTGCAGCTAGCCAACTCAGTGGCTAGTGTTAGTTGAACCTGCAGTCTGTTTACCATGGTGACATGCAGTAACTGCAAGGGGACAGATGTACCCACTCCCCCGCCGTTAGCTCACATCCCTGCGCCAGTAATGCAGCCCACAGGTGCATTAGTAAGTATGTCCCTGTGTCAGTAGACTAGTGAAGAAAGATTAATTTTCCACTACAAAATTAGCAGAGAATAACATTGAGATCTGAGTATTAAGTTTAGCAAACTCTGAACAGACCAAACAACTTCTAGTGTTTTTATTTTTATTTATTAGTATTTAGCTCACACCTTTCCAATGGTAGTTCTATGTGAGTTACATTCAGGTATGTAGGTATTTCCCTGTCCCCAGTGGGCTTACACTCTAAGTTTGCACCTGAGGCAATGGAGGGTTAAGTGACTTGCCCAAGGTCATAAGGAGCACCAGTGGAAATCAAACCCAGTTCTTATGCACATATAAATCCTTACAGAGCAGTGATCTCAAGCCAGTCCTCAAGCAACACCTAGTCAGTCAGATTTTCAGGCTAACCAAAGGGGTGTGCAACATAAAAAAATCACTAACCGTTGTTGGTGTATTGATGTGCATCTCATTGGGGAAGAAAATAAAGTATCCTCCTCAAGTCTTGCTGAGTATCTTCATATGGTGACGCTGTTGTATAACATCTATACTAAATCTCAGCAAGGCGACACTACAATTGAAGTATGGTAGGAACAAAAAACAAAAATACATGCTGGCCTCATATCGCCCACGATAAAAGGTGCTCACCCATTGCCTAAGAATAGGATTAACAATGGTGGTTGCAATAGTGCAAGTACTGCAGATGTAGATAACATCCCTGCCATTGATAAAGGCCATGCCGAGTATGTTCATGGACCCACTGTAGTAGGAGATTAACCACAGAAATTAATGAAAACGTTATGAGGATTAACTATGATTAAGTGGACTTCTGCAGATAGAAACATAGAAACATAGAAACATGATGACAGAAAAAGACTACATGGCCTATCTAGTCTGTCCTTCCATATCAACAACTACAACAGTCCACTTTTTACCTTTAGAGATCCTCTGTGTTGGTCCCATGCTTTTTTGAATTCTGTTACTGTCCTCATCTCTACCGCCTCCACTGGGAGACTATTCCATGGATCCACTACTCTTTCCGTAAAGAAATATTTCCGCATATCACTCCTGAATCTACCTCCCTTCACCCTCATCCCATGTCCCCTCGTAGCAGAACTTGCTTTCAATTGAAAGAGGCTCTCTCCCTGAACATTTATGCCACGGAGGTATTTAAACATCTCAATCATATCACCTCTATCCCACCTTTCCTCTAAGGTGTACATATTAAGATCCTTAAGTCTGTCCTCATATGCTTTATAATGAAGCCCACTAATCATTTTAGTAGCCACCCTCTGCACCGACTCCATCCTGTTCACATCCTTTTGAAGGTGCGGACTCCAGAATTGCACACTATACTCCAAATGAGGTCGCACCAAAGACTTATACAGAGGCATTATCACCTCCTTTTTTTTGCTAGCCATTCCCCTCTGTATGCACCCAAGCATCCTTCTAGCTTTTGCCGTCACCTTTTCTACCTGATTAGCTACTTTAAGATCATCAGACACAACCACGCCTAGGTCCCGCTCTTCTTTAGTGGACAAAAGTACTTCACCTCCTATACTGTATTGCTCCCTTGGATTGCTGCAGCCCAAATGCATGACCTTACATTTTTTAACATTAAATCCCAGCTGCCAAATTCTAGACCATTCTTCAAGCTTAGCTAGATCCCTCCTCATGTTATCTACACCCTCCTGGGTGTCTACTCTATTGCAGATTTTGGTATCATCTGCAAAGAGGCAAACCTTACCCAACAGCCCTTCCGCTATATCACTAACAAAGATGTTAAAAAGAATCGGACCAAGGACAGATCCCTGGGGCACACCACTGGTAACATCCTTCTCCTCAGAGTGAGCTCCATTTACTTATACTCTTTGTCGCCTCCCACCCAACCAATTTCTAACCCAAGCAGTAACTTTAGGGTCTATCCCTAGGGTGCTCAGTTTGTTTATAAGTCACCTGTGAGGAACAGTGTCAAAGGCTTTACTGAAATCTAAATACACCACATCTAGAGCTCTCCCTCGGTCCAACTCCCTGGTCACCCAGTCAAAGAAATCAATCAGATTTGTCTGACAAGACCTGCCTCTGGGGAATCCATGCTGCCTCGGATCCTGTAATCCGCTGGACTCCAGAAACCTCACTATTTTCTCTTTCAACAGCGTTTCCAATAATTTACTCACCACCGAAGTTAAACTAACCGGCTTGTAGTTTTCAACCACATCCTTACTTCTGCTTTTGTGTAAAGGCACCACATGAGCCTCTCTCCAGTCCTTTGGCACCACTCCCGACTCCAAGAGGAGATAATATACTGCTACCTTTATACTACAAGCCTTACTTTTAAATCAAGAGGGTATACAAAAAGAATCCACCAAAAACTGGAAAGAGGAAAATTGCCACAAGAAAAGCTGCAAAAAGCAACGGATACAAACTTAAGATCTGAAGTATACGATCTGAAGCTCTACAGTTCCAGCAACCAACAATTAGCAGAGCAACTCTGTGTGGTGAAAAACTTTTCTGATGACATCAGGATGACTTTGGCCTTGACAAATGTGCCAAGGCAAGTTTTTAGAAGAAAATTGAGCAAAATGGAAAACATCTCCCTAGCTCAGGGCTGTGACATCAAGGACCTTGAACAGGTAGGTGTATATAAGTATCTTGGAGTAGAGGAAGGAACGACACTCAAGCAAAAATTACTGAGAGGAAAGATCAGTAAAGAATACTACAGCAGATTAAAATTATTGTTGAAAAGTGCTTTAACATTGCCTAACTTGATATGACCTTGGGGGGTCCTCCACCCCAGGGGTCCTTTTTTTTAATGCTTTCACCCCCATTTATAGTGGACTACAAATGTATTACTAGGGGATTGATGTTTCCTTATATTATTTCTTTTGGCGTATGTTGGTGAATATCTTTTCTGTACAAGTACTATGCTTGATTCTAATTGGAAATGCATAAATAAAAAATTAAAAAAAAAAAAAGAAAAGTGCTTTAACATTCAGAATAAGATACAAGCCATCAATCAGCTGTCACTTCCTGTACTCTCATACAGCTCTGAGACTGTGGACTGGCCTCTTAAACAGCTTGAAAAACCAGATGTGTGAACAAGAAAACTCCTCCTGGCCCATGAGATAATTTACAAAAATAAGTATAAGTCAGGACTATACATCCTTAGAGCTGAAGGAGGGCTAGGCCTCATAAAGATTTATTACACATACACAGCTACTATCATTGGCCTCCAGGCCTACCTAACTGCATCATGGTTTATGGGTTTTTTTTATTTTGATATACCGCTCTTCGAGCATAGTATCATAGTGGTTTACAATAATAAAAACATTAGAAAAAAACAAAATAACACCATTAAAATTAAGAGATAGTATAAAGATAGGTTAGGAAAGGAGGAGAGGAGGGGGAGGGGATGCAGAGTATCAGGGGTTCCTCAGGTACTATGTGGCTGTGATCCTTATATACTATGCTGCAGCGGAGGTTATATTAAAAGCTTGCTCAAAAAGGTAAGTTTTAAGAGCCTTTTTAAAACTAGGTAAGGAAGATTCAAGACGTAAGGATGCAGAGAGTGAATTCCAAAGTGAGGGCCCTGAGAAAAAGAAAGCTGAGTTTTTAGTGCCTTCCAGACATGCATTTGACAGGGATGGTAGTTAAAGACAGTGTGCATGAACTGAATGAAGTGAATGAGTGGGGGCATAGGGAATTATGTGAGAAGAATGATATGCTGCGATACCTAAATTGAGGATCTTGTGAATTACGATTAGAAGTTTATACTGGCACTGGTAGGGAAACAGAAACCAATGTGATTTTATGAACAGTCGGGAAACATGATCTGATCACGAGGCATGATGGAGGATGTGTATAGCGGTATTCTGTACTGATTGTAGTCGCTTTAGTTGATACTGAGGAAGTCCAAAATAGATGGTGTTGCAATAATCCAGTTTTGAAATAACTAGTGAAAGCAGGAGTGTGGAAATAGCGGATGGAGGAAGATAAGAGTGAATACTAAGGATCTGGTGATGAGAAGAGAAACAGCGACGAATTGTGGAGTTAATGTGTGATTGGAAGCTGAGAGAGGACTCAAGTGTAACCCCTAAATACTTAAGGGTTTCTACTGTACGTATAGTGGTATCTTCCATGGAGGGAGATATAGATGGGGATGTAAGTGAACCGGACAACAAGAGTGCTGAAGTTTTTCCTGCATTAAGATGTAGGTTATTTGTTTTCAGCCAGAAGGTAACTAAACTGAGGCACAAGTTAATAGAAAAAAGATCAGGTGATGTAGGGTGAGTATGAAACAGCAACAGGATGTCAATCTGTATAAAACTAGGTGGATACACCTTGCTGCTGAATCAACATGCCCTGTGGCGCTAGGAATGCATTAAACAATAAGGGAGCAAGGACCAATCCCTGCAGGACACCACAGGAGAGAGGGAAGGTAGAAGAAGTAGCAGATTGGAACAAAACATAATACAAGCAAAGGGAAAAAAACAGTAGATCCTAACCCAGCAGAAGAGAGTCATGAGAGAAGAAGAGAGTGATCAACCAGATCAAAAGCACTGGCTAAATCAAGAGATCAAGTGATATTACCCTTTTCCCAAGACAGGCTGTGGCCTGGCCTGAAACCCGATTGCCATGGATGAATAAAGTTAGCATGTTCAAGGTGGTCCAAGAGTTGAGCAAAGACAAGTTTTTTGAGCAGTTTGGATAGATAAGGAAGATTAGAAACTGGACAGAAATTAGTAACAGAGGCAGGATCCAATAAGGGATTTTTCAGTAGAGGCCGGACCACAGCACAAAAGATAAAGGAAAAATGCCAGAAGAGAGACTGTTATGAAAAGAGTTTGAATATATGGGAGAAGTACCAATGAGGGTTCAGAGATCCAGGTGGAGAGAATGGGATCCAAAATGCAGGTGACTAAAGATGATGAGGAAATAACCTTTTATAATGCAGGCAAAGTTACTGGACTGAATCTTGACCAGGAATGGGAATGAAGAGAGTCAGACAGATCTTCAGAGGGTGCTATTAAAGAAGAATCAATCATTGTAGGTGGGGAGTATGAAGGGCTGAAGGGGGTCAAAGCCTTGCTGAAGAGTAGAGACTTTATCAGAAAAATACTGAGCTAACTGCTCGGTAGAAGGAGCAATTGGTGAAGGAACTTGTGATGAGGGATGAAGAAGGTGAGAAACTATTGAGTAGAGTTGCTTTGGTTTATTGTTGACTTTAGCGATACATTGGCTGCAATATTGTTGCTTTGCCATCGTAATAGACTAATGATAGCAGGAGTGAGCATTCTGAAAGGAATCCAGGGAAACCTGGGTGTAGGAGCAATGCCATAACCATTTCGCTTTGTGTAACTTTCAGCAAAGAATATGGAGCCCAGCATGATACCATGTTGGTGACGAGTCGATCGGGGATGGAAAAAAGTATGCGATGGAAGCATATTGACAATAGTCTCCTTGTCTGATCCCATGTGGAAGCCTGGTGATTCGGAGAGAGCAAAGGAAAGTCTGAGGGAAAAAGCATATTGGCTGGGGGAAATTCTGAAAGAAGTGATGTGAGGATATGTCGAGCAGATTGTCGCAGGGGAGAGGAAGAGGTCAAGGCTGGGGAGGATACAGCATGCGATAAATGGAAAAAGACAGCATAATGATCTATCCATGGCAAAGCAAGGCTACAAAGATCTGTAATACTGCCTTGGAATCTGAAGAGGTAAGTAGAAGATCAAGTATATGTCCTGCAATATGGGTAGAAAAGTTGATATGCTGAGACAATGTTAGGTCCGATATAAGGGATAGAAAATGTTTATCCCAGGCATGGAGGGACTGATAAATGTGAAAATTAAAGTCTCCTATGACAAGGAGATCTGGGAATGCTGTGATTGTCTCCTGTAAAGTAGTGCAAAAGCAATCCCATAAAGGGGAAGATAAGGCAGGAGGGGTGTAGACCAAATAAATGTGACTAGTAAAGAGAAAAGGTGTGCAAAAGAGAAGTTCTTTGTGGTAAAACAACATTGCAGAGGGAATTTCGGTAAGACCTAAGGAATCACGAAAGGTAGCACTATTCCACCGCCCGCCCTAGTAGAGCAGGAGGTGGATACTGCAGAGAAACCAGGAGGTAAGCAACGGTAGAGAATAGCTTCCTCACCATTCCTTAGCTATGTCTCTGTGAGGAAAAGCAAATCCAGATTGTGTTGCACCAAACGGTCATTAATAAGAGATGTTTTCCCACACGTAGACTGACAGTTCAACAATGCACAAAGAACGGTGAGAGCTGGTTGAAGAGAAGAAAGTGAGGAGGTCACTAGTGGTGATGGCAGAGAAGGAGCTAAGTTGCCATCAAAATGAGATTGACATTGGGGAAATGAGGGAGAGTGACAAAGTCTCCAGAATACTGGAATAGTAGGAGTAGGAGTAGGAGAATTAATGACAATATACTAACCAGTAGTGCATGAAAAAAGTGTGGCTTAAGTATAGAGATAATTTCCCACTTTTTGCATATTTGGATCATCAAATAACAAATCCAAATATGCAAAAAGTGCTGAAATATGAAAGTAAATGTCCATAATCTGTCTCCATCAGAGACAAGCGTTCTGACGGGTAGAAGAAATGAGTGATAATCCAGAAGCTCACAAAGGGAAGGAAGAAACAGAATTTGCAAAACAAGAGAAAAATCTCTTCAAAGAATTAGATCAACAAATGATTTAAAACAAGTGGCAAATGCACAAATACAGTGGGAAATACAGTACAGTGTTACTTCAGGAACTCTTTGTTGATCAAGAATGGACACATGAATGGTTAATGAGAGATGAGCTGAAACTGAAAGATGAGAGGTTGATAGTTGAAGGCCAGGACAGCGAATTACAGATGAGATGGTTTACAGCAAGCATCTGTAATATAAAATATACTCCTAGGAGTAAAAAATGCCAAATAACAATAAAGACTCCCAAACAGGACAAGAGAACCAAAAAAAAAAGAAAGAAAAAAATCAAATGTGAGACCCACACCAAAAAAGAAAACAACACCAATAGTAATCGAGGAAGCCCCGGTGTCGGGGCTCCTGTATCGTTGCTATGAAAACAATTGTTTTTGTGGTTCTTTGCACTGCTCTTTGCTCCTTGCTGTGTGTGGCTGCCTTTCTTCACTGCCTCCAAAGTTAAGTCATTCTAGCTATTTATCCCTGATATGTTATTCCAATAGTATGTGCTAGGTTTGGGCTTGTATTGTATGCTCCAGCACTGAGGTTTTTTGACCACTGATATCACCTTGAGCTTACATCAAGATAAGCATTGATGTGGTGCTATTCGATGTGCTCATCCTCTCTGCTCTTGTTGGTGAGAGTTGGCTGAGGTCTTTTTTCAGACATATGTCGAAAGTATGGGAAAGAGCTGGAAATGGTGACTCTCCTCATAGCTGGCTGTGAAGTTCTGCTGGCAGAAAATTTCAATACAGAAAGGCACAATAAATTTAGCACACCTCATCCATTAGAAGCACTGTAAACACTACAACATCACTGTGCTAAAAAGCACTGGGTTCATGACCCTAAAAGAATTACAGAGAATGAAGAGGTTATGATCACCTGGGATACTACCATTCTGACAGATAAAAAGCTGAATGTGCCGCCAGCTCCAATCAGGGCCCCCCCACAGGACTCCAGACACTTTAAAACTGGCACTTCACCGCCACAGCAAGCCCCGATTGGCAAGAGTAACAGGGAGTGGGAGCACAGATTCCTTCCGCTCCCCACCGCCAGCACCAATCAGGGCCACCCCACATTACTCCGGACACTTTAAAACTGGTACGCTTAGGTGCACCGGCACCTGATGTGCTCACGCCTGAGGGCCAAGCCAGAGGACTCTTTGGCATGGACCAGAGGCAGGGATCCTCTCCAATGAGTGCACAGTCCTCACACCAGAGTAGACTGAACTCCAACAAACCCTCCCCTTGGGGCCCACCAGACTGACAGCAGAGACCACACCACTAAGACCACCGACAGAGAACAGCTGCTCCAAAGGCTCCAAGCCCTACAGGCAACCTACCCAACGGTGAGTAGTAACCTGTCCCACCCCTTCAGTTAGCCAGGGTAACCAACTGCAACCCAGCACCATGAGGATCCTCTACTGCTCCCACTTCTACTTGATATTAGGCCTCCTCTTATGCCAAGCAAGAGCCATCCCCTCACTTACAACAACCTTACTACCACTCACACTAACCGCTCCATGTCACCAACAAACATGGCACTTCACACCCAGACATCCGCAGAAATGGATCCCTACACTCATACAAATCAAACTTGACCCACATGCATGCAAACATCACCCCAACCTCGGTCCCATCAACATAGAACTAATCAATGCAAGGTCTATCAGAAATAAAGTGAAAACCCTCACCGACCACTTCTAACATCCCCAAACTGACATCTGCTGCATCACCGAATCATGGCTAACTAACTCAGGCCAAGTCATCCTGAATCAACTAACACCCCAACCCATGCTGCATTTAATTGTACACACATACAGTAAATAGGAGCAGGGGTAGGAGTGTACTGATACTAGCCAACACCCATCTCAGATTTAAAACTCTAGCAACAAAGAGTACAAAGCACTGCAACACAGTAATCATCGAGAACAAGTATCTGCCTCACCTATAGAGCATCCAACAGTACCACAGATGAAATCTCTATAATTCTGGAATCAGTGTGCACTGCCACATCACACCACAAGCCTCTGCTTGTCCTCGGAGACTTCAACCTCTAATTGTCATCTCACAAAAATGCTGACACTTTCCTTAAAGCTATGGAAGCCCTAAAATATACCCAGCTCCTCAATGAACCGACCCACTGCCTGGGATCCACTCCAGATCAGATCTTTGTCCCAAAAACAATAATGGAAGCCAAAAACATAATACCCCCCTCAATTACCCCATACACTGATTAGACCACTACGGCATAAAAATAAGCATGCCCCATCCTCCTCTGACCCCACATGATCTGCTACCTCCATTGGGATGAAGATTATAAACTTTGATAAAGACTAGTTCCTCCAGCAAATTTCACCAGCCCTAGATCTGGACTACACTGACCTAGATGAGGCTATAGAACACTAGAGTAGTACAATCACTGCAGTCACCCAAGCACCAGAAAGAAGAAGCATAGGACACACCACTATGTTCAGAAGATCAGCACCATGGTATTCTGAAGAAATCAGAGTAGCAAAAAGGCATCTCCGCAAATTAGAGAGGAGCTGGAGAAGAAACAAAACCCACACTGCACAACAACTATACCAGGCTAAGCAGCAGGACTACAACAACCTAATTAACCACTGCCAACATGAATACTACATGAACCTAATACTACGATTGGCCAACAGACCCAGGGAACTCTTTGAAATAGTACGGACCCTCACTAAGAAGCCCACACCCCATGGATCCGAAACCATCAGCCCTCAAGCCTACGTAGACTTCCTGATCACAAGACATAATTCACTGCAGAATCACACCTTTCCTGCCTCTGTTCCACCCACCGAAAACATGCCCTCTCAGCACACATGGGGAGAGTTTAGCATACCCACCATTGATCAGATCTCTCACACAATAGCCAGACTAAATATTAGCACCTCAACAATGTACCCCTGCCCGGTCCCATGGATAAAAGCCCCAAAGAACGTGCTCTCTAAATATATCCACAAGTTAGTCCACTCCTCTCTAATACAGGACTATGTGCCCCTATCTCTTAAACAAGCAACTATCCGCCCATTCCCCAAGATTGCCACCCCCAACAAAGATGACCCTTCAGCATACCATCCAATCTCAAGTCTTCCATTTCTCACAAAGATACTTGAAAAAATGGCCTAAGAACAGCTTCAGGACCACATTGACTCTCATGCCCCAATGGATCCCCACCAACATGCGTTCTGCTGCAACCACAGTACTCCTTGACAACCTAATAAGAGGAATAGATAGCCTGAAAATGGGCTTTCTACTCATCTTTATAGATGTATCTGCAGCCTTTGATACTGTATCCCACAGCATCCTCCTGCGAAGACTCAGTGGCAATGGCCTTAAAGAACACGACTTTCAAGTGATTTAACTCATACTTCAATGGTAGGCAACAAAATGTCAGAGCTGGCACTGTCACCTCATCCACCTTCCCAACCACACAAGGAGTACCACAAGGTTCGTCTCTATCTGCCCTGCTCTTTAATCGCTACATACGCCCCATCTGTGATGTCATCAAGAAACATAACATCCTATATGCCACGTATGTTGATGACATCATGATGTACATTCCATTAACTTGGAGAAGCCATACTACACTACAATAGCTACTTGCCTACAAGAAATGACAAGCTGGCTCTCCCAAAACAACCTGAACATCAAATACAATAAAATGGAAGCCCTCATCATCACACACAACACCACCTTTACCCCTCCTCAAACAATCATCCTGCCCAATTCTTCTATACCCATAAGAAATGAGGTAAAATATCTTGGGATCATCTTAGACTGCAACCTTAACTTCCAATCACACATCAACAGGACCACCAGAAATGTTTACTGCAAAATAGCCATAACCTCTCCTTGGCCATGATCTCTTCTGGATAGTCTGCCAAGCCGTCATAACACCCATACTGGACTACTGCAACTCCATCTACCTCAGCCTTCTCAAGCAAACCATCTGACCTCTGCAGATGGCTCAAAACACCACTGCTTGCATTATTCTAGGCTCCACAAGGTATGACCATGTCACTCCCCTTCTTGACCAACTCCACTGGCTACCAATTACATCTCGCATCCGCTTCAAAACCATACTAAACATATTTAAAACAAAGCATAACATATCAGCCTACAGCCTCAAGAACCTTATCATTCCCGACACCAGCACCAGACCCAGGAGACACAGCACAATTGATACCATACAAACACCTTCTTCATTCTTCAAGACCATCCAAGCTACAACTGCAAGGGCACTCTCCCTAGCATCACCAACCTGTTGAACAGTCTATCAGATGAACTAATCCATCACAGACAAAGGACTTTCAGAAGCAGTGAAAGACATTACTCTACAGGGATAATTTGGAGACAATCACCTAGAGCATCCCAACCACCGCAAATTATAAATACTACCTGTTGTACATATTGTGCCTGATTCCATTTGGTATGTACAGGCCTTCTGTGTGCCCGGTTGGAAGTGGACTTACAGAGGGAGTCACAATTCTGATCCCGTGGGGCACGTCTAGCCCCATGGGATCAGAATCACGAACAGCCTGTACATAGAAACATAGAAATATGATGACAGAAAAAGACCACATGGCCTATCTAGTCTGTCCTTCCATATCAACAACTGCAACAGTCCCCTTTTTACCTTTAGAGATCCTCTGTGTTGGTCCCATGCTTTTTTGAATTCAGTTACTGTCCTCATCTCTACCACCTCCACTGGGAGACTATTCCATGGATCCACTACTCTTTCCGTATGTGCAGGCCGGGACCGCGATTCAGCCCAGCATGCACATACAGGCCTTGCCTGGCTAACTCAGTCAGGGCTTTTAAATGGAGCACTGTGGCTCTATTTAAAAGCTGCGATCCCCGGCCGCCGGCTCCCAAAGTGCTTTCCCTGTAGCCCGACCCACGATCTAGTCTCCCAGGTCCAGGGTCAGGCTGCTGGGAATGCCCTTTGCCCCCTGCTGCTCCATCCCAACCCTGGTCCTGTCTGCAAATCGGCCCTGTAAGTCTGGGGCCGGGGACTGCCCACTGCCCGCCCTAACCCCGGACCCAATCTGCCCTTTTCCTGGCCCCGTCTAACTTCCCCGTACAATGCACAGGGAAGGAGGACAGGGCCGGAAAAGGGCACGAATAGTGGGGATGGACATCCCAAAGGGACGTCCATCCCTGCTGTTCATTGTTCAGAATGGCCCCCATTGTATATATCTAATAATGTAAACTAGCTTTAGTGAAGAACCCTGCATGCCTTCAAATACCAAGAAATGCAGTCGGAGACCAAGAATATGTGACAGAAAGGTACTGTGTTATTTCCCATCATGTTGGTTGCCACAGGCTTAATTAAGAGGAATTTCCAAGCATACCTTGATAAATTACCCATAGACATAACGTATTCTAGAGGGAAGTTCTCTCTGGCACATTGAAAGTACTATGCTGAGCATTAGCAGTAAATCATACTCCACATACCCTGGCTTAGAAATGAGGTTCATGACTGTCATGGTATGTGCAAAACTCACCGTTTTGGAGAAATTGCCCCAAAATATGCATGAGAAAGATTTTCATGCACTGCCTCCATTGTATGCAATGTGGTTATCTTGAAAACCTGACTGGCTAAGTGTGTCCCAAGGATTGGATTGAGAACCCCTGTTACAAGGCATGTTTACTAAACCATGTTAGGTTTTTGCAGCTAACAACCTAGTCAACATAGCTACCAACCTAGTCATCGTAGCTACCAACAGAGAGGGGAGAAGGACGACAAAGAGGGAGATGCAAAAGACAAAAGTAGAGTAAGGTCATAGTGTGGGGGGATGTGTGCTCAAAGGTATTCAAGATAATGCTGAGTGGAAGAGGGAAGTTCAAGGATCCCAAGTGACTGGCAAAACAGGAGGGCCACCCCATCTCCTGTTCTAGATGAATGGGAGACAGATAGGTCAAAACCAGGGGGCACACAGCAACATAATACATGAACTGCTTCTCTCTCCCATATCCATGGTTTGGTCAAAAATAATAGATCTGTTGGTAGCTACGTTGACTGAAGTTTCCAGAACTTATTCTCCTCTTCTCATTTTAGGTGATTATAATATTCGTATGCATAATCCCAATAGGCCATGAGACCATCACTTTCTTTCACTCATTTCAGATCTGTCATTGCGACATGTTTCGTTCCCAACTCATGTAGCAGGAAAAACACTTGATCTCATTACTCTACTACTACCATGGTGACAAGCTTTTCTCCAATACTATATAGTTAGACTGATCATTTGCTTCTGCCTTTTCATTTGTCATGCCCACCAAATCCTTATCAGCATGGCCTTCAGTTTTACACTCAGCGCGTGTCACTGTTTTCCAGAGATCAATTACTCCTACGACCTTCTCAATATTTTCCTCTGCAAATTCTCTCTTCTCTGACTATTTTAAATCCTTATCTGTAGATGAACAAGTGCATCTTTGGGACACTATCCTTTGAATCACCATAGATATGCTTGCACCCTTTCGCCATTGCAATGATCGACCATCCACTCATAGGAACTCATGGTATCATTCAGGATTTCGGATTTTATGTCAGTAGCTTTGTAGGGCCAAACATCATTGGTGTCGGAATCCCACCAAATCAACATTATCCGCTTTCCAACACCATACAGAAGCTCTTACTATAAATCTGCAATTACCTTTGCAAAGAAGTGCTACTTTGATAAGCTTCTTAAGAACATAAAAACATAAGATATGCCATACTGGATCAGACCAAGGTCCATCAAACCCAGTATCCTGTTTCCAACAGTGGCCAATCTAGGTCATAAGTACCTAGCAGTTTCCCCAAAAGACACAGGTTCCACAATGCTTGTATTGGGTCAAGCAGTGATATCCCGGGTCCCTTTTAATAGTGGTTTATGGACCTTTCCTCCAGGAACTTGTCCAAACCTTTTTTAAACCCAGCTACACTAACAGCTTTTACTACATCCTCTGGTAACAAATTCCAGAGTTTGAAGTCACTTTTGATACACTCAGAGGGATACCTGGCAGTATCATTTGTGCCGATATGGATGAGAAACATTGGGTAATAGTCAGTGGGCTTGATGAGTCTCTTTAACATCTCAGATTTTGGCACCTGACAGACAGCATACTTCTCTGACATCAAGTCTGGTCGGCAGATGGATGCCTCAGTACCCCTCAGAAGAGAGTCACCAACCACCATTACTCTTCGCTTCTTTGTGGTCACTGATTCTGCAACTTTGGGGTACTTGAGCTCTGGTTCTTCCCTTTTCTGGGATGCTTTCACCTCCTCCACTTTCAGGGCTGCATAATGGGTTTTCAATTCAAGGGCTGGAGGAGTTGGATTAGTGATTCTCCAGGCCCTGGTGACTCATTTTCAACCTTCATCATTTTGCAGGATCCTATCCTCTCCTCTGTTGGACAGCTTGGATGTTTCAAGAAGCATCTCATCAATGTACTTCTCACTGTCTTGAATGCTCCTCAGCCTTGCCAGATCTTCTCTGAGCTCCTCCACTTGTAGACTAATAAGAGAAAATATTTTTTCACTCAACGTGTAATCAAACTCTGGAATGTGTTACTGGAGGATGTAGTAAAAGCTGTTAGTGTAGTTGGGTTTAAAAAAGGTTTGGACAAGTTCCCTGAGAAAAGGTCCATAAACCATTATTAAAGAGGACCCTGGAACTCAACTGCTTGCCCAAGGACAAGCATTGTGGAATCTATGTGCCTTTTTGAGAACCTGCCAGGTACTTGTGACTTGGATTGGCCACTGTTGGAAACAGGGTACTGGGCTTAGTCTGACTCAGTATGGCAGTTCTTATGTTATGTTCTTATGATTTTCCAGCTAGCTTCCCAGCACGGATGGTAAGGGAAGAAGCCAGAGAATTTCCAGAGATGATTTTTTTGGGGGAAATTGTCTTTCTTTCTTCCCTTTCTTGCCAAGCTGACAACAAGGATACAGTGGAGGAAGGGTACAATCTAGGTTGTTCCTGAGGCAATGGGGCACGGGGGGAGGGTGTGAAGTAACTTGCCCAAGGTCACAAGGATCATCATCTGGAGAAGTAGAATTTGAAATGTGGTTTTCCAGGTTCTTGGCAAGCTGCTCTAACTATGAAGCTACTCCTCTAATCCATGTTCACTTTGTAGATGAATAAGGCCTGTTAGACCCCCAACGGCATGGGTCAAAAAGGCCAGGATGTTGAATCTTTGTTGGGCTTCATGTTAAAAACTCTATATCTAGGGATGAAACCGGCAGATACTGCCTATTTATTTTTGGACTTTTTCTCTGATTTTGATTCTATTGATTGTGATATTTTATTTAAATGCTTGAGAGGAATTGGTTTAGGATCTACAGTGTTGACGGTTTCGTTCTTACTGGGTTCATGCAATAGCTTTATATACGTAGATTCACATTTCTGCTAGTCAAGGAGTGCCACAGGGGTCTTCCCTATCTTTTATTTAATTTATATCTCAGTCTTTATGTAATACTAGTAGAACCTATGGTGTTAATTTTAATTTTTATGCAGATCATATTATGTATGATCTATGCCCCCTGCTTTCAAGCAGGAAGGATATGGTCAATATAAAATCACTTAATTATCAATATGAAGAATAAAGAGGTGATGATAATATCTTCAGATGGATATGTAATCAAGTCTCAGTGATTTCATTATACAATTTTCAGGTTTTGGTCAAACCAGAAGTCCAGTAGCTTGGTTTTTATTTGACTCAGCAATTGAATATTCATCTGCATACATGCAGTTCAGTGCAGGGAAGTTTTCAAAGATATGTGTTTTTCAATGACTTTAATCATAAATGTCATTTAGCAATTTACAGGCAGTATTTTCAAGGTGTTTTATTTACCTGTTTTCACTATTGTAATTCTTGTTTTTTTGGGGCTTTTCAATGTCTACTATGAAAGCTGTACACATTTTGCAAAATGTAGCTGCTCATATTATTTTTGGGATTTCGTGTTTTGAGCATATAACTCCATGTTTAATTCAGTTACATTGGCTTCTGATTGTTTTTCATGTAAGATTCAAGTTGTTGATGCTCAAGGCATTACATGGTCTATCTTCTTCTCATTTGTTATCTTGTTCCAAACATATAGTTCTAACCATCTCCTTAGAGTCTATTTTTATCAAACATTTGAACATAACATAAGAACATAAGATATGCCATACTGGGTCAGACCAAGGTCCATCAAGCCCAGTATTCTGTTTCCAACAGTGGCCAATTTAGGTCATATGTATCTAGCAGTTTCCCCAAGGGACACAGGTTGCACAATGCTTGTATTGGTTCAAGCATTGATATCCTGGGTCCCTTCTTAATAAATAAGAACATTTGTGGTTCCTTCAATTAAGAAGCTACAGAGGAAGTGCACCCTTGATCAGATTTTTGTGACGGCAGCTCCATTTTTTAAAATTTGCTCCCATCTGAGATTAGAGATCTACATAGTTATAAATATCTCATAAAGAGGTTAAGGCCTTTTTGTTTAGACAGACTTATGGAGGGGTAATTTTATAAAACTGTGACTATTTGATTTGCAGTTTCACATGTGTCTATTGTGTCTACTTTATAAAGTCAAGCAGAAATGTACTTAAGTTTATAAAATAGGGTTGTAAGTGGTGTGATACATGTGGAAAATTTAAGTGTGATCGGTTATACCAACCTAGGGCAGGTGCAAATACCCACGCCTAGATTTTTAAGGAACATGTGAAAATTATAGTATTCTATAAGTTATGCCCCTGTATATGGCCACAGTGAAAGTATGTTCTATTGACTTGATATGTGTACTTATAGAATAGCAACTGGCTAAAGTACAAGGGAAAAAGCCTATCCATGCATGTAAGTCACTGAAAATATATGATTACACATATTGCTGGTGCATAACCTTTAGCGCCTCCTTATAAAATTACCCCCTTAACGTTGTTACAGTTTTAAAATGTTAATGTGATTTGTTTTATGGTATGTCTTCACTTATTTATTTATATTCTCTTATATACTGTGCTGTTTTGCATCAGTGCAGTTTACATTGAACAAACTGAAATTACATTGAACAGGGCATTATAACTTGGAGATAACTATTTTTACAGGGAACATGGGCTATGGAGGGTTAAGTGGCTTGCCCAAGACCACAAGGAGCACCTGTGTGACTAGAAACCCCAGTCCTTCCAGCCCAAGGTTGCTGTCCTCTAGTGGGATTTGAACCCCTGACCTTCCGGCCTGAAGTACCTTGCCCCAACGACTAGGCCACTCCTCCACTTCACTTATGTTATGGATGATGTTTTATGTTCTCTGTAGGCAAATAGCAAAAGCAAAAGGACAACAAATCAGTGAGGAATGATACATTTTTTAATATCTACAGTATGTTCTTAGTAACCTAGTAACATAGTAAACGACGGCAGATAACGATCAGAATGGTCCATCTCGTCTTCCCAGTAAGATGGCAAGAGTAGATGCACCTGCCGCTCCATGCAGGCCACCCCTCCCCATGACTTTGTTTAGGGGTGAACCCACTGCTCCATGTAGGACACCCCTGTTTGTTGAGAAATTACATAGTTAAGTTTATTTTGATTTTGTCCTGTTGCTGTAAAGGGATCTACTGTGTCTGTGCCATGCCATTATGAATTCTGTCACTGTATTTGCCCCCACCACTTCCATCGGGAGGGCATTCCAAGCATCCACCACCCTTTCAGTGAAAAAGTATTTCCTGACATTGCCTTTCAATTTACCCCCTTGCAGCTTCATGTTATGCCCTCTAGTTTTACAGCTTCCCTGTCTTTAGAAGAGGTTGGTTTGTTCATTATTTCTCTTTAAGTATTTAAAGGTCTGAATCGTATCTCTCCTATCCCTCCTCTCCTCCAGAGTGTACATATTTATGCCTTCAAGTCTCTTCTCATAAGGCTTCTGACACAGGCTCCAAATCATTTTGGTCGCCTTCCTCTGAACAGTTTCCAGTCTTTTTAAATCCTTTGCAAGATATGGTCTCCAAAACTGAACACAGTATTCCAAGTTAGGCCTCACCAGTGACTTATACAGTGATATTAGTATCTCTTCCTTTCTGCTGGTAATTCCTCTTTGTATGCAACCCAACATCCTCCTGGCTTTTGCCACTGCCTTGTCACACTCTTTTGCCACCTTGAGATTCTCAGAAATTATTACACCAAGGTCCTTCTCCTGGTCCGTGCACACCAACCTCTCGCCCACTATCACGTACATTTCCCTTGGATTTCTGCTTCCCAAGTGCATGACACTGCACTTCTTCGCATTAAATCTTAACTGCCAAGCATTAGACCATTCTTCCAGCTTTTGTAGATCTTTCCTCATGTTATCCACTCCCTCAGGGGAGTCCATTCTGTTGCAAACTTTCGTGTCATCTGCAAAAAGTCTTTTCCATTCAGTCCTTCAGCAACACAAAATATATTGAACAGTGCTGGGCACAGGAGTGAACCCTGGGGCACCCCGCTAATATGTTTATGTTTATTAAAACTTTATATACTGCCCATAAACGATTAGCATCTGGGCGGTTCACATGCATAAAAAAATTAAAAAAGAGAGAAAGCTGCAAAAAAGAAAAGGAAAAGGAACGCCATAAAATCTTTAAAAGATAAAAGGGATAGGATCAGAGATAATAGGGGGCAAAAGTGGATAACAAGGGGGGGGAGGGAAACACATTGACATCACAAAAGGGGAGATAACAGAGGGGGGGAGGAAGGGATAGGAGAGCATGAGCAACTAGCGAAACAGTGGGGGAGAGGGGGATAGGAAGCTAACACACTAACGCGATAACACCCTCCTATCATCTGAGTGAGCTCCATTTACCATCACCTTCTGTCGTCTGTCAGTCAACCAATTTCTGATCCAGTTCACCACTTTGGGACCCATCCTCATACTACTGAGTTTATTGATAAGCCTCCTATGAGGAACAGTATCAAAGGCTTTGCTGAAATCCAGGTAGATGACACCCATCACATGCCCCTGATCTAGTTCTCTGGTCACCCAGTCAAAGAACTCAATCAGATTTGCTTGGCAAGATCGTTGTTTGGTAAAACCATGCTGCCTCAGATCGTCCTTTTGTAAAACCATGTTGAGAAGGTCCACTATTTGCTCTTTCAGGAGCGCCTCCATTACTTTTCCCGCCACTGAGGTAAGGCTCACGGGCCTGTAGTTTGTCACTTCTTCCCTGTCACCACATTTGTCCAGTCCTGAAGAACTTCTCCTGTTTCCAAGGATCAGTTGAAAACATCCTTTAACGGCCCTGCAAGAACCTCTATGAGCTCTTTCAGTATCCTGAGATGTATCCCATCCGGTCCCATGGCCTTGTCCACTTTCAGTTTTGCAAATTGTTCTAAAACATCAACTTCTGTGAATGGTGTGGTATCTACTTCATTCCCATTTTTATATATGGGAGTCAAAGGTGGTCCTCCAGGATTTTCTTTAGTAAAAACAGAGCAGAAGTATTTGTTTAGCAATTTCTCTTTTTTTAATGTCACTTTCCACGAGTCCATTCTCTGCAGTTCTGAGTCCTGCAATTCCATCTCTGATTTTCCTCCTCCCCCGAATATATCTGAAGAAAGTTTTGTCGCCACACTTCACATCTTTAGCCATCTTTTCCTCTGCCTTTGATTTTGCTTTCCTTATTTCTCTTTTTGTCTCTTTTAGTTTGATCCTATATTCCTTTCTGTGTTCCTCTGTTTGCAAGCCTTTGAATTTTGTGAAATCTGTGGGGGGGTTTGCCTTTATTTGAGCAGCCACTTCTTTGGAGAACCAAATAGGTTTCCTTCTCCTCTTGTTTTTATTTACAGTCAAACCTCGGTTTTCATTTGCCCCGGTTTTCATACGCTTCGGTTTTCAACGTCTTTTCTGACTGAGATTTTGTCCCGGTTTTCATGCATTGCTTCGGTTTTCAACGTCTTTTGACTGAGATTTTGTCCCGGTAGCAGGGAAGAAAAGCTGTCAACGTAAGCAGGAGATGTTGCATGAATGTGGGAGGCAGTTCTTTCTCTTGCAGGGTACGTCTGAAGCTATATCATTAAGATTTTCTGCCATTCTGAAGCATTGAGCAGATAATGTAAAGGTATTTTAATGGACTGAATTCAATGTGATTCCGAAGAGAGCTGGGCACAGCAGCTTGTCAGGGGTGGCTAAGGCCAGATGTTAACATACTGTACTGTACAGTACTGTACTTAGCTTGCTTTCAGTGATGTTAAATGTTCATTTATCCATTTCATTAGTCATTTATATTTATTTCTCATTGTTTTCTGTATGTAAAAATATAGTTATTCTCTATAAAATGTATTTTTTGTGAATATTTTTGGGTGTCTGGAACGGATTAATTGGATTTACATTATTTCTTATGGGAAATATTGCTTCAGTTTTCATACGTTTCGGTTTTAGTCAGACTTTTTCGAACGGATTAATCATGAAAACCGAGGTTTGACTGTACTTTCCTTACATATTTATCTGTTGCCCCTTTTATTGCCACCTTTAGTATAGTCCATTGCAATTCCACTTCCCTTATCCCCTCCCACCCTGCCAACTTCTCCTTCAGGTATTTGGCCATTTTACTGAAGTCAGTGTTTTGAAGTCTAGGACTTTGAGCTTGCTATGATTTGACTGTACCTTGACTTTTATCTCAAACCACACCGTGTGATGATCGCTGCTACTCACAGGGGGTACCCACCCGGACATTTGACACGTTATCTCTGTTGGCGAGCACTAAATCCAGCATCGAGCTTTCCCTGGTCGGTTGCATCACCATTTGTCTAAGTAACACATCTTGGAAAGAATCAACAATTTTTTTGCTTCTTTCCAGATTCACAGAAGGAGTAATCCAATCCACCTCGGGTAGATTAAAGTTACCCGATATGATCACTTCCCCCTTTGTGGCTCTCTTGGCAATATCTATAATCAATTCATTATTTATTTCTTTGATTTGAGTTGGAAGTCTGTAGACTACAGCAATACGGACGACAGTGCCATCTCCTCTTTCCAACACAATCCAGAGTGCCTCTTTGTTTCCCCATGCCCCCTGCATTTCAGTAGCTTTAATATTGCTTTTATTGCTCCTCCTTTTCCATTTTCTCTGTCTCTTCTGAATAAATTATAGCCTGATAAGGCTATATCCCATGCATGCGATTCATTAAACAATGTTTCTGTAATGGCCACAATGTCCAAGTCCATTTCCATCATTAGGGCTTCCAGGTCAGGAACTTTGCTGGGTAAGCTTCGAAGATTTGTGCTCATTGCTTTCCAGCATTTAACTGACTTGCATATATTTTGCATTGATTTTGTTCTGCCCACTTCTTCCCACTTGTCGTTGATGTGTGGTTTAAAAGTGTGGCTGTTTCTGATGTTATTCTGCTTTTGCTGGGAGTGATGTCCTGAACTTGTCCTTCCCCATCCGTCACCCCCTTTTTCTAGTTTAAATGCATATGCACATACTGCCTGAATTTTTCACTTAGGATTCTTCTCCCTGCGACAGAGAGATGTAGTCCATCAGCACTGTATAGTCTCTTGTTGGTCCATCTGTTCCCCCAGTCGCCTATAAATCAGAATCCTTCTTGTTTGCACCACGTCTGGAGCCATGTATTAAAGCTGTTTATGTGATGCAGCCTTTTTGCCACCTTATCAAGAACAGGTAGAACTTAATAATTAAAACATTTAAAACAAAACCAAAAGATCCAGCAATAGGGGTTAGACACAAATCCAGTTTTATCCACTCAAATAAGAGCATGACATGTTTCAGCATGTGTGCCTGTGACAAGGGCCAATGAATAATTTCTTGACCACTGGACTGCTGGTAATTAGAGCACTTCTATGAGGAAAAGCCTAGAAGTCATAAAAACAAACAACAAATAAATTAAATGAAGAAACCAAAAAAGATTAAAATGAAAGACCTTAAATAAGTGCTGGGGGGAGGGAGAAGGAGAGAATGTCTGAAAGCGTAACAGAGTGGAGGTCCATCAGGAGAGAGGTTGGGGGAGGGAAGAGTGCAAGATATTGGAGGTTAAACGGATGAATGCATGGAGACAAAAGGTTGCAATGTGTATGTACCGGAAGGTGCATCCCCCAGAACAGTGGCGTAAATTCTGCCGAAGCAGCTCCTGCAATGCGGCGGGGCCCAGGCAGAAATGGGGCCCACACAGAGGCAGTAAGGCATCGTGGAAAACCTACTTGATCCTCTTTGCTGTGCTGCCTCTGCTCTTGCAAGTTTGCCGCAGGCCCGGTGGCTGTTCCCCAGATGGCTGAAGTCTCATGATAACAGCTGCACTGTAAGGCTTCAACTCAGAGGGGAACAGCTACTGGGCCTGTGGCAAACTTCCAAGAGCAGAGGCAGCGCAGCAAAGATGATCAAGTAAGTTTGCCACTGCTGCTGCCGCAGCATGGAGAGGCCTCCATGCCCATGAAATGATTTACAAGAATCAGTGTATGCTAAGACTGTACATCCCTAGAGCTGAAGGAGGGCTTGCACTCAGAGATTGATTACACATACAGAGCTACCACCATAGGCCTTCAGGCCAATTTAACTGCATTCTCAGATCCAAATACCCAAAAAGTGCTGATATGTGAGAGTAAACGTCCAGAATCTGTCTCCATCATCAAACTTGGACAAGTGTTCTGATGACTAGAAGGAATGAATGAAAATCCACAGGCATACACAGGGAAGGCAGTAACAGAATTTGCAAAACATGAGAAAAAACTCTTCAAGGAATTAGATCAACAAACAAGGAAAGACAAGTGGCAGATGCACAAATACAGTGGGGAATACAGTGTTACTCCAGAAACTCTTTGTCGATCAAGAACGGACACATATATGGTTAAGGAGGGGTGAACTGAAACCGAAGGATGAGAGGTTGATAGTTGCAGTCCACGGCAGTGGCTTTTGGACGAGATGGTTTACAGCGAGCATTGAAAAAACTGGTAATATAGACACATGTTGATTCTGTAAGGAAGACATGGAAACAATGACTCACCACATAGCTGGCTGTGAAGTTCTGATGGCAGAAAATTTCTATACAGAAAGACATAATAAAGTAGCACACTTCATCCACTGGAAACTCTGTAAACATTACAGCATCACTGTGCCCTAAAAGCACTGGGCTCATGACCTTAAGAGAATTACAGAGAATGAGTTATGGTCACCTTGGATACTCCCATTCCGCCTGATAAAAAGCTGGATGCGAGGAAGCCAGATATAGTGGTTAAGGAGAAAAACACTAGAACAGCATTGATAATAGAGGTGTTAATTCCAAGCAATTACTCTGTGAATCACGTGGAGAGGCAGAAGATCCTGAAATACCAGGAAATGTAGTCAAAAACCAAGAAAATGTGGCAGAAAGATATAGAAATATTTCCCATTGTGTTGGGTGCCAAAGAAGAATTTCTAAGCACATCTTGACAAACTATCCATACATGTTACATCTTACAAACTCTATCAGGAAGCTCTCTTTGGCATGATGCAAATATTACGCCAAGCTTTAGCAGTTAATTTGAGAGACTGAGATCAAACTCCCCATGCCCTGGCTTAGAAGTGAGGTTCACGCCTGTTATGGTATGCACAAAACTAACCCATTTGGAGAAACTGCTCCAAAGGGTGCCACACGAGGGGGGGCCTGCATGGGGGAGCTGGAGAAACTGCCCTGAAGAGTGCCATACAAGGGGGGGGGCTCGCCACCATGATAATGGAGGGTCCCCAGAAAACTTTTGCTTGGGGGCTCCTTATTGGAACTGATGCTACTGCCCCAGAACACACACATAGGCACCCCACCACACACAACACACACATACATGCACACACGCACAGGTACCCCACCTCTGCATGACATACACACACACATGCACAGGCACCTCACCTTCATACTACATACACACAGAGGCACCCTACGTTTGTACTACAGAAGCATACACACACTCATACTCTCACATAAACCATACCACCCACACTCTCACATTCACACACACACATGGGAACCCCTCCTTCATACCACCAACACACATACAGACCCACATACACACACACACACCCTAACTCCTTATTACACAGACAAACACACACCCTATATCTGCACCACACACACACACACACACACAGGTGCCCCACCTCTACACCACACACACATAGACTCCCCAGTTCTGCAGCACATACACAGATGCACTACAGCACTGTACTCCACCCACACAAAGGCATTCACTGTTGCATCCCATGCACAGAGCGGCACACCACTGTTGCATCACACACACATGGACACTGTCTGAAGATATGTTGTTGTTGCACTTGTTAAGTGCTCTTGAGTTGATATTGACTCATAGTGACACTCTAGATAGTTGTCCTATCACAATTTGTTTTGTTGTGACTATTCATTGGATTTTCATGGCAAGATACAGAAGTAGATTGCCAAGCCTTTCTTATGTGCAAGTAATATCCGTGTTGTTTCTTATGTGCAGGTAATGCTGTTGTCACAGAAATGTGATTCTCTGCTGTCAACACAGTCCCAGTCTGCTGCTGCCTAGGTAGGTGGTTTGTCTTTGATACCGCAGCTGAGACCTGTCCATCTTTGGAGAGAGACCCTGTCAGTAGTTAAGCTACTTAGTAGTCAAGCTTAGCTCTCAGCATCACTGATGCACACAAACCCTCGCAGTATAACAAGCTGCAAACCAAGTGAGGGATCTGATATAGCTGTTGTTATCTATATATTTCTGTCTAAAATGCCTCATACAGCCCCATCTACCATAGCAAGATACACGTCATCATCTCTCTTAAAACGCTTTCCCTCCTCTCCCACCCACCAGAGTTTGTAAATGGAGGAAGGGAAAATGTGCCATTTTGCCACACTTTAAGTGTGCAATTTTCTACTTGTTGATTTTAAATTTATATCACTGAAAGACACATTTTGATCCAATGGGAAGAAATGACTATTTGTAGATTCACTATAAGTTGATTATATTATTACTAAAGGTGGGCATCAGTCAAATATTTTGTTTGTGCAATTAGAAATTTTAATCACATGAGTAATTACAATTGATCCAATGGTGCTTTTCAGTCAAAGAGAAATCTATTTTTTTTCTGAAGAAATGCATAGTATATGTGAAAGCATAGAATAGGACAGAGACATTGAGGTCGTAACATTCAGAATTTCAGCAGTATTTTAGAAAAGGCTCTGCTAAACTTGGGGCCTTTTCTAAAATACAGAGTAAGCAGGAACATGTGCCAATATGTAGAGCTGTAGGATCTACTTATAGGGAAAATAAATATGGGAAACATAGCTGCCAAACACATGTAGTATTGGATTTCTCAATAATGTGTCTAAGTGCCGACTATTTTGCAAGCCTATACATATAAATGCTGCCAATTAAAAATAGATGTTGGTATATCTTTCTAATTTATCTTTTAGTGGGAAATGAACAAAGGGGGATTAAGGAGGATAACCAGCTTAATCCCTGTTGAACTGAGCACTTCTGTAAAACCTAAACATGCTAGGGAGCAGGTGTAAATCCCAATGTATACGACTGCATTATAAACGTTTATTTCCTATATGAAATGGGGGAATAAAGATGTAGATTTTTTACCCACTCTCTAACCACACCCTGATATTCACCCTGGAAAGTTTTGTGTAATAAGAACATCCATGTGCAAATTAAGCCTTTCTAAAATCACCATTTACACATGGGTCAGTTTTCATGTGGAAATGCCTGATTTTATATGTGGAAGAAGGCTTCTAAAAAACCTTCCAAATATATGCATATATATCTATATCTATATCTATCTATCTATATATAGAGAGTAGCCCAAAAAAGTGAGAACATCTCATAGTATATAAGTTATTTAAAAATTCAAAAAGACAGATGTAAACGATTGACAAATTTAAAAAAAAAGATGGTGACTGGAAATTGTCGAAATAAAAACATTATATAGCTAAAAAGGTAAATAAGTAAACTATTTAAGCTTTTAATTTACAAGATGTTCTTACTTTTTTTGGGCCACCCTGTATATCTGTAAACCAGCACAGTATTAAATTAATCTGACTTAACAAGTATATCAGCCATTTACTCTGTGGAAAACAATAAGTAAGAGAGAATAGTTTTGTATTAAACAAAGAATCATGGGTGAACTTTTAAATACTTCACTAAAGGCTACATGGTGATGCAGATGTTAAATGCTACCTAGACAAGGTTTTAGATAGTGCTGGGGAGGAGTCTGCTGTCTTAGTACTTGTTGGCACCAATGACATCATAAAGTGTGGGAGGGAGGTTCTGGAGGCCAAATGTAAACTTTTAGGTAGGAAGCTAAAATCCAGAACTTCCAGGGTAACATTCTCTGAAATGCTTCCCGTTCCACATGCAGGACCCAAAAGGCAGGCAGAGCTCCGGAATTTTAATGTGTGGATGAGACGATGGTGCAAAGAAAAGTGTTTTGGATTTGTTAGGAATTGGGCAACATTCTGGGGAAGGGAGGGGCTTTTCCAAAAGGATGGGCTCTACCTTAACCAGGATGGAACCAGGCTGCTGGCATTAACCTTTAAAAGAGAGACAGAGCAGCCTTTAAACTAGATAATAGGGGGAAAGTCGACAGTCGTCCAAGAGTGCATGGTTTGGAAGGAAGTATCTTGAAGGATACTAGTGAAAGAGGAAAGGTAGAGCATCCTGACAGAGGTTTCAATAAAGATAAAAGTAACCCAGATGCCCTTGAGTACAGAGCTGAAAGATTTCAAATTGCCCCCATCAACTGATAACCACATTAATATGAATGAAGTACAACCTCTAAAATGTCTGTATGCAAATGCTAGAAGTCTAAAAAATAAGATGGGATAGCTAGAATATATAGCAGTAAATGAAAGATTAGATATGATTGCTATCTCAGAGACCCGGTGGAAGGAGGACAACCAATGGGACAATGCGATACCTGGGTACAAACTATATCGTAATGATAAGGTAGATCAAATTGGTAGAGAGGTTGTATTCCATGCTAGAGAGGGCATTGAGTCACATAGTATTAAAGTTTGGCAGAAAACACAATACACTGTAGAATCTCTATGGATTGAAATTCCATATAAAAGAGGGGAAGGTGATGGCAGTGGGGGTGAACTACCTACTGCCTTGCCAGAATGAACAGATGGCTGATGAAATGCTGAAAGAAATCAGGGAAGCTAACAAAAGTTACAACACAGTAATAATGGGAGATTTCAATTACCCTGGTACCGACTGGGTCAATGTCACAGCAGGACATGCTAGAGAGAGAAAGTTTTTAGAGAAAATAAACGACTGCACCTTAGAGAAGCTGGTTCATGAACCGACAAGAGGGGAAACTAGTTTGGACCTAGTCCTTAGTGGAACACAGGATCTGGTGCAAGAGATAAGGGTTTTGGGCTCACTTGGCAATAGTGATCATAGCATGATCGCATTTGATTTAATAAATGGAAGGAGGACACCAAGGAAATCCACAGTACTACCTTTTAACTTTCTAACTTACTTACACAAGTAAAGAATAGAATACCATTTTACGAGCTCAAGCTCCCTAAAAAAATCCTGCTACCACAAACGTAACCTGCAATGTAAATAATGTATTCAGTATATATACAATTTATCTACTATGTAAATAGTTAACTATTTAATATGGGCCCGATTCTTTTCATGATGTAGATCTCCTTTGTACGTCCAGGCTGACCTGGACGTACAAAGGAGATCACGATTCTGATCCTGTGGGGCACATCCAGCCCCGCGGGATCAGAATCATGAACAGCATTGTACGTGCAGGCCGGGATTGTGATTCAGTCCCAGTCTGCACGTACAGCGCTAGCCCAGCTAACATAGCCAGGGCTTTTAAATGGAGCCGCTGCGCCATGGCATCCCATTGCCATTGCACCGTGGCTCCATTTGAAAGCCTCGATGCCGGCCGCTGCCCCAAAAAGATAATTCCCCACAGCCCAACCCCCGATCCAGCCTTCTAAGGCTAGGGTTGGGCTTCGGGGGATTAACTTTGTCCCCCCCAGCCCATTCCACACCCTGAATCAAAAAAGAAAGTCCAGGGAGGTTATTCCACCCCGGGGGTGGAATAACCTCCCCGGCCAATTCGCCGCCCCTGGAGGTACAGGGCCAACACTAGAATTGGCCCTGTATGTCCAGGGCAAGTGACCGCCTACTGCCTGTCCACTCTCCGCCCCCGGGCTGCCTCTTCCCCGCCCCCAACTAACTTCCCTGCACAACCAGCGGGAAGTTATTCAGCAGCCTGCAGCCGCACGAACCGCATCGTGGTTCGGAATAACCCCCTGTATGTTACATGGGATTGTGTATCCAATTATCATTAAAATGCTACCTGTTTTATGTAATAGTTCATGTTTCTATGTAATTGTTTATCATTCTGTTGTGTTCTATTGAGTGGATGAGTGGCCTAGTGGTTGGGGCAAGGTATCTCAGGTCAGGGGTTCAAATCCCACTAGAGGACAGCAACCTTGGGCTGGAAGGACTGAGGTTCCTAGTCCCACAGGTGCTCCTTGTGGTCTTGGGCAAGCCATTTAACCCTCCATTGCCGAAGTTCCCTGTAAAATAGTTATCTCCATGTTATAATGCCCTGTTCAATGTAATTTCAGTTTGTTCAATGTAAACTGCCTTGATATCATGAAAGGCGGTATATAAAAAATGTTAAATAAATTCTATGTAGACTGCCTTGATTTATTGCCGGGGTGGTATATAAAAGCACATAAATAAATAAATAAATAAATAAAGGGAGACTATGATAAAATGAGGAAAATAGTTAAGAAAAATTAAAAGGAGCAGCTGCAATGATTAATGATTTGCATTAAGCATGGGTGTTGTTTAAAAGTACTATCTCGGAAGCCCAGACCATATGTATTCCACACTTTCAGAAAACTGGAAGGCCAAAAAACTGCTAGCATTGGTTAAAGGAGGGACACTTGACCTTGTCTTCCTCCCTGAAGTGCTCCACAAACTATAATGCAGCATCTTTGGAGTGCTCACCAGTCCCCTGGTCTGACCACCACCTTATAAAACGTTGCCTTAGCTATCCCAAACCCAATAACAAGTACAAACCACTACAGACCCCAACCACAAAATTTAAGAGATTCAATGTTGAAGGATTTCTTGACCAAACTATCCCACATCTCTCTCCTTCACCTAACAACCTTGATGAAGCGGTAGAAAACTGGCATAGAACTATCAATAATGCAGCCACATATAACCTTACTTCAAAACAATTAATCAACAAGAACAAGCATCTTAGAAATGGTAATGCCCCATGATTTAGCAATGCCTTAAAATTAATGAAAAGAGAGCTGAGGAAATTGGAATTAAGCTGGCGTACAACTAAATCTACAGTGCACTATGAGGCCTATAATGACTACCTAAAAAAGTATAAAGATGCAACAGATAAAGCAAAGAAAAACTACCATGCAGTTATTTTAACTAATTCACTAAATAGACCAAGGGAACTATTTAACATTGTTCAAAACCTAATGAATAGCACATACAACTCTACTAATGACATTACAGACATATCTGCCCAGTCTTTAGCTAATCACTATATAAACAAATCAAAACAGCAATCTTTCTCACCAAAGCCAACAATTAAGCCATGCCATGAGCATACATATGATCAATCAAATGATTGGTCAGATTTCCATCCTTTGACCAAAGATGCGCTCAAGAATATTATATCAAACCTTAACACCACAACCTCTTACCTAGACCCATGCCCAGTAACCTGGATAAAGAAAACCCTTTCTATCTTTTCCTCCTTCATTCTTCCCATTGTCAGTCTCTCACTACAACAAGGGTATTTACCACCTACGCTAAAACATGCACAAATCCGCCCTATACTTAAAAACGGCACCCTAGACAAAACATCACCGAACTCCTATAGGCCTATATCAAGCATACCCTTCATGGCCAAAATAATAGAAAAGGTTGTCCAAACTCAAACCCAGGAATACATGGATAATTCAGCCCCCCTAGATGAACAACAATATGGATTTCGCCCTTGCCATGGAGTCGAAACGCTCCTAGCAGTTCTTCTTGACACTCTTATGAGAGGAATCGATAACTCTAAACAAGCATTCATCCTCCTATTCATAGACATCTCCGCTGCATTCGATAGTGTACATCACACCCTAATGCTCAATAGACTCAGTCAAATAGGAATTAAATCTACTGCACACAAATGGTTTGCATCGTACCTAACCAATAGAACACAAACTGTAAGAATCAGCACCCAAACATCAAACACATTCAACCAGGAAATCGGTCTCCCACAAGAATCAGCCCTCTCAGCCCTCCTTTTTAATATATATATTCAACCAGTTTGTAATATCTTTAAAAAATTCAATGTCCACTATCATCTATATGTGGATGACATAAAGATGTACATTCCATTCACGATTCCTAGCCTACCAATACAATTGTTAAATGAATGCTTCAATGAAATAACAACATGGCTAAAAGACTATAACCTCCATATAAACCACTCAAAAACTGATGTATTAATTGTAACGAAAGACCAATCATACATCCCCAATCACACTTCAAAACCAAGACATTAAAGTAAAAACTGAAGTGAAATATATAGGCGTCATCCTTGATATGCATCTCAGTTTGGACTCACATATTAGAAACACAACAAAAAAAATCTTTTTCAAGCTCAGAATACTAAAGCAACTCTGCCCACTTGTCCATATTCAAGACTTTTTTTTTTTGCGTTTTAAACAATCTTTATTCAAAATAAAGTAAGCATACAAATCAAGTCCACATCAAGGAGACAGTCACCTGATTAATAAAACAAACAAAATTATCAAGGAAACAGGATCCCAAACTATATTAGCCCAATTAACATGGAAAGAAAAGAAAAGTAATATTCTCATGAAGATTCCTTACTGATCAAAAACGCCTCAAGTTGGCCGACATCAAAGAAAACATACTTAATGCCCTCTAACACCAAAATACATTTACAGGGGTATTTCAAAAAAAAGGAAGCCCCAATGGCTAGAGTCCGATCTTTCAAGGCCAAAAACGCTTTCCTCTGAACCTGGGTAACCCTACTCACGTCCGGGAATATTTGTATAAAATCCCCACAAAAAGCCTGATTTTTCTTTTTAAAGTATAAACCTAAAACCAAATTCTTATCCTGTAATGAGATAAAGGAAACAATCGAGGTAGCTCGCTGGGGAATTAAATCAATAGATGATTCTAAAAACTGAGAGACGTCTAAGGACTCAATGTCATTGGGATTCCCTTCCTGTACAATATCTGGAGAAGAAGTCTTAACAGAGGAAAGTGTAGGAATATAATAAAGTGAAGAAAATTTAATAGAACTCACGTCATCAATTAACAAAATCTCCTTAAAGTATTTTTGTAACAGAATTAATGGAGCAAGATAGTGAGTACAAGGAAAATTTAGAAAACGCAAATTTTTTGAACGATTAGTATTCTCAAGAGCTTCTAACTGATGGTGGACTAAAACACTATCCTTAATAGAAGAAGAAGCAGCAGCCTCTAATACTGTAAAACGACCCTCCAATTTAATCAAAGACTTGTTACATTTGGAATACAATGCTTCATGCTCAGAAAACGTCTGTACCACTTCTGCAGAGAACCGCTCTATTTGGGAAAAGGAAGCACAGAAAGATCCTTCCATACGCGCTATCAACTCCCAAATATCTCTTAAGGAAACCTCAGCAGGTGCAGCTACTTCCAGTGTCCCAGGGGAAAAAACCACCGGAGAGGGCATCTTTACCTTCTGTTCTCCCAATGCCATTAAAGATGAGGCTTCCTGATCGCAACGAGGATTTTCCCCGGCTCCATCCTCCCGGACAGAAAAATCCTCCAATACCTCTTTCTTTCCGGGTTGGACAATCCCCAGCGTATTAGAGGAAGAATCAGACACTGTTCTCACAGACTCCCTCGACTGATCTTTCTCCGAGGAAGAAGCTCCAGGACCCAGAAGATGTCGATCCATAGGGCCAACAGTTTTTCCAACCTTGGCGGGGATAGCTGGAAAAACCTTCTTCCTCCATCTGCCCATGAGACCGTGTAGAAAGCTCCTCAAAGCTCCTCAAAGCTCCGATGGGGCTCCAAAGGGGCGTGACCTGCCCCTTTGGTCATGCCCCTTCGGGCACGCACCCATGGGTACGCGCCCGCGGGTCGCGTTCCGCGACGGGTCGAGGCTGAAATACCGGCCCAAAGGGGGTGGGGGTCTCCAAACTCCTCCTCCACCCAAAACGCCGCACTGGGATCCAAATCAGCAGCAGGTAACTGTCTCACCAGCCAGCGATGGGCCGAAGCTGAAATACCAGCCCAAAGGGGGTGGGGTCTCCAAACTCCTCCTGCACCCGAAACGCCGCACCGGGATTCAAATCAGCAGCAGGTAACTCTCTCACCAGCCAGCGACGTGCCGAGGCTGAAATACCGGCCCAAAGGGGGTGGGGTCTCCAAACTCCTCCTCCACCCGAAACGCCGCAAAATGAGGTGTGATGATTGCCTGAATTATGCTCAAAAATCATATACAAGACTTTTTGAGCATAATTCAGGCAATCATCACACCTCATTTTGACTTTGCCAATTTAATTCTTCTAGGCACATCAAAACAAAACATTAAGAGACTCTAACTAGCACAAAATGCAGCAGCTAGAATCATAATGAAGTCTCAAATATTCGAACACATAACACCTATACTAGCTAACTTACACTGGCTACCAATACAAAGCAGGATAAACTATAAGACTATTTTATAACTACCTTCAAGGCATTAAATAACATGGTTCCACCAACACTAAGCAAGCTTATTACTAAAGACACTAATAAAATAGTACACAGGAAAGGCTATACAAACAAAATTATAACCCCGAAAGACTTCACAAAAGCTAAAAAGATAACCAACAAAATGGCATTCTCCCATGCAGCACCCATCCTATGGAACTCCCTTCCTGAGGAAATCAGAGCAGTAACAGAAATTAAGGATCTCAGAAAGAAACTAAAAACCCACCTTTTCACATCACACTTTGATCCTATGACACTCTTTCTCCCACAATGAAAACGGATAATCTAATAACAATTCAGATCCCTAACTCTGAAAGACACTAAAACGAATAACGAATAACAAATGACAAATGACAACGAAAGCCCTACCAAGAAAGACATAAAATAGCTGTAACTTAAACTATCCCACCCCCTTTTATTCCAACATTCTTTACCCACCTCTGCAATTTCCCATCCTAACTTATCTCAATTAGCCCATCAAACACTAGGCAATTTTACATAGCATAAACTCTATATTCTTTATATAGTTGTTATATAGTTTATTGTTGTTTAGTTTTTTGTTATTGTACTTTGATCTCAGTTTCAACTGAAACTAAATATGTTTTGTTTAAGGTTGTGACATAGTGGGTCCCTCCAGCCCTTCAGAAAGAGCTAAAAAGCAGGAAACAGGAGCAGTGCTGAGGCATAAACAAAAGCACATGGCTAATGGTGGCCATGGAAACCAAGCACAAAGGAAAGAAACACACCCGTGCTGCCAATTAGATAGGGAGCCACGAGCTAATTCAAAACACCTGTTAGGGGGTGGAGTTAAGCACTACCCTAGAATTCAGACTCATAAAGAGGTCCCAGTAGAGGAAATGGGAAGAGTGGAAGAAGGTATCGAGGAGAACGGAGCAAGCAAGGTTATCCCAGGGAGGAGAAGGACAGAGTCTCCGTGGAAGGGAGGAACCAAGCTTCCAGTCAGAGAGAGGACAGAGTCTCCAAGAGAAAGATACAACAGAAGCAGACCAGGTTATCTGCAGTGTCCTGAGGATTACAGAAAGGAGAGAAAGCCAGGAAGGCAGTTTAAACCTTCTGTGCGCAAGTCAGGTTTGGAACCTACAGCCATTCCCCCGTCTCAGAGTAAACCTTGTTCAGCCAGGTTTAGAGGTAAGCCTAAAGGCTGGGGTTTTAATAATCACTGTGATTTTATCTACCCGGAGGGTTGAGGCTGTGAGGAAAATGACTGTGATGAGAATGCTTGTTTAAAACAGTACCTGATTCAAGAGTATAGCCAGAAGCCTAAAGCAGTGAGGAAAGGCGTGGCACAAGATTTAACGTTGCAAACATTTCCTACCTCACAAGAGGAATTAATGGAGACAGAGCCAGAGTTTATAAATACTCTGGAGGAATTGATGGACTGTACAATTACATTATCTAATGATATATTATCCCTGCGTTGAATTAATGCTTTGAAGAAAAATACAGAATTGTTGGGATTTTAAAGTATAAAGCTGTGAAGAAAACAGAACTGTTTACCTTGATTGCTGGAAGCCATGTTTTTGTGCTGAAGTAGGCTGTTTGAATTTGAAAGTTTTATTTTGTCCTTCTGCCAGAAGCACCTGGTTTTTGTACCTTATTTTTCCTTGTTAAAATCCATCCCGGGAGGGGAATAAATCCTTGTTTGCTTTGATCACTTTTAAGTCACACTACCCTTTATTGGACGGTAAAAGAGAACTACATTTCCCACAAGGCTTTGCCTCAGGAAATAGTGGAATACCTGTTCAAGAAGGAAACAAACCCCTTAAGCCCTACATGCCTTCGCTGGGGGCATTAATAGGGGGTCACAAGGTTCAGGCCAATTGTACATAGTTCTCTGATGTTCCATGTAAAAACACAGATCTTTGATCTGTCCCTTAACTTATTTTTTGTAAACCACACCTGATCATTGGGAAAGCGCGGTATATAAGCTTGTTAAATAAAATAAGGTTTGAGCGGCTGTTGTAGTCAAAAAAGCATCTTTCAGGAAATGGAAAAAATAGCCATACGACGAACATGGGGAACGATATAAACATTGGCAAGTTAGATGCAAGACATTGATAAGACAGGAAATGAGAGCTTGTCATGGAAGCAAAAATGAGCAATAAAACCTTTTTAGAAATGTGGAGCCCGATTCAGGGAGGGGGACATCTGGGCTGTACAGATGTCCCTGAGGAAGATGGGGCTGTTAGGACATAATTCTGGTCCACAGGAACCAAACATTTCCGTGGTAGCCAGAATCAGGTCCAAGGATGGCCCGGCATGCCCCTGCTGCCTGCAAGGACATACTTCCCGCAGGTGCCCCCAACATCTGCGGCTCTGGCCACCCTTTTCCTCACTGGCCAACCCATGGCTGGCCTGTTGCAGCCTGGTTTGGGCAGGAGGGACTCCCCTGCACTCTGCCCTGGGCTTGATTACCAGGTTTCACTGTTATACCGACTCTGAGGATGTATTTAGCAGCGCGTCATTTTGGGCTCAGTAGTACATACAGGGCTGTGACCTGAATTAGCCCTGTATGTGCTGCCGGGCTGGCCAGCCCCGGCTCTGCCCAGACCATGCTCCATCCTGCCCCCCACGGCTCTCCCCATCTTAAAACATGGGACGTGTGGGGAGGACAGGAGGGGGAATAGGGGCCAAGTAACTTGCGGATGTGTAGCCCCGCAACCCGTGTTTTAGAATGACCTCCATAGAAACGTAGAGACATGACAGCAGAAAAAGAACACATGGCTTATCTAGTCTGCCCTTCCATATCAACTACAATATTTATTTTATTTATTTATTTAAATCGCTTATATACCACGCTCTTCAACATCAGTGCGGTTTACATAGAACATGAGGTATTTTACGGTGGGGGTTAACACCGTGTTACATATAACAGGTAGCTCAACTTGGATAACAGTATTAACTATTTACATTTGTAATAACAGTATTAACTATTTACATTTGTAATAACAGAATGATATTCTGATACAATAGTCCTCTTTTTACCTTTAGAGATCCTCTGTGTTTGTCCCATGCTTTTCTGAATTCAGGTACTGTCCTCATGTCTATCACCTCCACTGGGAGACTATTCCATGCATCTATCACTCTTTCCATAAAGAAATATTATTGCATAGTACTTCTGAGTCTATCCCCTTTCACTCTCATAGTAACATAGTATATGACGGCAGATAAAGACCAGAATGGTCCATCTAGTCTGCCTAGCAAGGAGGTAAGAGTAGGTGCACCTGCTGCTCTGTGCAGGTCACCTCTCCCCATACCTTTGTTTAAGGGTTTACCCACCCCTATTTGTTCAGATATAAGAGATAGTTATGCTTATTTTGATTTTATCCTGTTGCTATAAAGGGATCCACTATGTCTGTCCCATGCCATTTTAAATTCTGTCACTGTGTTTACCCCCACCACATCTATTGGAGGGCATTCCAAGCATCCACCACCCTTTCAGTGAAAAAATATTTATTGACATTGACTTTCAGTTTACCCCTTGCAGCTTCATATTAAGCCCTCTAGTTTTACAGCTTCCCCATCTTTGGAAGAGGTTTGCTTGTTCATTAATATTCTTTAGGTATTTAAAGGTCTGAATCATATCTCCCCTGTCCATCCTCTCCTCCAGAGTGTTCATATTTAGGTCTTTAGGTCTATTCTCATAAGTCTTCTGATGCAGGCTCCAAATTATTTTGGTCGCCTTTGTCTGAACCACTTCCAGCTTTTTTATATCCTTTGTGAGATACGGTCTCCAAAACTGAACACAATATTCCAAGTGAGGCCTCCCAGCGACTTGTACAGTGGCATTAATATCTCTTCCTTTCTGCTGGTAATTCCTCTCTGTATGCAACCCAGCATCCTTCTGGCTTTTGCCACCGCCTTGTCACACTGTTTCACCACCTTGAGATCATCAGAAACAATCACACCGAGGTCTTTCTCCTGGTTTGTGCACATCAATTTCTCAACCCCTATCACATACAATTCCCTTGGATTTCTGCTTCCCAAGTGCATTACACTGCATTTCTTCACATTAAATCTTAATTGCCAAGCATTAGACCATTCTTCCAGCTTTTGTAGATCTTTCCTCACGTTCCCTACTCCCTGAGGGGTGTCCACTCTGTTGCACATTTTGGTGTCATCTGCAAAAAGACAGACTTTTCCATTCAGCCTTTTGGCAATATCATAGCAGAGCTTGTCTTCAATTGGAAGAGACCCTCATGTGCATTTATGCCACTGAGGTATTTAAATGTCTCTATCCTATCGCCCCTATCCTGCCTTTCCTCTAAAGTATATATATTAAGATCTTTAAGTCTGTCCTCATATGCTTCATAATGAAGACCCTTAACCATTTTAGTAACCTCCCTTTGCGTCGACTCCATCCTGTTTATATCCTTTTGAAGGTGCAGTCTCTAGAATTGCACACAATACTCCAAATGCGGTTGCACCTGAAACTTACACAGAGGCATTATCACCTCCTTTTTTCTGCTGGCCATTCCTCTCCCTATGCACCAAAGCATCCTTCTGGCTTTTGCCATCACCTGTTCTACCTGTTTAACTACCTTAAGATCATCAGACACAATCATGCCCAGGTCTCGCTCTTCTTCTGTGGACAGAAGTAATTCACCACCTTACACTGTACTGCTGCCATGAATTTTTACAGCCCAAATGCATGACCCTGCACTTTTTAGCATTAAATTTCAGCTGACAAATTCTAGACCATTCTTCAAGCTTAGCTAGATCTACTCCTTCTTGTTATCTACTCCTTCTTGGGTGTCTACTCTGTTGCAGATTTTGGTATCACCTGCAAAGAGGCAAACCTTACCCAACAGCCCTTCCACAATATCACTAACAAAGATGTTAAAAAGGATCAGACCAATGACAGATCCCTGTGGCACACCACTGGTAACCTCCTTATCCTCAGAGTGAGCTACATTTACCTGTACTCTTTGTGCCTCCCACTCAACCAATTTTTAACCCAATCAGTAACTTTTGGGTTCATCCCTAGGGTGTTCAGTTTGTTTGTAAGCCGCCTATGCAGAACGGTGTCAAAGGCTTTACTGAAATCCAAATACTGTAGCGTTTACCTCTGCAAAGAAGTGCTTCCTTGATAAGCTTATTCCTTCCTCCTTAATTATTCTAAGAAGTTATTCTAGGTGGTTTCTCATATTCTTCAACTGGTCACCTGTTCTAATAATAACACAATCCAACCGACGTCACAACAATTGGCGGATTATTTTCATAGCAAAGTCACTGAGATTGCTTCCCATATGAGGATGTCTTTTAGTATCCGGAGATATGGTACTCCCTCACCTTCTCTTCCTCCTAATAATTCCCACTGTCTCTCATGGACAACATTCAAAAACATTCAGTTAGAGAACCTTAAACATTTTTTGTCCAACACACAGCAAACTTTCATTAGTCTTGATTCTATCACCCCCCCCCTTTGAATTCCTGAACCTTTTCTCACTCTTCTTCCCTCTGTTCTATTCTTTTCACAAACAGTCTTTCCTCTGGGATATTTCCAGCTGAGGAACAGACAGGGATTTTGGTAGGTCTCTTTCTTTTACTTCAACAGATACCAAAGCTCCATCAACCAAACAATGGCTGGGAAAAATTGTATTGCTAAAGCTGTTGCCCATGTTACAGCTTCTGTCTTTGTCAAGACAGAGATCCCAATGCCAGTTGAAGGACTGGTTCCATGTGCAGGATACCTGTATCCTGAGGCTCTCAGGAAAGAAGTGGAGGAGCTAAGGAAAGAGGTGGCGAGGCTGAGAAGCATTCAAGACAATGATAACTACCTTGATGAGGTGCTTCCTGAAACATCCAAGCTCTCCAACAGAGATGAAGATGGGAGGCTACAGAAGGAAGATGGTTGGACACGAGTTACCAGAGCCTGCAGTATCAACACCCCAACTCCTCCAGTCCTTGAACTGAAGGACCAGTATGCAGCCCTAGAAGTGGAAGAGATGGAAGCATCTGAGGAAAGAGATGAACCACAGTTGAGCACCCAAAATAGCAGAATCAGTCACCACAAGGAAGCAAATGGGTAGTGGTGGTTGGTGACTCTCTTCTGAGGGGTATTGAGGTGTCCATCTGCCAACCAGATTTGATGTCCAGAGAGGTGTGCTGTCTGCCAGGTGCCAAAATCTGAGATGTTATGGAGAGTTTGTTAAGACTCATCAAACCTACTAACTCATCCTTTTTTGCACAAATGATACTGCTAGGTATCCTCCAAGCATATCAAATGTGATTTCATGGCTCTGGGACAGAGGCTGAAACAGACAGGTATGCAGGTGGTGTTCATTTCAATTCTCTGTTGAGGGTAAAGGCCAAGACAGAGAAGCTCACATCCTGGAGATAAATTCATGGTTGCCTGGATGGTGTCATTGAGAGCGTTTTGGTTTCCTGGTTTCCTTCCTGGTTTCTAGATTTGTCTGACAAGACCTGCCTCTGATGAATCTATGCTGATTTGGATCCTGCAATCGATTGGACTACAGAAACCTCATTATTCTCTATTTTAGTAGCCTTTCCAATAGTTTACTAACCACAGAGGTTAGACTAACCAGCCTGTAGTTCTCAATATGATCCTTATGTCCAATTTTATGTAAAGGTACCCCATGTGCCTTTCTCCAGTCCTTTGGCACCACTTCTGATTCAAAAGAGGCAGTGGAGCATTAAGAATGTCTCCAAGTTCCGTCAGTATTCTTGGATGTATCCCATCTGGACCCATGGCTTTGTCTACTTTTAATTTAGCTAGTTCCCCGTGAACACAGTCTTCTAAAAATTGTTTGAGATCCATATCACTTCTGTTACTGTGGGTGTTTTCTGAGGTCCTGCTCTAGCTCTTCATCTGTGAATACACTGTAGAAATATTTGTTAAGAAATTCTGCTTTATTCTCATCAATTTTTCCATATTCCTGCCCTTCACCCTTAAGTCTGACAATACCACATTTGCTCTTCCTCCTCTCACTAACTTATCTAAAAAATTTCTTAACCTCCCATTTTATTGCATTGGCTATTTCTTCTTTTTTTGTATCTTTGCTTTCCTGACTACTTTGCTAGCTTCTCTAAGTTTTTCCAAATATAGATGCCTGTCATCCTCTCTCTGTGATGTCTTATATTTCATAAAGGCCTCCCTCTTTTTCTTCAACTTTTCAGCTATTTCATTTGAGAACCACAGTGGCCTTCTTTTCCTTTTACATTTATTTACCTTTCTAACAAAAAGGTTTGTTGCCCTTAAAATATCGCCTTTCAGTTTTGCCTGCTGTTTTTCTGCATTCCACAGCTGTTCCTGTCCCATTAATGATTCTTTGAGGTATTGCCCCATCTTGGCAAAGTTAGTTTTCCTAAAGTCTAAGACCCTCTCTTTTGACTGGATTCTATCAGCCCTAGTCCTAATACTGAACCATACCATCTGGTGATCACTGGATACAAGATGATGTCCTACTGTATCATCAGAAACATTGGTTAGCACTAAGTCCAGTATGGCCCCATCACATGTGGGTTCTATTACCAGTTGCCTGAATAGTTCTCCCTGTAGAGAATCCAGGATCTCCTTACTTCTAGATGACACTGCAGCTGGGATGTCCCAATCTGCATCTGGCATATTGAAATAACCTATCAGTAGCACTTCTCCTTTCATGGCAATACTGTGTATGTCTTCTATTAAATCGTTGTCCACTTCTACTCCCTGTGAGGGGGATCTGTACATAACTCCAATGCAAATGGATTTCCCTTTCCCTCTTTCTAGTTTAACCCACAGTACTTCACCTGTTCCTTTTAAGCCCTACAATTCTATAGCTTTAATGTTATTTTTTTTTTACATATAATGCCACTCCACCTCCCCGTCTTCCTACTCTGTCCTTTCTGAATAAAATACAGCCTGGTATAATTACATCTCTGTCATGGTTATCTATGAACCATGTCTCCATAATCACCACTAAATCCAAGTCAGCCTCTTCCATTAAAGCCTCAACATCTGGGATCTTATTTCCCATTCTATGGGCATTTATTACACCACTTTCCAGATGTTGCATCTATTACCCATTTATACAGTGGTACTTAATGTTTCACTTACCTGGAGGCTGTTTTCACTTACCTGGGGGCTCTGTTCACCCTTCCCCAACACATCTAGTTTATAGCCCTCTTTAGTAGGTTAGCCAATCTGTGGCTGAAGACACTTTGACACTTCTGGGATAGATGGACACCATCTCTGCTCTGCAGCTCTTGGAGCATCATCCCATAGTCCAGAAAACCAAAACGCTCTCGATGACACCATCCAGGCAGCCATGCATTCAACTCCAGGATGCAAGATTCTCTGCCTCGGTCTTTACCCTCAACAGGGAGGATTGAAGAGAACACCACCTGCGTACCTATCTACTTCACCTTTTGTCCAAGAACCATGAAGTCACGCTTGATATGCTTGGAGGATACCTAACAGTATCATTTGTGCCAACATGGATGAGGAAATTCAGATAACAGTCAGTAGGTTTGAAGAGTCTCAGCAAACTCTGCATAACATCTCGGATTTTGGCACCTGGCAGACAGCACACCTCTCTGATCATCAAATCTGTTTGGCAAATGAACACCTCAGTATCCCTGAGAAGAGAATCACCAACCACCATTGCCCTCCTATTCCTATTTATTTATTTAACCAATTTTATATACCATCTTTCTACAAATCAAGACGGTTTACATAAAACATTTAAAATAGAGTGTTTCCACTGTTTACATAGAACATAGTAACAAATATATATAAGATAACAATGAGAACTAATCATAAAAATAAAACAACTTTTTACAAGGTATTTACCGAGATATCAGTTGTCAGTATGAAGGTTTAGAAGGGGTAGGAGCTGGGAGGAAGCAGATGAAGGTTAGAAACTAAGGTGGAAGGGAAAAATGTTCCTGAAAGAGGAGGGTTTTTAAGTTCTTTTGGAACTCAAGGTGAGTTCTAGAGTTCCGCAGCTCATGGGGAAGGGAGTTCCATAGGGTAGGAGCATAGAGGGAAAAGGCCCTGTTACAGGTATATTGTTTACTATATCTTGTGGCTGTTGGGATGGAGATGAGGTTTTTGGTAATAGTACGGTGGGTTCTAGAGCTAGAAGAGAGGGGAATGAGAGGGGAAAGGCATGGAGCTGATTCGTTGGAGATGATTTTATGCATGAGAGTAAGCACTTTGAACTTAATCCTGCAGTAGATGGGGAGCCAGTGGAGATCATATAGGACTGGGGTGATGTGTGATCGCCTAGAAATGTTGGTTATGAGTCGTGCGATCGTGTTCTGGGCAAGTTGGAGCGGTTGTATAGCGTTCTTGGGAAGGCCATGATAGATTAGGTTGCAGTAATCAAGAGAGGGGGTTGTGAGGGCTTGACAGACAGATCAAAAAGAAGTGGGGCTTAAGAGGGGTTTGAGATTCCTGAGGGTACGTAGTTTTGCATATATTGTATTAGTGGTTCTTTTTATTTGATTAGTGAAGGAGAGGTTCTGATCGAGGATGATACCAAGATACTTCACCTGGTTTTTTATAGTAAGAGTGAAATCTCCAATAGTGATAGTTGGAGGGGGGTGTATGAGGTAGCGGAGAACACCTGTAGCACTTCAGTCTTAGCTTGGTTAATTAGAAGGTTATGTTGAGATAGCCATGATTTCAGCATAAATAAGCAATCACTTAGATTAGAGAAGTCGGGGTTGGAGAGATTAAATGGGGTGAAGCACATCATGTCATCCACATATAATTGGTACTGAATGCCAAAGCTCTGAAAGATATTGCAAACAGGTTGAAGGAAAATATTGAAAAGGAGAGCAGAGAGGCTAGATCCTTGGGGGACACCTTGTTTTAGTGTAAATGGGAGAGAGGTATCATTACCAATACAGACCTGTTGGGTTCTGTCATCTAAGTAGGATCGGAACCAGTTTAGGGTTGTGCCTCTTAGCCCTATTTCATGGAGCCTGCCTAAGAGTTGATGGTGAGGAAGGGAGTCAAAAGCGGCAGATAGGTCAAGGAATATGAGTAGGCATCCTTGGGTAGGATTCTGGGAGTGCAAGTACAGGGAGTCTAGTAGGGAGGTAAGGAGGGTTTAGACACCATGGTTCTTTTTAAAACCATGTTGGAATAGGTTGAGGGGAGAGTGATCATCAATATAGTTTTGAAGTTGGGTTTGAACTAGTTTCTCGGCTATTTTGGCAAGAAAAGGGATGCTAGATATAGGTATGTAGGAGGTAGGGGAAGTGGGGTCAAGTTTAGTTCCTTTTAGTATAGGCCGGATAGTGGCATGTTTAAGAGGAGGTGGAACAAAACCAGTCTGGAGGGAGGTTTGTATAATAGATAGGATGTAGGGGCTGAGGGAATCTCTAGTAGCTTTGATCCAAGGGACAGGACAGGGGTCAAGGGTAGAAGTAGAGGTATTCAGGTCTTTTATAACATTGGAGACATTTTCTAGAGTGATGGGATCGAATTCGTTCCAAGAGGTTAGGAGGGTAGGTTCTGGAGGTAGGGTGCTGTAGTCAGGAGTAAAATAGGGGTTATTGATTGAGGGGGGTGGAAGGAATTTAGAGGTAAGGTGGTTGGCAATAGTTTGTGCAGATATTTTCGGGGGTTGGTCCTGCAGTGAAGGTTCATTTATTAAGGATTTCGCTATAGAGAAAAGTTCCCTAGGTTTATTGAGAGACCGTTGGATTATGTTTTCATTATATTCCCTTTTATGGTTGAGGGTTTCAGAGCAGTAGGTTTGGAGTTTATTTATGTAGGCAGAATGTGCATTGGGATTATCTGAGCATCTCCAGATACGTTCCAAATGCCTAAGTTCTCTTTTGAGATTTCTTAGTTTTGTAGAGAACCAAGGTGCTCTATTGCGGTGCTTTTGAGGGAATTCTTTAGGTGGGAGAAGAGAGGCTGCAGATAGGATTTCATTCCATTTGGAGATGAGAAACTCTTGATTAAGTCCCATATCTTTTAATAGGTCGAGGGATGGGATCGTTTGCTCTAGGAAGATGGGCGCATTGAATTGTCTAAATTTGCGAGTGTGTTGAGGGTGGGTAGGAGGATGAGCTTTGTGAGTAGAGTAGGGGAAGGAAAAGAGGATGAGAGCATGATCAGACCAAGGAATAGGTTAAATGGTGTGATGGATTTGTTCAGCGAATGGAGCTTGTTGTGGAATAAATATTAAATCAAAGATGTTTCCTTTGGAATGTGTAGGATGATTTAGGATTTGAGTGAAGTGGAGGGCATTCATAGCTTGGAGGAAGGTAGACGATTGATTAGGGGTTATGGAGTGTAAATTTAAATCACCTAAGATTATGAGGGGGCGTAAGGCAGGTTGGGGGAGCAGGCTGTGTCTAGAATCGTGGAGAGGTCGGATAAGACTGTCTGGGGTGCATGGTATAAGAGGTGTAAAGATAGGGTAGAGTTAGAGACTGTTATGGTGTCCATGCCTGATGTTGAGGTAGACTCAACTATAGAAAGTTGTAGGTTAGATCTGGCAATAATAGCTACACCTCCACCTCTGCCTTGTGTTCTGTTACAGGTATATATTGAGTATGCATTAGGACAAAGTTGGTTTATTAGAACCATGTCAGTGTCTTGAAACCAGGTTTCAGTGAGACAAAATATATCGAGGTCATAGTCAGTTATGAGGTCAGTGAGTAAGGGGATTTTATTTCTGGCAGAGCGAACATTGAGTAGGGCACATTTGAGGGGGGGATAGGGGATGTTAGAGGGAGGGTTGGGCTTAAGGTTGGGAGTTATGTTAATGGGTATGAGTTTGCAAGTACGGTAATGGGGGTTATGAAAAGGGTGAGATAGAGGTGGTGAGAAGTATAGGTGTCTGAGAGAGTGGATTATAGGAATGGGGATATTATGTGTCAGAGAAAGTGCATAGGGGAGGGTGAACAAAGTGAGGTATAGTATGATGAGGGCAAGCCTGAGTGCAAATGAGTAGGAGTTAGGAGGGGCCATTCTGAAAGGAAGGACAGGATCTGGTTGAAGGAAAGGAGGGAGGGAAGAGGTCTAGTTGGAAATATGCCAGTTCAGAAGAGTGAGAATGGAATAGTGAATGTTACAGAGAGTTAGATACTTTTAAATTAGCAGAGTTGAATGAACATTGAATTGAGGTAATGGAGTTGAAACAAATGTTACTTAAATTGACATTGAGTACAAAGGCAAATGTTACATTAAGTTGGAATTGAGTACAGTTGAAACAAATGTAGCATTTAATAGTTGTAACAGCTGTTAATTTTAGAGAGCAGTGGATGAGACAATAATTGGTTACGTTGAAGCACAAGTTAGCACAGTGAGAGTTAGGTAGTGGTGACTGATTCTGCAACTCGTAGCAAAAAATCTGTGAGTCAGTTGAACTATTGGATGACAGAGGGGAAAAAGGGTTGCTAATTGAGAACAAGGCCATAGAGGAGAGACTGAATGAATTTTTTTGCTTTGGTCTTTACTGAAGAAGATGTAGGTAAGTTATCTGTGCCTGAAATGGTATATAAAGGCGATGTATTGGAAGAATTGAAAGAAATATCGATAAACTGGGAAGATGTATTACAACTATTTGATAAAATGAAGAGTAGCATATCACCTGGACTGGATGGTATCCATCCGAAAGTGTTGAAAGAACTGAAATATGACATTGCAGAACTACTATTAGTAATCTGTGGACTATCATTAACATTACCTGTAGTACCGAAAGATTGGAGAATGGCCAATGTAATGCCAATTTTTAAAAAGGGTTCCTGGGTGAACCAGGAATTACAGATCAGTGAGCCTGACATCAGTACTGGTCAAAATGGTAGAAACTATTATAAATTATAAAATTACTGAACATGTGATAGTTATGGTTTAATGGGAGAAAGCCAACATGGATTAATCCAAGGCAAGTCTTGTCTTACTAATCTGTTAAAATTGTTTGAAGGTGTGAGTAAACAGACAAAAGTGAGCAGGTTGATAGGGTGTATCTGGATCTTTGAAAAGTCTTTGGCAGGGTCCCTCATAAGAGACTGTTGGTGAAATTAAAAAGTAATGGGATTGGAGGCAGTGTAGTATTGTGGATCAGGAACTGGTTAAAAGAAAGCAGAGAGTAGAGCTAAATGGCCAATTTTCTCAGTAGATAAAGGTGAATAGTGGAGTACACCAGGGATTTGTGCTAGGACCACTGCTTTTTAACATATTCACCTTCTGTCCACTTAAACTTCATTTCCACTTCTGTCCACTTAAACGACATAATCACCCAGATCAAACATTAAACACAATCAAAATGTATATAACTACCCGTACACTATCGTACATGCTAAATGTATATTCGTTAAATGTACATAGTTCCTATGTTCAATTTAAAACATGTTCTGATGTTCCATGTAAACCACCCTTGATCTCAGGAAGGGGCGGTATATAAGCTTTGTTAAATAAATAAATAAATAAATAAATAAATAATAAATAAATAACCTGGAAATAGGAATAATGAGTGAGGTGATCAAATTTTCAGATGACACAAATTTATTCAAAGTTGTTAAAACACAAGAGGATTGTGAAATTTTGCAAGAGGACCTTGATAAATTGGAAGACTGGGCATTCAAATGGTAGATGAACTTTAATGTGGACAAGTGCAAGGTTATGCACCTAGGAAAGAAAAACCCAGACTATGGTTACAGGATGTAAGGTACTACCTAAGAAACCATCACCCAGGAAAAAGATTTAGGTGTCATTGTGGATAAAATGTTGAAACCCCTCTGCCCAGTGTGCAGCAGTGGCCAAGAAAGCAAATAGAATGCTAGGAATCATAAGTAAAATAATGCAGAACAAAACAAAGGATATTATAATGCCTCTGTATCTTTCAATGGTGCTACCGCACCTTGAATACTGTGTACATTTCTGGTTGTCGTATCTTAAAAAGGATATAGCAGAGTTAGAAAAGGTACAGAGAAGAGCAACAAAAAAAAAATAAATGGAATGGAAGGATACTCCTCTGAGGAGATGCTTAAAAGGTTGGGGCTCTTGAACTTTGAAAAAAGACATCTATAAATTAATGAATGGAGTGGAACGAGTAAATGTAGATCGGTTGTTTACGGCATCGAAAAGTAGAAAGACTAGAGGACATACAATGAAGTTACAATGTAACCCATTTAAGACTAATAAGAGAAACTATTTTTTTACTCAATGCCTAATCAAAATCTCAAATTCATTACTGGAGGATGTAGTAAAAGCTTTTAGTGTAGTTGGGTTTAAAAAATGGTTTGGAGAAGTTCGTGGAAGAAAGGTCCATAAACCATTATTAAAGAAGACCAAGGAAATCCACTGCTTGCTCCAGGACGAGCATTGTGGAACCTGTGTGTCTTTTAGGAACCTGCCAGGTACTTGTGACCTGGATTGGCCACTGTTGGAAACAGGATGCTGGGCTTGATGGACCTTGGTCTGACCCAGTATCCCTTGTTCTCCTTGTGCCTCTTACCTTATTCCTGACACACGTCTGCATCAATGGCTCTGACTGCACTGGCAGGACATGGTGCACATTCCTCCTCGTAGGGTGTTTTAGAAAACAGCAGGTTCCTTAGTAAGCTAAAAATTCCTAACCAAGTTACATTTTTTAATAAGCTTAAATGCTAAAAAGTTAATTGAATTGATATTGAGTGAAATGCCCATCTGTAATTACTGCAAAATGTTGAAAATTGAGGTATATGATTGAAAATATGTTAAAGGCCGCAGGGCAGGGTCCCAGAGGCCGCCGTTAACCTGTGGCGCGGCCCGGCACGGGTCCCTGCCCGTTAGAAGGAGAAGCGGCAGGGGGGTGTGTGTGCGAGGGGGGTAAGCAGGCTCGAAGATGATGCGTGCAGCATTATTTAAAGTGATTGGCTCTGCCACTGGGTCGCGCACGGCATGAGCCAATCAGGAGAGGAAATAGGGCCATGTGCTGAGGCATCCGGAACGCGCCTTCAGCACATGGCCGAAGAGCAGGGCGGCGAAAGGAGTGTGCGGCGAATCCTCTGAGCAAAGGTGGCAGTGGGGATAGCGGCAGCGATCCTCAACCTTCTGCGAAGCGGATTCGATCTGTGGTCGGTATTGTAGCAATTTTTTTTTTTTTTTGCTTGGAGGTGCGAGGGGCGGAATTAGACAGCGGGGGGTACCGGGATTCAGACATTTGAACACGGAGGTGAGGAGCCCATAATTATGCTGATTGCGGGGTCAAGCAGCAGAAGAAGGGCATAAATTAATTTAAAAAAACAAAAAACAGGAGCAGGACGAGGAACTTGTCATAGGGAGGGCAGCAAAGAAAGGTACTTGCAATTACGGAGGTGCGGCATAGGAACAGGAATGCCGGGCCGACAAGGGAGTAATGGAAGGGGTTTGGAAAGAGGAAAGGGAGGAGCAGGGCGGAAGACTCGAGGCAAGGCAGGAAAAAGTGGAGGCAAGGGACAGCATCGGGGATCAGGAGGCCGGGAAAGGTCTGTAAGGGCTGGACCTGCTGGGACTGCGGGAAGGGGGCATGGAAGGTCACAAGGAGCTGTAGGATCAACGGAGCCTGTATGCAATGGGCGGGGTGGGCCTTCAAGGGCAGGGCAGCGTGATGGTTTGGGGCGTGGGAGGCAAGCAAGGGGAAACTCAGGATTGAGGGGTGGTAGGGGTATTAGGTCTGCCGTTGGGCGGCAAGGTGCAGAAGGAGATGCTGGTGTGGGGCAGGAGGGGGGAGAAATGGCCAGCATGTTGGCAGAAGGGCCTGTGACAGGGATAGGTAGCAGAGCTGGGTGGAATGCGGTTGAGGGTGCGGGATATGGGGTTCCTGCGAGTGTTGGTGGGAGCGGGATGTTTTGGGGGAGTCCGGGGGGGGGCAGGGGTTCTGGGGCAGCATGGGTGGGAGCATTGGATGTGAGGTGGACAAGGACCTTCCAGGTCTGACTGGGCAGGGGCCTGGCAGGCAGCATGGCCTGCGGTTGTTCCCCCTGTGGTTCTCCCCTTTTTGTCTCCGCAGGTTCCGACAATGGCTTCTACCGGAGCAAGGTACTGTGGAGTGCAGCAAGACAGGATGGTGAGTGGAGAAGCGCAGGCGATGCCGGCACGTGGCGGCCCCTCTGATGGATCAGCAGTACTCGGTGTGGGTGAGCCGCGAACGGTTGAAGATGGTTCTAGAGAGGTGCATCCACAGTGAGGGCTGGAGTCTACGGAGGCAACGGTCATGGGTGAGTTGCAAGGGGAACAGGAGGGCAGGGGTGAGGAGGAGGTGCGAGTGGAAAAGGCGGGGAAGGCTACCCAGAAGCGGAGGCATACTTGCCGTCGGAGGCATAGATTGGAATCGTCCACGTCGTCGTCATCGAGTTCGTCCACGGGTTCGTCGGCGGAAAGGGGTAAGAGCAGGGAGCAGGCTGCTTCCGGGGTGGGGTCGGCGGTGGTTACAGCTTTGTCGGAATTGTGGGAAGGGGTGCCAAAGAAGTTGAGGCGGCGGATTCGGAAGAGGCGGTACATTGACATCTTCCGACTGTTGGAAGGCCGTAAGCGTTCTGGGGAAAGTAAAAAGAAGCGGAAAGAGGATGAAAAGGCGGGTTGAGTGCGTAAGGTGGCACGGACAGTGGTAAATTGGGTGAGGGCCTTTTTGCATTTGGCGAGTGTGTGGGGTAAACGTTACCCGGAACAGTATGGGATGCTTTTGTCTTATGCGGACTCTATTCTGGAGGCGTCGCAGACGCATGAGGGGTGGTCCTGGCTCAATTACGATGAAAAGTTTCGGGATAAAATGGAGGAGAACAGGCTGTTGTCTTGGAGCAGCCAGGATATCAACTTGTGGCTCACGCAAATGTCAATAAGGTCGGGTGCTGTAGGTGGGGGGGGGGAGTGGCAGTGAAATCAGTGGGGGGGGGGCCAATGCTGTGGGAAACCGGTCCTTTCAAGCAGCAGGAGTTGGGGGGGGGGGCGAACAAGCAAGGGGTCGGAGTTGGGGATGTATGTTGGAGGTTCAACAAGTCCTCCTGCCCGTTCCCTGATTGCCAGTTCCGGCACGCATGTTCAAACTGCAGAGGAGGGCATTCTGCGACAAAATGTCTTAAAAAGGGACTATTGGGGAGCGCGTTGCCGGTGGCCAAGTGAGAGCACGGTTTTTGGCGTGGCCCCCTCTCCAATACGGGTGGGAGTATTGAGGGAGTGGCTCCATCATTATCCTAAAAAACGGGATGGCAAGGTATTGTTTAAGGGTTTTAGTGATGGTTTTGTAATTCCAGTAGAGGGAGGGGTTGGGAACAAGGTTGGGAGGAATGGGCCATCTGTACGGCGTTTTGCAGATGTGGTGAAGGCAAAATTAGACGGAGAATTGACGTTGGGCAGGATAGCGGGCCCTTTTCTGGAGCCCCCATTTCAGAATTTTGTGGTTTCCCCATTGGGAGTTATTCCAAAGAAGCAGGCGGGGAAGTTCCGGTTAATTCATAATTTGTCTTATCTGGAAGGGGAATCTGTGAATGACCACATTCCTCGGGAATGCTGCCCGGTCTGCTATGCGTCATTTGACAAGGCAGTTGGACTAGTGAGGAAGGCTGGGCAAGGAGCGTTGATGGCCAAGGTGGACATCGAGGCCGCTTTTCGCTTGATGCCGGTGCACCCGTCTTCCTTTCATCTGCTGGGTTTCCACATTGCAGGGGAGTATTATTTCGACAAATGCATGCCCATGGGCTGTGCTGTGTCATGTGCGTTTTTTGAGAAATTCAGCACTTTTTTGCAGTGGGTTGTCGAGAGGTGTGTTGACTGTGCCAGTGTTGTTCATTATTTGGATGATTTTTTGTTTGTTGGTGCAGCTATGACGGCACAATGCAAGGCCCTGCTAGAGGGTTTTGTGGAGATGGCTGGGGAATTGGGGGTGCCATTAGCCGAAGGAAAGACTGAAGGGCCAGCAACCAGGATAACCTTTTTGGGCATTGAGTTGGATTCAGTGGACATGGTGGCGCGACTACCCCCGGAGAAGGTTGTGAAGCTAAGGGTTTTGGTAGCGAATGCGCTGGCATCCTCAAAGTACACTTTGAAAGAGATGCAAGCTCTGATTGGTTCATTGAATTTCGCTTGTTGTGTCATACCCATGGGTCGAGTATTCCTACGGCGTTTGGCGTTGGCCACGGCGGGTGTGTCTAAACCTCATCACCGTATTAGAATCAACAGGAGCTTGCGTGAGGTCTTGTTAGTGTGGGATGTCTTTTTGACTGATTTCAATGGGTCAGCTGTCCTGGTCGAAGAAGAGCGTTCCAGTGAGGAATTGCAGTTGTTCACGGATGCGGCGGGAGGCTCGGGCTTAGGTATCTATTTTGGAGGGGAATGGTGTGCAGGGAGATGGCCAGCATCATGGAAGGACGAGGGACTCTTAAAGAATATCACGTTCTTAGAGCTTTTCCCGATGTTGGTTGCTTTGGAGTTGTGGTCGGGTAAATTGCGTAACAAAAAAGTAGTATGGTGGTGTGACAATGAAGCAGTTGTGAACGTGGTGAATAATTATACGCCGCATTGCGGCCAAGTGGCAGCATTGATGCAAAAAGTTGTGTTATACTGTTTGTGTAGGAATGTGACATTGAGAGCGCGGCATATACCAGGTCATAATAACGGCATTGCTGATGCTCTTTCACGTTTGCAGTGGGATTGTTTCCGGAAGCTGGCACCAAAGGCGGCTGCGGTGGGATTTGAGGTCCCTTGGAGCTTATGGAGCGCTGGCCTGCAGAGATGAGAGAGATGCTGCGCAGCTCGGTGGCAGAAAAAACCTGGGAGGTATATTACAGAGGATGTGAGAGGGTGGTTGAATTCTTGCAACAGCAAGGGTGGTGTGGCGGACTAGTTCCGGATCAATTATTGGGGGGATATATCATCAGTGCAAAGAGGCGGGGCGTCTCTCAGACCTCTGTACGGGGGCATTTAGCAGGGTTTCTTTTTTTCGCAAAGGCGGTTGGTTGGGCCCCATCAGGCGAGGGCTTTTTGGTTAGGAAGCTGATGCAAGGATGGGGGCGGGCGAGGCCGGTTATGCCGGATCAGCGTCGCCTGGTAACACATGACTTGTTAAGAGGTCTGTGTGCGGTCTTGCCTGAGGTGGCAACGTCAGGATACGAAACCAAGCTCTTTAAGGCAATATTCTGTGTGGCCTTTTTTGGGGCCTTCCGGGTGGGGGAATTGGTAGCAGAGTCCACAAAGAGAGGTGTGGGGAACAGCTTGCTGAGGCAGCACGTGCATGTGCAGGGTGATCGCTTGAGGGTCCTTTTGAAAAGATCGAAAACAGACCAACGGGGCAGAAGCAATTGGGTGGTCCTGAGGGCGATTGTAGGGGACACCTGCCCAGGGACAGCAATGATGTCTTTCCTCCAAGGGCGCCCCCAGGTTGCAGGAGGGTTGTTTGTGCATGCGAACGCTCGGTTGGTCACAAGATATCAAGTGACAGCGGTTTTGCATTTGGGGCTGCAGCACCTGGGGGTCGACGCTAGCCAATTTGCGGCGCATTCCTTTCGCATTGGGGCAGCGACTAGCGCAGCAGGTGCGGGAATGTCTGCCATCCAGATACAAGCAATTGGCAGGTGGCGGTCCAGAGCTTTTCAGACTTATGTTCGGTTCTGAAAGGGCTTGAGGGAGGGTATGGATATTTAACCATTGTTTTTCTTTTCCAGATCGGGGCAGAGGTGTGCGGGGCTGTTGGATGTTGGGGCATTCGTTTGGGTTCTGGGCTGGCCGCCATGCAGAGAACAGGCCTATCGGGCGGAACCTGGGGTTAGATCCTGCAGTGGTGGACATTTCATGGCTGAGAGAGAGGGGGATGACCTGGCCTCAGCTGCTGCCCTTGCTGCGTCACCATGCACGAGTGCGGACATCGCCTGGGTTCCTGCTTTTGCATTTGGGAGGGAATGATTTGACGTTGTGGACCTGCAAGCAGTTGATCAATGCAGCAAAAAGAGACTTTGCCCAAATATTGGGAATGTTTAAAGGGGTGGTGCTGATTTGGTTGGATGTCATCCCGAGGCCGGTGTGCTGGGGACAGCGCCGCTGGTCCCGTGGTTTTACGAAGGTCAATAGGCAAATTGGGAAATGGGTGGTCGAGCATGGGGGAAGTCAAGTGCAATGCGATTGGGTGGATGTTGCGTGCTCTGGTTTGTACAGGAGTGATGGTGTTCATTTGGCCCCGGTGGGGGTCGACCTTCTCCTCAACGATTGGCAGGAAGCGTTGGAGCGGGTAGTAGGAGGTAATGCGGACAGGTCACAGCTGGAGCCCAGGTAATTGGGGGGGGGGGCGGCAAAGTCACAGGGTGTGACTATGCCGGTGGCGGGATCCCGGAGGTTTCCGGGGTCCGGAGCCGGAGGCTACTTGGGCGTGGGCAGGGTGCCCGTGACCCGGAGAACCCAGAGCCGACTTTTGCTAGTGATATGGCGAAGTCAGGCAGGGGTGGGAGTAACTGGACTGGTGGTGACCGGGCCAGGGGCGGATGCGAGGTCACCTTGCTAATAGCATGGCGGTTGAGGTATCGCTCCGCTGCGGGGGGAGGGGGGGAATAATTGGTTGTTTTGTTGTGTTTGTTAAATTGTTGTGTTATTGGGCAATAAAGCTGTGACCTGGTGTTTTCCAAATGTGGTGTCTGTGAAATTATTGGCGGGATATACAAGTAATGGGAAAGAGTAGGGCAGAGGGAGAGCGCCGGGTACAGATCTCCAGTTAGTTAAAGGCCGCAGGGTAGGGTCCCGGAGGCCACCGTTAACCGGTGGCGCGACCCGATGCGGGTCCCTGCCCGTTAGAAGGAGAAGCGGCAGGGGGGGCTGTGTGCGAGGGGGGGGTAAGCAGGCTCGAAGGAGATGCGTGTGGCATTATTTAAAGTGATTGGCTCTGCCGCGGGGTTGCGCGCGGCACGAGCCAATCAGGAGAGGAAATAGGGCCATGTGCTGAGGCATCCGGAACGCGCCTTCAGCACATGGCCGAAGAGCAGGGCTGCGAACGGAGTCCCGCCCTCCCGCCCATTATTGAGAGAGTCAGTTGGGGGGACATAGGGGTGTCACAGCTGGGGGGGGTAATTGTTTGGCGGGATCCCGGAGGTTTCCGGGGTCCGGAGCCGGAGGCTACTTGGGCGTGGGCAGGGTGCCCGCGACCCGGAGAACCCCGAGCCTACTTTTGCTAGTGATATGGCAAAGTCGGGCAGGGGTGGGAGTAACTGGACTGGTGTTGACCGGGCCAGGGGCAGACGCGAGGTCACATTGCTAATAGCATGGCGGGTGAGGTATCGCTCCACTGCGGGGGGGAGGGGGGGAATAATTGGTTGTTTTGTTGTGTTTGTTAAATTGTTGTGTTATTGGGCAATAAAGCTGTGACCTGGTGTTTTCCAAATGCGGTGTCTGAGAAATTATTGGCGGGATATACAAGTAATGGGAAAGAGGGAGAGCGCCGGGTACAGATCTCCGGTTAGTGTCTTGAATGTGGACAAATTCACCCAGACAGTTGCTTAAGGCGCAAGTCGCTTGTCAGCAGCTGTGAAGAATTATGTGATAGCTCACTTATTTAAATTGCAGTACTGCAGTTTTGACTGTCCCTCCTTTTTTGTATGAGTTGTGGAATTAGTTTTTTGCTTTTATATTTTTTATTTGACTATTGGCAGATTGACATTTACTTCGGTCTTCCATTATCTCAAGCTATTATAATCACAAGATGGTCTCATTTGTATTCAGGTTAAGAGGAACACTGAAGTAGTTGGAAGCATTCATCAAAAGCCTCTCATGCTAAAATCTGTAAGTGCTTTTAATTTAACAAGCGCATGTAATGCCTAATTTGTAAATAAATCACCCAAGAAAATTCTGATTTAATAAAGGAACGATTCTCCGTGTATATCTCTTATTTTTGTTGGAGCTGCCAGCCCAGTGAAAGTAACAAATCAATTCACCACCATGGCTTCTCCGTTTTAATTAAGTAATTTTTTAAAACAGCTTATCATTGTACTTAGCTGATTGACGAGTTGTTTCAGGCTGTTCAGAATACCACAGAAACCAACGACGTGTCACGTTTCGGGTTAAAAACTTAGCAACCCTTCTTCAGGTCAATCTCTATGCGGTCAGTCTTCAGCCAAAATGAATTCTTACTAGAGAAAACGCCTTAAATAATCCAACTCGGCATCTGATTGCACAACTGACGTGAGCAACCTCCAGCCAATCAGATGAGTTGAACCAAAAAGAGCCAATCAGATAAGGGGGAGGTCCCACCATTCAGAAACCCCTCTCTAAATGAGAGGCTATAGTATGCAAAGCTCCCCTAAATAATAGTATACCAATCAATCTGTGTGTTTAAGCCTTTGGGGTAGACGTGTCCAATGAATAGATCCACCTCTGTTCCAACTTTTGTAGATGTTGAACACGATCACCACCCCGCGGATCTATCGGTACATAATCTAATACTCACCAATGAAGGGACTCAGATGTATGTGCGTTTTCAATACAATGATCCACCACTGGTGCCGCAAGATTCTTTGTCCGAAGATGTGATGCATGCTCACTCAATCTTGTCCTTATGTATCTAGAAGTGCGCCCAACATAGTAAAGCTGGCACAGGCAAACAATCAAATAAACAACAAACGTTGAAGAACAACTTGTGTGCCATCGGGAGTGGTAGATCCTAGAAGTATGGAGATCCGTCCAATCAGGTCCAGATATTGTGCTCAAACAAAAATTACAAGTATCACAAGGGTAATGTCCTTTTATTGCATGTGAAGTGAGGGGTTGATCCTGCTGTGATGTAGTTTTCATTACTAAATCACGTAGATTAGCTTTACGGGAATAAGCTATTTGCAAACTCTTAACCCGAAAACAGGTATGTAACCCCAAGATAGGCCAAAACCGATGAAGTAGTTTGGCTACTGCTGCCGCTCCTTTAGTATAAGGAAAGACCCCCGTGATCTTTTCCTCTTGCAATGCTGATACCGGTTCTGCAAACAACCATTCTCTATGTGTAAAATGAGCCCTTTTATATGCTGTCCTTACCAAATTCAAAGGATAGCCTCTAGAGAGTAGACGTGAACTCAAATCCACAGTGTGTAATTTAAACTCTTGTAATGTTGAACAATTATGGCGAAGCCTTTGGATGAAAACTATCATACCGCAAAAGGCTTTTACGTTGTACTGCTTTACGATATAAAGAAGTAACAAAACCCATAGGGGTAAGCAAAATGGAAATATCCAAAAACTGAATCCGTGATGACTCCACTTGTGCTGTAAATTGTATATTAGATTTATAGGCATTTAGTGACAGCAAGAAAGAACTGAGCTCCATCCTAGTACCTGTCCAAAAGAAAAAGATGTCATCCAAAAACCTTTGCCATAAAGGGACAAAATGAAACAAAGGATGAGAATACACATAAAGCTCTTCAAAACGAGCCATGTAAATTGTTGCAATTGAGGGAGCAACCGTGGCACCCATGGCTATGCCAAATATTTGCAAATAATATTGCTGTTGATAGAGAAAAAAAATATTGTTTAACACCAGATCCAATAAATCTAATATAAACTTCTTAGGAATCCTTCAGGGAGATCTAATGGATATTCAGGCAAACAAGTAAGCACCTCTCCTTGATCGATGTTTGTATAAAGAGATTGAACATCCAAAGTAACAATATAAGTGTAAGAGGCAAAATCATTACAGGCAGACAATTGCTTTAAAAAATCCCCTGTATCCTTGATGTAGGAAGGTATCTTAGCTGCCACAGGTTGTAAGAAGATGTCACAAAACTTAGAAAGTGGCTCAAGCAAAGAGTCCCTACATGACACTATAGGACGTCCCGGTGGATTTTGCAGCGTCTTGTGAACTTTTGGCACAAGATAAAAGACTGGGGTTTTCGGGTATTTGTTTACCAAAAAATCAAATTCCCGTTTAGTTATCCAATTGCACAAAAATGCATGAGACACCAAGGACTGAATCCGCTCCATAAGATCAACTGTAGGATCAGTAATCAGGGTGTAATTTTTACGATTTTTTAAATGTACATCAATTTCACGTTGGTATTGATCAGTGGAAAGAACCACTGTTCCTCCTCCCTTATCTGCTCTTCGGACTACCAAGTCCATAGTAGACAGTTGTTTTAAAGCCTCATAGTGTTCACAAGATAGATTGTTATAAGAACATGAAGTCTTTCTCTCTGAATTTGCTAATTCACACAAGACTAAATCTTGAAAAGTAGTAACCGAGGTACCCGGAAGCCCCACCCTGCACTTACAACCCCAATAAACAGTCTACTCCAAATTATGGCAAACAGATGCTTGGTCGCAGCTTTATTAAGAACAGTGAAATTCCGGCCCAACATGAGCCAACTCAACATTGCCCAACAATTGCAAACATACCCCCCCGCCCCCCCCCCCCACCATTTCTGGATGATACCCCACCAGCCATTTCTAGCAAAGTGGAGCATCATCCACCCCCCCATTTCCCTGCCGCCCGCCTCGCCATGTTATTAGCAGAGGCAGGCTCCCGTTGCCTTCACCGGGCAGAGACCCCCAGCCGGGACGTCTCTCCCACCCCGGGAGCTGAACCACTCCCACTCCAGGTGGCAACAGCCTCAAATGCCCCGCCGGGTCGACGAGCGCCCGCTCGTCACCCCGCCCCAATTAGCTAACCAAAAGCATGCCCCCCCCCAGCTGCGACAACCACCCCCTACATGAAGATGAGGGAGGGGGGGAGGGAACCTTTCTCCGGAGGCAGGCAGGACGAGAGAGGGCGAGGACGCGAACACTCACCCCTCTCGCAGCCTGCCGCCCCGCCTCTCCCGCCCGCGCAGCCAATCCGGCGCTACGTTGCCTGCCACGTGCCTTACTCTTGCACCGTGGCAGGCCCCCCCCCGCCCACCAAGGAAACCCATCCACACGTGCAGGGGGTCGGGCCCCGGGGACCCGGTTACTGAGCCGGCCTCGGGACCCGGCCCTGTGGCGACGGCGGGATTAACTGAGGTACCCGGAAGCCCCACCCCGCACTTACAACCCCAATAAACAGTCTACTCCAAATTATGGCAAACAGATGCTTGGTCGCAGCTTTATTAAGAACAGTGAAATTCCGGCCCAACATGAGCCAACTCAACATTGCCCAACAATTGCAAACATACCCCCCGCCCCCCCCACCATTTCCGGATGATACCCCACCAGCCATTTCTAGCAAAGTGGAGCATCATCCACCCCCCCATTTCCCTGCCGCCCGCCTCGCCATGTTATTAGCAGAGGCAGGCTCCCGTTGCCTTCACCGGGCAGAGACCCCCAGCCGGGACGTCTCTCCCACCCCGGGAGCTGAACCGCTCCCACTCCAGGTGGCAACAGCCTCAAATGCCCCGCCGGGTCGACGAGCGCCCGCTCGTCACCCCGCCCCAATTAGCTAACCAAAAGCATGCCCCCCCCAGCTGCGACAACCACCCCCTACATGAAGATGAGGGAGGGGGGGAGGGAACCTTTCTCCGGAGGCAGGCAGGACGAGAGAGGGCGAGGACGCGAACACTCACCCCTCTCGCAGCCTGCCGCCCCGCCTCTCCCGCCCTCTCAGCCAATCCGGCTCTACGTTGCCTGCCACGTGCCTCACTCTTGCACCGTGGCAGGCCCCCCCCCCGCCCACCAAGGAAACCCATCCACACGTGCAGGGGGTCGGGCCCCGGGGACCCGGTTACTGAGCCGGCCTCGGGACCCGGCCCTGTGGCGACGGCGGGATTAACTGAGGTACCCGGAAGCCCCACCCCGCACTTACAACCCCAATAAACAGTCTACTCCAAATTATGGCAAACAGATGCTTGGTCGCAGCTTTATTAAGAACAGTGAAATTCCGGCCCAACATGAGCCAACTCAACATTGCCCAACAATTGCAAACATACCCCCCGCCCCCCCCACCATTTCCGGATGATACCCCACCAGCCATTTCTAGCAAAGTGGAGCATCATCCACCCCCCCATTTCCCTGCCGCCCGCCTCGCCATGTTATTAGCAGAGGCAGGCTCCCATTGCCTTCACCAGGCAGAGACCCCCAGCCGGGATGTCTCTCCCACCCCGGGAGCTGAACCGCTCCCACTCCAGGCGGCAACAGCCTCAAATGCCCTGCCGGGTCGACAAGCGCCCACTCATCACCCCGCCACCGGCACAAGGGAGGTACTAACCTTGTGCCGCCCCCCCCAAGGAAAGCTGCGACCAGCACCGACCCTCTAAAGCCTCCTGCCAATCATTCAACAGCAGGTCCTGACCAACCGGGGCAAGGTGCACCCCATCTAACCGGTATAATCCGGCGCACCGAACATCCGCCCACGGATGTAACACCTGCAGCCCCCCAGACTGCTGTACCCAGCGGCCGATCTGCCTATTAATCTTAATGAGGCCACGGGACCAGCGCCGCTGGTCCAGCATGCTGGACAAGGGATAATGTCCGACCATATAATGTCCACACCCGGGAGGAGCTCCCGCACCAGTCCAATGTCCCGTTGCACAGCTCTGATGATCTGCCGACACGACCAGCTCGCCAAGTCATTGCCACCCAGGTGTAGCAACAACCCAACTGGGCGCTGCCGCTGCATCATCTTCGCCTGTAGAAAGGCCAGTAGCTGCCACCAGCGCATGCCGCGGTGCCCCATCCAGTGCAGCTGAACTCCAGCAGATTCCAGACCGAGGTGGATGCCCAACGGCCGTACGGCAGCCCGGCGCTCCGCCCAATAGACGAAGGAGTGTCCCACGATCCACCATTCGTCTCGCTGCACACCATCTGGAAAAATGGGAGAAGCCGCACTGCCACCAGCCACCAATTCTGCAACAGGAAAGAAAACGTTAGGCACCCCCCCACCCCTCACCCCACCACCCCCCCATGGCGTGCACCTGCCCGCCACCAGGAGGGTACCCCTACGGGCAGATATAGCCCTCATAAGCCCCTGAACGCCAGCGACCAATACGCTGGATAACCCGGGGTTGGAGACCCGCCGCAGCCGCACTCGTGGCCGCCCCGATCCGGAAGGAGTGAGAAGCGTAGCTGCACTCGTCAAGGCCTAGGGCCCGCAAAACCTTCCTCAAAACCGCCGTGAACTGAAACTGCGTGGCGGGCCTGCCATCGACATGCAGGAAAAATTTCCCCTGTACCCCCGGCCGAAGCCGCGCATAATGCCGCAGGGCGCGCACCGGGCACGTCGGGACCGGGGATATCGCGGAGAGGAGAACCCAACCCCCTTTCCCAGCCTGGTCAGTCTTTGAACGTGAAACATAGATACGCACTGTAGAAGCCCCCACTGTCACGTGCGCGAGATCGAGCCCACCAAACGCGCCCTGCCTCGCCGACCGCGGGACAAGCTCACTTACCCGAAAAGCCCCAAAAAACGCGGACACGAACAATGCCCGAAAAAGACTATACTCAAAATCCGAGGACGCGATGCATGGTAACTCCTCGCAAATTTGCAACAAGATGTCATGGGAAACCGGCAGCCGCCAATCACGCGACTGGGGTTGCACGCGGGCCCAACCCACCAGCAAACGCTTGACCAGGAAGGACACTCGGGGGTTCCCCCATCCGGCCGCCTTGCAAAAGAAGGAAAATCCCGCCAACGCAGCAACGACCGCGGACCGCGCCCAGCCAGCACCCTTCGCCCACAACACAAACTGCCCTACTAGCCCGTCCGGCACCCGCTCGCCAAACCAGCCCCTGTCACCCAAAAACAGACTCACCTGAGCATAACCGCCCAGGTACTCCGAGCCACCGATGCCGCCAGTAACGCCATCAGTGCAGGGTCCCAATGCTCCAAAGATGCTCCGGCACCGGCGACGCCAACTCCTCCGCCTCTGGCGCCAGGCGTCGGAACTGCTCCCACTGGAAACGGGACAGAGCGTCAGCAATGGAATTCTGTGCGCCCGGCACATGCCGTGCTCTAGCAGCCACATTCAGGCGCAAACAAGCCAGCACAAAGAGTCTCATCAAAGAGGCGACCCGCGGACAGCGAGGCGCATGCCGATTGATCACCTCCACAACCGCCGCATTATCGCACCAGAAGACTACCCGCCGATTCCACAGGCGGTCAGGCCAGACCCACAGCGCCACCACAATAGGAAACAGTTCAAGAAAAGCGACATTGCGTACCAAACCAGACCGCACCCAGGCCTCAGGCCAAGGCTCCGCACACCACGCCCCTTGGCAGTATGCACCGAAGCTGCAACCTCCAGCCACATCGGTGAATAAGTGTAAATCATGGTTCGAGGTCTCCGGCAACTGCAACACCGAACACCCATCGAAGGTGGCCAAAAACGAGTCCCACACCCGAAGATCCTCACGCATGCCGGCCGACACGCAAATCCGGTGATGCGGGAGGTGCACCCCCGCCAAGGCCAACGATAAACGCCGCGAGAAAGGGCGGCCAATGGGCATAACCCGGCAAGCGAAATTAAGGTGCCCCACCAGGGACTGCATAACACGCAAGGTCGTACGGGATGCGGACCCCACGGACGCCACCAACTCCTTCAACCTCTCAACCTTCTGAGCCGGCAAGCGGACGACCATGGCGACAGTGTCGATCTCAATACCCAGGAAAGTGAGGCAGGTGACCGGCCCAATGGTTTTGTCGGCCGCTATGGGAATGCCGAACTCCTCCGCCATGCGCTGAAAAGCCTCTAGCAAAGTAGCGCAAGCGTGGTCACCCCCCGCGCCCACGAAGAGGAAATCGTCCAAGTAATGGACTATACCGCTGAGGCCCGTCTGCCGTTCCAGCACCCAATGCAGGAAGGAGCTGAAGGCTTCGAAATATGCGCAGGAAATGGTACAGCCCATCGGCAAGCACTTGTCAAAGTAAAACGACGACTCGAAACGGAAACCCAGCAACGGGAAAGCAGAAGGGTGGACCGGTAAGAGCCGGAAAGCAGATTCGATGTCCACTTTTGCCAACATCGCCCCAACCCCAAACCGCCGGACCAACAGCACGGCGTCGTCGAAGGAAGCGTAACGCACGGTACACCGTTCGCGAGGGATGCTGTCGTTCACTGAGGCGCCCGGGGGGCAGGACAGGTTGTGAATCAGCCGGCTCCTTCTTGGGCACCACCCCCAAAGGTGAAATTGTGAATGGCGAGAATGGAGGGTCGCTAAAAGGCCCCGCGACCCGGCCTAACGCACACTCTTCAGCGACCTTCCGCTTCACCACTGCCACGTGGGCCAGGACGGAACGGGCGTTCCGCGAACCACCGGTTGCTGGGCTGCCCTGGCACGGGATGTGGAAGCCCTCCGAGAAACCCTGCAAAAGCAACCGCCCCACCCTACCCCGTCGCCCCCGCCCATAATGGCCCAGCCAAGGCCGCATAGCAGACACCCTGACCGGCGTGGGGGCCAAAGACACACAAACCCCTTCACTTGCCCCCGGCTGGGGCACCCGCCACACCTTTTCGACTGCACTTAAGGGCCGAGTGCCCGCTCCCGCACAAGGAGCAGACGTGCCGAAATTTACGCCTTGTTGAAACGCCATCAGACGTCCCGTCCCCCCAAGCACCCCCTTTTTGGAGAGCCTGCGCGGGGGCGGAGGCCCGAAAGGACCGCGCCCCCCCAGCCAAAGGAGACGACCCCGACCTGCCGCTCCCCCCCCCCGACACCCCCGGCCCGCGGGCGAGCGGACATCTGCGTCAACCAAAGGTTGATGTCCTTCGTCCCCAATGATAACTGGCCATTCTCCTCCATCCGGTCCCGAAACTCCTCATCGTAATTTAACCAAGCCCACCCATCGTGAGCCTGGGACGCCGCTAAAATTGCATCCGCATAGGCCAGCAGGGCCCCCGCCTGATCCGGGAAATAGTGACCCCAGACACTAGCCAAACGCAGAAAAGCGCGCGTCCAGTTTAAGGTGTTACGAGACGCCCTCCGCACCCTGCCAGCCTTCTCGTCCTCCTTGCGCTTCTTGCGGCTCTCACCCGAATGCTTCCTGCCATCTAATAAACGGAAAATATCAATGTACTTGCGCCGCTTAATCCGATGACGCAGCCTCCGCAGCACGCCCTCCCAGAGTTCAGAACAGCGCACCACCGCGGGGTCCCCCCCATCGCCCTTCACATCCCCTGCCGCCCCCGAGTCACTGGAAGAGACCGACGAGGACGATGAGGACGAGGAGGAGGAGGAAGCGCGATGACGACGACGCCCCCGCTTGTGCTTAGCTCTCACCTTCTTAACCGCGCCAACCTCCGCCGCAGGGGCCGGCGCCACCCCAGCACCCAAGTCATACTCACCAGCCGCAGGAAAGGGAGCCCCAGGTGCCTCTCCCGGGCGGGGCGCTGTAGCCACATCAGTCCTCGCCTCCGCGGTGCCGGCCTGACCCGGACCCGGCACCGTGCTCGCCATGGTCGCCTGAGCTTGCGCTGTCGGGTGTACCTGCAAGGGGAGAGGAGAAGAGAAACCGGCAGCAACATGCCCAGATGCACCTAGAGTAGGGGCCGGCCCCCCAACCCAGCCCCAAGAGGAGGAGCCAAGACCGCCCGCGTCCCAAGCTGCCGGGCCGCCCGCCCCGGAGCCGCCGTACCCCCTTTGCCCTGCAGCAGACCAGTCCCCCCAAGGACCCTGCCAAGGCCCCATGCCAAATGCCCACGGGCCCCAAGGCCCGAAGCCCGCCGGAGTCAGCGACCGCCCCTGAGAAGTCGCACCGGGAGACCCAGGAGGGACCCCAGGACCAGCCCTGGCCCCCCCGTGCATCGCCGCCCCAGGCGCACCCCCCGCAGCACCTACCGCGGCACCCACCCCCACTACGGAGTTGAACCCAGCTCCCCCCCCCCCGCCACGGGTGACGAGGGCCCAGGGCCTCCCACCCCGTCTTGCGCATCCTCACGCAAAGCCCCTTTGCCCCTCCCCTGCTTTTCCCTCCCCCTGCCCCGCTCCGAGTGCAGCGCACCCAGCGCTCCCCTCACCTGAGCCCCCCCACCAGCAGCCCCCCCCATTAGACGCAGCCCCCCCCCATTAGACACCGAGCCGCGACCCCGCGCTGCCCGGGCCCCTGTCTGCTTGCCACCCTCCCTGCGCGGAGTACAGCCCCCGCCCATGCTGCCCAGCTGGAAAAAACCGCCCCTTGGCCTCAATACCCCTACACAAACCCCCAACCACCCCCCCGCCAAGCAGCCCGCCGACTACTGGAACCTACAGGCCCCAGCAAGACACACAGCCAAACTCCCTACAGCTCCGGCGCTCAGGCTCCCGCCGGCAGCCAGCAGTGAAGACAGGCCCCCCCCACGCAAAATTACCACCAACCCACACAGCCGGGAAGGAGGATGGCCCAAAAGTATGGCCCGAGGACGCACCGCCAGACGAGCAGGCCGCCGCACGTGCAGCCGGCCCACGGAGCACGCACACCCGACGCGCGCAGCACGTCCAACCACGTCCCGCAGGCAGCAGCAGGAGGAAAGGGTACAACGCGCGCCCGAACGATGCCAGCGAGAGCCACCGCGTTCCCCCCACGAACCCCCAAGGTAGGCCAAGAGTACCCGCGAAACAAAAAACGAACCTTTCTCCGGAGGCAGGCAGGACGAGAGAGGGCGAGGACGCGAACACTCACCCCTCTCGCAGCCTGCCGCCCCGCCTCTCCCGCCCTCTCAGCCAATCCGGCTCTACGTTGCCTGCCACGTGCCTCACTCTTGCACCGTGGCAGGCCCCCCCCCCCGCCCACCAAGGAAACCCATCCACACGTGCAGGGGGTCGGGCCCCGGGGACCCGGTTACTGAGCCGGCCTCGGGACCCGGCCCTGCGGCGACGGCGGGATAAATTGCAGCATCAATCTGGCCTGGGGGTTCTTTACCACTGAACTGTCTACAGGACAATTAAAGTGTGAAAAATAATGGATAACACGTAACTTCCTAAAAAACTATATAGTGCTACCCTCATCTCAAAACCATCATATTTGGGAGTTGGGACAAAAGAAAACCCCAATTCTAAGACTTGCAGTTGACTCACAGTCAACGATTGACCCGACAGATTTATAATTGCCGACTCCTGATCTTGGAACTGGTGTCCGGGCCCTCCCAAAAATCCTGTTGACAATAATTTGTAAATAAACCTAATATGCTGTTGAACAAAACAAGTCTGCACTGAATGCCCTGGAAGGTTCCAACCTGACTCTCATCATTAATTACATCAAAAACTAGCCCTTTGTTGCCCCAGTCTGTAAACTCCGCATATTGGGTCCCTAGAGTAAAATCTTGATTATCACAAATCCATGTCCATATTTTCTGCCAGGAACTTATTAGGAGATGATTCTTTGTCATATGATGGTAGTTGCATCGCATTTGCGTGGAGCACGAGTGCAAACCCACTAAAGTGTCTCGAAGTACAGCCCTCTAATCCCATGTCTGTGTTTCCTTGTTTACTGCAGAAATCTTATATACTGTGATCCCTGACGAAGGCAATTGATGCAGTTCTCATAAAAATCCAATACGATTATAAACATTCAGTTTATATAGACTTTCATTTCACTCCTGGCTTGGGATTCAAGAAAGGCTTGAAGAAGTAGCCTAATAGTTAGAGTCCTGGCTTGGAAACCAAGAAACCTGGGTTCAAGTCCCACTTGCACTCCTTGTGGTCTTGCACAAGCCACTAAACCCTCCACCATCTCAGAAAAATCCTAGTTAATCAATATCCCTGTTTAATGTGCATTACCACATTTAAGTTATAGCATAAATTGCTTTTGGTATAAAAAACCTGTTAAATATACAAAATAATGATCATGTCCAGATAGTGCAGGAAAATTTCTGCCAATTGGAGTGGAAAGTCTGGTTTCCATAACTCTTTTGTAGAATCAAGGGAAGCCAGTTTTAAACCTGACACAGAACCGAATTATCAATTCCCTCTTTAGGGACCGGGCTGGTGCAAAGGTTTTAGGCACCCCAGACGAACCTTCAATTTTATGAACCTCCTCATGGTTTTGAATTAAGCTCAACAATCATGGTCATCTCAACACCACCTTTCCACAGCAAATCTGTAAAAATGCAGAATTAAAATGTCAATGACAAAGGTTGCCCTGCCAGTCTGGAAGTTCCTCACAGTAGCTTTTATAGCTATTTGGCAGACTAGAGGTACAATTTCAGGAAGATAACACTGTCCAGAACAGGTCTTCTAAAAATGGTCAGGCTTTTGACCAGGGCCGGTGCTACTACTAGGCGCACTAGGCGGTTGCTTAGAGTGGTGACCCTCCGGGTGCACCGTTGCCTTCACTGTTGCTCCTTTCAGGTCAGGCAGCGGCAGCAATGGCCACAAACAGCTATGTGGCACTTACCTTTAAACTGCAGCATCCCAGGGCTGTTTGCTTCCACCCCCTGATACTCCATGTCGTCTTCCTGCTGTAAATAGGAAGTCTGCAACCAGCATCAGAGAAGGGCCAGAAGCAAAGAGCTCTATGGTACCAAAGTTTAAAGGTAAACACCCTGGGGCTGTTTGTGGCCATCGCTGCTACTGTATGTCCCAGAGAGGGGCGGCAGCAATGGCAATGGGTGCAAGAAGGGGGTAGAGGTACTATAGCAACCTCATCTCCTTGCCCCAGCCATGCTTTCGGCACCTTAGATCCACTCAACCCAATCAATAACTCAGTCCAGGCGAGAATTTGGTTATTGTGAACCAAGTGTTTACTAAAAATATTGAGAGATCACTGACAATACTAACAAAATAATGTAATAGCAAAGCACAGTCCGTCAGAGTTGCAGGTGGAGTACCCCTCCTCAGTATCACCTTTCCTCTCGATTCCTTCCCCATAAAAAAATTTTGGTAGATAGATTTGGGAGAGAACATGCTCATCCCTAGAAATGAGCTTGAGAAACAGATTTCTTTTTGGTACAATATCTACTAGGTGCTTGTGACCTGGACTGGCCACTGGATGCTGGGCTTGATATGGCTCAGCATAGCTTTTCTCCTGTGCTGTTTTCCTTATCACCCCTTCAGTGAAAAGTGTCTGCAGGTAAAAAAAACAAACCAAAAAACGAATGTACTATGATAGGTAAGGCTATAGCTGAGCTGTCAGTTGTGCCCATACTGCGGCAATTCTGAGCTCTCATAGAGATTTCAACTATGTGTGTCAAGAAACTGAGCTAGCGTCCTTCTTGATAGCCTTCCAATGTTTTAATTCAAATTCTAATATAGACTGCTATACCGTTAATCTCCCATGCTAAGTGGTTCAGTGCGGTTTAACAAAAGATTAATAAATAGTGTAAATAGTTGTAAATAGTGTAAATAGTTGTAATAGATGTAAATAGTTCAGCATATGTATAATTATATGCGCCATGTTATTGTTCATGAAAAGTTAATGTTATTGTTCATAAAAAAAGTTAATTGTACATAATTTAAAGAAAACACTATGTTCTATGTAAAACAATGTTCATTATGTTAATTGTAAACTGTTCATTATGTTATTTGTAAACCGCCTTTGATCTTGGGAAAAAGCGGTATAGAAGAAAAGTATAAATAAAAAATAAATAAAATCACAAAAAATTAGATTAAAATTAAAGCAGAATTTAAAATGAATTTGAGAATCAAACAACCATGCTTTGAAATGTTTCCTATAAAGCAAAAGAGAAAAAACCTTTTATCCTCACAGCTGACTTAGCCCATAATTCAGCTGCTTTGGTGTTAATATAAATCTTCAGTCAGAGCACTTCCAAAATAAAGTAACTTGAAAACTAACTTCCAGAACACAATGGTGTTAAATATTCATGTCAAACAGGCAAAATGACAAAGCAAAACCCCAAAGAGACCAGAACAACCACTGTCACCAAATGAAAACAATAGATTGTCTGTGTTGCAGGCATATATACTATAGTGTTTTCCTAATTCTTTTCTCAATTATTTTTTTCTGTATTTTGTCGGGTTCCGCTCAACAGGGGAGAAAAAATATGCTTAAACTCCCAATGTGGGCTTGACCCCTTTTAATCAATCAAGCAATCGATATAATGATGTGAACAAAGGAGTTTTAAAATGGCTAAAACTTAGCTTCAAAGTCCAGAATCCGCTGCTACCATCTATCACAGGCACGCGTGTTTCAGACCAACGGGCCCTGCTTCAAGTGCCAATCGTTTAGGATTCTGGACTTTGAAGCTAAGTTTTAGCTATTTTAAAACTTGTTTGTTCACATCATTATATCGATTGCTTGATTGATTAAAATGGGTCAAGCCCACATTGGGGGTTTAAGCATATTTTTTCTCCCATGTTGAGCGGGACCCGACAAAATACACAAAAAAGGAAAAAAGAAAAAAAGAATTGAGAAAAGAATTAGGAAAACACTATAGTATATATGCCTGCAACACAGACAATCTTTATTGTTTTCAAACAGGCAAAATGAGCATAGTTTAGGAAGAGGATACAAGGGGGTGGGAGGGGGGCTGGTAAATCTTTGGCCTCGTAATGAAACAGAGAGCGACAGACACACTTCAGTTCCAGAGGTCCAAATGATCTCTCTGCAGTTTCATTTAATTTGGTACCAAGTAAAGCTAAACTGCAGAGAGATCATTCGGACCTCCTGAACTGAGGTGTGCTCTTAGCTTTCTGTTTCGTCACTAGGCCAGAGACTTACCAGCCCACCCCCTCGTATGCAGACTTTACCTTCCTACCATAATATGGTTATTTCTCTGTCCCTCTCCTTAGTATTTCCACATTTCCTGATTTTCTCAAATAGTTAGTTATGTACAGTATTGTTGCAATGTTCCTATTTGTATAGCTCACTAGTTTGATGTTCCAGTCACACTTACAATCTTTCCCAGGAGGACATTGGTTTATCATTCCGGGAGTACCCTCTAGAACCACGCCAAGAGTCACTGGTTCCTGCTGTGTAAAGGAGATCTTGTTTTCAAATAGTTTATTGCAGATGGCGGAGAGTCACATCCTTTTGGTTGGGTCGTTAGCTGAGCTATCTGGTACAAGCATTTTTGATAATCAAGACTATTTCCTAGAAGATTTGTTTTCTGTCACATTTGCTTTGCTTGAAGCAAACTGATGTTTCGGATTCGGATTTCATTTCAAGTCAATTAGGATTGTTCAGATTAATCTGTAGACTACAGAGATTTGAAAAGTTTAATTACCATGAGTTCACAAGGCTGCCTTACTTCTTTTAGTATTATTTGTGATTTCAAAAGAATACTTACTATAACTTTCTTATTCTAAGAAATGAGAACTTTCCTTGCCTAATAGTTCTAATCTGTCAAATCAGCAGCCAAAGTTTTCCAACTTGACTTGAAAAAAGAATGACAACGTAAGATCCATTTTCCCCAAATCTATAATTTATTTTAGATACATTTCCAAGATTTGAGTAACTGTAGTTGTAAAGATGTTGAGAAAGGGAAGATTGGTTTAAAAGCTTTGCAAAAACGGCATACTATGCTTCCATAAATTCTTGGAACTGTAAAACGGAGTAATGACTATCTCCATGGAGCATTTTACAATATGATCTATCCTTTCTCATCTCTTTACTACTGATACAATACAAGAAGGGTGTTAGCACTATGAAATCCTGGGTTCTGACACAAACAGTTCATGTGGTGTTTAATATGTTTTAATGTGACAGCCAGATGTCATTTTTGATTGCGTGCTTTCCTGGTTACTATAATATGTATTCAAATCCTCTCTAGCTACTCAAGTATTGTCAGATTATGTCAATCAGTTATAATTTATGCATTAGGGGATTTTTTTCCATGCTTATAAGATCTGAAGAGAATGCATGTGTGTGTGTGCGTGTGTGTGTTTGATAGGAGGAAGGATGGGGTGCTGAAATGAAGGAATCAGTGAGGATTCATAGCAACCAACCACTGGAAAATACAACTAAATTACAGGTAAAAAAGGAAAATTCCTTGATGATAGAAAATCTTTTTTAAAAAGCTGCTCCTTCTCGAGCTTACTGCAGGGAGAGGCACTATGATTAAGAAGCATGATTAAGAGTCACTCGCACCCACTTCCGGTGAGATCACGCTTTCAGATAATTTGCAGCCCTGGAGGCAGTACCAGTAGTTGCTCCCTTTTGAGAGCCATAATTTCACAAGGCAGCTTTGCAGTTTAGGCATATTGACTCAGAAGATATTCTCTCACCCAGAGGGGAAAAACATATGTATTAGGAGAGAGTATTAGTCATGTGGTGGGAGAGGCGAAAGAGACAGAGTACTTAGCACACCACTGCAGGATTCTTCATGCTTCACAGTTTTAAGCGTGTGCCTGCGTGCTTTTGTTTAGAGTTTTCTTTTGAAAGTTACGTAAGGTCTTTCTTCTAGGTTTTTCCCATCAAAAACCTGATAACTTACATCGCATAAAAGCCATCTGAGCAATGGTTTGCAGGATGTGAAATTGATTTCTCTGTAGCTAAATGGTAGTTCTGGGAGCTATATTTGCAGTGCTTATCATATCAGTTTCATGATTTTGTATAGCGGGGCCTGTTGCAATTTTCTTGTGCTGTGCATTTAATTTAGAAGCAGTTCAAGGGCAATTGTTCCTAAAGTTTCCCCATTCTTTGTCTTTGAAAAAACCTTATAAGCAAATTGGACCTAAGGATGTGGAAGTTAATTTTATAATCTCCCTGTAAATAGTTATCTCCAAGTTATAGTGCCCTGTTCAATGTAATTTCAGTTTGTTCAATGTAAACCGCCTTGATATCATGAAAGGCGGTATATAAGAAATGTTAGATAAATAAATAAATAATCTCGTGCGCAGACAAATTGCGTTGCTGTGTGTGTCTTTGGGGACATTGTATAACTAGAGCACACATGAGGTTTGCTTTATAGAATGGTGGCGTATGGATACACCCAAGTCAAGTTGCAGCAGTTACGCCTTCTCAAGAGCAGGTGTAACTGCCCATGCCTAGATTGACGCAGTGACACAAGTAAGTCACAATATTCTATAACTTAAATGCATACATTTAGGCACTGCCTATGTTCTGCCCAGGTGACAAGCCAAATGAACATAAATGTGATGGGAGTTACACATGTGCTTGCAGAATCACAACCACCGAAAACATGCGCGTAAGTGCCGATCCTTGCATGTACCTCCTTCAAGATAGGGACTTATGCACATTTCAAGTATGTAAATCACTGAGTGCCCTATGTAGAATCAGCCCCCTATTGTCTACCCAGTGTTGGAATGTCTAATCTGAAAATAGCACTTTTATCCATCTGCTCAGGCTTTAGTTGGAGATGGAAATATTAACTGCGGATCTCTAACAAAAATAACAGCCTTTTACCAACATTTGGCAACGCTTTGCTTTTTTTTTGGAATTGGATGATGAGCATAACTGAAGAAGGAATATCTATTTTATTTTACGTTGAGGTGCCAGACTGTCATTTTTCAGATTTTCTTCTCCCCCTTTAGTTTGTGTAATGGAACAATAAGCTCAAACCATCTTCTCTCCTTCCCACTCCCAAATGATCTCCTCTCCATGTTTTTTATTTCTTTTTCTGTTTCCTTCTTGTCACTGCATGATAGATGAACCTGAAAGCATTGTACTTCACCTTTATTGTTAGGATTAAGATGGATAAGGGATAATTTATCCGTTGAATACTTTGGAATTAAACAGTTAATGACTTTATGGATATGTATAATTCCAAGTAGATGTGACTATTTGAAACAAAACAGAGTGCTTTATATCAGTTTTTTTTCAAGCTCTAGTAATGACCAGTGCCACATTAACTCTTGGGGGGAGTCCTGGGAAAACTGTGTAGATGGGGGCCCCCTATTATTTTTTCTGGATTCCCCTACCCTCAAAATGATGCAACCAAGAAACACTGAATTACCACCTACTCTGTTCGTGTGATGCTAGTATTTCTCCTTCAAATCAAATATTGTAACAAGAAAATTTGCAGTGAAGGGACAAATGCATAGCTGGAATAAAAATAAGTATTGACAGGTAAATATTTTTCTAAGTCCTGGCCTTATTCAGGATGCAATAGCAAAGGGTTAATGTGATCGAAACAAACACAATGTATTTACTTATTTAGAGTGCAATTCTATAATAGCCATGTCCAGCTGACAGAAACATCTAACCTGAAATCGGGTACGTAATACACCTGATTCTGAAACTGCAGTTATAGATGCACCTACGGTTCCAGAATCAGGGAGATATATGTCCCCGGCATGACATACATCCCCGTGCCCACCATATTCTGAAAAGATAGAGGTCTCAGATGCTTCCTGTCTCTGTGTGGCTAAGCCCCCACTGGCAAAACGGACATCTCCTAAGCTGATGCTCACATTAACAGTGGTGTGCTCGTGCAAACAACACATTAATATGGATGAAACAGATATGGTCAAGACAAACCAGACTATATATACTAGTCTGTTGCATTCCCATAACACTACAAAGTTATGTATGTGCACCAAAGCTATTGAATAAGCAAGTGGAAAGTGAGATGTTCGTCCTGACAGACCCTGCAGCAAAACAAACATGGCATTTGAAGAACATCTTAGTAATTCCTGCAGTGGTCATCACTGAAAACAGTTTATGTAATGCCAGAAAACACTTAACTGGGTCCCTTCAGCTACATGTCAAAACATGCCTCTGTCAATAATAGGGAACCATCAGGATGTGCACATGCAACAATGCAAACATCAGAAATATACGCCCAAAAGCAGCAGCATCTGTCCATACAAATGTGCACAATGTTAGAGACCTCTGATGGTGCAGTCGGATATGTATTAGTGCCCCCACTCTGAGGGTCCCCCATTATTGACATGGACATGTCCTGCCATGTTGATGCAGAACAGTTTTTCAGAATATACTGCCCATTCACACTGGCTCCTAGTCAGGGCCGGATTTACGTATACGCCATGTACCCCATGGCGTAGGGCCCACAAAAAAGGAACAAGTTAGGCTTTTTTTTTAAAATAAAATTAAAAGAAAAACCTGCTGGCTGCCGCCGCGGGGCCCCCTCTGCTGCCGCGGCAGCATGGACTGACCCGCGGGGGCCCCCTCTGCAAGCTCGATCCCTCCGTGCCTCCCTCCGTGCAGGCTGTGAGAGGCGCGAAGGAAGACTGTCTCCCTCGCGTCTCTGTTAAGCCCGCAGGGGCTGATGGGACATTTCCCATCAGCCCCTGCGGGCTCAATGAGGAAAGAGCAAAAGGAGAAAGATTAGTATGTTAAAGCAGATGTAGAGAGAGAATGGAAAAAAACTAGAAGAGAGAAGAAAGGACAAATGGACAGCAGACGATGGAGAGTTAGCAGAAGACACGAAGAAACCAGAAGAAAGTGGCTGGAGCAATTGCAGCTGAAAAAAATGCACAAAAGGTAGAAAAATATCTCTTTATTTTGAATTTATTAATTGGAATATGTCAGCTCTGGTAAATGTGCATCATTAACGTCTGCGCTTTGTTTAGTACAAGAGCAAATTAATGTATAGTTTTATTTCTACAGTGTTGTACATTACAAGTTTGGCTTTTGGGATTCCCAGTTTAATTATTGTCTTCCTGTTTCTAAAATGTGATTACTTGTTTGGTGATGGTCTATGTTCTGCATGTGTAACTGAGCTGAGGTGTTCTGTTTATATAATTCCTATTTGACATTGCCACTTGTTCTCTTTCCCCAGTAGGTCATGTATTGTTGTTCTCTGAAATGTATTGGTTTAATATTTGCAGTGTTGCCTTTTGATTGGTAGAGTATGGTGCTTTGTGAGTCCTGGTAGTGCTGTTAGGATACGGCGGGTTTGCTATGGGTTCTAAATGGGCAGTGTTTGTAGTAGTTCCTAATGTGTCTGGCAGTTGGCACTGGATTATAGTAATGTAGAAATCTTTTAGTCTTTCTTTATCCATACACTCATTAAGAGGCACGTTTACTAAAAGTTAGTATATGGTAACATTATGCAAATATTTATGCAAATGAGGCCCCTTATGCAAATGAGGCCCACACCCCCCTTGGGCCGCCCCTGCTGGGGGCCCACAATTTTTGTTGGCGTAGGGCCTCACTCAAGGTAAATCCGGCCCTGCTCCTAGTAATGCTGCGACTAGCCTCACGGTCCAGGTACTGGCCAGGCATACATGTCCCCCCAGAGATGCAGATCAGCACACCAGGGCCTCCCCTGCACCCCATACCACACACACACACAATTGCTTGCAGTCACAAATAGCATACCTCTGCCAAACCATGCCCTGCACCTATAAACAACTGTGGTAAGACATATTATTATTATTATTATTACTAAGCATTTATAAAGTGCTGCAACATACGAAGCAATGTACAAACATAAAAAGAGACAGTCCTTGCCTGTTAGAGCTCACAATCTAGTTAAGACAAAATATGACATAGATTAGATAATACAAAAAACAAATTAACAAGACAAGAACAAATGTTTATGGAGAGAACAAGAAAGGACGAATTAGGAACAAAAAGCAATAGTGAAGAAATGGGATTTCAGTTTGGATTTGAAGATGGCCAGGGAGGAGGCTTGGTGGACAGAGACAGGTAGAGTATTCCAGGAAAAGGGTGCAGCCAGTTGAAAGGAGCGAAGTCTAGAATTAGCAGTACGAGTAAAAGGCATAGATAAACAAAGACAATTAGATGAGCGGAGTAGGCGAGAGGGGGTGTAGATAGAGATGAGGGATGAAAGGTAATGAGGGGCAGAAAAATGAATACATTTATAGGTTAGAAGGAGGAGTTTGAACTGGATACGGAAGCGGATGGGGAGCCAGTGAAGTGACATGGGGAGAGGAGTAATATGTGAAAAATGAGACTGACAGAAAATCAGACGAGCTGCAGAATGTTGAATAGACTGGAGAGGAAAGAGGTGGTTAGCAGGGAGTCCAGCAAGGAGAAGGTTATAGTAATCAAGGCATGAAGTGATTAAAGAGTGGACAATCGGTTTATTTATTTATTTACATTCTCTTATATACCGTGCTATTCTGCATCAGTGCGGTTTACAATGAACAAACTGAAATTACATTGAACAGAGCATAATAACTTGGAGATAACTATTTTACAGGGAACATGGGCTATGGAGGGTTAAGTGGCTTGCCCAAGACCACAAGGAGCACCTGTGGGACTAGAAACCCCAATCCTTCTGGCCCAAGGTTGCTGTCCTCTAGTGGGATTTGAACCCCCGACCTGAAGTACCTTGTTCCAACCACTAGGCCACTCCTCCACTTTAGTAGTGTTAGCAGAGAGGAAGGGGCGAATTTTGGAGATATTGTAAAGAAAAAAACAGCATGTTTTAGTGATGTTTTGGATATGTAAAGAGAAGGAGAAAGATGAGTCAAAGATAACACCAAGGTTCCGTGCTGAAGAGACAGAAGGATAACAGAGTTATCCACAGAGATTGAGAAAAGGGAAGGAGGAGGGGAGGCATGGATCAGATGGGGATGTGGTTGTATTCAATGCATTTATGATATCCTCTATTTGCTTTACTGTTGGTATAGTGAAGCTATTCCAAGACTGACCATTGTTAGTTCTTTTTTCTCACTTGGTTTGCAGCTTGTCGTGCTGTGAGGGCTTGCGTGCATCAGTGATGCTGAGAGCTAAACTATCGGTAGTTTAACTACTGGCAGGGTCTCCCAAGATGGACAGGTCTCAGCTGAGGTGCCACACCAAGACAAACCACCCATCTGGGCAGCAGCAGAATGGGATAGTGTTGACGGTGGAGGATCACATTTTTGTGACAATGGCAACAGCACCAAACTTAAACTGCACGGAAGAAAGGCCCGGCAATCTACTTCTGTATCTTGCCATGAAAACCCAATGGATAGTTACAACAAAACAAATTGTGCTATGGTGCTGGAAGATGAGACCCCCAGGTCGGAAGGCACTCAACTAGCTACTGGGGAAGAGCTGAAGACCTTTCAGAGTAAAGCCAGCATTTATGATGTGGTTGGATCAAAGCCCTCGGGAAGTCTGACTGCTGATGTAGCTGCGCATGAAATAAGAGTCAGAAGCTGTAAAGATGTCTTACGCATTGGAACATGGAACGTACGAAGCATGAACCAAGGGAAGTTGGAGGTGGTCAAGAATGAAATGGAACGTGTACAACTTGATCTGTTGGGTGTCAGCGAACTTAAATGGACTGGCATTGGGCACTTTGCATCAGATGATCACATGGTCTACTATGCTGTAAATGAAAGACAAAGAAGAAATGGTGTTGCATTTATAATAAAGAAGAAACTTGCAAGAACTGTAATGAAATATAATGCAGTCAGCGAACACTTAATCTCTATTCGTCTACAAGGATTGCCTATCAATACAACTATAATTCAAGTATATGCCCCAACAACAGCTGCAGAAGAGAATGAAATTGAAGAGTTCTATGAACAAGTACAAGCTGAAATTGACAGAACATGCAAACAGGATATCCTGGTAGTCATGGGTGACTGGAACGCAAACGTTGGCAACAAAGAAGAAGGCAAAGTAGTTGGAAAATATGGACTTGGCAACAGAAATGAAGCTGGAGAAAGACTGATAGAATTCTGCAAGACCAATGATCTATTCATCTCAAACACCTTCTTCCAGCAACACAAGTGGCGACTGTACACATGGACTTCACCCAATGTATTGTATAAAAATCAAATTGACTACATCTGTGGAAGTCAACGATGGAAAAGTTCTATAACAAAGACAAAACCTGGAGCCGACTGTGGTACAGATCAACTACTAGTATGCAAACTCAAGCTAAAGTTGAAAAAGAGCAAACCACTCATGAATGCAGCAAAATATGACCTTGAGAATATACCACTGGAATTTAAAGACTGCCTGCAAAATCAATTTGCTGCTTTAGATACAAATGACAGAGCTCCGGAAGAGTTATGGAATGACATCAAGAAGTTTCTGTTGGAAGAAAGCAAGAAGTCTCTATAAAAGGTGAAAAAGCAAAAGTGGCCAAAATGGATGACGGAAGAAACTCTGAAAATTGCCCAGAAACACAGAGAAGCTAAATCCAGAGGAGAAAGAAAGACAATCACAGAACTCAACAAAGATTTCCAACGTGCAGCAAGACAGGACAAGGAAAAGTACTACAATGACACTTGCAAGGAAATAGAAGCAGAAACTATTAGAGGAAGAACAAGATCGGCTTTCCTAAAGCTACGAGAGTTAAGGAAAAAGTTCCAGCCTCGAATTGTAATGTTACAAGATGCTCAAGGTTCTATGTTGAATGATGCTGAGAAGATCAAGAAAAGGTGGAAGGAATATACAGAGTTTTTATATGATAAAGATCAAGTGGACCAACAGCCGTTTCAACCTGTACCTTATGATTGGGAACCATTGGTGATGAAAGAAGAAGTTGAAGCAGCATTGAAAGCCTTATCAAAGAACAAAGCACCAGGCATTGATAGCATTCCTATAGAAGTATTGCAGCAATCTGATGCAGCTGTTACCATACTTACAAGGCTCTGCCAAGAAATATGGAAGACAACATCATGGTCAACTGACTGGAAAAGATCTATGTTTATACCAATACTAAAGAAAGGTGATCCAACTGACTGTGGAAATTATCAAACAATCGCTCTGATCCCACATGCCAGCAAGATTTTACTGAAGATTATTCAAAAGAGACTACAACCATACCTGGAACAAGAACTACCTGAAGTGCAAGCAGGGTTCACGAAAGGGCGAGGAACGAGAGACATCATTGCGGATGTGAGATGGATCCTTGAAAAGACTAAAGAATACCAAAAGGATATCTATTTGTGCTTTATCAACTATAGCAAGGCTTTTGACTGTGTAAACCATGAGAAACTCTGGGCCACATTAAGAAGCATGGGTATACCAGAACACATGATCGTACTCTTGCAAAATCTGTACATTAATCAAGAAACAACAGTTCGAATGGAACAAGGAGAAACAGAATGGTTTAAAATAAGCAAAGGTGTAAGACAAGGCTGCATACTTTCCCCCTACTTGTTTAATTTATATGCAGAACAAATCATCAGAGAAGCAGGATTGTATGAAGACAACAGAGGTGTGAAGACTGGTGGAAGACTCATCAACAACCTTCGCTATGCTGATGATACTACATTACTGGCTGAAAGTGAAGATGATCTGAAACATTTGCTTCTCACAATCAAAGAACATAGTCTCAAAATGGGCCTGCACCTTAATGTAAAGAAGACAAAGATCATGACAACTGGCATAATCAACAGGTTCATTGTTGAAGGAGAAGAAATTGAAATTGTGAACAACTTTAACCTACTTGGATCAACTATCAGTAAAGAAGCAACAAGCAGTCAAGAAATCAAACGACACATTGTTCTTGGCAGAATGGCTATGAAAGACCTAGATAAGATTCTCAAGAGCAGAGATGTCTCTCTCCATACAAAGATTCGACTTGTTCAAGCCATGATATTTTCAATAACATCATATGGATGTGAAAGCTGGACAGTGAAAAAGACAGACAGGAAGAAAATTGATGCCTTTGAATTATGGTGCTGGCGGCGAATACTGTGTATACCATGGACTGCCCGAAGAACAAACCAGTCGGTACTAGAGGAGATCAAACCTAAGCTTTCTTTAGAAGCTCAGATGACAAGACTTTGACTTTTGTACTTTGGACACATCATGGAAAGAGAGAGATCATTAGAGAAAGACATCATGCTTGGCAAGATAGAAGGTCAGCAAAAGAGGAAGGCCAGCAATGAGATGGACTGATACAATAACAGCAGCTATGGGTACCAGTCTGTCAACAATGAGCCGCCTGACTGAAGACCGAACACAATTTAGGATAGCTATCCAGAGGGTCGCCATGAGTCGACTCCGACTCGATGGCACTTAACAACAACAGTTCTTTTTAGGTTATATGATACTATTGAATTTGTATGGGCTTGCATGCTGTTCTTGTTTATTAAATAACATGCGTATTCTTGGGGGTCAATTTGGTGGATACAATGTTCAGAGTGGTCTTTGGTCAGTTTTTTCACAATGCTAAAAAATTCTCTAGGTTTATTTACAGCTTTCATGATAAGATTAGTGTGATGTTGCTGTTTATGCTAATTGATGAGGTTGTTATTATTTTGCTGCTCATCTCTATATTGTTGTAAAGTGACTGGAGATTTATTATGTATCCCTTTTCTCTATTTTCGCCTAAGTGTACGCTTTGCTTCCCTTATTGCATTGGAATACCAAGGTACATTGGTTCGTCTCTGTATAGATGGATTTTTCCTTGTTATAGCAGCTGCAGCTTTTATTATGCAGAGGTTCCAATTGTCAATTGCATCATCCAGGTTATTGAATTCCTGTTTAATTTGTGGTATTATATCCTTTAGGAAGTTTTCCTTGTTATAGGGTTTAAATCTTCTTCTTGTATGGTTCTTCTCATTGTGTTGTGTTGGATTGTTCAGAAGCAGTGAAAATGTAAGGACATAATGATCTGACCAGGGAACTTGCATAGGGATTGGATTAATAAATTGGGTTAGCTTGGATAGTTGATTCGGAATGAAAATAAGGTCCGGTATAGAAGCATGTTGATGGATGGATGTATTTACTGACTGTTTATAGTCAAGAGCTTCCAAAGCTATGAGAAAGGCTTTGGTATCCTTTGATGGTGCAGAGGGAAGTTTGTAGTCTCCCGAAGCAGTAAGTGGTCTGTGATGATTGTTGGCTGCACATATTTATTCAAATATTACTGAAAGAGGGTCATTTTTAGCATTAGGGGGTCTGTAAGTCAAACAAAAGCTAATATAATGGTTTGAAATAATTATAGTAGTTGATTCAGAAGACATTGATGTGGATAAGAGATGAAATTTGTAGTTTTTCTTAGCCAGTATTGGTACTCCACCTCCTCTTTTATTTATTCTAGGACAGTTGAATGCTTCAAAATCAGTTGGTGTAATCTGTGATTTATTTCCATAAAATTAGAATGTTTGAATAAAATACAGCAAGCGCATGATAGAGAGCCTGAGAGCTTTGCCAAACACTTTGTCCTGTCCAGTGCTTATTAACCCCTGTACCAGTGGTGGCTTTAGGGGTGACAAATCATGCAACTGCATGGAGCATAAAACCTTAGGTGGAGATTTGGGCAAAGAAGTGCTTCTATTTGTATTGCAACACTTGAGTATTTACCTAATTTTCCTAAAGAATATTAAGATTCATAAAACAACTTGCAGTTTCATGGATATGAAAAAGTGAAATTGAAATGAAAAAATATCTACTTGCTTATAGGTCATCTAATGTAAACCTCCAAGCAGTTCCAAACAACTCTCTTGCCCAGGACCCAGACACCTCTAAGGGTGAAATCAGTGGGCCGCGGCTCCGATATTGCAAGGAGTCCGCTACCGCGGTATAGTAAACATGCCCCTATGGCTATCACTGCCTAGTCCTTCTGGTCTGCCAGTTTATAAGTAATGTAATATTTTTCAATAAATTATTTTCAGATCTCTGTATTTCTTTCTCATCTTAATCTTTTGTTTATTGTTCCTTACGTCTGGTCAGTTTCTTTCATCTGTTTTCTTCATGCTTTAATTTATACTTATTTTCATTTTATTCATATTTCATTTTTCCACAGATCCTGTCCCTTCTGATTTTTTTGTTTTTCTTCTCTTACTCCTTGTATTGTCAGACTTTCTTCTAGATGTTTCTGTTCTGCTGCCTCTCACTGATCGTATCCTCACTTCCCATTTAATTTCTGTGAATTATTTTGCTTTATTTTTTATCTTTGTTTCTCTTTATCCTATTTCATAGTATTTGCTGTTTCCACCTCATTCCCTCACAAATGCATTCCCACTTCCTCACACACATCCCTCTTCAAGTCTCACATGCACAGACTGCTCGTCTGCTCTTCTCCCACACATATCCTCTTCCCTTCCCCTTCTTCTCCTTCATCACTCATCTCTCTTTTCCATTCTTCCCTCCATCATCCCTTCCACATCCCCCTTCTTCTGTTCTCACTTGTTTCCACCTCTCCCTCCCTTATTTCTATCTTTCTTGATTTCATCATTTCCACCTTCTCCTCCCAGTCTCTCCTCCACCTTGCTCTTCTTTTGCTCCACCCATTTCTCCTCCACCCATCCCTCCCTTTTCCTTCCTCATCCTTTTTGCCAGACAACAGCAGTAGCATGGGGTCTCTCCCTGCAGCCTGCCTCCTTTAAAAAGGAAGTACTGGGGGGATGGAGGAGGAGACCATAAGGAGAAGTAGCACTGCTCATGTTCATAGACCCTACAGCTCACACATCTTTCACTGCTTTGTTTAGAGTGTTGGCTTAGAGGGCTGGTTTTGGGCCACTACAGTAACCTCACCTGGGACATCACTTTCTCAGCGTAGCCACACAATTTCTATTGGCAATTAGCACTGGAGAGAGGAAGACATCCTGGCAAAAGGACCATGCTCTTACATATGGGCAGCAATTGTCCCCCTTTTATGCAGGGCCTGAAGCATCTGCCCCTTTTGCCCATACTGTATGTAAAAGTAACCCTGGTAACCACAGTAGATGATTCTAAAAGAAAAACATTTCAGTGTTGACTGCTTTCATTGCCTTTTTTTAAGCTACATGCCAGGGGCCCTCTTTTCAAAACACTTCTGCCATTTGGCATGGACTGTGACAAACTCATTTAAAAAAGAGTTTATTTTTTGTCTCCTGAACCTCTTCGTTCAAACGCATCAAGAAAATTCCATAAAAGTATCATGATCCCATCTCTCTGGTGACTAGAAACAGGCTGGGTTTTCTTAATTGCTATCCAAGGTCAGAAAAGAAATGAGAAAATCACATGGGAAATAACCACAGGACCTCAACACAAACTGGGAGTTTGTTTTTCTTATTTTCATTTTGTCAAATTTTCTTTCCTTGCCAGATGGGATTGCAATTGACAAAATCCTACCCATTTGATAATATCTGGGTAATGGGAAGAGTTTTTCTTTTCTTTTTTTTTAATTCTTTCTTTCACATTTCATTATAACAAATGAAAAAGAACAATACCAAGAAAATAAAGAAAATTATAAAAAAAGGCAATAAAACACAATATAAACAAAATCAAAGAGTACACATCTGGGATGGTTACAATTACTAATTACAATCAAGAAATGCACATAACAAGAGGTACAATATTAATCGCAATCCCTAATTATACTTAAACAAACCAACAAATCATAGCTACTATATGACAGAGGCAAGCTGCACAACAGTACATACATTTAGAAAGTATTCCTATTGGGATACCTCAAAGAAAACATAATTAGTTCCCTCAAATAAAACCAGGCACTTGCAGGGAAAATTAAGAAAGAAAGTAACATCCCCACAGAGAGAACACTTGTCTTTAGACCCAAAAAAGCCTTGCGTCTTAGCTGCATGGGCATAGAAACATCTGGGAAAATGCTAATTTTTTGACCACAGAATAGCTCATTCTTTTTTTGGTAATAGAGTTGTAAAATTGTGTTCTTATCAAGTAAAGAAATAAATGAAACCACCAAAATAGATTGAGTAGGGATCTCATCCTTAGAAGAATAAAAAAAAACAGTTAAGACTGTCCATAGACTGAACCACAGCCTGCTCATCACCGTCCTCTGAAGAAACACTGGTGCCCCTAGGCAAATAATAAATATATTTTAGGGATAAAGTAGTATAATGCTGAAAACCTAAGATCTCTTTAAGATATTTCTGAAATAAAATCGGCGGGGAAAAAAATGTAAACATCTAAGATTATTAGATCTAGAGACATTCTCAAGATTCTCCATTTGTCGGTGGAGTAACAAACTATCAGTAACAAAAGAAGATGTAGATCCCTGGACAGTAGATCCTTGAGATTCAATCTTCTGTAAATGAGATTCAAACACATCTAATTGAGAATCATGCTGAGTTAATTTAGCCACAGATTCTGTAGTAAAAGGTGCGGAAGAATTGAAGGAAATATCGATACATCGGGAAGATGTATTACAACTATTAGATAAACTGAAGAGTAGCAAATCACCTGGGCCGGATGGTATACATCCAAGGGTGTTGAAAGAACTGAAATACGAGATTGCAGACCTGCTATTAGTAATCTGTGAACTATCATTAAAATCATCTCTAATACCTGAAGATTGGAGGATCGTCAATGTAACACCAATTTTTAAAAAGGGTTCCAGGGGTGATCCGGGAAACTACAGACTGGTGAGCCTGACATCAATACCGGGAAAAATGGTAGAAACCATCGTAAAGAATAAAATTACTCAGCATGTAGATAGTCATGACCTAATGGGAGACAGCCAACATGGCTTTAGACAAGGAAGATCTTGTCTTACTAATCTGTTATGTTTTTTTGAAGGAGTGAATAATCAGGTGGACAAAGGTGAGTCGGTTGATATTGTGTATCTGGACTTTCAGAAAGCCTTTGACAAGGTCCCTCTTGAGAGACTTTTGGCAAAACTAAAGAGTCATGGGATAGGAGACAGTGTACTATTGTGGTTAAAAGATAGAAAGCAGAGGGTAGGGCTAAATGGCCAATTTTCCCAATGGAGAAAGGTGAATAGTGGTGTACCCCAGGGATCTGTGCTGGGTCCGCTGCTTTTTGACATATTCATAAATGACCTGGAAAGTGTAATAACGAGTGAAGTTATCAAATTTGCAGATGACACAAAACTATTTAAAGTTGTTAAAACCCAAGAGGATTGTGGAAAATTTGCAAGAGGATCTTGATAAATTGGAAGACTGGGCATCAAAATGGCAGATGAAATTTAATGTGGACAAGTGCAAGGTTATGCATCTAGGGAAGAACAACCCAAACTATGGTAACATGATGCAAGGTTCCACATTAGGAACCACCACCCAGGAAAAAGATTTAGGTGTCATTGTGAGGCAGCCATGAGGTAGCTATAGGTAGCCCTTCCCCCAAGCCATGCTGCGAACTGTAGATAGCCCTTCCCCCAAGCCATGCTGCAAGCCATGAGGCTCTGATCAGCCTGACCCTTCCCCCGCAAGCCATGAGGTAATCAGCCTGCTAAGAGAGACATTGAGATTCCAGTAGGCACCCTTCCCCCACTCCAGGTCTGAGCACAGTATTTCCCTAGCCCTGAAACCAACAGACCAGAGCATACCGGTTTGGACAGGTCACCCAGGTACCTCCCCAGGGGCTGCTGATTGGTGGGCAGGAAATACCTGTGGCAAATGGGATTGTAGAATGAGTTTAAAACTGTACTGTATATAAGGCATTGTAGGCCGTCCCTCGGGGTTCAGACCCTTGTGGAGGTTGCTGGTATCTCTGTCTGATCCTGTGCACATTAAAGATCCTGTTTGCATTCCAGCCTGCCTGTGAGTTTTCCTTCTGTGGGTGAGTGATTGAATAAGAGCTTTTCACAGCGATTGCTGCTACAATTGTAGATACCATGTTAAAACCCTCGGCCCAGTGTGCAGCAGCGGCCAAGAGAGCAAATAGAATGCTAGGTATGATAAGGAAAGGAATGGAAAATAAAACAAAAGATATTATAATGCCTCTATATCGTTCCATGGTGAGACCGCACCTTGAATATTGTGTGCAATTCTGGTCGCTGTATCTTAAAAAGGATATAGCGATTTTAGAAAAGATTCTGAGAAGAGCCACCAAAATGGTAAAGGGGATGGAAGGATACCCCTATGAAGAAAGGCTAAAAAGGTTAGGGCTCTTTAACCTGGAAAAGAGACGGCTGAGGGGAGATATGATAGAAGTCTATAAATTAATTGACAGAGTGGAACGGGTAAATGTAGATCGATTGTTTATCTTATCAGAATATAGAAAGACTAGGGGACATGCAATGAAGCTACAGGGTAACCTATTTAAGACTAATAAAATAAAATATTTTTTCACTCAACGTGTAATCAAACTCTGGAATTTGTTACCGGAGGATGTAGTAAAGGCTGTTAGTGTAGCTGGGTTTAAAAAAGGTTTGGACAAGTTCCTGGAGGAAAGGTCCATAAACCATTATTAAGAAGGGACCCAGGATATCAATGCTTGAACCAATACAAGCATTGTGGAACCTGTGTCCCTTGGGGAAACTGCTAGGTACATATGACCTAGATTGGCCACTGTTGGAAACAGAATGCTGGGCTTGATGGACCTTGGTCTGACCCTGTATGGCATATCTTATGTTCTTATTTAAAAAAGCAGACACACTCTTATTCAATTACAGTATCACTAAGATTTACTTATTACCTACTTGGAAATACTCTAACTTTTTTGGAGCCTTGGTGGCTGGATTCCTCTGTAAAATGTAACATCTGACTCATCAGTTCGAGGGATTATGTGCACGTATCATCCTGAAAATCTCTGTTGTCCTGCCCAATGTACCATAAAAGATTATATTATGTTCATGATAGGGTTTAAAACAACATGCTGCAAAATACAGAAGCACATCAGTGCTGACAGGAAAACAGGAAGTCCTTGCAGGTTCCTTGTCTGCATGTAGGGTGCGGTGCAGGCTGAGTCACCAAACTGGTGTGGAAACCTGTTTCAGAATGCTGAATGCACCTCCAGCTTCACCAGGAAATAGGCACATTTTACTTTCATTTGCAATGTTTCGACTCACCCAACTGTAATTGGATACTGAATAATAATCCTTTTCCCCTTTCTCTGCTTCAGTCATGTAGTGTCTAAGTGCTGAAAAGTTGCCATGACATCCACTCTGTAGGCTGCTGCTTGCATATTTCTAAAGTGCTACGATTGGAAAGCACATTAGGATCCTGTCTGTATGAAAGGTGCTGTGTAAAACCAAATTATTATTAATTATTATCATTACACAGCTAGCAACAAAACGTTCCTTCTGAAAGGGCAGCATTAACAGGCCAGTAATAGGGCAATGTTCAAAACCATGTTTGATATGCAGAAGCCATGTATGTTTTTCCTACTTACTGTACTGGCTGTGGTTGACAGAGATTTATTCTTAAATTCTACATTCATCAGGAACAGATGATCATTTAAGTTAATTACTTATGATACGCTTCATTCATTGCAAATGTCAGGGTCACCCTTGCGCTTTACCTCTCCAAATTCTAGATTTAAAATCTGAAATTTAGTCAGTCATCATGACAATGATACATTTTCTACTATGTGATTATTCATATCTACCATCAGCATTGCAGAACTCAAGTGTCCTGCGTTATGGAGGCAGAAAAGGGCTGGACTTATTTATGTGGAAATTCTAGATCCATATAATTAAATCGATGTCGTATTTACCAGGTAGCATGTTTCCTCGGCTGTAATGCCACTAGTGTTGGGAAGTAGGCTACTCCAGATGTCATGAAGAATAATTTTCTTCTGTTTCTATGGCCTACATTGGAAAGGAGTAGGGAAGTCTTCGATAGTCCTTTTGCTGCCATCACTAGTATTTATTTTGCAATTAGTGCAGGACTGGATTATAGCACTGGCAAACTGGACACATACTTACAATCCAAATGTTTAAAACACCCTAGCCAGGAAGCTGGAGTTGCCAACTGTCTGGAGCTTGTCAGGGCTGCAGAACGTTTTGCATACATATCTGGAAGCCAAAAGGATGGCTAAAGTGTCTGAAAAATATTCTGAGTTTAGACCTCTATCTGTAGCTTTCTAGTTCGTCCTGAAGCATGAGTGAGCTCACCCTGCCTGTTTCCAGTATCAGTAGTCGCACCAGCAAGCCTATCAGCTTCCTGATGATGTTTCCAGTTCCACCCATCAATCTCATGCATCAGTCTCAAGGACTTGTATCAGAGAAACCCTAGGTAGGATCCAGCCAAGGGAAACGTGCTGGGGTGGAAGAACCGGAAGACAGATCTAGTCATAGTAAGGGAGGAGGTAAGCCATGGGGAAGTTAATTTTTTTTAAATTGTATATTTATTCAGCTTTTCAAGAAAACTTACAAGCATCCACCTGTTACCAGAAATATGAAGAAAGGATGGCACAGAAAATAACGTGCTTTTAGAAAACGTAGTCATGATACGTGTTAAGACATTAATTTGTCCATCCTTCATACCTTTAGACCACAATAAAGGGGGAGGGGGAGGGAAAGTATGTGAAGGTTAAAAACAGCAAACCAAATCAGATAGACAAATAGGAACGAAACACAATCCCTCCTGGGTATAAATTCAGTTAAACCATTGTCCATTGTATTTGGAATCTGAGGAGAAGATGAAACCACTAACTTCTTAAGATACAAAAAGGAACACAACTGTTTTAGAACAAAGAATCTGTTAATGATGCATGTACATGGATAACAAATTTAAAAAGAAGTGCCCACTGCTAGGGTTTCCAGGCACATGGCGAGAAACAACTTTCATCTCTTCTGTGTGGCACATGCCATGTCTGGAAATATGAACACTCTTTGACCAATTGCCTTTCTGAAATAAAGGCATCAAACCTTGTTTATCTTTTGTAGGAATACAAAACTGGCAAGGAAATAATCTCTTTCTTGGGTCAAATGTCCTCTGTCATACATTCCACTTTTCCTGCTCTATGTTCGATACCTAGTACTCCTGCTCTCCGTGTCCTCGTTTATAACCTCATTTTTTCCATAATGGACTATTGTTATATCATTTACTTAGGACCCCCTCACTATATTCTCTGGCCCTTGCAGACTATCCAAAATACCATCTTTGCAATTCTGGCCCATGCATGCATATTTGACTATATCACTCCTCTTTTTGGGCAGTTCCACTGGCCCCCCATTATTTCCCATATCCAATTTAAGATTCTTATTTGACTCATTCAAACCATGGTATTTTCAATAACATCATATGGATGCGAAAGCTAGACAGTGAAAAAGATAGGAAGAAAATTGATGCCTTTGAATTATGGTGCTGGCAGTGAATACTGTGTATACCATGGACTGCCCAAAGAACAAACCAGTCAGTACTAGAGGAGATCAAACCTAAGTTTCTTTAGAAGCTCAGATGACAAGACTTCGACTTTCATACTTTGGACACATCATGCGAAGAGAGAGATCATTAGAGAAAGACATTAGGTTTGGCAAGACAGAAGATCAACATAAAAGAGGAAGGCTAGTAATGAGATGGATCGATACAATAACAGCAGCTATGGGTACCAGTTTGTCAACAATGAGCTGCCTGACTGAAGACCGAACACAATTTAGGCCAACTATCCATAGGGTTGCCATGAGTCGACACAGACTCGACGGCACTTAACAACAACAACATTCTAACTCAAAAAGCTCTTCACACTTCTCCTTTATGGCTTCGTTAACTATTCCCCATTGCCCTGAGCATACGTTTAGGTCCATCTATGACAACAGGCTTACCCATCCCTCAGTTTCTTTCACCCACTTGAAATCTACACGTTCTATTTTCTGTTTCACTGTTCCTTTTCTTTGTAATAACCTCCCTCCAGAGCTATGTACTGAATTGCCTTACCCTAAATTTCATAAGCTATTACAAACTCACCTTTTCACAGAATCATTTGCAGATATGTTATGGCTAGGATCCTATCCACAGTTTTTGCTTCTACTTACACTGGAATCAGTAAGAACAGGCTCACACTCACACGGGGGATGATCGAGGAATTAAAGATAGAGGTTCTACACTTTTAAAAATATGCAGGCACATTAGCCATCCAGGCATTAACGTAAAAATCATTTGAATCCTTTAACACTTGTCAATCCCATTTTCCCAAGTTCTGTTCATGCCTGACAGTACTTAAGAGCATTTATAGACTGCCAAGCGCAGGGCATTCTAGGCAATTAGGACCCTGGGTATGTTCCTATTTTGCCAAGGTCTTAATCAAGCCCTGCCCATGGCAAAAGATATTAGTTGCCAGTATACATGGCAACCAATAAAAAAACTGAGTCAGTCATTTGTTTTCACATTGCAATTAACAAGAACAAAAAAATGAAATATAGATCTGCATAACTAGAAATGTAGAGCAACACATCAAGGGAATAATTTGTAATCCCTGTGTTCATGTGAATGTAAGCATCTGTGGTGTGTGTTGTGAATGTATTTATGTATTCATGCTTGTGGATTATTTTGGGGATGGGCGATTTTGGAGGGGTGGAGCGGTTGCATAGCAGTATTTGGGGGTGGGAGCAGTTTTCAGGGTGGTGAGGCCTCACGGGGTAGTTTTTGGGGGTGGAGCAATATGTGGGGTGATATCTCAGTTGTGGGGTAGTGTTTTAGGTGGAGGCATGTTGCAGGGTGCTGGGGAAATTGGGGGGGCAGTAGTATTTGATATGCATATTTTGGGGAATTTGGGTAGTTTGGAGTTTTTTTATTAGGAGTGTAGGCAGTTTATGGGGTGGTGGGGCAGTTGTGGGGTGTTAGGTTTTGCAGGATGGTGGGGCATTTGGGAGGGTGTAATATTTATGGGGGGAATCGTTTTTTGTGGTAATGGGGCTGTTGCAAGGTAGTCATTTAAGGGGATAAGGCAGCTTGTGGAGTGGTGGAGTAGTTGCAGGGGAGTATTTTTTTTTGGGGGGGGACAGTGTGTGTGGTTGTGGGACAGTTGTGGGGTTAGATTTAGGGGCAGTGGCTTCAAGATATTGGGGCATTTGCTGGGCTTAGTTTTGGGGTTAGATGCAGGTTTCTGGGTGTTGGTTTAGTGGTGCATGGTATTTTTGGGAATAAAGCAGTTTGTGAGGAGCAGATGCAGGGATAATTTTTGAGGAGAGAAGATAGTGTGGTGGTTTGACAGCTGCAGAGGATAGATTTTGGGGATGAGAGTTATTAGAGTGGTGGGGCTGTTGTGGGGAATAGTTTTTGTGGTTAGAGCAGTTAGTTGCAGGGGGGATTTTTTTAAGATGGGTGCCTTTTGCGGGGTGGTAAGGCATTTGCGGGGGTATTTTTAGGAGTAGGTGCATTCAGAAGGCTATTGGTTCAGTTATAGAAGGATATTTTTTGGGATTGGGATTGGGGCAGCTGAGAGGGGGAAGTAGATTTTTGATGGGAAATTGTTTCTTAAGGACAGAAAGAACTAGTGTGAAAGGAGGAATTTCCAACTGCTATGTTTCATTGCTACAGAAGCTAAAACTCCTCCTTCAATAGAAATGCATTGGGACATTTTTTTTGGGAGGATTATTGCTCTGGGAGCCCTGGTAAGATCTGGCCCATTTTCAAACTCAATGTGCATGTGCCAAGTCTCATCTCATTCTGTTAAATTTTTAGTTATTTTGCCTTCAGACAGATAGAGGATGTTCTCAGTCCCTTTTGTATCACTCTTTACAACTTCCCTTGGGTTGGAAAGAATAAAAAGGCCATGTTTACAAACTCCTGCAATATAATGTGAGCTTTCAGTGAGTGATCAGACAGCTGCTGGGGATTCTGTGAAGCTCAGACTAGAGGGATCTGCACAGGGATGGGACACACAAATTGCCGGCTTTCAATGATGGGTAGAAATTAGATAGGGGGGAGGGGGAGGGATATGCATTGATGGCAGCTTGTGTGATTATAGAGGCTAGCTGTCGCTGCTGAAACTAACGCCCAGATATTCAATGTTGGGCATCATATCCAGCCCCCTGTATTGAATATCCGGTTAGCTGGAGAAGCAGAAAGCTAACTGGGCAGTGGCGATATTCAGCTGCTCGTTTAGCTTCTGTGTCGAATGTTAGGCCACCCTTTCAATTACCCAACTTTTGCCAGTTAGCAACAACCGGGCAGTGGCTCAATATTGCCACTGCCCGATTTTCGCTGGGTGCTGCCTCCTCTGTCCATAGAATGCCCCTTTACTAGCCGGCTAGCATTCGGGGATATTCAGTGGCACTGAATATCCCAATGATCCCAGTTAATGAAATTAGCAGGTCTACTAGCTGCATGAATCGCATTGAATACGTATCACCCCCATCATTGTTGCTACCGATATAAAGGCACTTATGAGACAGGCTGTTTATGCGGTGGGAGGGATGCAGAAGTGAAAATGTCTCCAAGCTTTTCCAATTTTAGAAGAGAGGGTGTGCACATGCAATGCCAATGTAAAACTGATATATCTTCACCCCTCAAAATAGAAGGAAATGAAAGAAGGCACGGAGATTTCTGCCCACATGCAGCAGGAGAAGCCCTTTCATAAATGTACACGTGGGAAAATCGGCTAAGGAAATAGGGCTATCTCCATGTGTAAGTGTCAGCATTTCACAATGTGCATGTGCAAATGTTGACACTTACACATCTTTGTTGGTCAGTTTACATACAGCCGCTCTAGGGCACTGACAGAGCCTTCTATTTTCACTGCAATGTGGAGGCGACAGCAAAAGCTAGAAGGATGCTTGGGTGCATAGGGAGAGGAATGGCCAGCAGAAGAAAGGAGGTGATGGTGCCTCTGTATAAGTCTTTGGTGCAACCTCATTTGGAGTATTGTGTGAATACTGGAGACCACACCTTCAAAAGGATATAAACAGGGAGAGAGTACTGTGTGAGAGGGAGCTGCCGTGATTACATCTGTGCGGCTCAGGACAGTAGTACCCGGTGGAGGCTTGCAGTGTTAGCGTGCAGGCAGGAGGAGGATGTGCCCTGCCGCGGAGGACCCTTCCCTGCTCGATAAAACCCGGAGGTACCTGGCAGTTTGTTGGAGAGAGTACTGTGTGAGAGGGAGCTGCCGCGATTACATCTGTGCGGCTCAGGACAGTAGTACCCGGTGGAAGCTTGCAGTGTCAGCTGTCAGCATACATTTCATGCAGCTGCGGACTCTGCACAGTACTGCCTCTAGTACTGTCTCTAGTGTTCTAGAGATAAACAAGTCTCCTTATGAGTCCAAACCTCGTGTCTTAGGTAGAGCAGCCACTACTGGGGGGGGGGGGGGGACCCAATATGCTACCTCCTTGCCCGTCTTAGAGAGAGTGAACAGTGCATAAGGTCTGCAGGAATTTTTGAGGAGGCTAAAGCAAAAAGGTACCAGGATGCTATGATTGAGGATAGGAAGCAATACTAGACTGCAGCTGACTCTGGTATTCAGTGTAATAGGAAATGCCAAATTAGCCAAATTAGCAGGCCAAATTAGCCTGGATGTAGGAGTGGATGCTGGAGAAGTTCAGTGTAACTACCTTAAAATGTTTTGTTTCTGTACGACATGTGCTGCAAGGATATGTACATTTGTTTCATTTTACAACACAGGAAAATTATGATAATGCATAGCAATATTTGTACAGCAGTTAAAATAATAATAGGGTGAATAAAAACATTAAAGACATGATCAGCAGTAGGTGAGTAACCAAATAACAATTCCCACACAGACACATGAGCATCTTGTAGCAAGTGTCCAACAATTTGTTGAATGTGTCCATTCTCATAAGCGATAGTGTGATTCACTTCAGTGGATGTTGTTTTAAGGTGATCAATATAGGCATGGAGTTCTGTAAAGTTGAGCAGTTTATGTAGTGTCTCTTCTCCCATGCCAAGTGGTAAGGGATGCACAGCATATGAGATAAAGTCTGGAATGTCCATAGAGTCATTGGTAACCAGCGGTGTGGAATAAGTTGTCCCATTAATGGTGAGGGAGACCAGTGGTGTATGACTGCATCAGGTATTGTTTGGTAAATAGTTTGAACTCTACAACAAAGTGTTCTTGGGAAGGCGAATGTCATGCATTCTGGGAGCAATCGAAAAAGAAACATTCTGGGGAAAGAACAGATGAAAACAAAAGTGTCCAGCTCCAAGGTAATACAAACTGTGTGAGGTAGTCAGGGAATATGAGAGCTTAACAGTCAGGGAGCAAGAGGAGGAATTGTTCCAGCAGGAGGTTTCAGCCTCTTTAAACTGGTGAGGTTGACACTTGAACTAAAATGTAGTCTGCTCACACAAACTGGGGTCCATCAGCTTGAATGAAGTCCAGGTGTCGTCCAGTGGCTGCACCCATGTGAGATGGTCCACAGGATACATAAGCATATTATCAAACTGCACCCCAATATTAACAATAGGATAAATAACTGTGTGTTGTCCTGACCATGGGATCAAAGTACAGATAGAGCAGCCTTGTGGTGAACAAATGGGAACACTAACTGTCCACCAATCCAGGTGAGCTATAGCAAATTCCGGTATTTTGGTACTAGCCATATGAATGAGAGATGGTGGCCAGTGTCCTAACTTAGCAGTGATCAGAATTTCCTTTAGTATAGTAATAAGCTCGATCTGTACTTGATCACAGGCAAGAGCCCAGGAAATATTCTTTCCCAATCTATATTCTGCATGTGCTAAGGTAACAATTTTCTGTTCTATAATGGGAGATATAAGAGCAAAGGTATCTACAACTACATTGGACAGTTTAGAGGAAGCTTCATTAATAATATGTTGTGAGGTAAAGCCATCAGCAGCATGCTGAGCAGTGGATCCCATTTTATTACGGAGCACCTCTATATCAATTATATTAAGGGCACCCAGTGCAGTCCCTGTGCCACCTAAAATTGTATCAATTAATTCACACTTGTGTCGAAATTGCTTGGCTCGGGGTGTTACTGACTGCATATCAAACCAAGTATTGAGCATTTGTATGTGGTTGGCAACAAACTGAGAGCAATTTGGATATTTGTGAGTAACTAGAAACAATTTGGGAAATAGATGCCAAGTAAGAAAATGGTATTCCACATCATATAAAACATCGTGTGGTGCATCATATTTAATCTGAAAGGGATGTCCTTCCTGAAATGGGTGGATATCAGAAAGGTAGAGTACAGGAGGAGCAGAAGTGGTGGGAGGGGTAGGATGAGGGGTGGTAGGTAAACAAGATACATCCAAAAGGAATGAAGTCTCAGTGATGTGCTGTTGATCACTCACAACCCATGTATAAGTTATTTTCCAGGTACCTCTGTCCTGACAGGAAATATTGTACAAAGTCAAAGCAGGAGGACCTGGAAAGTAACGTTCTGGGCGTGCCCTCAATTCTTGTGTCCTTTCTAGAGAAGTGGAAACTGGTGGCTCCCACTGTACTTGAGTGATGTTTAATGAATAGAACACCGGCTTGTCCTGTACCGAACAGAAACTCAGGATGACCAGATCCTTTCCTTCCGGGAAAGGTGGGGGTATTTCTTGGTAGCGATACACTCTACCTGTGGAATTAGCCCAGCCAATCATGCATATTCGGATGATAGTTCCTGTAATGAGACTTGAGTAGAAGAGAGCAGATACAAGAACAACAGGAAACCGAGACATAATAAAAGCTAACTTGCTTCACTCTACTAGGGAGTAAACTAATGCTCCCCACTTATACTATGTAACAACAACACAAAAATAATAATAATAATAATAATAATTTTTACTACTTATTTACATAACTTTTAAACACATGTACAGCAGGAGTAACTAGTTACCGTCCTCAAGCGACTTTTGTTCAGAAAGCAGCTGTCCGTGCTGTCTTCAGAAAGCAGCTGTCCGTGCTGTCTTCAGGTGGTGTCTGAAAACAAAGACTGATAAAGCACGTATTACCCATATGGTTTTAACTGGGTGATGTGTTTCCAGTACTGCTGGTTGTCAGGCATTAGGATCTGGTATAGGCTTCGGCCTAAGGTATCAGTAACTAAGTACGGTACCTCCCACTGTGCAGTTCCAAAGGGGAGGTTTGGTCTAGGTCTCATCTCTGCAAGACACTAGTGATAGGGCTTCCTTCATGTATTCATGAAATATTGATGGGGAATCCTTATATCCCTGTGGAAGCCCAGTCCATGCACACTGTTTTGGCCAGGCTGGTGAATTGCATGTGGAAGAAATAGGTCTAATCAGACCCCTCTCCTCCAGTATCTTCACGATTTTAGTCACTGGTTCTATAGCCTGATGAGGTACTGGGTATTGCTTCTGTGGTGGAGGATCCTCACCTTCCAACAGTATTTCTGTGTGCATTTTCCCACAATCTAACTTGTCTTGAGCCCAGACTGGAATATCAGCCACCTCTGAAGGAATTACACACAGATCATACTGCTGAGCTTCCTTGGTGCACTGAGTTGCTAACTGCATGGGAATGACTTCATGCATTAAAGTTTTAGAAGCACTTGAAGTTCCTGAATACTGCCACAATTTAAGATTAGCCATATCCACCACCAAATTTAACTGGTTGAGAACATCAATTCCAATTATTTCTTTTGGTGTGTTTACTATAGTGGAGGCAGTGGTTTCCAACATTTCCATATTTTGTTCACTATGCACAGGGATACCCCATTTAACTGGGTTAGCCACACATTTGGAAGCTGTGTCATTAATTCCTTGAATTTCATAAATTTCCATATTTTTCTGATCTGCAGTGGGAGAAGCTCTGTTAGTAAAACTAATTCCAGCCCCTGTGTCAATCAAAGCTAATTTATCCTGACCCCCTATTCTGCTGATAACATTGGGGCATGCACAAGAGTCCAGTATCAAGGGTGTTACAAGCCTTAAATTGTGTCCTGGGCCTGTATCCATTTCATCATCCAGAGGCTCTGGAATTGAGTCCTCTGCTGAGATAAAGGAGGCAGGCTGGGCTATAAAGGCTTGAGACATTTTGATATCTGAACTCAAGAGGTCAGGACATCCCTATGCACTAACCTTGTGTTTGTCCTGAGCTGCTTGTAAATCCTGTTTTAATTTATCTATTTCTATCTGCCATATGTGCTTGTCTTGTTCCCATTTAGTTTTCTCATTTTCTAGCCCATCTCTCTGTGCTTTGAGCTCCTGAAAAGGAATGTAACCTGAGGAGTTTCTAAAAGTACCTCTGCCATGTGCTCTCCAAGGTGTGTGTCCTCTGTCTGTGTTTCTTGTGTACTGAGAGGATCCCTCGGCTTGCCACTTAGGTGTGTGTCCTCTGTCTGTGTTTCTTGTGTACTGAGAGGATTCCTTGGCTTGCCACTTCCGTGCTTCTGATACTGTAATGACCTGCGAGGGCTGGGTCTTCCACACAGACCCAATTCTGAGCATTAAAGTATCAAAAGGGGTTGCTTCAGGGTCTTCAGAAAATAACAGAAGGTGTTTTGTAATCTCAGGGGATAGCAATTCTAATAAAAATTCCTTATGCATGCTCTCCCCATAATCTTCTGCCTTGGGCCAGGACTCCTGCTCATTAAGAACTGCTTTTAAAATCCAGGCTCTATATGCAAACTGTTCCAGTGTATCATTTGTTAGCGGTGAAATAATTTTAAACACTTGCATTGGGGAACAGTGAAATAGTTTCTCAGTACCCCTTTTAACCAACTGGTATGGGTGAGTGAGAGAGCCAACTCTATAATAGTGTGGCCCCAGAGCCAAATGCATAAGTCTATCAAAGTCTGATTGTTTTCTTCTGTATTTCCCTAGACCCCAGTAAATCAGAATATCAATCGCCCATTTAACCCACTGATTTACATTAAGAGGCATAGTGCCAATTTTCTCAACTATTTTTTCTATATCTCTAGCTTTTAAATTTTCCTGCCACATTGCTTTAACTGGTGCTTTGAGTTCAGTACTGGGTGCCATGTCTAAGTCATCTGAATTATCCTCCAGACAGAGATCCTGATTATTGCTCTATTCTGGCTGAGTTAAACTATCAGAATTTTGTTCCTCTGATTCAGCTGTATTCTTCCCATTCCTAAATTGAACTATGCATACTTTAGTATTCTTTTGTTTGTCAGTAGCTTGTATGCATTGCTCATAAGGTGTGTCATAGGCATAGGGGGCTGAGGGAGTGGGTGTTGGCTTTTGTCTTACAGATGCCAATTGATCCTTAACGTGCCTCAATTCAAGTTTAAGTGCTTCTAATTGCTCACTATTTTATTTATTTATTTAACTATTTCTTTTATACCGCCCCTTCCAGAGATCAAGGGCGGTTTACATATAACAGATTAACAGTCTTGTACACAATTTGTATACATTTTACATAGAACAGTAGAAATCAACTATTTACATTGAACAGTAAGTATAAACTTTGTAGGTATTGTAACAAAAAACAACTTGAAGGTATTAAAGCAAAATCTTTGTAGGTATTAAAGCAAACATATCAAACTTTGTACAAAAGTATATTTACATCGTGTAGTGTGTGTGGTGTATGGGGTGGAGATTGGCGTAGGTGCTGGAATTTAGTTCCTTTTATTTTTGTCATCTTTGGGGCGTGTGTGGGGGGGACAGGCTTATGGTTACATTGTTGGGGTTAAAGGAGTTTGTGCATGGGTGCCCACATTTGTGGTAGAGCTGGCTTTGGGGGAGTAGGGGATTTCGAAGTGTTCAGTGAACAGGTAGGTCTTTAATTCTTTTCTGAATTGGATGAGGTCTCTTATGGTGCGAAGTTCAATAGGGAGGTCGTTCCAGAGTGTAGGAGCAGTGAATGAGAATGCTCTAGAGCTAGTGGTATTCTTGGTTTTACAGATGGCTTTAGGTATGATGAGGGAGTGGGCTGCGTTTTGTCTGAGGGTCCTTGTCGATGTTGGAGATTGCAGTAATGTGGTTAAGTGTGAGGGGGCTATGTCGTTTATGAGTTTATAGGTTGTTAGGATAATTTTGTATTTGATTCGGCTGTTTATAGGAAGCCAGTGGAGTTCCAGCAGTATTGGGGTTACGTGGTCTGTTAGGTGGGCTTTAGCAATTACTTTTGCACAGATGTTTTGTGCTCTTTGTAGAAGGTATGTGCTTTTTGAGGGAGGCCTATTAGGAGACTATTGCAATAGTCGAAGTGAGGGGTGATCAGTGTACTTACTACGGATCTAAAGTCTTGTGTTTCAAGGAGTGGCCTTAGGTGCTGAATAGTTTTGAGTTTGTAGAAAATGGTTTTTACTGTTTGTTTTATGTGTGGCAGCATGGATAGGGTGTGGTCTATTATTACCCCTAAGTATTTTACCAGTTATAAAATAATTTGTGGCTTGTATCACTTGAGTTCTTTGTATAGAGATGCAAATTTGTGCCTCCTCAAGGTCTTTGTTTAATTGTGTGCACTGAGATGTCAGTTCAGAGTTTTCTTGTCTCATGCTAATGAGTCCCCTGCACATGCCTTGGATAAAAAGGCATTTTCTTTTATTTGTTTTCTTTTTGAATTCTTGATCATGGTTTAACATTTGTCTTTGAATATTATACCATGATGACTCAGGGAATTCACCTTCAAAGGGACCCCCTTTCCCCTTACAGTATGAAATTAAAATTTCTTTAAGTTCTTTAAAATCAAAGGCTTCCATATTTTATACTGCAGAAAGGCTGTAGTTGGACTATCTCAAATGTGTAACCTTAGAAGGAGGAATGCTCACTTTTCTGAAGAAGTGAGACTTAGAATTATAGTTGGAATGGTATAAATTTTATGGGTGTTCAGTAAAGAGTACTGGCATAAAGACCACACCTTAAAATTATACCTGAATAAAAAGTGCTTCTCACCTTTTTAACAGGGTGAAAGTTTAGGGTGAAGTTATAGTAAGAAGGGTGTTAGGAGATTAACAGAATTGTTGTATCAATTGCAGCCAGCTTTAAGCCTGCTCTCACTAAGATAGTTACTGACAGGAAACAGAGACATAAAAGTTAAAAGGGACAGGAGGTAATAGCTTTATCAGGAAAGATGTATATTGTATTCAATGAGGGACTGTTTACCTGTGTACCACTTCCAAACTAAATTTGGACTATCTCTCTGTCTTTTCTTAGCAGCTCAAATACTATAGAAAAATCTTTAGCAAGCCTATACATCAAAATAAGACAATTGCAAGCCACTCTGTGTGATGTCCTTAAAATTCTAGATTCTTACAGAGCCTTTTGACAATAAAAATCTCACCTTGTCTAACCCACAAAACAAAATTGTAAATGGTCACATGGACTTTCGATTCTGTCTCACTCTGTCTGAAATCTACTTAATGTATTATACAAAATTATTACTTACCCAACTGGAGGTCTGCTGTGAAATCCGAGAGACGAGTCCCCATAAAGATGTAAGATTTGGTCATTCTTCTGTAGGTCCTGGGTTCATTTCACTTCACAGAGGCAGTAGGGTTTGCAACAAAACAAGCAAACAGGTGTGGCTTGGAGAAAGGTTTTTATGTAGAAATAGGCTTAATACATAGGTATTGAACAGAGGTATATAGTGATTGTTACAGAGCTGTTTCAGTGTGCATCAGTGAATCTGTGTGTGCATGTGCATGTGTGAAGTGAGAGGGAGAGATAGGCCCGAACATGTGGCTCATAGCCTCATGGCAAGGGAGAGAGAGAGAGAGAGTGGGGGAGTGGTGAAGGGAATTGATTATCAGAGCCTCCTGTCCTTCATGTCCAAGGGATGGTGGGAGAGAGAGAGAGACAGGAAGTGTTTCTGTCTTTTATAGTGAATTGAATCCTTTCCAGCACTTCCCCTTAAGGTCTGCTAGCCACTCCCTTTAAGGTCTGCCATTCTTGATTTAGCAAGGAGGGGCTTCAGACAGGCCTTGGAGAATGAAATCACCAGGGGGTCAGAGTTAATCCCATCTTGTAAACTGTCCTATTACCTTTGGAGACTGAAGTCACCAGAGTCCGCAGCTGCATGAAATGTATGCTGACATCAGCGTGCAGGCAGGAGGAGGACGTGCCCTGCCGCGGAGGACCCTTCCCTACTCGACAAAACCCGGAGGTACCTGGCAGTTTGTTGGAGAGAGTACTGTGTGAGAGGGAGCTGCCGCGATTACATCTGTGCGGCTCAGGACAGTAGTACCCGGTGGAGGCTTGCAGTGTCAGCGTGCAGGCAGAAGGAGGATGTGCCCTGCCGCAGAGGACCCTTCCCTGCTCGATAAAGCTCGGAGGTACCTGGCAGTTTGTTGGAGAGAGTACTGTGTGAGAGGGAGCTGCCGCGATTACATCTGTGCGGCTCAGGACAGTAGTACCCAGTGGAGGCTTGCAGTGTCAGCGTACAGGCAGGAGGAGGACGTGCCCTGCCACGGAGGACCCTTCCCTGCTTGATAAAGCCTGGTGGGTTCTATGCGGCTGCGTGTCGTGGCCTGCATGGAGTGGCCTAAGGGGCGTGGCTCAAGGGGCAGGTTATGCCCCCTTTGGTGCCCCTTAGGTTCACAGGAGGTGCACATGATTTCGGTGAGGCCTACCTATAGCTATGGGTAAGCGTAAAGTTAAGACTGGTTCAAAATCTGGAGAGGAAGTTGTAACAGGGAAAGTGGTGGGCCCCATGGATAAACATGTTCAGTCGCTACTGCCTGAGGTTCAGTCACCGGAGGATGCTTCATTGAGCCCTATACTCCGGTCTCCTCCTCCTCTACCTGTGCCGTCTCTCTCATTCACACCGTTGGAGTCTCCTCTTGTAGGTTTAGCTTCTCTTGTGCAGCCGGTGTTTTTGGCTAAGGAGGACACAGGAATACTTTCCTCCCCGCCGCGGGAGGTGACTCTAATGGACATTTGGTCAGCTATACAGAATATAGATAAGCAATTGACCTCCACTGTGTCCTCTTTATGTATATATTCCCAAGAGGTGGTGGGCAAATTGCAGCATATGGATAAGCAAATTGATGATTGTACTAAGTTGGCTGCTCGGACTGATCTCCGGCTTCAATCCTGTTTTGATGCAGATGTTTCCTTAACTAGAGAGCTTTTTTCAGTTTCTTACAGGACAGAAGCCTTGGAAAATCATTCACGAGCTTGCAACTTACGCTTTCTAAATTTTCCTATTACACATTTGTTGTCTGCAGAGATTCTGTTGGGGAAGTATGCTTTGGAAGTATTGCATTTAGATGGGGACTTAGCAGCTGTTCATATGTATTACCTCCCGGTAGCTTCTGTTTCCACTAAGCAGCCTGAGTGGGGCTTGTCCCCCTCGGGCGGTTCTGCGGAACAAAATTTAACCGCTTTCTTGGAGGATTCTTTAGATGTAATCTCAAAACATAGTACTTTGGTTGTTAGGTTCAAATCTGAGCCCGCCAAACTACGCGTCTTGAGAGCATACTTTAAGTTTAGAGATGTTCTCTTCTGTGGACATAAACTTCAGGTCTTTCCTGATGTCTGTCAAAGTACCCAGGCACGGCGAAAGCAGTTTTTGCTTCTGAAACCTCGTGTAGTGGCATTGGGGGCTAAGTTTTTTTTTAAGTTCCCTTGCCACTGCATTGTTACTCTGGGGGGACGAACCTATGTATATACGGATGTGAAATCTTTACAACAGTTTTTGGATGGGAAAGAGGCAGGTCAGAATTTGGTGGAGGAATTGACATAGTTTATTTAGCTCCCTATTTTGGAGTTTACATCCTTTTTTCTTTACCCAAGTTTCTAATATTGAGTATTACAGCATCTCTCTCTCTTGATGTGGTATGTGAATCATGATGCTTTGTTGATTTTGGATTGTAAATTGATTGTGTATTATTATATTTCTTATCTGCATGTTAATTTGAAAATTTGAAAAATGCTTAAATAAAAAAAAAAAAAGGATATAAACAGGCTGGAGAGAGTAGTTACTAAAATAGTTAGTGGTCTTCGTTATAAAGCATATGAGGACAGACTTAAGGATCTTAATATGTACACCTTAGAAGAAAGGCAGGATAGAGTTGATATGATTGAGACGTTTAAATACCTCCGTGGCATAAATGCACAGGAGGAGAGCCTCTTTCAATTGAAAGCAAGTTCTGCTACGAGGGGACATGGGATGAGGGTGAAGGGAGATAGATTCAGGAGTGATATGCGGAAATATTTCTTTACGGAAAGAGTGGAGGATCCGTGGAATAGTCTCCCAGTGGAGGTGGTAGAGATGAGGACAGTATCTGAATTCAAAAAATCATGGGACAAACACAGAAGATCTCTAAAGGAAAAAAGGGGACTGTTGTAGTGGTTGATATGGAAGGACAGACTAGATAGGCCATGTGGTCTTTTTCTGCCGTCATGTTTCTATGTTTCTAAATCCTTATTTGTGCCAGGGGGCAGGTGTAAATCTGGGTTTGGACAAGTTCAGGTTTACACTTGCATTCCTATATGAAATGGATGATACATGTGTAGATTTCTGTCCTGCCAAGGCCACTTTCCAGACACACCCCTGATATGCCCCTGTGCAATTTTGATGTGGCACAGTCATCCGCAAGTAAAATGGATCCTTTCGAAAATTTCAATTTGCACGTAGACATGATTTTCATATGTAAAGCCCTGAATTGTAAATAAGACTTTAAACCCCCAGGCTATGAAAAGAGAGAGAGATATATGGTAGGGATATTGCGACCAGGGTCCAGAAGTGTAGTCACTGGAAAGACAGCCTGCCACTCCGTTCAAAAAGGGTACGAGTGAAACCTTAGGTCATCTGGGTTTTCAGTTTAGAAAACAGATTAAGGCAGGAGGGAGTACTTATACACATTTTCCCTGTGATTTATTTTATTTTATTTAGACAGTTTTTGTATACTGCCTTATCCTTCAATCAAAGTGGTCACAACACATTTGGGGGATACATTTAACACATGGGAATATGAGACACATACACTAATACTTATGGGGAACATGGGCAATGGAGGGTTAAGTGGCTTGCCCAAGACCACAAGGAGCATCTGTGGGACTAGAAACCCCAGTCCTTCCAGCCCAAGGTTGCTGTCCTTTAGTGGGATTTGAACCCCCAACCTTCTGGCCTGAAGTACCTTGCCCCAACCACTAGGCTACTCCTCCCTGCCTGGTTTTTGGACTTCTGGCTTGGAAGGGAGAGCTCCCTCCAAGCTAAAGAAAGCTGAACTGCTATGAGCTCAGTTAGCTAATATTCCTGAGAGATGGACTTATTAAGAGCTAGAACTACTAAGCCATGGTCCTAGCAGGAATGTAGCTCCTGGTGATGGAGGTAGACCCTATATGGTTTTGAGCTGCTGCTGAGAAAAGACAGCAGATTGCCCCTCGCAGCTCAGGCACAGACAAGTCTGAGAAGGAAATATGTTAGTGGGTGGGATTCTCTTCCTTCCTCTCAGAAAAAAACATGAGAGACTGTGAACAAGTCTGGCTGAGAGTATCTACAATTTTCATTAACTTATACAAGTATAACTTCATAGAAGCACCTGCACTACCCATTAACATTCTTCTTTCTCAGGGGGAGACACCTGGCTTTCAGGGATTGACAGCCTACCCGATGGGATCTCCTGCCTGGCCAGCCTCAGACCCAGGGATGCCCCCGTTAGATGATTGCGCACAGGGGCCCTACACAAATATTTCCAAAATGATTGTTCAATCAGTCCGTGGTGCATACCTTTCCATGTTTTCCCGCAGCAAGGAAGGAGCTTTTGTCCTTTATGGAGAGGTCTGTTGTTCCCCCGAGGCTGAAATGCACTACTGACCTTGAGCTATATCTTTACACTGCTGAGACATTTATTTTGGTCACGTGGCAACATTAAGAAGACTGATGACCTATATTGCCTTTCTTGCTCCTTTCCAATCCCCCCATGAATAAATAGCACGTTGGATATATGGATAAAAAGCATTTTTTAGTTGAATTAGCGGTAATGAGACATTATTTTGACACTTCATTGCTTATGACACTTCACCGTCTTTAATAATGTTAGTTATGCACAATATAGTTGAAGAGCCATGATTAAAAGTTTGCCTACCACAACAGTTGTGTGTGTATAAAGGTGGTAATGCTCCCTACACGCAAAACAATTTATTGTGTTGATATTTTAAGCTTACATTTATCCTGTATCATAATATCAGTTACCCATTGTGGCGCCTTCCGTGCGTTTCACTCCCTTCGAGTTTCTTCAGGGGGTTACGTAATCAAATGCTCAGATGCTCCAATGCTGCAGATGCCATCCTTCTTAGGGTTTCCCAATTTTGTTAGGCGCCACGGAGAAGCGTTGGGGAATGCCTTAAGATAAGCATGTTTTAAAGAGTTTGTCTTTCAATCTACGTTTCAAAAGCGTTGGGAAGATCATTGATGCAAAAAGGCATTATTGTAGATGCGATTAATATCTACAAAAGATTGCCGATAAGTCTGAGACCTCCCACGCATTAAATTAGTTGTATTCAATTCAATTGAGAAGATAGAGGTATTTTTGGCACTACTAATTTGTTTAAAAACTGAAGGGAAGTACTGTTAAAAGTATTGATTTATACAAACTAACTAGTGTTTGACTTGAGTGAATTACCTTTCGTTATTGACAGAACCTATCACTCAGAAAAAAGACCAAACGGGACAGATTACTACATTGCCACAGAGTGTGTGGCAAGTGCCCTTGCGCTAGCAGCAATTTACTCTCCACATTCAGACTTGTCCATTCCTTGCCTCATCATGCGATGGCCAATTACAGTGTGATTTATCACTCAGTCATTGACATAATCCCGCATTAGTCTTCCTGGCTGCCATTTGCCATGCATTAAAACGTTAAGCAGTCACCAGGCTTAGTAAAAGGGGCCCTTTGTCTCTTTATAAATTAGGCTGCAAATAGCTGCCTTTTTGCCCACTCAATTTATGTGACATTTTATAAAATTACCCTCTATGGGTTAAAGGGTTTAATTTAGGAATACTTTTTATAAGCTGAAATTAAACTGTTTAGCCACATGGATAGTGACTGAATATTGCTGTCTACATATAGGAGTATGTTTACAAAATGGCGGCAAGGGAGCAGTATTTTCTGTGCGTTAACGGCAGCGATAAGGGGTTACTGTGCAGTAACTGTGCTGGGTGTGTTAGAGGTGTTCCAGCATTAAGGGGTGGCAGTGGACACTTAGCATGCAGTTACAGGACATTAAGTGATGGTAGTGGACACTTACCGTGTGGTAACAGGACATGCTGCATTTGACATAGCTATGGGTGCAACTGTAGCACCATCTATCGCTACATTATATGGCGGATTTGGAAGAACGATTCATTTACCCTTCTTCATTTTTCACTCGTGTTATTTTGGAAGAGATTTTTGGATGACATCTTTTTTCTTTGGACTTCCACACTCACTGAATTACAGATGTTTGTGTCATGGTTAAACACTATCAAGTCCAACATTAAGTTTACAGAACATATCAGTCAGCAGAGGATCGATTTTTTGGATATTGCCATCTTTATTGAAGAAGAAACTTTGAGAACCACTTTATTTAGGGAACCTGTCCAAAGGAATAGTCTTTGAGTTATCAAAGTTTTCATCCTGGCCACCTTCACTGGGGCCTTCCTTTTGGTCAATTTTTAAGACTATGATGTCTCTGCTCATCTACTGTGGATTGTAAACAACATGCCAATGATTTGAAGGCTCGTCTTCTGGGTCGTGGCTATCCTAAATGAATTAGTGATAGGGCTTACCGTAGGGCTTATCATGTTCATCGAGATTGACTAATTAATGATGATTTTGTCTCCAGCTCTTCTAAATCAGAGGAGTTTGTGGTAGGCGCCATTCCATATATGCACCATATCCCTGAGATAGTCAGATTATTGAAGAAACATTGGCCGATTTTGAGTTTACATTCTTGTTTTATTAAACCTTCGATGATCGCTTTTTCTCGCGGTTCAGATTTGAAAGATTTGCTTCCATTGGTGGGTTCTACAGGTTATTTTCCATGTGGGGAGTGTCATTTTTGTTCCGTGACTTTGGCTGGGGTAACTTGGTTTGACCCGGTATCAGGAAGTTCCTTTGAACGTTGTTGGTCTACTTCTTGTATATCCACTTTCGTGGTTTACATCCTACAATGTCCTTGTGCATTATTATATGTCGGCAGGACGATTCATCCGGTGAAGATCTGGCTTGGTGAACATGCTTCTCGATTATGTTTATTAGTGCACTCGGCTCCGATAGCAGACCGCTGTTTCTCACATCATCATCACTTTACTGATTTACATTGGAGCATTATTGACCATGTCCCATATGATCCTCGGGGGGGGGGGGGGAAGGTGATTGTGGCTGGAACAGTGATGGATTTGCATTCTGGGCACAATTTAGCCCTCTGGCCTGAATCAGGAGATTGATTGATTGATTTAGTCTGCTTTAATTTTGTCCATAAGATATGCCATACTGGGTCAGACCAAGGTCCATCAAGCCCAGTATCCTGTTTCCAACAGTGGCCAATCTAGGTCATACGTACCTAGCAGTATCCCCAAAAGACACAGGTTCCACAATGCTTGTATTGGGTCAAGCATTGATATCCTGGGTCCGTTTTTAATAATGGTTTATTGACCTTTCCTCCAGGAACTTGTCCAAACCTTTTTTAAACCCAGCTACACTAACAGCTCCCCGATGATGATGGGGAGTTCCTTCCTTTCATTGGTGTTTCAAATTTAAGTGACTTAACAGTTCAGCCAATCCTGTATACAGCTGTCCTTTAGAAGAACTACTGTGGGAAGTGGCAGCGTTTAGTGGCGGTTGGAGTATCACGAAGACAGTAACACAGCAATTGATACAGGGACTTTCCTCGAAACATGCACATCATGTATTTTATGGCTCCATACCGATGGACATTTTCACTGCTTTAAGATAAGAGTTATTATATATAAAAAATGTTCTACAAAGAAGTTTTTTTTAACCTTTGCTGATTAAAAGGGATATTGCAGTCTGGTGTGAGTGATTAATGGTTCTGTCCTCCATCGGCATTATCCGACAAAAAGTTAAAAGTTCTGAGGGAAACCATTGGTGACTACTTTAATTTGTACTTATAGATTTGGTCACTTAAATGGGGTTTAATTTTGTTGATTTGCTCAATGATTGGCAGCCTAAGAAAAAGAATGCATCCACATCACTGGAGCCAGACATTATAATAGTGCTATGTGGCTACATAGCCATGGCATGGTCCCTTTTTGATCATAGTGAGAGTGCCATCTCATCATGACATATAGTGGCCTCTCAGGCAATGCATGTGACCCTACCATTGTGGCAGACACATCCAGGCCAATCTGCACTGTTTCACAATCCTCTGCCTCGCTTTATTCACATTTTCCAAACAGGCTGGGAAAAACTCGGACAATTTGAGGCAAAGTGCAGTGCAGAAAGCCACAGGAGAAAGGGTAGTATACACACACAATCACACAGACATATACTCTCATTGGCACACTGTGCAAAGGTGGAGATGGTTGGCATTCTGGCTTGACACTCATGTCTCAATGTCAGCTCAAGGACTGATAATATGTGCTCTGTTTGCAGGCGCTATTACCGTGCCTTGGTCTCACCACACATTGTTACCATGTGCTATTAAAATCCAATCAGCTGTGGATAGCGGAGCCCGTCAGTGCTGCTGGCGGGTATTTCTACCCTTGCTAGCTGCCTACTTGGGGGTTGAACATGCTGGAGCTCTACTTCCACTGTCAGCTAAACCTTGACCACAGGAAGATGCAATACAGAAACCCCAGCAGGGACTTGAATCTGTGACTCTCTGCACATATATACACAAACTGGGTGTGTTGCACTACAGTGCAGCCTTATGGTGGTAACAGCTCCTGTTGCTGACAGGCTTCCCTTCGGCTGGCCTTTGGCACATGCTGCAATGCGCATGGTGCACACAACTAGGACAAGGCTTCTGTCTGCTACAGGCTGGTGCCACTTCCCATGCCACCACCAACACCCCACTATGCAGACATGCCCACGTACTGTCAGTGGTGGTGGTTGCTATCCCAGCATGTTAAACATGCGGGTTTGGTGGGCACCTTGGGTACAAGGGCCGGATAGGGGGGCAGGGGCACACATGGATGGCCACGCAGCCCCCTCCTACCAGCTGCCTATGCAGGTGCCCTATCTCTGCCTGCCACCGATACATCTTGGGAGGAGGATGTCAACCACTGGTATTGTATTTCCACAGGTACCTGCATTTTCCAGCTACCTGGAGGGTTACAGTTGCAGGCACTATTGGTGTCTTCCTCAACAGCTGGGTGCAGTGGCAATGGGGGGGGGGGGCGGGGAGTGTGCTGGCATCTCTGCCAAGGGTGCCATGTCCCTTGGATCACCCCATGTGGCACATCATCGTTCCACACCAGCAGTTTGTTTCTGTTCCACCACTCTCACTGTGTGATTATGATGGACATAATAGATGGTGCTGCGGATGGAAGGATTCTCCTATGTGAGGAGCTTACAAAGATTAGGCCTCCTCAACCAATTGGTGAGATGGTTGGGGGGGGGGGGAGATATGATAGGGGTCTATACAGTACAGTATGGCGTGGAATGATCCATGGTTATTAAAGCCATCAAAATATGGGTGGATTAGGGGACAGGCACTGCCGCTACAGTGTAAAGCATTTCAGACACATTGGGGCATATAGTTTGTCATTCAATGCATTGGCAAACACTGGCATACAGTGGCAGCTTATGTCATGGCAGATCCTCATAAAACTGGGCTTCGGGAGGGTTTGGTCATGGTTCTGGAGGAAAGGTCATTATGTGTTTATTCGGGAGACACTGAGGATCAGCTGATTGGCCAAATACAGGTCTCTTTGACCATGGGTGTCCTTTTGGGACCCACCTATGTACCTGTGCCCCTGATTGGCCACTATTGGACAGAGGATAGTGGGCTTGAAGGACTTGGTCTGACATAGTATGGCATATATTCTGAACTTAAGTTCTTATGCCCCTCTGTGCCACCCAGGCAGCTGCCTAGTCCACCATGTCCACCAGAACCCCCCACTACATGACCACCCTGCCACCCCCAGTGCTCCATTTGCACCATCAGCATGGTGCCCTTTCCTACATGAGCACCATGCTGTTGCTGCTAATGGAGCACTACTATCACTTATCTTGGGTTCTCTTGTCAGTGTATCACATTGCAGATGCTAAAATGGTCTCTCTCCCCTCTACAAACATCTTTTCTGTGAGGTTTTAATCGGCGATCGGGTTCCCAGCATTAAAGGGCTTTTCAGGCAATTGCGTAATCATTGGTATGGGAGCACACACTGTAACCGCCCACTCCTCGCTTCAGTCATGCCCACTCTCTGTCCCCTGCATCCTTAATGGTCCAGGTGCCTTTACTGCACCTAAAAGCAGCATTTGTTTCAGCATTAAGGGAGCAAGTGTGCTGATAGCCTGCGTTAACAGCACACATGCTCCCTTACCACCATTTAGTAAAGATACCTCTTAGATTAATAATTTATAATCAATGCACATACTTGCAAAATCTGCTCATGCTCCAGCCATACTGTGCCCCAGGCTATACCTTCCAGGAAAGTATGCACTATCAGATTAATGGTCTTACTTTTATGCTATTTTATAACAGCCCATCAATACACATAAACTGCCATATATGCACATCGATTTTTACAATTACCTCCATAAAGACCAAAATGGTCCATCATGTTTATCCAGTTGAGAATTATGCACTTGAGTAAATGAGCCCATGTCATGCAACATAGACTTCTATTCATATCTTTTACCTGGTCTTTCATCCCATTTCCCTTCTACTCCATATCCTCTCCAGGTTGTCCAAAATCTGTTAGGTCTTGCCATCTCCAATTTTGTTTCTTAAAGAACCAAACTTAGGATTGTGTCATCTCCATGCTCATTGAAGATTTGGGTTTAGCTATGGTTATTTCATGCAGGTGCCCTACCTTCATCCCACCTTCTGAAAGAGGTATAAATGTATGCATGTGCTCTACACACCCACTTTTGTATTTTATAAAATTGGTGGGCATATTGCAGCTCCACCCCTGCTCCACTCAAACTACGTCCCCTGGAATACCTAATATGGAGGGTAATTTTTTAACAGAATGCCTAGGTTAAGAGGCCAAGCAGGTACCTACTTAGCTGCTATTTTATAAGTGCCTATGGCCCTCATTCTTGAACGCAGGTTGCGGGGGCTACATGTTCCGCCGGAGCATGCAGTCCTGCAAGCTGCCTCTACACTATTCCCCCACTGGCTCTCCTTATAAGTCCTATGTATCAGGATGGAGAGATCCAGCGGGGGGCGGGAGGAGGTGGGATCAGGTTGGAGAGGGGGTAGGCTAGCCTGGCAGTACATACAATTCAGGGACGATTCAGATCACGGCCCTGTACGTGCTGCCAGGCCTGCTGGGACATGCTGCTTATACCACCTCAGAGGCCAAGGGGCTGAGTGTGTGTGTTGGGGGGGGGGGGGGGGACATGCTGCTTATACCACTCAATCCAGGCCATGGTAGGCCAGCCATGGGATTTGGGTGGCTGGAGCTTCGGATGCCGGGGTGCCAGCAGGAAGGACATCCTTGCAGGTGAAGGGGGCATACCGGGCCATCCTCGGGCCCGATTCTGGCTCCCGCGGAAACGTTTTGTTCCTGCAGACCAGAATTGGGTCCTAACGGCTCCATCTTCAGCAGGGACATTCGGAAAGCCTGGATATCCCCCTCCCGGAATGGGGCTCTGCATGTTTTTATAAAAATACTAGAGTAAGTGGCAGAAATCGTGCCATAAATGCAGGCATGGATATTTACTCTTGCTTGAGAGCAGGCATGCAGTAAATGTGCATGCATAAAGTTCACAAGCACTGGTATAAATTAAAGTATTTTGTAATCTATTTGTGTACTTGCAGACTCTGCCTGTGCCCTACCACGACCATGTCCCCAGCTGTGCCTACCGGCAAAGTACCCCAATACATGTGAACATACGTATTGTCATGCAGATTAGAATTTCATATGAGGCCTTATATGCATGTACTATATGTGGTCACATGTTTGTATCGCTCCATGGTACGACCGCACCTTGAATATTGTGTGCAATTCTGGTCACCGTATCTTAAAAAGGACATAGCGTTATTAGAAAAAGTACAGAGAAGAGCCACCAAATTGGTGAAGGGGATGGAAGGCTACTCCTATGAAGAGAGGCTAAAAAGGTTAGGGCTCTTTAACCTGGAAAAGAGACGGCTGAGGGGAGATATGATAGAGGTCTATAAATTAATGAATGGAGTGGAACGGATAAATGTGGATTAATTGTTTACGCTATCAGAATATAGAAAGACTAGGGGACATGTAATGAAGCTACAGGGTAAACTATTTAAGACAAATAAGAGAAAATATTTTTTCACTCAACGTGTAATCAAACTCTGGAATCTGTTACCGGAGGATGTAGTAAGGGCTGTTAGTATAGCTGGGTTTAAAAAAGGTTTGGACAAGTTCCTGGAGGAAAAGTCCATAAACCACTATTAAAAAGGGACCCAGGATATCAATGCTTGACCCAGTACAAGCATTGTGGAACCTGTGTCTTTTGGGGATATTGCTAGGTTCGTATGACCTAGATTGGCCACTGTTGGAAACAGGATACTGGGCTTGATGGACCTCGGTCTGACCCAGTATGGCATGTCTTATGTTCTTATGTTTGAAAAAGACTTTATAAAATTATCCCAATGGTATTTGCTATCTTTCCGGCGCTCATGGTTAAACACAGATATTCTGCAAGGCAATTTTATAAAGGACTTTTCAATATGTATAAAAAATTCTTTACACCAAGAAATGTCTTATAAAATTACCCCTTTATTGCATTCCAAAATTTCATATTTGCTCTACTCTCATATTGTATTTTCTGCAAAATTGCATTCACCATGCTTTGATGTTTGTTTACAAACTGCTGTTTAATGTCTATAAGACATATGCAGCTTTACAGCATTGGCCAAAAAAAAAAAAAAACATTAGGGAGTATTTGTATCCTTCAATGGGTATTTTCAGCTATTGCACATAGTAAAGCCCTGGTTTCTCCACTATCACATTGCTGAAGTACATGACTCTAAACTGTAGTAGTCAGTTTACTTTGTCATTGAATGTGAGGGGTTAAATCTTGGTAGGTAATGCAATAAGAACATAAGAATTGCCATACTGGGTCAGACCAAGGTCCATCAAGCCCAGTATCCTGTTTCCAACAGTGGCCAATTTCGGTCACAAGTATCTAGCAGTCTCCCCAAAAGACTCAGGTTCCACAATGCTTGTATTGGGGCAAGCAGTGAATTGCCCAGGTCCCCTTTAATAATGGTTTATGGACCTTTCCTCCAGAAACTTGTCCAAACCTTTTTTAAACCTGGCTACACTAACAGCTTTTACTACATCCTCCGGTAACAAATTCCAGAGTTTGATTACACGTTAAGTGAAAAAATATTTTCTCTTATTCATCTTAAATAGGTTACCCTGTAGCTTCATTGCATGTCCCCTAGTCTTTCTATATTTTGATGGCATAAACAATCGATCTACGTTTACTGTTCCACTCCATTCATTAACTTATAGAGCTCTATCATATCTCCCCTCAGCTGTCTCTTTTCCAGGTTGAAGATCCCTAACCTTTTTAGCCTCTCTTTATAGGGATATCCTTCCATCCCCTTTACCATTTTGATGGCTCTTCTCTGTACCTTTTCTAATAATACTATATCCTTTTTAAGATATGGCGACCAGACTTGTACACAATTTTCAAGGTGCGGTCGCACCATGGAACGATACAGAGGCATTATAATATATTTTGTTTTATTCTCCATTCCTTTTCATATGATACTTAGCATTCTATTTGCTCTCTTGGCCGCTGCTGCACACTGGGCAGAGGATTTCAACATGTTATCCACGATGATGCCTAAATCTTTTTCCTGGGTGGTGGTTCCTAATGTAGAACCTTGCATCGTGTTACCATAGCTTGGGTTATTCTTTCCTAGGTGCATAGCATTGCACTTATCCACATTAAATTTCATCTGCCATTTGAATGTCCTGTCTTCTAATTTATCAAGGTCCTCTTGCAATTTTTCACAATCCTCTTGGGCTTATCAACTTGGAATAATTTTGTGTCATCTGCAAATTTGATTACCTCACTCGTTATTCCCATTTCCAGGTCATTTACGAATATGTTAAAAAGCAGCGGACTCAGCACAGATCCCTGGGGTACTCCACTATTCACTTTTCTCCTGTCTATAGTTGTTTCACAATTTCAAAGCATTTTGTTGCAGTTGCAAATGCTGTAATGTGTAGCTCTTTAAGATATTTTACAGAATCTGCTTCTCTGCTTCTTCTTCATTTTATCCTCAAGTTTTGCCTACTTTGGTCCTGCCCAGACCAGTCCACAGTAATGGGATTTGCCCTTCTTCCAGTAGGCAGAAAGGGCTAAAACGCCACTCATCTCTCTACGTATGCAGGTGCAGCATTGCTCTGTTTAGTAAAACTGCTGTTGGTGCAGGCTGCAAGAGCAGCAATCTGTACAAGTTTATGACAGCAGGCCTAGTCCGTGCATGCTTCTGAGAGTGACAGTCTGTACCTGTTTAAAAAAGCAACGGTGAGCATGTTTGTGCTGTGCCTGCTGCTGGGCACAGCCCCCTGTGCCTACTAGTGATGGCAGTCACTTGTGTCTGTGGGTGGAAGATGCCACTAAGGTTTGCCTTTTTGAAGATACCACTGTGGTCTGCTGGTGGAAAAAGCATCCTGTGCCTGCTTGTGAAGAAACCTCCTGGGCAGTCAGTAGATGCATTTGCCTCCATGAATGTAACTAGCCCTGTATTGGTGACATTAACAGTCAGTAGATGCCTGTGAGAGTAATAGTCTGTGCTTGATTATGAGAAAAATGGCCTGCACATGTCTGTGTGAGAGCAGCTTTTGGCACTGAGTTGTGCAGTCAACTTTTTTTGCCTGCTGAAGAAGCTAACATTTGTTCACATGCCAACATCCCTGGGCATGCTACTGGACCAGATGGTATGGATTATAACATGAAATGATCATTCTGGCTTATGCAAGGACAGGTAGCATGCTATATGCTGCCCATCCTTCCTCATGATAACCCATGAAGAATTGCTACATGAGGCCCTGGAACATGAATGCTCTGAGCTTGCCATGCATTGCTCATGGCCCCAGCTCTGGTGCTGTAGCTTGCGTCTCCTAGGCACTCTTGAGGCTGCACTGTCATTGCATGCTCACTGCATTCTGTGGGTGACCCTAGAGCCTCCATGCTCTAAGCACTCCATGTGTGAAACTCAAATCTGTGTACCCGGCATGCCTGTGCATGGCACTGGACTTTTCATGCTCTGTGTGTTCCATAGGTGGCAGTGAAGACTGTGCAGTCCCTGTGCTCTGCGTGAGATCCTGGAGTCTGCATGCTCTGTGTGGACTGTGTGTGATGCTTCATTCTGCACACTCTGCACATGCTGTGGGTGACACTGCAGCCTGTGTGTTCAGTGTGCCTGTGTATGGCACTAGAGGCTATATGCTCTGTACACTCTACAAATGACACTGGAGTTGGCATGCTCTGTGTGCTCGGTGTATGGCTGTGTGCTCAGTGTATGGCATTGGCGTTGTCATGCTCTGTGCACTCTCTGTGTGGATGTATGCTCTATATATAGTGCTACTAGTAAACTAAACTCTGTACCCTCCTTATATCGAACATATCCAAACAACTATAAGGAAGAACAATAAACAAAGGCCCAGGTTGGGAAATCAGACCTCCATTACTATGGAACCTGCACTATGAAAGAAATGAACCATAGAATATGGACTAAAGAATGATCCTCAGACGGGGGTTCCTGGCAAAACAGGGCAATGCAACCCAGCTAACAGCTCAAAGGAAATGCCCCAAGTGTCATTCATGGGCTTATATAGTGCAAAGTCCGTTTTTTTTTTTTCAAATTTTCAAATGCATTTAAAACTATTGAAAAAACAAACAAGGCACTTATCTGGCAACACGAGTCCATTCTCTTTGCAGGTTTCGAAGATGCCAACCACACCGAAAAGCAACCCTCTCCATAGTAATAGAGGTTTGCTTTCTCAACCTGGCCTTTGTTTATTGTCCCCCCCCTATATATAGTACTGGCATTGGCATGCTCTGTCCGTTCTGTGTATGGCACTGGCATTGGCATATTCTGTGCATGGTCCTAATGTTGGCATACTCCATGTGCACCGTGTATGGCACTGGAGTTGGCACTGTCCATGCGCCTTGCAAGTAGCACAGGAATAGTAAGTACATCCTGTGCTCTGTGTGTGTGGCTCTGAAATAGTGTGCCTTGTGCATCCCGTATATGGCATGGAAATCATGTGCCCCATGCACTCTGTGCATGGTACTGAATGGCTTACTCTGTGTGCTCCTTATGTCACTGCATTGTGAATTGCACACTTTATGCACTCAGGGGGTTGCTGTGCAGCTTTACAGCTGTTGTAGCCACTCTGGATATTCCAAAAGAGTGGTGCTCCAGGTGCACTTCTCAAATATTTGCCAGAGTTAGCACTTCAAGTGCACTTTCCAGTTGTGATATTAGCACCCAGAGCCAACACTGGGGGAGCACCCCATACATGGGCTACTTCCATGAGTGTGACAGAAGCATATTATGCTGCTGCGGGCATACATTGCAGCACTCTTTATGTCAGATAAGCTGGATTTCTGGGTTTCCTTTGCAGGTAATCCTTTGGAAACTTCTAGGCTGGAGATTAACAGTTGCAGCACTGGCCCATAGATCTTGGAACATGCAGAGTTGACACTTTCTATTCTTCCTTCAAGACCATGACTAGAATTCTTCACTTGGATTACACTTGAATTTGCATAGGGCTCATCCCTATGGGTGGTCCCAGGATAAAGATAGTATGCCTTGAGGTGATGGCACTGGGTTGGTGTCTGTGCCTTTTACCCACACCAGGGTATGACATGAAACAGGGTGCTTTATGGCTACATTGGCTGGCAGTTGCCATGGTGCTGATAGCAGACCAATGCTGATCCCCGGAACTTTGCAAAATGTTTTTTTTTTTAATTTATTTGCATGTTTTATATACCACTTTATCCAAGTAATCAAGGCGATTTACAGGGAACAAAATGGATATTACTGCTCTCGGCAGTTTAATGAAATGGCTTATTTAACAAGAAACACATTGAACATAGAATGATTACTGCTCTGTTGACTGGTCTGGCAGGATGAAGAGGAACGTCAGTTATCAGGTAAAGTATAACTGACTTAAAGGGCAATTTAATAACAAGATGCCTAGGTTTGAAGATAGAGAAGGCTTCTTCTTTTAGCCTATTGTATAAAGACACATAGGTGCCTATTGGGGTTATTCTGAGCCACGAATAGCAGGGATACTATTCGTTGCTTCTCCTGCCCCTGAATAACTTCCCCGCCAGTTGTGCGGGGAAGTTAGATGGTGCGGGGAATGGGCGGCCCGGGGGTGGAGTCTGGGTGGGCAGTGGGCAGTTGCTGGCCCTGAATGTACAGGGCTGATTCTAATGTCAGCCCTATATGTCCAGGAGTGGCGACATGTTCAGGGAAGTTATTCCACTTCTGAGGTGGAATAATTTTCATGGCTGTTTAGTTTTGCGGCTGCTGGGGCGTGAATTTGGCAGGGGGGGGCCAGGGGACATTCCCCGCAGCACAACCCTGGCCTTAGGAGGCCAGATCAGGAGTCAAGCTGTGGGGACTTAGCGTTTGTTGCAGGCAGCCGGCATCGCGGCTTTTAAATGGAGCCGTAGTACCATGGCAACAGGATGCCATGGCGCTGCGGCTCCATTTAAAAGCCTTGACTAAGTTAGTTTGGCTATGCATGTAAGTGCAGGTCAGACTGAATCGCAGTTCTGGCCTGCGCATACATGCCTGATTGCGATTCTGATCCCGTGGAGCTAGACGTTCCTCGCAGGATCAGAATAGTGATCCCCTCTGTACATCCGGCTCAGACCGGACATACAGAGGGGATCTATATCTGGGATGGAATTGGGCTGTATGTGTCTTTAGAAAATACTGACACAAATCCTGTAGAAATAGCACCAAAATTGTGGCACAAATTCTGTAGAAAAAAGCACCAAAATTGCAGGAACTGACATTCATTTAGCTAGGCTTACAATATATACTGCTTTTCTATGAGTCAAAGCAGTGCATATTCAGGTACTGTATATATTTCCATTGTCCAGAAAGGCTCACAACCTGAGGCAATGGAGGATTAAGTGACTTGTTCAAGGCCACAAGGATCACTGTAGGATTAGAAACCTCAGTCCTTCTGGCCCAAGGTTGCTGTCCTCTAGTGGGATTTGAACCCCTGGCCCTCTGGCCTGAGGTAACTCCTCCCTCCACCTTTATTGGAGCAGGAATAAATATAAGCATGGAAAGTATGTGTGTATGCATAAATTTTATAAACTGTGTATGCAAATTATTACTTCTCCCATTTTCCACCCAAACTCCACCCCAGAGCATGCCTACTCTACAAGTATACCTTACAGTACTTGCACTGGTCATACTTTTAGGTGTGACCTAGTTTTATAAGAGACCTTTTACTCATGTAAATCAGCATTTTTATGAGCAAAAATGGTTTATAAAATCACTTTAAAAGTGAAATGGTTCCTCTTGTTCATCTATTAATTATAGCAACACATTTCTGATATTGAAGCAGTCAGTTTTTAACAATTGTGTATTGCATGTGCGCTTTACTCATTGATCATCAGTCCTGGTTTCAGTCCTTTAGAGCTTGTCCAGGAATGATTGCAGGCCATTTGGCTTTTCATATATTGTCACACTGTTATTATAAGTGACCTTTACACATGCAGTAAACTGTAAGGTAAATTTGATGCTGCTGTTGTGTAATTTCTTGCAGTATGGCATCACGGTTCAATGACCTTTTCCAAAATAATCACTGAACAATGCTAGTTTGGTGCCTTTATAATTTATGTTCCTCTTTTTCTTGTGAGCCCCATCAATTTTGATTTATCTACACAGTTAAAATTCTGGCTATAAATGGGTTTGGCATACCATTTCCATCCCTCAGGATACCCATGTGATGCACATTCAATGTTTTTAGCAGGATTTCCTCTAAGAATCCTTGTGCACTAGGTAGTCATGTTTCCACTATTTGTTGTAGTTCTTACTCAAGATTGTTTCAGCTAGCCATCTGAATAGCGTTTCTCCCTCCTTGATTCTCATGGTGCTTTATGCAATCTAAATGTTCGTTGTTCTGGGCTCCAAATCGGTCACAGTTGTGTCGGTGTCCTCAGCCAAGTCCTTCTGCTGCCTGCTGTGTTCTCTGAGCTTGACTTTTCAGGCCGTCTTTAATCTCCTCAGAGAAAATTGCAACTTAGAAAGTTTATCCTCTAGCATGGCTGTTAGGTTCTCTGTGAACTCCTTGGATGCTTCCTCTTCCAGTGTTTTGAGAAATTCTTACTTTTATTTGTACTTTTCTTCTTACTTTTCTTTCTGTTGTACCTTGGTGTCTTTGACAGCCAACTTGGTTGTGAGCGTAATAATCTTTTTCTTGCCAGACTCTTCAGGGGTCTTGGAGAATAAATCTGAACAGAATTGATGTCTCTTCTTGCATGAAGTAAAGTTTTTTAGGCTTTTGATCCAGAGCTCTGTGTGTAACTGTCTGATCTGCTTCTGTTGATCTTGTGACCTTCAGTATTACTGCTCCTTTTAATTAAATAAGTTACACATTCTTCAAAACTAATGAGTATTTAAGAGCACACATTTTATCTAAATTCAGAGAACATTCATGAGTCATTGCAAGTTTTTTTGAGCATTTAACCTAGCTGTTGACATCTAAGTACCTACCAAATAAGGGTTTATGCATAAATGAAGTACTCATTTTGTCAAGCAGTGATTACATTACAAGTTACACACTCCAGATACTTATAGTGGAAGTACTGACCTTTAATGAGTGTGCCTTTTTAATCAATTAGTGATTTTTTATGTGCATTAGATATACATAGTAATGTAAGTGTAGTCTCTGGACACTCATATGTTGTTTATTATATAAATAAGGTCACCAAATAGCTCTGTATTGGGCGATAAGCAAGTAGGGCAAGCTGATTAAATCTTGGTTTACCTCATTGCATGCACAGAGATGATATGGTCGTGGGTTTTCATACTGAAATCAGTTGGAAAATTAGAACTATTTTTCTATGCATACATTAGGACAAATCCAGGACATCCTCATCCTGTCCCCCTTGATATTTTGTTTCATGAGATAGCTCTTTGAAGCACAAGTGCTGTATCTTAAGAGAGTAAGAGCCAAAGGGACTTGTGATACAAAATGAGAGAGAGAAATGGAGATGTAGAGAAATTCAGAAGCAGGAGCAGCAGAGGAACTTGAGGATTCCGATGACATCTTACCAGATACCCTCCAGATCCTGATAAGCAGCTTCCAATCTCATCAAGACAGACAACAAAGCAACTAGGGACTAGCGGAAGTCTAGGGGAATGATAAAGATACACACTGGTAGTGAGCAGGAGAACAAGGGGATCAGGATATAAAAGCAGCCTCAAAGAGATCGGGTTTTTAGTTTGGATTTGAATAGTGCCAGTGATGGAGCCTGACTCAGGTAGCTTGTTCCAGGCATATGGAGGTGCAAGGTGAAATGAACAAAGTTTGGAGTTGGCAGTAGCAGAGAAGGGCACAGATAAAAGGGATCTGCCAGAAGCACGGAGTTCCCAAGGAGGAGTGTAGAGAGATGTAAGAGAGGAAAGGTGGTCAGGAGCCACAGAACAAATGCATTTTAGGTCAGTAGGAGAAGTTTGAACTGGATGTGGAAATGGATAGGGAGCCACTGAAGAGAAGAGGGGTTACATGAACATATTGCCGCTGGCGAAAGATTAACCATGCAGCTGAGTTTTGAACAGATTGAAAGGGAGAGAGGTGATTGAAGACGAGAACAGCAAGGAGCTAGTTGCAATAGTCAAGATGGGAGCTGACTAGAGAGTGGATAAGGGTCTTAGTAGTGTGCTTAGAAAAGAAGGGGCACATTTTGCTGATGTTATATAGAAAGAAACAACAGGTTTTAGTTATCTGTTGGATGTACTCCTATGTGGAGAAAGAGAGAGAATAGTTAAAAATGACCCCAAAGCTGAGAGCTGAGTAAACAGGGAGGAATAAAGTGTTCCACAGAAACAGAGAAAGGAGGGATGGGGAAAAGGGTTTAGAGGAAAAGATAATGAGCTTGATTTTAAAAGAGCTTACAATCTATTCAAGACAGACAAATACAACAAACAGGGGACTGGGACAAAACTTAGGGTAGTAAACAGGAGTTTGGGATCCAAAAGCAGCCTTGAAGAGATGAGCTTTTAGCCTGGATTTGGATAGGACCTGAGATGGAGCTGATGTACCGACTCAGGCAGTCTGTTTCAAGCATGCAGTGCAGCAAGGTAGAATGAACAAAGTCTGGAGTTGGCAGTGGAATTGAAGGACAAAGATAAAAGTGATTTGCTTGATGAGCAGAGATCCCAAGTAGGAGTATAGGGAGAGATAAGAGAGGAGAGATAATGAGGAGCAGAAAAATAAATGCTCTTGCAGATCAGTAGGAGAAGTTTGAGCTAGATGTGGAAATGGATAGAGAACCAATGAAGTGACTTGAGAAGAGGGATTACATGAACGTAGTAAAACTAGTGGAAGATTAGTTGTTCAGCTGTGTTTTTGAATGGATTGAAGAAGAGAGAGATTATTCTGGGGAAGGCCAGTGAGAAGCAAGTTGCAATAGTCTAAATTGGAGGTAACTAGAGAGTGGATAAGGGTCTTGCTAGTGTGTTCAGACAGGAAGGGATGATTTTTGTTGATTTCTGGAGAAAGAAATGATGGGTTTTTGCTATCTGTTGTATATGTGCAGAGAAAGAAAGAGAAGAGTAAAAGATGACTCAAGGTTACGAGCAGAGAAAACAGGGAGACTGATGGTGTCATCCACAGAAAGAAAGAAAGGAGGAAGTGGGGACATGGGGTTTTGGGAAGAGATAAGGAGCTCCCTTTGGTTCCATGCTCAGTTTCAAATGTCAGTGGAACATCAGGCAGCAACGTCAGACAAACAGGCTGAGATATGGGCCTGGATTCCTGGAGAGATTTCAGGCACAGAGAGGTAGATCTGAGAGTCATCAGCTAAAAATGTTACTGAAAACCATGGGAGAAAATCAGGGCACCAAGGAAGTGAGTATAGAGAAAAGTAGAGGACCCAAGATAAAGCCCTGAGGTATACTGACAAAAAGCAGGATAGCAGTGGAGAAAGTTCTGCCAGAACATACAATAAAAGTGTGATGGGAGCAACAAGAGCAATAGGGAGGAGTGGCCTAGTGGTTGGGGCAAGTTACCTCAGGCCAGAAGAGCAAGGGTTCAAATCCCACTAGAGGACAGCAACCTTGGGCCAGAAGGACTGGGGCTTCTAGTCCCACAGGTGCTCCTTGTGGTCTTGGGCAAGCCACTTAACCCTCCATTGCCCATGTTCCCTGTAAGTATTAGTGTATGTGTCTCATATCCCCTGATTGTGTTGTAAATACTTTGACTGAAGGATAAGGTGGTATACAAAACTGTTTAAATAAAGAAAATCAGAACAGAGCCCTCAAATCCAAGCAAGAACAGGGTATCAAGGAGAAGATTATGATCAACAGTGTCAAAAGCAGGAAGAATAAGAAAAAGCCCTTGCATTTGGCTAGATCTGTTTCTGTAGAAATAAGTGGATGAAAGTTGATCCAGAAAGTCAAGACATTGGTGATGAACTGCATGTTCAAGTGGTTTGGATGCAAAAAAGGAGGAGCAAGATTATCTGACAATTGGAAGGGTTAGGGAGAATCTGAATTTACTTTATTAGTCAGTTCACCATTATCCATTTGTTTGTTTACATCTAATAAATTAAGAAGGCAAGACTTGCCTTTGCTGAACCCATGCTAATTCCTTCCCGTTAAAGACATGTATACCTATATGGTCAGTAATTTTGTTTTTTAGCATAGCTTCAACCATTTTGCCTGACATCAATGTCTGGTTCACTGCTTCATTTTAGTAAACATGCCCCCTATTTGTTAGCCTTCTTATTTTCTTTTAGCATTTTACAGTCTGTTTCTTCTTCCTGTCCAGGTGCACAGTAATATAATCCCACAAATATGCTATTCCCCACATTACATTTTATTTCCTGCAGAACTCCTGTTTCACTCTATACCATCCTTAACATACAGGATATTTCCACCCCTCCACAACCTGGAGTGGAGGAGTAGCCTAGTGGTTAGAACACTGGCTTGGTAACCAAGCAACCAACATTCAATTCCCACTAGCACTCCTTGTGGCCTTGGGCAAGTCACTTAACCCTCCATTGCCTCAGAAGAAAGGCCTGGTAATCTACTTCCAGTGACACTGCCAAGAAAACCCAGGAGCTTCTGGGTCGCCAGGAGTCAGGACTGACTCAAAGGCACACATTGCATTTTGCATCAATCTGATACACCCTAATATAATTTGTACCATGGTGTCATCGTGTCACATTGGTTATCCTCCTTCCACCAGGTCTCTGAGATGCCTCTTATGCCTAACTATTCATTTACTTTCAAGCATTCTCTCCCTTCTTATTTTCTAGACTTCTGCCATTTGTATGCAGATAATTTAAATACAATTTGTATTTGTATTTACAACCTTTGTAGCATTTGACGGGGGGTAATTTAGAATCATTTATCCTCCTTCTGTTCTTCATGTAGATACTCCTGGGCTACTTCTGCTTTTATCATAACCTCTCTGTGAAGATATTTTAACTTCAACATTTGACCAGTATCTTTTGAAGATACCTTATTCTGAAACATACTCTCCTGAGTGACTGTTGGCTTCCTTCAAATTCTAATTTAAAAGATGCACTCTCTCCTTTTTAAAGATTAGTGCCAGAAGACTTGTTCCACCCTAGTTAAGGTGAAGCCTACCCTCCCAGAATAGCCTCCTTTCCCCTGATTGTTGCCCAGCTCTTAGCAAATCTAAATCCTCCTCCCTGCATCATCATCTTACCCATGCATTGAGACTCCGGAACTCTGCTTGCTTCTTGGGTTATGTATGTAAAATAGTTACATTTCTGGGGAAGCCACCCTGGAGATTCTGGATTTCAACTTTCTACCTACAAGCCCAAATTTGGTTTCCAGAACATCCTGCCCATGCTTCCTTGGAGAGGTTGGTACCTATCTAGCACCATCTAAACTCCTATCTAGGTAAGTATGAGATCTGCCACCTCTGTACCAGGCAAGCAAGATAACAAAAAGTCCTGATGCTCACTATCCATCCACCTATCTACACACCCAGGGACTGAATGCCAAGTAAAATGGCTGACCTAACTCTTCCCTCGTGGGCACAATTGCTTGATGACAGATCATTTGTGCAAGAGGATATTGCATCATCTGCAGGACACATCCAGGATCGCTTCTTGCCATACCAGAGTGATGTTCTTGTAAGTGACTTTTCTTCCCCAAGGCAGCATGAGGTTGCCAGACTGAAGGTGGGATTTCTCTAATATGTCCCTAAAGGTTTCCTCTATATATGTCTCTGCACTTCAGCTCCTCCAAGTCTGCCACTTCAGCCTCCATAGACTAGATGTATTCTCTTTGATCCAGGAGCTCTTTGCACTGAGTGCATGCATAAGATCTCTTGCCAACTGGGAGATAATCATACATGTGGCATTCGATGCAAAAGACCTCATCTAACTGATGAAGGGCACGCTGACCAGAAAAACGATATTCAGTGGGAGAGGGGTGGGGGTGTGGGGTGGTGGGGGGTGGGGGTGGGGGTGGGTGGGGGTGGTGGTGGGGGTTGGTGGGTGGGTGTGGGTGTCAGGGTGTGTGTGAGGGGTGTGTGGGGGTGTGTGGGGGTGTGGGTGTGAGTGTGGGTGTGTTTGGGGGTGTGTGTGGGTGTGTGCGTGTGGGGGGTGGGGTTGGGGGTGGGGGTGTGTGGGGGGGTGTGGATGTGGGTGGGGGTGTGGGTATGTGTAGGTGGGTGTGGGTGGGTGTGGGTGGGTGTGGGTGGGGGGGTGTGGGTGTGGGGGGGTGTGGGTGGGGGGGTGGGTGTGGGGGTGTGGGGGAGGTGTGTGTGTGTGTATGTGAGTGGGTGTGGGTGTGAGGGTGTGTGGGGGTGTGTGTGCGTGGGTGTGGGTGTGGGTGTGGGTGTGAATGAGTGAGAGTGAGAGATAGGTAGTTCCTGCAGGCACACCTAGGATACATCTGTGTCCATCTGTACTTCTCAGTCATGTCTAGCCCTTATGGGCTATGATGCACTCAGAATAGTGCATATCCGGTGTTGGTGCCATGGTCACATGCTGTTGGTGAAGGGGAGGGGTGTATTGGACCCATAGGCAGATTATGTACCACCACCCAGCCCACCCTCTGTGGCTCAGGGTGGAAAACAGGATCTACCACCAAGAGATCCATAGTCTACCTCCCTGCAATGGTGGCAGTAGAGGGGACAATCAAGCCCAGTCCTGCTGGGGAACAGGCACCCTACAGGGCAATCAATGCAGATCTGTACACCTCCATAAGGTAAGGCAGAGAGACAGTAGGCCTGGAAATGCTCAGCTGCCCCCCCCCCACCACCACCACCACCACCACCACCACCACCACCACCACCACCACCACCACCCATTATCCAGCAGCAAGCACAGTGAGTCTCCAGCCATACACATACTAAGTGCAGACAGCCTGCTAGCTAGTCCATAGTGCATGTTCTTAGAGGAGATGTATTTACCCAAAACTGGGATGTCAGCATACACACCAAGCAGATGTCAGTGATTGGGTCCCAAAAAAGAGATCCCATAAATATCACTTGAGAGAAGTGCTATATAGCACTATGGGGGAACCTAGCCATGCTATGGTCACTGCTCAGTCATGGTGAGAGTGACCACCCAGCAGGACATGCTGTGGCCACCCTGACCGTGCAGGTGGTGGCCAGGCACTACAATGTCCCAGCCATTGCTCTATGCCCTGTGCAGATGCATCCTGCCCAGGCCACCCTGTCCGGGCCATACCCACGGTACCTTGCTCCTCATTATGCACATTGGCAGGCTAACACTGGAAACAGTACAAGCAGTGTGGGCTGAGTAAGGTGTTGGCAGCCACCACACACTGGATAGACAGACACACACTCCCACACCTATGCCAGCATTGTGCAAATATAGAGGCTTTTGGAAGCCCTGGGCACCGCACCAGTCCTGGGCACAGTGCAGGCATTGCTATGGTAGGCAATACTGTTGGGGTTACTCCCCGGGGTGGTAAACACTGTCAGAAACCAGAACTGAAACACACTCCACAGACATCAGAAAGGTTGCTATGATGCAGCTCAATCAGCAAATTGTGCTTAACTTAGGAATTGCTATCTGCCATTAATCATAGCAACCTTTTGATATATGTGTAGCGTATTCCCAGGTTTAGGGCGGCATTGCTAAGGTATGCAAGTGCTAGTATTGGGAGATGCTGCTGCACGCAGGGCCCAACATCCTGCCTCTCCATGAGGCTTTGGATAATGGAGCCTGTGGGTGCGGGTGTTTCTGCCCCTGTTGGCTGCTGCTCTAGGGCAGAGGTTCCAAACTCCGGTCCTGGTGGGCCAAACACTGTTTGGGCTTTCATGCTGTCTCTAATGAATATGCATGAGATACATTTGCATACCATGGGGGCGGCACATAGAAATGCAGCACAGGCATCTTTATTAGAGACAGCATGAAACCTGAATGGTTTTTGGCCCTCCAGGGCTGCATTTGGGAAACTCTGTTCTAGGTATTGCACATGTTTATGGTGTCTGTGCTCTGTAGGGTAAAATATAGGCATTTCAGGCATGTTTATGTTATCTGCAATAAAGGTTCCGTCTTTATTACCATGGTTTAGTACTGGGTAAAATATGGGGATGGGGTTGGCAGGAGCCACAGCTGGGATTTGAACCTGTGACCTTCTGCTCCTGAACACACTGGCTGTGTGTACTGCACCAAACTGTTGCCACATGGGCAGATCATTCCCTGGGGATACCATGACTGTTCATCAGACAGAGCCTGTCTGTTGCAGTGCACGGCACCCACCTAAACAGGGCTAGGCCATGGTCTGCTGTGGGCAGATGCCACTGCCCCCTCCACCACCAGTACCCCTCCGCCACCATGCTGACATGCCCTTATGCTGGTGGTGCTGGTGGTGCGCAGTCTCAGGCCATCCAGTGTGCCATAGGCGGCTGCCTATGGTGCAAGATCTGGGGTAGGGGTGCCTGCATAGACGTCCATGCTTCCCCCCCACCACCGCCTGCCAATGTTCTGTGCCCTTGGGGGTACCTGCTGGGTACTATCCCCTGTGACACTGTGAGAAGCACACTCGTGCCCATGTTGGGCCCTCATCAGTTGCTGTCTGGCTGCTGTACAGTTTCAGCATTCCTATGTGCCACCTAGGCATCTCCTTAGTCCGCACTGTGCCCCAGCTGCACCACAGCATGTGCCGCCTGCAGCCCTCTGTATCCCATTTTCCAGCATCTGTACATTTGCCCTTTCTGACATGCCCACCCTGCTGTTGCCGCACATGTGCATGCCATAAGAAACCTGTCCAATAAAAAGGGAAAACCCTGATCAGCGCTATTTCAATGTGGGATCATTCACCTTGTAGGGGGACAGAGCATAGACCCTTCCAACAATGATATCTTTTTTTTGGAGATTTCTCAGCAGTGTTTTTTGATTTTTCCCATTGCTATCACTATTGGCCATCTTGGTTATGGTAATTTTAAATTTTGTTCAGGTCATTTTCCATGTTTATTTGCCCTTTTGTTCCGTGCACATGTATCACAACTATCACTTTTTTTTAGGGTTCCCTGGCTTTGCTGTACATTGCTGACGGAAATGGTTTCTCTTTCCTGCAAATGTGCCTTAAAGCGAGTGTTTCACTGACGTTAGTGATCAGACCCGGATTCCACAGCATTAGTGTGCCTGGAGCCTCTCCCCTCCCACTCTCCACCCACTGACCCCTTCTCTCTGCGCTCTGGGGAGCCTTCCTCTGCCCTTCAGCACCAGATTTCACGGCGTTAGGGTGCCTTAATGCCGCAGGCGCGTTATCGCTCGATAAGGTACGTTATCGCGCGTAATCACTCGATAAGGTATGTTATCGTGCGATAGCACGTCTTGATCACCCGGTAACGTACCTTATCACGCGCTAATTCCGCCACTGCGACGTTAGCACCCTTTAGTAAACATACCCCTAAGGCGCCTTAATGTTACATTCTGTAACGTTAAGGTGCCTTAACATTACATAACGCGTCTTAACATTCCCGGCCACGGTAAGTCCAGAAAAGGGTGGAGAGAGGGCAGAGAGAAGGGGTCAATGGGTGGGGAGTGGGCGGGGAAAGGCCCCTTTCACACTAACGCAGAGAAATTAAGGGCTGAATCCTAACGCAACTGAAAACCTGATGTTAGCACACATTTGCAAGAGAGAGAAACCAGTTCTGTGTCAGCAATGTACAGCATAGCCAGGGAGACCCAGAAAAGTGATAGTAGTGATACATTTGCACCAACAGCATAGTGGATAAGTATGAAAGGCCACTATGGTGACAGTGCGAATGGGGCATAGGGTGCTGCAGGCGGGACATCTAGTGGGGGCAGCTGGGGCACAGGGATGACCAGTGTGACATGGTAGCTTTCCCAGAAGCCATGGAAACGGATGGTGACCCGGTGGAAGATAGTGGTACTGCAGGTAAATGCAGGATTTTCTCTGCTCAGAACAAGGAACACAGGGCTAATCAGCTAACACAGCTCACCTCGGGGAAAGGGAGAAGCAGAGTTACTGATTGGGCACGCCCTAGCAGGAGGCGGGCTGCCCAAAGCAAAGGCAGCTTGTTAAACAGAGCGAGACAAGAGAGAGAGAGGCAAGACGGAACGAGGCAAGACGGAGCAAGGCAAGGAAGAAGGAAGCAGCGAGAAAGGCAGGAAGCAGCCTTTGATGCAGAAACCCTTGACTTACCAAGAGAAACACTGCCCAGCTGTAATCCTAGGAGAAGGGATTCAGAACCAAGAAGCAGGTACCAGGGATACTCAGTGCCTGATAGAACCTTCTGGGAATAGGAGAGGTTTGAAGCACTGAGAGACCCAGGGATAAAGCCCAGGCTTCTGGAAGGGAGAGCTGACCCGTGGAAAGGAAGGCAGCGTGGCAAGGAATTCTCAGACAAGCCTCAATACAAGGTACATGGTGTGTTTAATACAGATGACAAGTTTTATTATGAGAAGCCAGAAAGAGTGAATGCTGATTTTAAAACTCAGGACAGACTCAGTCATTATGAAGGCAGTTGACTGCAGCCTGAAATACGTTTAAACAGACCCAGCTATTCTCACCAGACAGCTGAAAGATTTAGCAAGCAAGCTAATAGAAAGAACACAGCTGACCTGTATGGAAGAGAAATAAGCCAGGAGGGGTTAGACGGTCCTACGTTTGAAGCACTCTTTAGAAACACTCCTCATACATCTGAAGTTGGTAACCCGACACTTTCTTACAGAGACAAGTGGGGGAGGGGTAACTCCAATGCATTGAATGAATGTTTCAACAGAGACGGCATTACTTGCTTTCCTGAAGTAAAGTCTGCAAACAATTACTTACCCAAGGAAGGAGCAAATCCTCAGCTTAGCCCAGTTAGAAAGCAGGCTGAATTACTCCTTAAAGAGTTCAAAGAATTCTTAGACAAACGAGCAATTCCTGACCAGAAGCTAGCACAAGCAGAAAAGAGTCCAGAAGCAGAAATGCCCTTGGCTTGTCCTTTGCCAATGATTGAACTGAATCAACCAATGGACTGCTTAACCTGTCTGATTGACAGAAATAAGTAAAGCAAAGCTTGAATGGTCATTGGCTATGATATCCAAAATGTATGCTATATGAGTACTGCCTGAAGAGCTTATGAAGTGGTAAAAATAAGCTAAAGCGTACCTTGGTTACAATACAGGAACATTATTGTTTTCTCCTTGTTTAGTTGATTTGAAAGTAGAGGTCACATGAGTGAATGTGAACTCCAGTGTTAATGGACATTTTGAGCACAGCATTGAAGAGCCTGTTTTTCCTTTGTTCTTACTTTGGTTAAAATATTCCTTCACGCCTGTTCCATTCCACCACGGAGCGGGAGAAATAAATCCTTATGTAAAAAAATATTCTTTTGCCTGCCTTATCATTCGACCTTTCACAACTACAACCTCAACCTCAAGGCCGACCCCTCCTTAAACCCTCAAGGTTAGGAGCGGGTGGGTGGCACCAGGTGGAAGCCTAGGTGACACATAGGAACATAGACATGAGAAATCAGCAAGACAGCCGCTGACCAAAGCAAAACACAAACCACAAACACCCTGACCACCCTAGCCAATAGTTGCCAGAGCACACACCAGACACCCTCCCAGCCACCCGTCCTCCATGTGGAAGGTGCAAAATGTTGGTAGGCTGTGATTGGGGTAGGGGGCATGCGGAAGGCCATGTATGCCCCTCCCCACTGACACCCCAACCCAGGCACCCGCCTACCCATGCACTGTATGACCTGTGATGGCGCACCAACAACATATGCCCATGTCAGCACGAAAGAGGGGGGGTGTCCGTGCTGGAGGGGGCAGTGGCACCTGCCTGCAGTGGCCCCAGGCCATGCCCTGCACCAGTACGTGGTGTGCAGTGCAATATAAACGTTCTGGCTGAGGAGATGTACAGCTAGCCCAAGGGACCAATGTGACCCTGTGGCAACACTGTAGCGCAACCACCCAGTAAGAAACGTGGATTGCAATGAAGGAACGTATAAAATATAACCTTTATTGAAAATTATAATAATAAAAACGTACCTGTTTCTGATGTAACTTATTATTGTTTTTTACTGAATGCCCCTTTTTTAAAGTTTCATTGTTATTTGCTTTAGGTTTATCATCTTTTATGATATTACAAGAGATAGTTAATTAATAAGTTACATCAGAAACAGGTATGTTTTTATTATTTATCACATCCTTTGTGTTGTTTTTGTTGTTTTTTATTAATTTTATTTATTACATTCAGTTTTTATGGATTATACACATTTGTTCTAATATATTTTTAGTAATTTATTTATTTATTATCTTATACATGAATTTTCTTGTTTGTACATGATGTTTTTATGTAGTTGTCCACATATTTATTTATTTATTGGTTTATCTGTTCTTAATCGTTATTATATTATGTATTTATTCATTATATTACACACTAACGATTTTACATTTATATGTGGTAACATTTACATAATCATTAGGCTCCGATTTCTGCTGTATATTTATATATATTATGTTTTTATCTTATTTGCATATTTTTTGAGGTTTTATGTTTTTAGTTTTTACATGTTTGCTTTGTTCTCTCAATATCTGTGTCTATATTAATTTTATATGCATGATATAACTTGTGTTATTTGACACATTTTAGCCATTCAAGCCCCTGAAGAAGGCTTTTACGAAACACGGCCTGTGTCGGGCCAGTGGCTGAAGAGGAATAACAATAATTTTCAATAAAGGTTATATTTTATACGTTCCTTCATTGCAATCCATGTTTCTTACTGGGTGGTCTATTTGCACGTGGTTTTGTGCTTCCTTTGTTGGACCCAACACTGTAGCGCAATACACACAGCCAGTGTGTCCTTAAGCAGAGGTTCACAGGTTCAGGTCCCAGCTGTGGGCCCAGCACAGCACATCCAAATATTTTACCCCACTATGTAGATGAATCAGAAACCAGAGGAGGTCCTGCTGAGGAGAAGGAAAGGTACATCCCACTCATTTTCCCCCAATATGTACAGAGACCAGAAAAACAGAAAAGCTCGGGCTGAGGAGAAAGAAATGTCCATCCCAATAGTATACCCCACCACATTGATAGAACAGAAAACCAGAAATGGTCTGGCTGAGGAGATGTAGAGGTACACCACGATAATTTACCCCACTATGTAGATAAAACACAACACCAGAAAAGGTCAGGCTGAGCAGTCATACAGGTAGCCCCAGAGCCCATTGTAACTCTGTGGCAACTCTGTGGTACAGCACACACAGCCAGTATGACCTGGAGTTGAGTCACAGGTTCAAGCCCCAACTGCAGGCACAACCAAATATTTTACCCCACCATGTAGATACACCATCAAAATGTGTAATCCCCATGGCAGCGACCAACAGGGGCACAAACACCCACTCATCCAGGCTCCACTATCCAAATCCACATGTAGAGTCAGGCTGTTGGCTCCAGCACGGAGCTGCAGGTAGCATCCCAGCACCACCACCACCTCCTGCACAGGCCGGAAACGCCAACACTGTGAGCAGGGAAGGGTGGCAGGCAGGTTTGCCAAACACCCCTATTAGTGCACAGTGATGCGTTAGGAGTGTGTGTGGGTGTATGTCTATCCATTGTATTGTGGCTGCCCACCCTGTCCTGGGCCCCCAATGTGCCGATGTTAACAGCATTAAAATGCAAATTTGCATAATAAGGAGCAAGGTTTTGTGGGTATGGTCAGGACAGGGCATATTGGGCAGGCGGCAGCTGCACAGGGAGTAGGGCAATGGCTCGGTCACTGTAGTGGCAAAACACCACCTGCATGGACACGGGGGCCAAAGCATGTAATGCTGTGAGGCCAGTCCACCCTGATTGTTCAGTGACCATAGTATGTCTAGGTCCCCCCACAGTGCTCTATGCCATCTGTCACTAGTGATGCAAATGTGATCCTAGTTCTGGAGTCCACTCACTGATATGTGTGCCTCGTTTGTGTGTTCCACATACCATGTCTGGGTGCACAGGTATGTTCTCCATGAGCCTGCACCAGGGACTGACTGCAGTTAGTTTGTGCATGGTAGGAACACCCTGTATGTTGCTGCAGGTGCAATCCAAAAGAGCTGTCTGATGGTGAATGCTGGATAGTGGTATGTGGCCAGGGAGAATGCACAGGCCCACCACCACATCATGGCTGTTCTGCCACTGCTGCAGTCACATGTATGGGTTCTTTGCACTAGCCCTTGAAGGCTGTCTATCATCATTATGCATGAAGGTCACGGGTGCCACATCGAGGCACCTGTCACTCCATGGCTGCTCTGACAATGTGAGTGAGAGAGGGCCCTTAGGGGCACATAGTGTAGACCATTCTGACTGGTAGGGAAACTACTACATATCCCCCCATGTGATCCTAACCCTCCCCCTACTAACAGGTGTCCATGGAAACCAGATCACAACACTGTGTATGCAGTGACATGGTTGACAGACCACATGTGATTGCAGAATACCGATAGGCACAGAGTCACTCTCAGATGCACTGTTAAAAAAACCTGTCACCCACTGGTAGGAATGGGGATATATAGCAAGACCTTCCTTTAGCAGCACGTATACTGCGTACCCAGTGCTGTGTGCCCACCTGTACCATCAGGGCGAACACAGAACCTGTCAAATGGCAGGGTCTGTAGCTACTCTGTGGCAGTATCACATCCTGGCAGGCTGGTACACCAAGCTGGGGAAACAGAGGAGCAGACACCATGTGGAGATCAAATGTATAGTGCTGTTCTGCATGTGCAATGCATCATGGGTGCTGGTGCAGCTACCCTATCCTTGAGCACACAGCTGATGGCTGTGTGCTGAACTGCAGTCCCCCTGTACCCAGCCAGTCCAAAAGGGCAGAGAGGTAAAGCACACTGGCCAGTACAATGAGGCTACAAACAATGGTCATGGGTCGGATTCACTGTTGTTACCTCCCCTCGTGCTGTAGCGACCAGTATAATTTGCATTGCCACCAATAGTCGTACCCTCGCGGACCGGTACTGCCAGCCCCCAACAGATATGCCACAGTTGAAACACAGTCCCGCTGTCCATCTATCTGCGTGTGTCAGCTGTACATAATCCTGTCTGCTTGTGCAGGCTGCCACCCCATAGCATTCGCCGGTACCCTGTCCTGCATTGTGCCTCTGTGTGCGTCCCCGCCTGTGCCTGATCTGCATGATACCACTACCCTGCTGTCGACCCACCATTTCAACTATGTTGCCACTACCGCCCCCACCGGAAGATACGTACATCCATCAACTGCCACCCACTGTCGCACAAGCATGTCATATTGACAGAGCCCTGTGCCATGGAACAGTTGCCCACAACATGTTGGTCTACCGTACTGACAGCAACATGGGCTGGCCTCAGATATGACACCTGCAGCCCCCCCACCCCCTTTGTCAGTCACCTGTGCAGTGCCGCCCCCCGTGGCCACCCAGTGCCAGGGTGACAGCTGTCCCAATGCCCCTAGGTGATGCATGTCAAGCTGAGGCACCTTGCAGCCAATAGGGCACACTAACCGAGGGCACCCTACCCTTGTCAGGACACTGTAACCATTAGCGCCATATCCCTGAGTTTCCCCAAAGGTGACCTGTCCAGGGATGCCTAGTCCCACGCCATGCCTAGAGACCTAGAGAAGGTGCCCTGTACGGCGCCTCACAAAGCACCTGGGGAGCGATATGGCGCCGTACAATATGGCAGCCACCAAGGTGCATACTAAGGTGCCATGTACGGCGCAGAAACCACAAGAGCCCTAGAACATGCCATGTCAAGCGTGGGTCAGGGTGCCGTATGACATGCCTATGCCCTATGAAAACCCATGATGTGCTTGGTAGCATATCAAGGGCAAGGCGTGCTGCAAGGCGCTGTAACAAAAGTACGCCTAAAGTGCGCATGATAAGCCTGACACACTGTGATATTAAGCCACAATGCCCATAAGATCGTGGTCCAACAGAGCAGCCTAATGGTGTGTGTGTAGCACAGTGGGAGGAAATATGTCTCACAACAATGTAATGTGGATTCAAATCCCATTAGAGGGGATCACATGTCTAAACAGATTTATTTATTTAACTGTATTTATATCCCGCTTTTCACTGGGTCAAAGTGGTTAACAGATAGGAATATGGCACAGCACACCAGGAAATAACATAAAACCCGAGCAAGGGAGGTGCGTGACAAGGTCCGTAGCAACGCCTGCACTGCTCATGCATGCTTCCACTGCGTCACGGATGAACTGACCACATTAGGCATACAAGATGGCTGCCAGATCTAGAAAGCCTGCATTTTCCCACGCAGACCTATATCTTCTGGCGGAGCAGATCTGCAGCCGCCAGGGGCTCCTGTTCCCTGGCTCCTCCCAACAGCAGAACCTCAGCAGGTTTAGGAGGGCCTGGGTGCGCCTCACAAGGTGCTACAATATGGTCGCCGACTTTCCACATGAGGTAAGTGAATGGGGACAGTTATACCAAGCAAGGAGTGCAACACAGTAGCCAGCAACCACATCAAATATCAAGCATGCACAACAAGTAGAAAGGACATTTCTTTGGGGTAAAACCAGGAGCAATGTAGTCCACACAGCTGATGCTTGCAGGCCTGCCCTACCCCCAGGATGCTCCAGGCCTCCTATAGAGGTATGTTATCCATCCTGGTGTTATGGTCTTGACTCCTGTTGCAGTTACATAGCCCTGCACCACCCCCAGGATGCTCCAGGCCTCCTTATAGAGGTGTGTTATCCATCCTGGTGTTATGGTCTTCGCTCCTGTTGCAGTTCCATAGCCCTGCCCTATCCCCAGGATGCTCCAGGCCTCCTTATAGAGGTGTGTTGTCCATCATGGTGTTATGGTGGTGGCTTCTGTTGCAGTTCCATAGCCCTTCCCTATCCCCAGGATGCTCCAGGCCTCCTTATAGAGGTCTGTTATGCATCCTGGTGTTATGGTCTTGGCTCCTGTTGCAGTTCCATAGCCCTGCCCCATCCCAAGGTTGTTCCAGGCCTCCTTATAGAGGTGTGTTATCCATCCTGGTGTTATGGTGTTGGCTCCTGTTGCAGTTATATAGCTCTGCCCTACCCCCAGGATGCTCCAGGCCTCCTTATAGAGGAGTGTCACCCATCCTGGTATTATGGTCTTGGCTCCTGTTGCAGTTCCATAGCACTGCCCTATCCCCAGGATGCTCCAGGCCTCCTTATAGAGGTGTGTTGTCCATCCTGGTGTTATGGTGGTGGCTTCTGTTGCAGTTCCATAGCCCTGCCCCATCCCAAGGTTGTTCCAGGCCTCCTTATAGAGGTGTGTTATCCATCCTGGTGTTATGGTGTTGGCTCCTGTTGCAGTTACATAGCTCTGTCCTACCCCCAGGATGCTCCAGACCTCCTTATAGAGGTGTGTTATCCATCCTGGTGTTACGGTGGTGGCTCCTGTTGCAGTTACATAGCTCTGCCCTACCCCCAGGATGCTCCAGGCCTCCTTATAGAGGAGTGTCACCCATCCTGGTATTATGGTCTTGGCTCCTGTTGCAGTTCCATAGCCCTGCCATATCTCCAGGATGCTCCAGGCCTCCTTATAGAGGAGTGTCACCCATCCTGGTGTTATGGTCTTGGCTCCTGTTGCAGTTCCATAGCACTGCCCTATCCCCAGGATGCTCCAGGCCTCCTTATAGAGGTGTGTTATCCATCCTGGTGTTATGGTGGTGGCTCCTGCTGCAGTTACATAGCTCTGCCCTACTCCCAGGATGCTCCAGGCCTCCTTATAAAGGAGTGTCACCCATCCTGGTGTTACGGTGGTAGCTCCTGTTGCAGTTCCATAGCTTTTCCCTACCCCCAGGATGCTCCAGGCCTCCCTATAGAGGAGTGTTATCCATCCTGGTGGTACCGTGGTGGCTCCTGTTGCAGTTACATAGCTCTGCCCTACCCCCATGATGCTCCAGGCCTTCTTATAGAGGATTTTCACCCATTCTGGTGTTATTGTCGTGGTTCCATAGCCCTGCCCTACCCCCAGGATGCTGCAGGCCTCCTTATAGAGGTGTGTTATCCATCCTGGTGTTATGGTCTTGGCTCCTGTTGCAGTTCCATAGCCCTGCACCACCCCCAGGATGCTCCAGGCCCCGACACAGAGGAGTGTCACCCACCCTGGTGCCATGGCAGTTGCAGCTGCTGATGTGTGCAGGCCTGCACTGTCTGCACATGGACCCAGGACCCCAGAAGGCATGTTGCAGCACATCCCTGTGCAACACTCTGGTGTGTCTACTGTTGTGCCCAGGGCGCAATGGTGGGACACATGAACCATGTCCCTGCCACTGTGCACAATGGCACCTGCCTATGCAGCCTCCGCATGTAGGACACATGTCGCAGACAGGCCCCTGGGTGCAGGTGGCATATCGACACAGTGCATATTTGAGGCCTGGGGCATGTGCCCCCACCCCCCTTGGTGCTCTGTGCAGAAGGCATGCCATAATGCAGCTCCCATGGCATGCTGCCCGTGGCACACAACGTGACGATGGCACGTGTGGCATGGTAGTGCATGGCCACGCATGGAGAGGCTTGGGAAGGGGGCCATAACATGTATGCCCATGGCACCTAGGGCGAAGGACAGATATGTGCAGCTGCACCCACACACATGTGGGTGGCACAGGCAACAGGAAGTGGTGGACAGATAGCACATAGCTTAGTCAGCCAGCCACTGCACCCAGATATGTGTGACGAGCAACAGCAGAAGGCGAGGGATGCATACCCCCTAATGGTCCCGCCAATTTCTGTATGCACAGGTGGAGGACCTTCGTAAAAAGGGCCATGAGCTGAGGCTATGCTACCCATGATTCCTGGCATGGGTGCTATGCAACCAGTGGCAACAACAGGATGGTGAGTGGCATAGACCATGCCTTGCACCATGACAGGCTCTGGTGGGACTGCAGCCATTGTGGCCACAGGACATGTGTGCATGGTGTGTCAGATGCATTACCATGGTGCTAGTGTATGTCTTACCCCCACAGTGGATGCAGTTGGAGACCAGGCACCAGCAGGGCTGGACGCTGGAGATGGCCACCAGCACCGGAGCAGTGACAGCAGTTAAGCCCTGAGGTGGCAGATGGTGGAGTGGCCAGAGAGGAGGGATGGGGTGGCAGTGGGGAGGGGAGGGTAGCATGGATGGTGGGGGGTGTGTGGGGAGGGGACTGAAGGGAGCGCGGAGGGTGAGGCAGAGAGTGGAGGGGAGTGGGAGGGGAGTGGGGAGGGTGAGGGGGAGGTGGGGAGTAGGGAGGGGGAGGCGGGGAGTGGGGAGGAGGAGGAGGAGGTGTGGGGAGGGGGAGGGGGGAGGAGGGAGGTAGGGGTGGGGGTAGGAGTGTGGGGAGGGGGATGGGGAGGTTGTGTGGGTGGGGGGCAAGCATGGAGGCATGGCTAGCCTTGAGTGGCACCAGTGATGTACCCCGTCTGGGCACAGAGCCTGTGCACATCAGCGTGGGATGGCAGGCCGCACATGCAGCCACACAGACAAGGGGCGATGTGTGTCTGTGTGGGTACATATGCGGCCTCCACATGGCTGCGGCAATGCGTGCGCAGGCATACACCCTGCAGGAGCAGAGCCAAGCTGTGGAGCAGATGGCAGTGACTATGGGCATGGTGGCTGACCAGCTATGCATGCTGTGTGACATACTCAGAGCAGGTGCAGCAGGAACAGCTGACCAGCCACCCGACCAGGGTGGCCCCCAGGGGGTGTGAGTGCCAGCTGGACCAACATCACCCCTGCCCTTTGGCGCCATGTGCCCCAAGGCTGACAACACTGGCGGGGTAGGGCACGGCAGGGCCAGGGCCCTTGGAAGCACACAGAATGCCTTTGTAGCCCTCCCCTAATGTAAATAAACCTCTGTTGTTGCCATGATCAAAGCGTTCCAGTGTCTCATTTCGCAACATGGCATGTGGGGTGTGATTGCCAGGTGTGTGCATCTCCCTGTGTGTCCCCCAGGGTGTACCGATACCAGGAGGAATCACGGCAGTGAGGGGGGAACGTCCGCTGGGGACAGGCCCAGGGGACGGTCCAAACATCAGTGGGTGGGGGTAGGGTCAGCGGTGCGGGTGGACCTGCGTTTGGGGGCACAGACCCCAGAGGGCATAGATGGGGCCATGACCCGGTCTGGATCACTGTTGGGTGGGGGACAGGGGAGCGGGGTGGGGGGGTCGGCGGAGATGGCAGTGGGGAGGCCATGAGGTGGAGAGGGGCGATGGCAGGGGACCCGTATGCAATACGGTATGCCAGCAGTGCAAGGGCAGGGGTGGAGGGTGGGGACAGAAGTGGATGGGGCGACTGTGGGGCAGGGACAGACCAGTAGGCGGGGCACAATGTGCATGGAGTGCCAGCAGCAGAGGTGCTGCAAGATGGACACAGGTCCTGCTCAGTATGGTGCATGCAGGTACAGTAGCGATGGTGGCACTGCCAGGCGTGGGGCAGATTGGACAGATAGGGGCGGTGCTGCCACAGATGCCCTGTCTGGCTGGGCTATCCATGGGGACAGAATGGGCCTGCGTGAAGCCAGGGGCAGCGGTTACACCGGGGGTGGTGGCGGAGGCAATGGTAGGTGGCACTGGGGCACCAGGGGGTGGGGCTGTGCCGTGGCCTGGATATGTTGCCAGTGGCAGGTGATGCGAACATACATGGGCGGGTCACATGGCACCCGGGGCGGGGACCTGTGTAAGGGTTGCGGCACAGATATGGCGGGGAGGGTGGGATGTGCACGATAAGGCTGTGTTCCAGGGGAGCCTGGGGGGTGGGCACAGTGGAGGGTGTGGGGGCAGACATGGGCCATTCCAGGTGACAGCCATGTGTGCGGGGGTGGTGGGGGGGCAGGGGAGGCTCGGGTCATGACCAGCAGGGATTGGTAGGAGAGGGGGCACTCTGAGCAGGGAAATGCGAGGGACATGTGCCCAAGGCAGCCACATGTATGACAGGGGGACATGGGCCATTCAGCTGACGGCATGGACACGTGGCCACAAGTTACACCTGTGATGACATTATTTATTGTGCACATGGAACCCCCCACCTACACCCCCCCTGCATCCTCTGCCGCATCTGCCACATCTCCGAGCACCATGTGGGGCGGGTGCTGCTTCTGCCACTGATGGTGCTGCGACTGGCTGGCCGATTTGTGCCAACACGGCCTCGTGCACCACCACCATTCTGGCCATGCTGGCTGCCATTGACCCTGCTGTGTCGTTCAGTGTCCGCACCTCACGGAGGAGGCCGCCCAGCACCAGTCATTGGCGTTGCACCTCACACCGCAGGCTGTCCTGTCCCACCGCCATCTCACACAATGTCATCTGTATGCCTGTGGGTGAGACACGGTGGAAGCTGTGAGACATGGGTTGCACATTCCTCCTGTACACATGAAATTGCTGGCCAGATGGATCGGCCACTCACCCTCTGCATCCTCATGCGCTGCCTCGGAGTGGGAACGCATCTCCACGATGACCTGGTGGATGGCTGCCTGTGCGGGCCATGGTGCTGTACCTGGGGAGGGTGGTCCAGCTGTGCCATCAGCTGCAGCCCCCGCTGTGACATTGCTGTCACCTGCCTCGTCTTCTGCCATACCATCCTCTGAGAGATGGTATACTGCTGCATCCCCCTCTGCCTCCAGTGCTGTCTCATCCTCCTCGGGCACCTCCACATATGTGCCCACCTCTGATGGGGGACACGATCTGGGCCCAGGGGGCTCCTGTGGGGGGTGAGGGTATACATGTATGTCACCTGTGGGGGGTGAGGGTACACAGCTCAGTTGTGCCGTGCCTGGTCAGCCACTTACATGTACCTTTTCCATCATGGCCTGCCTGGCAGGGTGGGCTGCGGGATACATGGGGCAATTGGGGCCATCCCCAGCTGTGTATATGTGGCCAGGAACTGTTCCGGGGCAGAGGCGTGTGGTGCACCATCAGTTGTATGTGTCCCCGGTGTCAGTGGCGCCTCACTGGTGGATGTGTATGCGTGCAACTGGATATGGGCCACGTATAATGCTGAGACTGCTGGAGTACTGCTTGGGTTGGCGGGCCACCATTGCCTGGGACAGGTGTGCCCTATGGTGGCAGGGATCTGTGCACAGGGGTGCATGCCCCGTGGTGGCGTGGGGCCATGTCGGTGCAACCGGCATTCCACATTGGGTGGCTGTGCAGTGCGGGTGCATGGATGCATGTGTGCCACATGGGTCTGGCCTTGCTGCGTCGGCTACCCTACCCATGCCACCCCCTGAATGTTGTCCTGCCCCATGTCCAGCATCTTGGGCTGCCCTCGCATCCCCCTTGCCCCCTGCCCTACCCACCTCAGGACACCCACCCCATTGTTTGCCGTCGCACATCGCAGCTGTACCACCACCACCACCCACCACACACGTGGGTGCGGTGGGTGGTGGTGGTGGTTCTCGATAGCGACCTTACCTTCTGTGATCATATCTCCCATATCTCTCGGCGCTCCTTCTATTGTCTTCGACAGATTCGACCATTAGACCATTTCTTTCTCTTCAGGCTCTCTCCACCCTTCTTCTTTCTTTAGTTATCACACGCTTGGACTTCTGTAACTTGGTTTATGTTGGTCTTCCCCAATATCAACGTTGTCGGTTACAACTCTTACGGAACACCGCAGCTCGGATGATCCTGCATGCTTCTCCTCGCGATCATATCACTCCTATCCTTCAGCACCTTCATTGGCTGCCAGTAAATTTTCAGATTCAATTCAAAATTCTCACTCTTGTACATCAGGCCATTTATCTTCACACCCCTCAGTATCTATCCAACCTGTTAACTTTTCACACTCCCACTCGCAGCCTACGATCAATTCATATCAATAATTTATACCTTCCCTCCCCTCCCAGGCTCATCTTCACTCAACTCGGCAATCAGCTTTTTTTACCTTGGTCCTGCCCTCTGGAACTCCCTCCCCACTAACCTCCGACTAGAACAGTCCCTTCCCAAGTTCCATTCTCTTCTTAAGACTCATCTTTTTTCTTCTGCTTTCAACCTTCCCCCATGACCCCTGTTTTCACTGTATTTCCTTTTACAATATTTATTTATTTTATTTATTTAGTATACATTTGTATACCGCTACTTCCAGCGATCAGCAGCGGTTTGATTACAGATTGGAAATTGTCAAATCATGACAGGAAATTTTTGAGGTATAAACACATTGATTAGACAGGAAAGCACAGCACACAGAGAACTATTTTACAGGGAACATGGGCTATGGAGGGTTAAGTGGCTTGCCCAAGACCACAAGGAGCACCTGTGGGACTAGAAACCCCAGTCCTTCCGGCCCAAGATTGCTGTCCTCTAGTGGGATTTGAACCCCTGACCTTCCGGCCTGAAGTACCTTGCCCCAACCACTAGGCCACTCCTCCACTCCATGTCCTTTTTCTTTTTTTTCCCCTCTCTTATATGATTGTCACTTTTCCTTCCCTTTCTTAAATTATGTATTTTAAAGTTTTATTGTAAACCACCCCGGTGTAATGGGGGGGGGGGCGGTATATCAAGTGATTTTAAACATTAAACATTAAGGGGACACCATCACCAACACACCCTGCATCACCGGGCGCTATACTGCCCCCGCCCCCTCCAGTGTGGCTCCACTGCACATAGGTGGTCGTCAATCCCTGCCTCTTCCTGTCCCCCTCTGCGCCTGCTGCCTCACGCCCACCCACCCTCACCCATGTGCACCAATGTCACGTCACCCTCCCATGGTCCACTAGTTCCAGTGTGGCCCAGCCTGTGCCAGCCACCCTCAGCTGCTGTATCGCTGTCACAGGTCTCCAGTGATATGTCTATGACATGCCACATGAGCCTTCACTGCTGCCATCACCCATGGCTGCTCTGCTGCACCTGTCACTGTTGGCCACATTATCCCTCTTGGTACCCTGTCTGTGCATGGTCCTATGGCTGTGACCTGTGCCTGGCCTTCCCCCAACCCCTGTGTGTTGGCACACCCTAGAACACATTCCTATGTCCCACCAGCATGTGGGTCTGCTGTATCCAGCTTGGGCGGCAGGTCATGGAGGTAGATGGACCCCAGTCTGTTGGCCAGTTGATGTTCCAGCGGCTATAGTGTGGCTCCATGTGGTGCACCTCCTCCTGCTGCATGGGCATGGTGCCTCTCTGCGATGGCACGAGCCTGGACCGAAGCGCTTGATGTCGTGGAAGCATTTCCTAATACTCTCGGTATCGCGGGTGGGTCCCCCTGCTGTGGCCACTGCTGTCATGACCTCTTCCCATCCTTCATTTCTCTGGCTAATGGTGGTGGTGCTGCTGAGCCACCCAAATAGCACCTCGTAGCACTCCAGGATGGCTGCCAGGAGGAGCTCATTATCCTCTTGGTTGTTGCGGGCTACCCTCCTCCTGGCGTCATCCGGCACTGGCCTGCAATGACACCTGCCACCTGCCATACCTCCATGCTGTTGCTGTACCCCCTGGCTGTGGCTGGATGGGCCTGCCTTGCCCCCTCAGGCTCCTCCTCTGTAGGGTACACCGCTGCCTGGTGGCTGCTCGGGTCGCTCTCGGTCATCTCTGGTGCTCCACTCTGTGCCATCGTGTGCCACCACTGCTGACCTACGCTTCCCCTTTTAAATATGCGGTGTGTGGTTCATCTGACATGCAGTCTGTGCAATGTGCGTTCCTACACGTGTTCCTATGCCTACAGGGGGTGGCATAGGTCATGTCTCGTGCATGTGTCACGGCGTGCTGTACAGGCCCTGCCCCCCCTTTGGCATTGCTCTATGGTATGCACACGAGCAACGTGCATGTTGAGCGTAACGCACGTTCATACGCGCTATATGCCATTACGCACCTGTGCGCTTTACATTTGGACCTCTTCATTGTCTGTCCCTTCATCCACGGGTGCTGTGACCTCTTCCATATGAGGTGCCACACATCTTTTGTTTCTGGTATGTAGTTCTACTCAGTGTGCTATTCCATCGCTACAGCGTATTCCGCTGCATGTAGATACCCCACGCGTTGCATCTACGCGTACGTTGTGCACGTGCATGTGCGTGCAGACACGCCATGTGCCCCTCCCCTTTCTACACGCACTCTACCCTTCTTACGTGCGCTACGCATGATCCATTCGCGAAGTACGCTTGTGTGTTGTGGTACACGCGCTAGTGCGCACGCTATGACGTTCTGCTTCCGTGCGTACTGTGCAGTTTGCAAGCCTGTTGCTTGTGTGTGTTATGTTGGTTCTGATTAGTTACCATGCCCTACAATATATTTAGCTCCCCACATCGCTCAAGGCCTCGGTCCATGATGGCTCACACTGACCATGCGAGTTGTGCAGTAGTGGCGTTGCTGGGAGTCGAAGAGCTGCGGTTGTCTGATGAGGGAGATGGTGTCCTAGGGGCTGTGGAACTGGGCATGGGTGCAGTCCTGCTGCAACATGGACCTTCCGCTCTGGAGGCTCCACAGGCCGAGGTATGTCCAGCACTGCACCATAGGCATGTTGAGGCATGCCCTCACCTGCTTCACCTCTACAGGCCCAGGCCCCTGCTCCAGGACATTTGTGAGGACCAGGTCATCTCCCTCTACCATCTGAGAACAGGGGCTATTAGGGAGCTCTATGAGGATCTGAGACCTGACCTCGAGCCCCGGACTGCCCGGTCACATGCCATACCGGGATTGGCCAAGCTCCTGTCTGCCATACATTTCTTTGCCTCTGGCTGCTTCCAATCCTTGGTGGCCGCAGTGGGGGGGGGGGGGATGAGCAGGCCCACCTTCTCACATTGTCTCCATCAAGTACTGCGGGACATGGTCAGCCGGGTTAGGAATTACATTACAATTCCTAACAGTGGGCAGCAGTGGGGGGCCCTGGGCCAGGCATTCCAGTGGATTGCAGGGATACCACATATGATGGGAGCTATTGATTGCACACATGTTGCCCTGGTCCTGCCCAGAGACAGGGAGGTGGTGTTCCGCAACCACAAACACTACCATTCCCTGAATGTTCAGGTTGTTTGCGATGCAACTATGCATATTCTGAATGTGGTTCCCCTGTTCCCAGAGTCCGCCCATGACTCCCATATCCTGCAACACTCAGCACTATTCAGGCAATTTGAGGCCGCAAAATATGGGGACTGTGTCCTGCTGGGTGGGTATTAGCCATCTCTAACATGCTCATGTTGTCTCTGTGTCCTGTGGGTACTTCACCTCGCACACATGGGACAGGGTTGCTTTCGGGGTTCCACTCGGGCCTTCTGACTGCATATCCCCTGCGACGCACATGACATGGCATGCTGCACCTCAGACGTTTTTGAAGAACACATTACAGACACAGTCTGTCACGCTGTGGCATATCACTGTCCATCTGATGTCTCTTATATGTGGTCCCATTGCTGACTTTTACCCCTGCATGCCTCTCCCTTCATTGAGGTTGTGCATCACTGACATTGTATGGGGCGGTGTCCTCCAGCATGCCATGTCACTGTCACAGGGGAAATGGACACATATGTTTGTGTGTTTCCAGACGTAACTATGTCAGCCATATGTGCATCACTGCTCATTTGTGTGTCCCGGTACACGTGCAGGTTATTCTGTTTCCAGATGCCGCTGCTGTACTGCACCTGTCTTTTGATGTGGTCCTCCATGTTGGTGTGACACACAGATTGTTTTCCATCACCTTCTGTGCACAGCCTGGACTCACACACATACGCCAATGTACATGTGTCAGTCTGGGTTGTGTGTTCCTAGTTGACTCTGCAAGGTGTGTGTGTGTGCTACCGGAGGGGGGGCTTGGGTTGGCTCACATATTCGTTTTCATGCTGTGCTGTGTGTTGGGGGGCCCATCCCCGTTTAACTCGCCTGTAGCATCACATGACTGGCATTGTGGTGCAACGTTGCATCCCACATGTCTGCTCTGTGTTGGGCAGCATTGGTGTGTAGTTTCACCCATCTTGGCTACACCCCCACTGTATATGTTACTGTGCCAGCATGTGTGTGTGCATTGTACCATGGCCATCACATTATTGCATGCATGCTGGTCTCTGTCCCATTCCTGGGGAACTGCCATGTACCTGCCTGCTGCTATTCGTGGGTGTGGGCTGCCGGTGGTTGGTGATGTGATTGGTCTGGTTACTGTTGGTGTGTGCTGCCTTCATTGCCCCACCCCCATGTCGTGTATTTCACACCCTCAAATGCTGGTGCACAGCTGCTGTGTGCCATTATGAGACGTCATCTGTATGTGTCGTCGTGTATCTGTTGACCTTTAGCACGTAGATGCTTGTGCGCACTTGTGTGACCACCAGTTTATGATTGACCTTACCACATTTCTGTCTGCAGGTGATGTGGGATATGGCTGTCATGCCTGGCTGCTGACCCCTGTGCGTCTTCCACGGACACATGCAGAGAGGAGGTACAATGAGGCCCATGCCTCCAGCCACTCAGTCATCGAGCGCACCTTTGGAGTTTTGAAGAGTCGCTTCAGGTGTCTGGATAGGACCAGTGGGGCCTTACAATACAAACTCATGACTGTGGCACAGATCATTCTGGCCTGTTGCATCCTACACAACATTGCACTCAGACACAATATCTGGGTCGACATTAATGAGGATCTTGAGGAGGATCCACTGTGCCCTCAAGCAGGTGGCCGTGATGTCACACATGCAGGGACGGCGGTCAGGCAATGTCTGATCGAGGAGCTGTTCTCATGTAAGTCCTGCATATGTGGTGATATGCATATTTGTCTACATGTACATGCTGCGGTGTATGTTTCTGGCCTCTCTCTGCACATATGTATGTTTCCCTTCTGTTTTTACATCCCCAGGAGTCCCCACTGCGGCGGTGCAGTGGTACCTGTGAGTACATACATCAACCTGCAGGTAACTGTGTTGGGTGAACATAGTGGTATATGTACTGTGGGTGCACTGCGGCATAGCACATTTATGTTGTTCTCTGTCCACTGCACACATGTTGTTGTGCATCTGTTTGGCCTGCGCCTCTCTACCCCACATGTTCGGTTTGGCATGCATATGGCCATTAGTTCAGGTCAGGTTCTTAGTTTTCATAACTGTATTTGTGGCCAATGTGATGGAGCTGTGTGTGTCCGCAGGCGCAGGGTGTGGTGGTGGCGGGCAGCACATACACCCCTTCCCTAGCATTGTGCCATTATACAACATCAGTATCTCCTTGCATGGACTGTGATGCTTGCCTCCACTGGTCTCAGCTTGGGCTCACAGGGGCTGTATGCTACTGGTGGCATGCTCTCCCCATCTCACTGTGTGTCTGTGTCTGTGTTTTTGGGATGTGTCTATGTGACGACACACTCTCTGCTACCCTTGTGCGTTGTTTGGTGATGGGATGTGCCTGGACACCTGTGCGGTGGTGCTCACTGCTCTATCTCTAACCCTGTGCTGGTGCCCTTGTGTACATTGTGCGCATGTATTTATGCATATCTTCTATGTTTTCTACTGACCTGTCTCCTGTTTGCTGCCAGTCCACTATGCATCAACACTTCCATTTCATGGATCTCGCCAGACCTTGAACATGTGGCATTGCCTGCTCGACATGCAGCCATGGTGAATCCACGCATTCCAGTGACACACCCTACCTTTACTGTGACCTCTTGTGGCCTTTGCCTGCCTCAGACAGTCCCTATCAGACACCTGCTGCACACAGACGGTACGTTGCATGTTTGATCTGTTTTGACTCACATCACACTTCAAATGTTTCTTATGGGCTGTTTGTTTTGTCGCGGACCTCTGTGGGATCTGTGTGCACCAACACTGCTGGACATGCTGTGGCCCACTGGGCAGCCTGTGTTACATGGCCATAGACATGGCCATGTCGAGATGGCAACCTGGTCGGCCATGCCATCTCCAGCTGTGGCCATCACGCACTGTGCTCTTTGTTATGATCGTGTCCTGTGTACATGTCTGAGATCTCATTATGTACATATTGTGGTTATTCTCTCCATTATGACCTTATTTTGTGTACAGCATACCATGACCTGTTTCTCCTTCCTCTATCACAGGGTGCAGCAAACACACACAACATATCATCTACACTGCAGTTGGCCTACCCATCACCGTACCATTGGTGGACAGAGTACCTCGATGCAATGATCCCTGGGGGATGGTGCCATTGGGTGATGGGCCTCAGCGGTGGGACACACGCCTATGATGGACATTATTGTTTGACTAATACTTTGTGCCGAACAGGGATAACTGACATAACATTGCTGTCGTACTCTGGCCATGTGTCATGGTCATCGCGATGGACACGCAGTACAGTCTGCATTACTGTGGCACTCTGAGTTGTCGCACGTAACCTTGCATGCCCATGGATCTGTGACACCCGTACCGGGACATGTATACTTTCGGATGACATTTTCACTATGGACAATGTGTACTGGTCCAAACATATACAGCAGGATGTCACATACTCACTGTATGTTGTGCATCTATCTGACAATATGTTGATGTGGGTGGGCCATGTGTGTGACCTGCAGTGCAGTATATCTACATATGTTTGTGTGGACAGTTGCATGCAGCCACGTGTGTGCCATGGGGGAACATCCTGTAGGCCCTGTTGCTATGTCTGGCTACCTTGTACTTGGACATGACAAACTGTTTGCCACCACACCACTGTGATGTGTGCCACCATCTGTGATTGGTGTTTGACCCTCGCAGGGGGTGTTACAGTTCATCTGGGGCAGCACTCTGTCATGGTTTCACGTACACAGTGCATGTGCATCTGCCTGATTCCAGGTTTGCAATGGTGCATGTGCCTACGTGGATTTTTGTGGGTTCGTGCACCACTTTTGTCCTTTCGTTCTAACTCCACATACATGTTATTGTGTTTGGTTCCTCTACAGATGTGCTGCTGTACATTGATTTACCTCCCCATCAATGCATGTGTGTCCAAACCTCTGTATGACATAGCATTGTGCCACTGACATTGCAGCATTACCTTAGCTGTGGTGCAGGGGGTGTCTCATTTTTCTGCCTTAGGTTGTGCATCCCCTGTTCATTGGCATATCTGTGATGCTTCTGTATCCACAACACCCATTGCAGCAGGCCTTCTGCATGGTGCTACCTCTATGTCTGTGAGGTTCAGCTATGTTTGTTCTTTGGCAACATGTGCATCTCCTACCTGTTTCCAGGTCCTCCTTTTGCCTTGTGTAACTGTTATTGCTCCCATTTGGTCATTAAAGGTGTTTCTATACATGCGTAACTGATGTCTGCTGATTCTCACGCACATCATGGACTTTTGACTGGCCATCTACACTGCTGTAGGACCCATTGATACACACACATATGGTCTACACAGTTGAGGGCTGGTGCTGGGACATTGAGACATGACATTTTGTTAATGTTTCTGCATTTGTCTGTGCACTGCAGATCTACATTGCTGTATGGCAGCATGGCATTACATCTAGGTATCCTCTGTTCCGACCCTATCGCCTTCTGATTATGTGGGCAGCTTGGTGCACCTGCCTGGACCGTGCCCCCTGTTAGTTGTGTGTTCCTATGCTATTCCCATGATGCTGCCGACAGCACACGTCAGTGCCATCTGGTTCACTCACATCACTGTGTCGCCAATGGACCTTTCAGGTTGTTGCCCAATGTGTGTGTTCTATCATACACAACATATGTGTAGTGTATTAGACATTCTGCTGCTGCATTCCTACGCACAGATGGTTTCACGGATGGCCACATACACATTCCATTTTAACACAGGTACATTGATCGCTCCCATGTGCCTATACAATTGGATGTCATCTGTTTTGGAGCATTGTGTCTTCTTGTGGGTGGCCATCTCTACTACTTGGGCACATGCATGCCCAGGCTGCTGCCTCTACATCCCCGCCTGGGATGTGTGTGACGGACATTGCTGGCATTGGCGTTCATTGGCACTGGTGCTGGCGGTGACTGCGGGACTGATTGGATATGCGCCTGCCTCCTTGTCTACACATCATCCACTGCAGAGATGTTGATGTGTTGGTGTGGCACTATGGTTCTCGCACTGGTCTGCGTACCTGGGGACCAGGATTCAATTCCCCATGTAGCATTTGTCAGGCCACATTCCCTGCATTGCTCTGACAGGGTCCAGTTAATCATTGTCACCGCTTGATGTACATTATGAGGGTTATGTTGCCATGTACACTGTGTTGCTTGATATCATGGCCAGGCTCTGACACCTATTACATATATCTGTGTGTAGGCTAGCAGACATCTAGCTGTACATGCTTTTCCTGTCTTGTGTGTCCTGTATTGCCAAGCATGTATGCCTTTGTGGACATTTCATGACTCCTGTGTGTTTGGTCCTCCACATGCAGCACCCACTATGTACATGTGCACTGCATGCATCTCCTGGAGATGATCTGTCCTGCTCCTCATCTATTGATGGACCAGTGGCTTTGGTGTGACATTTTTTACAGACATTTGTCTCTGCTGCTGCATCACCACACTGACCATCCTGGACCACTGGCAGTTGCCTGTGTGCTAGCCGTCTGCTGCCTCAAATGGCGCTATGACTCTGCATACACACATTTATTTTATTTTATTTGGCATAAATTTATACACCACTCCTTCCAGTGATCAGAAGCGGTCCTTAGGTGGACAAGACAAGGGAAATATGTACAGCATAAATTTAGGAATACAGTCTGATTAAGGTAGGGGGGGCTAACAACCACTAGATCACAGTTATACATTTGATTATTCAATAAATTACAGATTGAGCAACATTTGATTATTCAATAAATTACAGATTGAGCAACCAGTGAGGTTATAAATGTACATAGAGATCGTAAAAATACAAGCAATTAGCAGAGCAATATATACATATAAACTTTTTTTTTTCCCTTTAAATCATCAAAGATGTGATGCATCAAATAAGAAAAAGGTTCCTATGAACCTTATGCTTAAGAGGTAGGAAGGCAGCATGGGAAGATATAGTTGGGATCAGCTAGGTGATGCCGTAATGTGATTGGAACAGGTGTGCCATTTAGTAGTACATATTAGCATTGCAGTTATTGCGGTTGTTTGGCATAGTGGTTAGAGGCATACATTGGGCCACCATAGTTTGTGGGTTTGATCCCAGCATGTTCCATTCCTTTTCTTTTCCTGTGTCCTGCTAACCTTACCATGCAATGGCTGCAACTTCGTCACCTCTCCACATACCCTCCCTTCTCTTCGCTGTGCACCACGGTGTGCCCTCTATGCAGCCTATCTTATTAGACACAGTATGACGCACATTACAGGGCACCTTATTAGGCACAGTACAAGGCACGTTGTAAGGCATGTTATGAGGCACGTTACAAGGCACCTTATTAGGCACAGTACAAGGCACGTTATAAGGCGCGTTATAAGGCACGTTACATGGCACCTTATTACATGCCTTGTACTGTGCCTAATGAGCTTCTTTGTAACACGCCTTATAATGCACGTTACCTGACATGCTTGCCATAATGCTGCCCCGCCCACGCCTTTATATGGGCATCTGTACCTTTACCGCGGAACCTAACGCGAATGACATTACCGCAGTTTAGTAAACATACCCCTATATCCTTTTTAAGATATGTCGACCAGAATTGCACACAATATTCAAGGTGCGGTCACACCATGGAACAATACAGAGGTATTATAATATCCTTTGTTTTATTTTCCATTACTTTCCTTATGATACCTAGCAACCTGGTATTCTATTTACTCTCTTTGCCGCCGCTGCACACTGGGCAGAGAGTTTCAACATGTTATCCACGATGATGCTTAAATCTTTTTCTTGGATGGTGGCTCCTAATGTGGAACCTTGCATTGTGTAATCATAGTTTGAGTTGTTCTTTCCTAGGTGCATAACTTTGCACTTGTCTACATTAAATTTCTTCTGCCATTTGGATGCCCAGTCTTCCAATCTATCAAGATACTCTTGCAATTTTCCACAATCCTCATGGGTTTTAACTACTTTAAAAAGTTTTGTGTCATCTGCAAATTTGATAACCTCACTCATTATTCCCATTTCCAGGTCATTTATGAATATGTCAAAAATCAGCGGACCCAGCACAGATCCCTGGGGTACTCCGCTATTTACTTTTGGGAAAATTGGCCATTTAGCCCTACCCTCTGCTTTCTATCTTTTAACCAGTTCCTGATCCATAATAGTACACTGCCTCCTATCCCGTGACTCTTTAGTTTTGTCAAAAATATCTGATGAGGGACCTTGTCAAATGCTTTCTGAAAGTCCAGATACACTATATCAACCGACTCACCTTTGTCTGTTTATTCACACCTTCAAAAAACATAACAGATTAGTAAGACAAGATCTTCCTTGTCTAAAGCCATGTTGACTGTCTCCCATCAAGCTATGACTATCTACATGTTCAGTAATTTTGTTCTTTATGATGGTTTCTACCATTTTTTCTGGTACTGACATCAGGCTTACCAGTCAGTAGTTTCCCAGATCACCCCTGGAACCCTCTTTAAAAACTGTTGTTACACTGGAGATTCTCCATTGTTCAGGTATTACAGATGATTTTAACGATACTTCACAGATTACTAATAGAAGGTCTGCAATCTCATATTTCAGTTCCTTCAACACCCTTGGATGTATACCATCTGGTCCAGGTGATTTGCTACTCTTCAGTTTATCAAATATTTGTAATACATCTTCCCGGTGTATCGATATTTCTTTCAATTATTCTGCAGTATCACCTTTAAATACCACTTTCGTCATGGGTAACATCCCTACTTCTTCCTCAGTAAAGATTGAAGCAAAGAATTCATTCAGTCTCTCCACTATGGCCTTATCCCCTCTTATTGCCCCTTTTACCTCTCTATCATCTAATGGTCCAACTGACTCTCTCACAGGTTTTTGCTATAAATACACATTTTTACTTCCACAGCAAGCTTCTTCTCAAATTCTCTCTTTGCCTGCTTTATCAATGTCTTGCATCTAACTTGCCATTGCTTGTGCTATTCCCAGTTTTCATCATTTGTCTCTTTTTTCCATTTCCTGAAAGATGCTTTTTTGGCAACAACAGACTCTCTGACTTTACCTTTAAACCATGCTGGCAGTTTTTTGGATTTCCACTTTTCTTAAAGTGTGGAATACAGCAGGTCTGGGCTTTCAAGATAGTATTTTTAAACAATACCCATGCTTGATGTAAATCTTTAAATTTTGCATCTGCTCCTTTTAGTTTTTTCTTAACTATTTTCCTCATTTTATCATAGTCTCCCTTTCAAAAGTTAAAAGAAGTGTGGATTTCCTTACCATCCCTCCTCCATTAATTAAATCAAACGCGATCATGCTGTGATCACTATTGCCAAGTGGCTCCAACACCCTTATCTCTTGTACCAGAACTGGTGCTCCACTAAGGACTAGGTCCAAAATGGCTTCCCCTCTGGTTGGTTCATGTGCTCTAAGAAGCAGTCATTTATTTCATCTAGAAACTTTATCTCCTGGAGATAGGAGGCAAGATGGCGGCAGGGCTCACCGTCGGAGGAACAGCCTTCTGGGAAGTTTAGTGTGGTGTTTGACTGCCGGTTCCCCGTGCTCGTCTAATGATGGGATGGAGGAAAAGAAAAAACAGGAAAACTTTCCCTTGGGTTTGCCAGTGTCGTCTGAAGGCGGTCAATGCATGCTTCTCTCGTGTGGCTTTGCTTCTTCGGGGCTTGGAGCGGTGTCTTCGGCTGCAGTGCAGGAGGAGTCCTCGGTGCTGTCGAGCGTATCAGGAGTGTTTCTTTCTCCTGATCAGCGAGCCACTCCGTTTCAACCCGGAAGCTTTTTGACGCCGGATAGAGTGCTTCCCTCTGGTGTTTCTGATGGTGATTCAGTGCGGGGAAGTGAAAAGGGCTCAGTCCCGGTGGGATCATCGGCTGTCTCCGGACCCCTGCGGCTGTCGATGAGGACTCCTGACAGAGTTGAGTCGACGTCAGCGGTGGGGCAATAGCATATCGGGGCAGGAAGAGGCCAGGTGTTGGCTACTCAAGGACTGGTAAAACCTGCTGTTATAACTTTGGAATCGCTCTGGGAAGCTATAACTTTATTAACTTCCTCTGTACATATAGTTGTGGGAACTGTAAAAGCTGATATAGTCTCTGTTAAAGAAACTGTTTCTTCTCTTTTTGCGTCTCAAGAGCAACAGGCTGGTGAACTCTCTCAACTTGTAGCAAGGATGAATCATTTGCAAGATATGCAGGGGACTTTAATCAGGGACAAAGTGTTGATGTCTAGGAAAATAGAATATCTGGAGAATCAGACCGGGAGGAATAATCTCTGGCTATTGAATTTTCCTAAATCACCAGTTCTTTCTCCTATGGAAATGGTTAGGAAATACTTCTCTGAGGTGTTACGAATCTCACAGGAGCATATGCCTTCATTAACCAGGGCTCAATACCTGACCCTGGGGAGGGGTCTTCTGGATAAGAAGTCTGTTATACTCGATACACCGTTTGGTGTGGGAGAGTTAACAGGGTTCTTAGAAAGCTCCTTGGATGTAATCACTGAGAGGACCACTATGCTTGTAACCTTGGCATTAGAATCAGATTTTGCGTTCATATTTTAGGAATATGAAGGAGCTGTTTTTGGGCTCTCAGGTTCGCATTTTTCCAGATTTGTCTAGGGTTACACAGGCCAGGAGGAAGGAGTTCTTGTCTTATCCGGCTAGGACTCAATCTCTGGGTGCTACTTTTCAATTAACAATTCCTTCTCCTTGTTATGTTTCCTATTTAGGTAATAATTTTCTGTTCTTTGAACCCAAACAGCTCCTAGAATTTCTTAATGCTAGGGAGGGTATAGCTATTGAAGTCTCTTTAGGGGTATGTTTACTAAAACCCCGTTAGGTGCGGGCCCCGTTAGTGTGCAGGAAGCCCATAAAAGGAGTGGGCGTGTCAGCAAACCGGGAGTAATAATGTGCTAATGTGCGCGGCGCCCTAATGTGCGCCGTGCACATTAGCGCATGAGAAACGCGCGCGGGAAGCATAAGCTGATGTGCAAGCAGAGGAGCAGAGCCACAGTACAATGGTTAAGACACTGACAAATGGTGCAGGGATCATGGGTTCAATCCCCCACTGTGCCCAATGAATAAGGCTGGCTGAGGCATTACCTATTATGGGTAAGATTGCTGTAGGAGGCATTTTATTTATATTTTAATTACTTCTACTAGCAAACGCACTCTCAAAGCGTGTTAACATAAGGCGCCCCATAAGGCACATTTTAAAGTGCACTGTCCGCCAAGGCACCCTACAATATTTCTGAAAGGGTGGCCAAAGGGCGGCATATAGGGTGCCCAATGAGGCACGGCAAGGCTACTGTGATGGCAGCACTGCACATGTTAAGGTGTGGTAAGCTGACATAGGTGTGCTGACATACAAACAGCAACAGCAGTGTAGCACAATGGTTAAGACACTGACTGATGGTGCAGGGGTCATGGGTTCAATCCCCCACTGTGCCCAATGAATACAGCTGGCTGAGGCATTACCTATTATGGGGAATATTGCTTTAGGAGGCATTTTATTTTTTTATATTAATTAGTCTGCCAGCAAACACACCCTCAAAGTATGGTAACTTAAGGTGCTGCATAAGGCGCCTCCTAAGGTACCCCAGAGGGCACATTTTAAAGTGCACTGTCCGCCAAGGCACCCTATAATGTTGCCCATAGGAAGCCTTAGAAGGTGCTGTATGGGGCGCCCTATGAGGCACCGATAGGTTACAGTACTGCTTGTGCTGGCAGCACTGCGCATGTGAACGCATGGAAACCTGAAGTAGGTGCGCTGACCTGCAAACATTGTAACAGAGGTGTAGTACAATGTGTTGACTCTATAACCCCCCTTGGGGTCGTGATCCCACTCACACAAAATACCTGGGTTCTTATCTTCCAGTACTCTTCAACAGGAAATAAAGACACGACACAGTTAATTAATCAATCAATTGCTATTGAGCTCTATAGGGAAGAGACACACCGAGTCTAATTCGACTATTCCAACATGCCTCTTCAAAGATGGTTCCGAAGAGCTTAGCTTTTTATTAGGTGATATCAGCTGATTCAGTTAATCTTTAATTAACATCTGGTACTTTCCAAATTCCACGTGTACATCAATTTTGCCAACATAGACAATATTATTTATATAAAAAGCAGAAGTTATATCTTATAAGTACGTTCATTAAATCCAGTAGGTGTCACTGTGCTGTTAGAAGCTGATTAGTTACTCATTATATTTTGCTGATTTCTATTAAACTAAATCCGTTATATTTACTAAGTGGCTTAGAGTCAATTTCACAAGAGCAGGGCAACCTGCCCCAGAAACCGCTTAGCCTATCCTCTTGCAGAATGAACCAGCCTCTCCCTTTGTTCTATTTAATTAAGGAACTTCAATCTGACCTAATATCTGCTTAGCACACAGACTGTTTGCAAAAGCACAAATGCTTCTAATTTCTCAACTTTATGTCTAGCTGAAAGCAGAAGTGTTTCTTAAAGGGATAGATTTAAATGCAATCTTGACCTATACTTCTGTTAGGCCTATACTGAGCTTAGATTATTATACTTTTGTGTCATGTATGGTTTCATGTGTAGCTGACTTTGGTTTTATTCCAATCGAGATTATTGAGCCTGATCTGCTGTCTGTTCCTAAATCTGAATCTGAGTCTGACATGTCCAAATCTGCATATCCAGGATAAATCATAGGTGTATAGACTTGCTTATCAGCAGTGCTCTCATCTACTTCACTAATTACATCCAACTTACATTTGGGGCCTAGCTGGGGTAGGCCACGCCCACACAATGGTTAATACATGGATTGCTGAACCAGGGGTCATGAGTTCAATCCCCCAGTGGGGTCAATGATTACCTGTTTCAGGCATTACACATTATTATGCAGCAGTGCTGAGTGAGGCATAGTGCTTTTAATGTACATCAGTGCTGCGTGAGGCATATGTCTTCTTACGTTACAACAGTGTTACCTGAGACACTCTCCTTTCTACGTTACAGCAGTGCTGCCAGGAGAAACACCCTCACAGTGCTGTAATTTTCCGGTGCCCTATAAGGCATCTTATGGCACCTTAAGATCACAGCACTGTGAGGGTGTTTCTGCTGGCCGTACTACTTGAAAGTACACACAAACTGGCCCAGACAGCCCCCCATGTACCCTGTAAAATACCTATCCCCAGGTTATAATGCCCTGTTCAATGTATGTCCAGTTTGTGCAATGTAAACCACAATGGTGCAGAATAGCGCAGTATATGGGGGAATATAAATAATTAAGGTAAATAAAATACATAAACCCACTGTAGATTCGAACCACCAACCTCTGGCTCCACAGTCACCAGTGGTCTACAGCTCTATAACTGCAAAGAGATGTCTGGCTGGCTACAAAATAACATCTGCAGACTGTGTGCTGCGGTTACCAGGGTAGGGTTAGTCCTCTCGCACCCATGATGCACTGCACATGCAAAGCAGCAGTCTACAGGTGACCTGCAGATGGGGTATGCACCCCCACAGCACCTAGGCCTGGTAGGGGGAACTGACCATGTGTGGTACTGGCACAGAGTAGCTACACACCGTCACATTGTGCGGGTACTGTGCTCGCTCTGAAGGTGCGGTGGGGCAGCCAGCACCTGGTCCACAGCACCTCCCATGGCAGAAATAGGCCATGCTGCAGGTCCCCAGCAGTGCTAGTGTGTGAGATAGGTAGTTCCTGCAGACACACCTTGGATACATCGGTATTTCGCAGTCAGGTTTAGCCCTTATGGACCCATAGGCAGATTATGTACCACCACCCAATCCACCCCCTGGGGCGGAGGGTGGGAAACAGGGTCTCCCACCAACAGATACACATTCTACCTCCCTGCAATGTTGTCAGTAGAGGGGACCATCAACCCCGGTCCTGCTGGGAAACAGACACCCTACAGGGCAGGCAATACGTATCTGTACCCACCCATAAAGCAATAGCAGACAGACAGTAGGCCTTGAAATGCCCAGCTGCCCCCCACCACTATCTGACATTCAACAGCAGCAGGCCGCCAGCCGCTGCACCCTGCAAGGTGTTCCAACAAAACACATACTAGCTGCAGACAGTCTGCAAGCTAGTCCATAGTGCATGTTTCTGGAGAAGATGCGTGCACTCAGAACTGGGCTGCCAGCACACACACCAAGCAGAGAAGTCAGTGATTGGGCCCCAAAAAGGAACCCATAAATATCACCCAAAAAAATACTATATAGCACTATGGGAGAACCTAGCCATGCCGTGGTCACTGCTCAGTCAGGGTGAGAGTGATCTCCCAACACGACATGCTGTGGCCACCCTGTCTGTGCAGGTGGTGGCCAGGCACTACAATGACCCAGCCATTGCCCTATGCCCTGTGCAGATGCATCCTGGCCAGGCCACCCTGTCAGGGCTATACCCATGGTACCTTGCTCCTCATTATGCACATTGGCAGGCCAATACTGGCAACAGTGCTGGCAGTGTGGGCTGTAGAAGGTGTTTGCAGTCACCACACACTGGATAGACAGACACACACTCCGACACCTATGCCAGCATTGTGCTACCATAGAGGTGTTTGACAGCCCTGGCCACGACACCAGTCCTGGGCACAGTGCAGGCATGGCTATGGCACGCAATGCTGTAGGAGCCACCCCCCAGGGTGGTAAACACTGTCAGACACAGGACCTGTATCACACTCCACAGACATCTGAACGATTGCTATGCTGCAGCTCAGTCAGCAAATTGTGCTTAACGTAGGACTTGCTATCCACCATTACCCATGGCAAACTTTCGATAGATGTGTACCGTATTCCCAGGTGTAGGGTGGCATTGCTAGGTTATGCAAGTGCTAGTATTCGGGGTAGGAAACAGGGCCCGAAGCCCTGCCTCTCCAGGTGGCTTTGGAAAATGGGGCCTGTGAGTGCAGGCGTGTCTGCCCCTGTTGTCCGCTGCGCTGGGGCAGAGGTTCCCAACTCCGGTCCTGGTGGGCCAAACACTGCTCGGGTTTTCATGATATCCATAATGAATATGCATGAGATACATCTGCAGACCATGGGGGCGGTGCATGGAGATGCAGCACAGACATATGTATTGGAAACAGCATGGAACCTGAATGGTGCTTGGCACTCCAGGACTGCCTTTGGGGGACTCTGCTTTAGGTACTGCACATGTTTATGGTGTTTGTGCTCTATGGGGTAAAATATATGCATATGAGGCATTTTTTCTTTTCTCAGCAATACAGGTTAGGTCTTTACTACCATGTTGTCTTCATGGGTAAAATAAGGGGACTGGGGTTGGCAGGAGCCACAGTAGGGATTTGAACCTGGGATCTTCTGCTCTTGGACACACTGTCTGTGTGCACTGCGCCACTGTGTTCCCACAGATATGGTGCATTCCCTGGGGTGTCCATGACTGTACATCCGACAGGGCCTGTCTGTTGCAGTGGGCAGCACCCACCTACACAGGACTGTGCCTGGACTGCTCTGGGCAGCTGCCACTGCCCCCTCCACCACCAGTACCCCTCCGCCACCATGCTGACATGGCCTTATATTGGAGACAGCATAAAACCTGAATGATTTGTGGCCCTCCAGGACTGCTTTTGGGGGACTCTGCTCTAGGTAATGCGCATGTTTCTGATGTCTGTGCTAGGTGGGGTAAAATATAGGCGTTTGAACCATGCATATGTTCTCTTCAATAAAGGTTTGTCCTTACTATCACGGTTTAGTAGCGGGTAAAATATGGGGACAGGACTTGCAGTAGACCCAGCGGGGACTTGAACTTGTGACCTTCTGCTCATGAATGCATTGGCTGTGTTCACCGCACCACACTGTGCTCACAGAGACAGGGCAGTCTCTGGAGATACCATGGTTGTTTGTCAGACAGAGCCTGTCTGTTTCAGTGCATAGCACCCACCTACACAGGGCTAGGCCATGGTCGGCTCTGGGCAGCTGCCACTGCCCCCCTCCACCTCCAGTACCCCTGTGCCACCATGCTGACATGCCACTCTGCTGGTGGTGCTGGTGGTGTGCAGTCTCAAGCCATCCAATGTGCAGGTAGGCGGCTACCTATGGTGCGTGTTCTGGGGTAGGGGTGCCTGCATAGGCGTCCACGCTTCCCCCCAACACCGCCTGCCAATGTTCTGTGCCCTTGGGGGTACCTGCTGGGTACTATCCCCTGTGAGACTGTGATAAACACTCTCGTGCCCATGTTGGGCCCTCATCAGTTGCTGTCTGGCTGCTGTTCAGTTTCAGCATTCCAAAGTGCCACCTAGGCATCTGCCTAGTCCGCACTGTGCCCCAGCTGCACCACAGCATGTTCCGCCTGCAGCCCTCTGTATCCCCTTTCCCATCATCTGTCCAATTGCCCATTCTGACATGCCTGCCATGCTGCTGTGGAACATGTGCATGCCATAGGTAACCTGTCCAAAGGAGAGGGAAACCCTGATCAGTGCTATTTCACTGTGGGATCATTCAACTTGTATGGGGACGGAGCGTAGACCCTTCCAAAATTCATATTTATTTTTTGGGGCTTTCTTGGGAGTGTTTTTTCCTGTTTCCCATTACTATCACTATTGCCCAGCTTTATTCTGATTTTTTTAAATTTTGTTGGGGTCATTTTCACTGTTTATTTGCCCTTTTGTACCATGCACATGTATCACACTTATCACTTTTTGTTGGTTTCCCTGGATTTGCTGTACATTGCTGACAGAAATGGTTTCTCTTCCCTTTAAAATTGGCTCTCCTGCGAGGTTTTCACTCGCGGTATTTTTTAACTCGGATTTCAGCCTCGTTCATGTGCGGGGATCCTCTCCCCTCCCACTCTCCACCCATTGACCCCATCTCTCCGCCCCTGGGGGGCCTTCCTCCGCCCTCCGGGAGCCTTTCCCCGCCTTCATCGCACATTGGCGCGCCGCGCACATGTGCGGGAACATTTGGGCCCCGAAACACATCATTAGCGTGCGCTAAGGTACCTTAGCGCACGGAAATGCGCGCCGCGCAAATGAGCGCAGTTTAGTAAACATACCCCTTAGTTTCTCATTCGGCTGATATGTACGTCTCTGCCTATTATGTTATATTGTAGTATTTCTTTGGGTGATGTTTTCCTGGTGCCTCCTTTTCCACATATTGTGGTCTAATTGTAGATGCATCATTATCTTGTATAATTTCTTGTGATGTAGTTGATTAATGCATCTCTCTTTACATTCATGGAATTCTTTGAATGTTGTTATGAAAAATTTAATAAAATATTAAATGATAGAAACTTTATTTCCCTAGCATGTCCTGCCGTGACACTGACCCAGTCAATACTGGGGTAATTGAAATCACCCATTATTATTACTGTGCTGTAACTTTTCTTAGCTTCCAGAATGACCAAATGGATGATGAAATGTTCAAAGAAATCAAGGAAGCTAACAAAAGTTACAGCACAGTAATAATAATGGGTGATTTCAACTACCCCGGTATCAACTGGGTCAGTGTCACGGCAGGACATGCTAGAGAAATAAAGTTCCTAGATGAAATAAATGACTGCTTTTTGGAGCAGCTGGTTCATGAACCGACCAGAGGGGAAGCCATATTAGACCTAATCCTTAGTGGAACACCAGATCTAGTGCAAGAGATAAGGTTGCTGGGGCCACTTGGCAATAGTGATCACAGCATGATCGCCTTTGATTTAATTAGTGGAGGAGGGATAGTAAGGAAATCCACAGTACTACCTTTTAACTTTCGAAAGGGAGACTATGATAAAATGAGGAAAACAGTTAAGAAAAAACTAAAAGGAGCAGTTGCAAAGGTTAAAGACGTACATCAGGCTTGGCTGTTGTTGAAAAATACTATCTTGGAAGCCCAGACCAGCTGTATTCCATGCTTTAAGAAAAGTGGAAGGAAGTCCAAAAAACTGCCAGCATGGTTTAAAGGTGAGGTCAGAGAGGCTGTTGTTGCCAAAAAAGCATCTTTCAGGAAATGGAAATAAGAGCCAAAAGACGAAACCTGGAAACAGCACAAGCACTGGCAAGTCAAATGCAAGGCATTGATAAGGCAGGCAAAGGGAGAATTTGAGAAGAAGCTTGCTGCGGAAGCAAAAACGCGAAGTAAAGACCTTTTCAAGTACATTCGTAGCAAAAAACCTGTGAGAGAGTCTGTTGGTCCATTAGATGATAAAGGGGTTAAAGGAGCACTAAGAGGTGACAAGGCAATAGTGGAGAGACTGAATGAATTCTTTGCTTCAGTCTTTACTGAGGAAGATGTACGGATGTTACCCATGACTGAAGTGGTATTTAAAGGTGCGGAAGAATTGAAGGAAATATCGATACATCGGGAAGATGTATTACAACTATTAGATAAACTGAAGAGTAGCAAATCACCTGGGCAGGATGGTATACATCCAAGGGTGTTGAAAGAACTGAAATACGAGATTGCAGACCTGCTATTAGTAATCTGTGAACTATCATTAAAATCATCTCTAATACCTTAAGATTGGAGGATCGCCAATGTAACACCAATTTTTAAAGAAGGTTCCAGGGGTGATCCGGGAAACTACAGACCGGTGAGCCTGACATCAGTACCGGGAAAAATGATAGAAACCATCATAAAGAATAAAATTACTCAGCATGTAGATAGTCATGACCTAATGGGAGACAGCCAACATGGCTTTAGACAAGGAAGATCTTGTCTTACTAATCTGTTATGTTTTTTTGAAGGAGTGAATAATCAGGTGGACAAAGGTGAGTCGGTTGATATTGTGTATCTGGACTTTCAGAAAGCCTTTGACAAGGTCCCTCATCAGAGACTTTTGGCAAAACTAAAGAGTCATGGGATAGGAGGCAGTGTACTATTGTGGATCAGGAACTGGTTAAAAGATAGAAAGCAGAGGGTAGGGCTAAATGACCAATTTTCCCAATGGAGAAAGGTGAATAGTGGTGTACCCCAGGGATCTGTGCTGGGTCCGCTGCTTTTTGACATATTCATAAATGACCTGGAAAGTGGAATAACGAGAGAGGTTATCAAATTTGCAGATGACACAAAACTATTTAACGTTGTTAAAACCCAAGAGGATTGTGGAAAATTCCAAGAGGATCTTGATAAATTGGAAGACTGGGCATCAAAATGGCAGATGAAATTTAATGTGGACAAGTGCAAGGTTATGCACCTAGGGAAGAACAACCCAAACTATGGTTACACGATGCAAGGTTCCACATTAGGAACCACCACCCAGGAAAAAGATTTAGGCGTCATTGTGGATACCATGTTAAAACCCTCGGCCCAGTGTGCAGCGGCAGCCAAGAGAGCAAATAGAATGCTAGGTATGATAAGGAAAGGAATGGAAAATAAAACAAAAGATATTATAATGCCTCTATATCGTTCCATGGTGAGACCGCACCTTGAATATTGTGTGCAATTCTGGTCGCAATATCTTAAAAAGGATATAGCGATTTTAGAAAAGGTTCAGAGAAGAGCCACCAAAATGGTAAAGGGGATGGAAGGATACTCCTATGAAGAAATGCTAAAAAGGTTAGGGCTCTTTAACCTGGAAAAGAGACGGCTGAGGGGAGATATGATAGAAGTCTATAAATTAATGAACGGAGTGGAACGGGTAAACGTAGATCGATTGTTTACCTTATCAGAATATAGAAAGACTAGGGGACATGCAATAAAGCTACAGGGTAAACTATTTAAGACTAATAAAAGAAAATATTTTTTCACTCAACGTGTAATCAAACTCTGGAATTTGTTACCAGAGGATGTAGTAAAGGCTGTTAGTGTAGCTGGGTTTAAAAAAGGTTTGGACAAGTTCCTGGAGGAAAGGTCCATAAACCATTATTAAGAAGGGACCCAGGATATCAATGCTTGAACCAATACAAGCATTGTGGAACCTGTGTCCCTTGGGGAAACTGCTAGGTACATATGACCTAGATTGGCCACTGTTGGAAACAGAATACTGGGCTTGATGGACCTTGGTCTGACTCAGTATGGCATATCTTATGTTCTTATGTTCCCTGATTTTTTTGAGCATTCCATCATCCATTTGTTCATTCTGGCCAGACGGTCGATAATACACCCACACTGCTATCTCCTTCCCCTTTTCATATGAAATTTCAATCCATAGAGATTCTACAGCAAATTGTGTTTCCTGCAAAACTTTAATCCTTTGTGACTCAATGCTCTCTCTAACAGAGCACAACCCCTCCACCAATTTGATCAGCTCTATCATTATGTTATAGTTTGTTGGAGATAGTTGTATTATTTTCCTTCCTTTGCATGTTTTTTAATTCACATCTAAGGGGGATTCTTATAAATAGAAATGTATGCATATAAAGTAGATCTTATAAAATTGCACCAGATATATATGTAGGTGTGGGGACATGCAAGTGTGTATTTTTGTCTGGGCAAGGCAGAGCAGGAGCTGTTTTTAAATTACATTAATCAATGCATATACTGGCATACTCTACATTTGGTTATTTACACCTGCTGTTAAGCAGGTATAATGTTCATACCTGCTATGTAGCTATGATTATTGCAGGATTTGCACTAATCTTTTATAAAAATGCATAGGAGGGCATATTCAGCAGCGGTGGCCAATGCGAGCAAAGCAACTGGTTGTTGCTGCTTTAAATTACGCCTGGATATTCAATGCTAGGGCCATATTCTGACAGTGGAATTGAATATCCAGATTGCCCGGTGGAGGCCAATTCAGATCCAGACATCCAGAAATCTGGATGGGCCGGATTTGCACCCGACTCTGAACCTGTGGGGGCTAGACGTCCCCGTGGGATCAGAATTGGATGCAGAGGGCCTGGATAGGCAGGCCATGCCCCAATTCTGAGGGCCTGGACGTCTAGCTGACCCCCTGTCTTATCTGGCTGCAGTGCCTGCATGGAGCCCAGTGCTATGGCATCCCGTCGCCATGGCACCAGGACACCATGCAGGTGCCCCGATCCTCTGCAGAGATGGTAAGCCTGATTTCCCTGCTGCCCATCCCCAATCAGACCTGCCAAGCCAGGATCAGGCTGTGGGGAACCTCCTGCCCCCTCACCTCCATGCCACCACCGCATTCTTTAGGGAAACGTATTCCATCTCCGAGGTGAAATAAGTTTGCTGTCTAATGCCCAGCCCCAAGATGTACAGGGCCGGCAGCGGAATCAGCCCTGTATGTCTGATTGAGCACACCTTCTTTGGCCTACCCTCACTCCTCCTCAAGCCTGCCCACTCCTGCCTCTGTACAGAGCTCCCCGCACATTTCCTCTATATGCATTTAGCAGGGATGTACATCCAAAATGAACGTACATCCCCAGTAAACGGGACTCAGAATGACCCCCATAGTGAATTAGCTATCTGATCAGCAGCGATATTCAGACACTGTCAAGATAGCTAAACTGGCTAAACTTAGGCCTGTTTTTATTGGCCTAACTTTAGCCAGTAAGTGTTAACAACCAGTGACTGAATATCGCCATTGACTGGCTAATCCATGGTGTTGCTCTCTATCCACCCCTGGAATGCCCCAATGCTAAGCATTCAGTGGCATTAAGAGGGGGTATTTAGTGGTACAAACTGGGTATGTGCTGCTGAATATCTTACTCAGCGAGAGTACCACAGTTAGCAATTCTGCTAACCATGTAATTCCCTTTGAATATGTCCCCCCATAGGCTCATATATGTCTTTATAAAATAAGCTAAAAATAGGCACTTTCCTGCTGGCTTATCTAGGTGCTATCGTAAAATTATCCTCATGGAGTCTGAGTTGGATCTGAGCTGATCAGATGTTTCTGAACTGACATCTAAAGAGATGAGGATAATGGTACATTAGACATTTGTCTTGCTTCTAAGTTTGCAAAAGCCTCTAATCCTAAAATCAGTTGTCTGACTTCCTTTGTTAACTTGACTTTAAAGTTAGCTAACCAGTCATTGATCAATCATACCACCTTGGGGATGGTGGTGAACTGGATTAAGAACTGGTTCACTGACAGTAACAGAGGGTAGTGGTGAATGGAACTCACTCTGAAGAAAGGAGGGTGAGTAGTGGAGTGCCTCTGGGATCGGTCCTTGGACTGCTACAGTTCAATATCTTGAGGGTGTTATTGCTAGAGGGTTTGAAGGAAAGGTTTGCCTTTTTGCAGATGACATGAAGATTTGCAATAAAGTAGACACATTGGAGGGAGTAGACAACACGAGATAAGATCTACAAAAAGTTAGAAGAATGGTCTAACACAGGGATGAAGAACTCCAGTCCTAGAGTGCCACAATCCAGCCTGGTTTTCAGGATGTCCCTAATGAATATTCACGAGATATATTTGCATATATTTGCTTCTCACAATCAAAGAACATAGTCTCAAAATGGGCCTGCACCTTAATGTAAAGAAGACAAAGATCATGACAACTGGCATAATCAACAGGTTCATCGTTGAGGGAGAAGAAACTGAAATTGTGAACAACTTTAACCTACTTGGATCAACTATCAATAAAGAAGCAAAAAGCAGTCAAGAAATCAGACGACGCATTGCTCTTGGCAGAGTGGCTATGAAAGACCTAGATAAGATTCTCAAGAGCAGAGATGTCTCTCTCCATACAAAGAATCGACTTGTTCAAGCCATGGTATTTTCAATAACATCATATGGATGTGAAAGCTGGACAGTGAAAAATATAGACAGGAAGAAAATTGATGCCTTTGAATTATGGTGCTGGCGGCGAATACTGTGTATACCATGGACTGCCCGAAGAACAAACCAGTCGGTACTAGAGGAGATCAAACCTAAGCTTTCTTTAAAAGCTCAGATGACAAGACTTCGACTTTCATACTTTGGACACATCATGCGAAGAGAGAGATCATTAGAGAAAGATATTATGCTTGGCAAGATAAAAGGTCAATGCAAAAGAGGAAGGCCAGCAATGAGATGGATCGATACAATAACAGCAGCTACGGGTACCAGTCTGTCAACAATGAGCCGCCTGACTGAAGACCGAACACAATTTAGGATAGCTATCCAGAGGGTCACCATGAGTCGACTCCGACTCGTCGGCACTTAACAACAACAACATATTTGCATCCATGGCCTCCCGATGTATGCAAATATATCTCATTGTCAGCATACATCAACATGACATTATGCTTAGCATAGGTGTCATGGCTGTTCCCAGACCTTGGATTTCAAGCAGCTTTGTTACTCTGGTGATATCAGTCTCCAAACTTAATGAGGGTAGTTTACAAGATGAGATTAACTCTGACCCCCTGGTGATGTCAGTCTCCAGGCCTGATGAGATTGGTCTGCAGCCCCTCCTTGCTAAATCAAGAATAGCAGACCTCAAAGGGAGGTGCAAGAGAAAATTCACTATAAAGAACAGAAACACTTCCTCTTTCTCTCTCTCTTCCTATTTTCATTGGACACACCTTGCCATTAGGCTCTGACACCCACTTCTCTCCCCTCCCCCTTGTTCTCTCTTTCTCTCCCTATTCTTCTTACTATGAGGCTCTGACCCACAAATTCTTACCTCTCTCTCTCTCTCTCTCACACACACACACACACACACATACACACACACACAGATTCATTGAAGTAAACTGAAGCAGCTTTCTAACAACCTCCTACCTCTGTTCTGTAACTTTGTAATAAGCCTATTTCTATATAAAACCCTTTTTCCAAGCCACACCTGTTTGGTTATCTTATTTGTGCTGCTTACCCTACTGTCTCTGTGAAATGAACCCAGGACCAAACGGAGAGTAGAGCAGAAGAATACTTATTCAGAAGATTACACTCATGAATATTCATTAGGGGCATCCTGAAAATTAGGCTGGATTGTGGCACTCCAGGACTGGAGTTCACCATTCCTGGTCTAACAAAGAAGCACAGAGTGTTGTACTTTGGATGCAATAACTCAAAGGAGCGGTGATTAGAGGCTGGTGTGTATGGACCAAGAGAGGGACCTCAAAGTGATAATGTCTGAGGATATCGAGGCAATAAAGCAGTGTGACAAGGAATAACCAGTACGAAGAAGGAGGTACTAGTGCCCCTGTACAGATAGTTGCTGAGACCTCACTTGGAGTGTTTTGTGTTCAGTTTTGGAAACTGTATCTTGCAAAGGATATAAAAAGACTTGAAACGGTTCAAAGGAAGGCAACCAAAATGATAAGGGGCCTGTGCCAGGAGGCATATGAAAAGAAACTTGAAGATCTAAATATGTATACCTTAGAGGGACGGGGAGATACAGATGTTTAAATAGTTAAAGCATATTAATGAACAAACAAAACTTTTTGTAAGAAGGGTAAGCTATAAAACTAAAGGTTATGAAATGAAGTTGCGATCTACCTTTAGATCGTGGAGGGGTCAGAGGTAGATTGCCAGCCCCACTTGGCTCCATCTCTCCAGCAGCTCGCCTCGTCACTAGGAGAGAGCTCGTGCTGGCAGGTCATCTGCCGAGAGCTTTCCACCACTGCTGATCCTTTGCCTGTCTTTTTTCCCTGCCTGCGGGAATCTTGCCTGCGGGTGTATTGGGGGCGCTTGTTGTTTTCTTGCCAATAGTTTGTGGGTAACCCAGGGGGCCGCCGCCCGCGCCCTGCGATGAGACGCCACAGGCCCGGCATCATACCTGGTCTCCTGCCTCTCAGAATCACCCATTCCTGCCCCCGCCCCAACACCCTTTAAAAGTGTGTTATATATCGGGCGATATCCATTCGCCCGGGCTTTACCTGAATACATTTACCGTATTAGTTGTGTCGTGTTCTGGTCGTTGGTCGCTTTATAGTTCGCTTTCATTAAACGTTTTCAGGCAGACACAACAAAGTGTCAAGAATTTGGTGATTTTGGCGGGCTTTTCCAATTTTGTTCTAACTTGCCTATGCCTTGCCTTCGAATTGGTTCAAATCACTGTGACTTTTGCTTGCCTCTGCAATTTTATTTTGCCTAGCCTTTGTGTTGATTCTACACTGCAATTTTATTTTGCCTTGCCTTTGCGTTGATTCTACACTGTGTGCAGAATTTATTAAGTCTCGTGTGGTGGTATTTGAACTTGTTTGGCGGTATTTGATTTTATCTGGTTTGAGGGACAGGTGTTTGAGTTTTTTGATGATTGTTTGGTGGTATTTGATTGGTGTCAGTGTGATGAATTCTTATTTTTACTTTTAGAACTGCATGTGTGGTTTTGGCATCTCCAGTCCTTGTATTGCACATCATCTAGAGGTCTTCAGTTCCTTTTGATCTTTAATACTTTGGGACAGTGACAGTTTTGGACCAGATTCAGCCAGTGTTCATACTAACTTAGCAGATTTGGCCTTCTTACATCCAGCCACCCCATTATAACGAAGATGAGTGTTCCAAAGAAGAGCAAAACCTACCACTTTCATGATGAATGGGAAATGGACTACTTCTTCATCATGGTGAAAGACAAGTGTTGTTGTCTTATTTGCAACGCCCAATATCCTTGCATAAAAAGGGTAATCTAGAATGTCATTATAAGGCTCTGCATAGCAATAAGTATGATGCTGCTTTTCCACCCAAAAGTGAAATTCGTAAACTGAAGCTCAAAGAACTTAAATCGAAATTGGCTACTCAGCAACAGTTGATGGCGAAGCCAAGGTCACATTCGGTCAATGCATCCATAGCATCCTTCAAGGTCAGCAACCTGATCGAAAGAAATGCAAACCTTTCACTGAAGGGTAATTTGTAAAAGATTGTTTTCTTGAAGCAGCTGACAATCTTTTTTAAGGATTTAAAAATAAGAAAGAGATCATAGCTGCTATTCAAGATGTAGAATTGTAAAGAAACACCATCGTGTGGCGAATAGAAAAGATGTGTGGAGACACAACTGAACAATTGTTGGAGGATGTTTCAAATTGTGTTGCTTTCTTACTCCACTGGATGAATCTATAGACATAAGAGACATAGCCCAGTTACTAGTCTTTATCCAGATGGTTTTTGAAGACTTCAGTGTTAAAGAAAAACTACTTGGAATGATTTCTTTAAAAGGGAGAACTACCAGTCAGGAAATATTCAGTTCTTTCCATTCTTTTGTGACAAAGTGTAATCTTCCATTGCATAGACTTGTATCCATCACTACTGATGGAGCAAGAGCAATGACAGGTGAGGTTAACAGTTTCATAGCCTTCTGTAGACAGCATGATGACTTCCCAGATTTCCTTTCTTACCACTGCATCATTTCCAGCAAGTTTTGGCAAGCAAAAGACTCAATACAAAGACTGTCATGGACATCACTTGCAAAATTGTAAATTCAGTTCGTGGAAGATCACTTCAAAGACGGCTTTTCAATCTTACTCTTGATGAAGGGGCAGCGGAAATCATTTTCCACGCAGATGTAAAGTGGCTAAGTAGGCACAAATTTCTGCAAAGATTTTGTGATTTGCTGAATGAAATAAGAAGTTTTTTGAAGGAGAGGGGAGATGACCAAGCAGAGTTGAAAGATGAGGAGTGGTTATGTGATCTGGCATTTCTCACTGATTTTACAGGCGAACTAAGTGATATGAACCTTGAACTACAAGGTAAAAACAAATGCATTGGTGAGATTATGAGTACAGTTTCATCCTACAAGGGAAAATTTGAGCTAATGATGACTGACTTTGCAAACAACACTTTTGATCATTTTCCTAATACGCAGGACCATCTGGGACAATATCCAAATTTTGCTTTTCAGAATGAGAAGTATGTGACAGAAATCTTTTCTGTTATCAAGGAATTCGAAAATAGATTCTGTGACTTCCAAAAAATTGGAACAGCTGTGGAGTACTTGTCATACCCATTCAAAGTAGATGTGGACATTAAAGAAACTGCAGCTGCTATCAGTAAAAATTACTCATTGAACAAGCCATCTCTTGAAAACAAAATATTAACCCTTAAAAATGACATTTTTCTCAAGACCCGTGCTGAGCAAGAATCATTTTGGAAGCTAGTGCCTAGAGACAAATTTCCCAACTTGAGAAGATGCAGTGAAGCTGTACACTCCTGTCTCGGTTCAACTTATTTGTGTAAATCTGCATTTTCCCATCTGAAAATGACAAAGAGTACACAACGTTTCAACATGACCACTGTTCCCTCTAAGCTGTGCGCATGTGCGCATGCACACACCTCGCCGAGCGAGCGCACATACTTTACAACAGAGCGCACAAAAATTACAGCTCTGATTCTGATAGAAAACAACACAGACGTCTTAAAATTTAAAAGTTATGATTGTAATTGCTAGAAATTTCCCGCTTCATTTAGTAATCATCTATTTTCATTTAATTTGATTAAAATCAATGTGGTGTACATACTGTATTCTGACGTGTAGTCAAATTTTAAAGTATATAACTCCGATTGTCGTTATGTGGCGCACAAAAATTTAACCTTCCTTCAAAAGCTGCACACAGCTGATATTTTATGCGCACACAGCCTACAGAAAATTAGAGGGAACACTGAACATGACAGATGAACATCTCCAGGATTCCCTGAGACTGGCCCTCACGCAATATTCACCCAACTTCAAAAAGCTGGTGGATGAAATGCAGGCTCAGACGTCGCACTAATGAGCAAGAGCAAAATATTAAAGATTGTGCAAGATCAGCCTGGATCAATACTTGACCTAAATTTAACACAAATGACTCAATAAAATTTAAAGAAAGTTATTAAGACAGTTAAAGAAAGTTATTACTCAATAAAACTTTAAGAAAAAATGTACTTTCCATTTCCCCTCGCAGTTCTTACTGGATCTTCGTCTCTCTGTTTTGTTTTTGCTTAATTTGCTTAACAGCTGATCACATCCAAGTAAATGACAGAAGGTTCATTAAAAATGGGGGAGGGGAGAATCCTCCAACTTTATTGGGTTAACATTTATTTTGAAACTAATTTGAAACTTATTTTTCATGGTGGTAGATCACCGGCACTTTTGGCCGGAAAAAGTTGAACAAGCCTGAAATAGACAATGCTGGTCTTTGTCTGTGATCATTTACTATGTTACTATGTAAAGGATGGCATTTACCAAGATTCTTTGAAATCAGCCATTTTAATTTGTACTCTAAAGAAGTCATAAGTTGATGCTATGCACCATGACAATTATCGGCCAATTTCTAAAGTTCCTGTACATAAGAAAATCAAAAACATAAGAAATGCCTTACTGGTTTGGACAAAGATCCATCAAGCCCAGTATCCTGTTTCCAACAGTGGCCCATCCAGGCCACAAGTTCCCAAAGAGGCACATATGCTCCACAATGCTTGTCCTGGGGTAAGCAGAGGATTTCCCTGGTCCTCTTTAATAATGGTTTATGGACCTTTCCTCCAGGAACTTGTCCAAACCTTTTTTAAACCCAGCTACGCTAACAGCTTTTACTGCATCCTCCAGTAACAAACTCTAGAGTTTGATTAAGCATTGAGTAAAAAAATATTTTCTATTATTAGTCTTAAATGGGTTGCATTGTAGTTTCATTATGTGTCCTCTAGTCTTTCTACGTTTTGATGGTGTAAACAACCGATCTATGTTAACCCATTCTACTCCATTCATTAATTTATAGACCTCTATCATATCCCCTATTTATAGATTCATATTTATAAACCTCTGTTATAACCACCCATCTAGGCAGCAGCAGAATGGGACAGTGTTAGAGGTGGAGGATCACATTTCTGTGACAATGGCAACAACACTAAAATTAAACTGCGTGGAAGAAAGGCCTGGCAATCTACTTACGTATTTTGCTATGAAAAACAAATGGATGGTCACAACAAAAGAATTGCACTATAGTGCTGGAAGATGTCCCCCCAGGTTGGAAGGCACTCAGTTTGCTACTGGGGAGAAGCTGAAGGTTTTTCAGAGTAAAGCCAGCATTTATGATGTAGTTGGGTCAAAGCCCTCAGGACATCTAACTGTTGATGTAGCTGCACATGAAATGAGAGTCAGAAGCTGCAAAAATGTCTTACATATTGGGACTTGAAATGTATGAAGCATGAATCAAGGGAAGTTGGTGGTGGTCAAGAATGAAATGGAATATTTATTTATTTAACAGTTTTTATATACCGACTCTACAATTCAAGTCGGTTTACAGGGAACATAACAGACAGTATATTTCAACTGAGTACATTGTAACAATAATATGTGCAACTCAATCTGTTGGGTGTCAACAACTGAAATCGACTGGCATCGGGCATTTTGCATCTGATGATCACATGGTCTACTATGCTGGAAAAGAAAACAAAGAAGAAATGGTGTTGCATTTATAATTTAGAAGAAATTTGCAAGAACTGTATAGAAATACAATGCTATCAGTGAACGCTTAATTTCTATTTGTCTATGAGAAATGCCCATCATCACAACTATAATTCAAGTATATGCCCCAACAACAGCTGCAGAAGAGGATGAAATGGATGAGTTCTATTAACAAGTACAAGCTGAAATTGTCAGAACATGCCAACAAGATATCCTGATAGTAATGGGTGACTGGAATACAAACGTTGGCAACAAAGAAGAAGGCAAAATGGTTGGAAAATATGGACCTGGGGACAGAAATGAAGCTGGAGAAAGACTGCTAGATTAATGCAAGACCAATGATCTATTCATCTCCAATACCTTCTTCCAGCAACACAAGCAGTGACTGTACACATGGACTTCACCCAATGGATTGTACAAAAAAAAATTTATTACATCTATGGAAGTCAATGATGGAAAAGCTTTATAAGATCAACAAAGACAAAACCTGGAGCTGACTGTGGTACAGATCACTAACTACTAATATGCAAACTCAAGCTAAAGTTAAAAAAGAGCAAGCCAATCTTGAATGTCACAAAATATGACTTTGAGAATAAACTACCGGAATTTAAGGACTACCTGCAAAATCAATTTGCTGCTTTACATTCAAATGACAGAGCTCCAGAAGAGTTATGGGATAACATCAAGAAGGTTGTGTAGGAAGAAAGTGAAAAATCTCTACAAAAGGTGAAAAAGCAAAAATGGCCAAAATGGATGACCAAAGAAACTCAGAAAATTGCCCAGAAACTCAGAGAAGCTAAAGCCAGAGGAGAAAGAGAGGCAATCACAGAACTCAACAAAGATTTCCAACATGCAGCAAGACAAGACAAGAAGAAGTACTACAATGATGCATGCAAGGAAATAGAATCAGAAACTATTAGAGGAAGAACAAGATTGGCTTTCCTAAAACTCTGAGAGTTAAAGAAAAAATTCCAACCTCAAATTGTGTGAATATTGGTGGGAGTCTCATCAACAACCTTCGCTATGCTAATGATACCACATTACTGGCTGAAAGTGAAGACGATCTGAAACGTTTGCTTCTCAAGATTAAGGAACATAGGGATATGTTTACTAAATTGCGGTAAAGTCACTGGTGGTAAGGGCAGTATTAAGGTGCCTGAAGTCATATAAGGCAGTGGGTGGGTAGGGGTTGTGCCAGCGTTAGGGTGCCTTAGGCCATTTAATGTGAATTATCAGGACCAAATGCAGTAAGGTGACAAGACGTCCTAAGGAGAGACAAGGCATCTTAGGATGGGCTAAGGCACCTTAACAGGAGATAGGCACCTCAAGGCACCTTAAGATGTGATAAGGCACTTCAAGGTGCCTTAAGATGTAATAAGGCACCTTAGCACATCTAAAGGCGCCTTATTTCATGTTAAGGCACCTTATCACATCTTAAGGCACCTTAAGATTTGCTAAGGCACCTTAACTGGAAACAAGGCGCCTCAAGGTGCCTTAAGATGTGGTAAGGTGCCCTAACAGGAGATAATGCGTCCTAAGGAGAGACAAGGTGCCCTAAGGTGGAAAGCATGCACCCTTAAGGCAGGAAAACAGCTGTAACCCAAATGCTGGATAGAGCACCAAGAAATGTCAATAAACAGGTGATGGAAGGAAGGATAGGTGGGAGTTGAAGGACCTGCCATATTGGTGGACAACCTATTTGGCAGTCAGTAAGGCAGACAAGCATGTGGAAAGCAGCTGTATTGATGCACAGGGTGATGCCAATGTAAAGTGCTGCAGTGACAGTGTGTGGCATAGGATGGGAAAAACGTGTCCCCCAATGGAGGCAGAAATGGCAGGATGTTTGCAGCGACAGAAGAATAGAGTAGTAGTGGGTATGTGCAGATCAGGCACAGGCGAGGTGAGCACGAAGAGCCATAATGTGGCAAAGAGTGCCAGTGTAGGTCATGGGATAGCAGCCTGCACAAGAAGACAGGACTGTACACAGCTGACAGAGGCAGATAGATGGACCGAAGGACAGATGGTGGCAGAGGAGAGGGTGGTATGGGCTGGCAGCACAGATCTGCAGAGCCCTGACTGTTACAGGTATGAAAATGATCTGAGTAGCACAGTCACAAAAAGAACAAGTAGGAATCAAACCCCTGTCCCCTGCTAATGGAGACCTTGAACTAACCAATAGCTATACCTCCACACATCTCTGCTCAGCAATGGCTGGATACAAAGAGACTGCAGGTCACTGCCTAAAATGTCTGCTGTGTGTGCCGGTATAGGGTAGCCCCATCAGTACCCATGATGCAGTGCACATGCAGAACAGCAGTCTACAGCTGATCACTGAATGGAGAATGCACATATCCATCACCTCAGCTCTGTAAGAGGAACTGACAGTGTGTGATACAGACACAGAGCAGCTACAAATTGTGCTATTGAGCAGTTTCTGCGGTCACCCTGAGGGTGAGGAAGGGTACTCAGCACCAGGTCCCCTGTACCTGCAGTGCTAAAGATGGTCTCTACTGCAGATCCCCATCACTGCCAGTGTGTGACAGGTATTGTTTACAGTGTAATATGCTAGTCACCTTGTGTCATGCAGTATGCTCCAATTACATTTAGTCCTGTTGGACCCTGATTCACCTAGAACAGTGCATTGTAGTACCCAGTGTTACAGTGCTGATGCTATGGCTGCCATCTACCAGGGGGAAGGGGGCTCTAGAGGTGCATGGGGTTGTTACTAGGGTCCTGCTGGCCCTACCAAATACTGGGAGTAGACCTGGAACACCTCACTTCCAACTCACCTAGATCTAACATTCACCTACAGCAAGTACCTGCTGCCCACCACCGGGTGGCCCAGCCATGCACATACCAATGCAGACAGTCCTCTGGCCACCATGCATTACATGTGCACCTAGGCTTTGTATGTACATCATGAACACCCAGCAGTTGGTTCAGTGATCAGGCCCCCAGAACAGGAAGTGCACCCATATCACTAGAACCAGACACTGTATAGCACTATGTGGATACATAGCCATGCCATGGTCACTGCTTGGTCAGAGTGAGAGTGCCCTCCCAGCATGACATAATGTGGCCACCCATATCATGCAGATGGCAGTTGGGCACTACAATGTCTCAGCCATTGCCATACCCCCAATGCAGGTGCATCCTGGCCAACCTGCCCTGTTCAGGCCATACCCACAATATTTTGTCCCTCATAATGCACATTTGCAGGCTAACTATGGAAACAGTTTAGGTGCTGTGAGGCTCAGCGAGGAGAAGAAAAAGCCATAAAACAATGGATAGAAATACACACACACACACATATCGACACATTGTGCAAAGTGGGGATGGTTCACATACCTGCCTGTCACTCTGGTCCCAATCTCAGCTCAGGCATTGTTAAGGTGTACTCATTGTGCAGGGGCTAGTAGTGCGCTCTAATGTTAATGACTGCTCAGTGTGCCGGTGCTGTCAGCCTGACTCTCCATCCAGCTGAGGATAGTGGAGCCTGTCTGTGTGGGTGTTTGTACTCTTGTTCGCCGATTCATTGGGAGTTGCACATGTTGGTGTTGTACCTGTACTGTGGGATAAAATGTAGCCACAGGGAAATGCACTGCATGATCCACAGCCAGGATCTGAACCTGTGACCTTCTGCTCCTATATACACCAACTGTGTGTAGTGTGCCACAGTGTTACAACAGTCTTGGCACATGTTGCACTACGTATGGTACACTGGATCAGGGCATGGCTTTGGCATGCTGTGGGCAGGTGCTGCTGCCCCTCTGCCAACACCCCTCATGCCATGCTGACATGTCCTTGTGTTGTCAGTGTTGGTGGTGTGCAGTCCCAGGCCAGCTAACATAAGGGTAGGCGGGTGTCTAGTGCACAGGGTCTGGCAGTGGGGGGAGGGAGGGTAGAGGCATACATGAACGGCCACTCATCCCACCCACAACCATCTGCCTCTCCAGGGATCCCATCACCGCCTGCCAATGCTATGTCTCTTCAACCTGGGAAAGAGACGGCTGAGGGGTGTTATGTTAGAAGTCTGGAACATATTGCCTGGAGTGGAACGGGTAAATGTAGGTCGATTGTTTATGCCATCAGAATGTAGAAAGACTAGGGGATAACGAGTGAGGCTATCAAATTTGCAGATGACACAAAACTATTTAAAGTTGTTAAAACCCAAGAGGATTGTGGAAAATTGCAAGAGGATCTTAATAAATTGGAAGACTGGGCATCAAAATGGCAGATGAAATTTAATGTGGACAAGTGCAAAGTTATGCACCTAGGGAAGAACAGCCCAAACTATGGTTACACGATGCAAGGTTCCACATTAGGAACAACCACCCAGGAAAAAGATTTAGGCGTCATTGTGGATAACATGTTAAAACCCTCGGCCCAGTGTGCAGCGGCGGACAAGAGAGCAAATAGAATGCTAGGTATCATAAGGAAAGGAATGGAAAATAAAACAAAGGCTATTATAATGCCTCTATATCGTTCCATGGTGAGACTGCACCTTGAATATTGTGTGCAATTCTGGTCGCCGTATCTTAAAAACAATATAGTGTTATTAGAAAAGGTTCAGAAAAGAGCCACCAAATTGGTAAAGGGGATGGAAGGATGCCCTTATGAAGAAAGGCTAAAAAAGGTTAGGGCTCTTTAACCTGGAAAAGAGACAGCTGAGGGGAGATATGATAGAAGTCTATAAATTAATGAACGGAGTGGAACGGGTAAACGTAGATCAATTGTTATGTTATCAGAATATAGAAAGACTAGGGGACAAGCTCCGGCCGCGAATTACCGCGACCGGACACAGCCGCTGGGCCAGCAAGCCAAGGGTTAACCTTGGTGGGGGGCGGGGGGGGAGGGGGAGGGTGGCGCGGCGTCCGGCTATAGAAGGGCCAGGCGCGCCGCGTTTCGCCCTTTTTCCCTCCTCCCAGCGGCGCACGAGCGGGCAATTGACCCACCCGACCCGCCCCTCACAAAAGGAGCTATCATCACGGCATAGCGAGAGAGATAGGCGCAGAGAGATAGAGACCCCATCCTTAGGAGAGAGCGCACAGCCCAGACATGAGAAGGGGGAGTGGGGCACATCGGAACTGGCGGGTCCCCCAGAGTACAAAGATGGGTAAGCCGCAATAGTGACTAGAAGATCTCCTGACGCTTTTACGGCCGGAGAGGCGAGCATACACCTTTCTCAGCGTACCTCTGCGCATGCCTTTGACGGGCCCTGGGCAGAGGTGGGATACAGACACTGCGGCGAAGAGTAACGGAGCCCGGAAGGGCCGGGGGGGGGGGGCCGCTGCAACGCCACCCTTGTCCACGGACATGTTAGTGGGGACCGACGGCAGTGGGGAAGTGGCTTGAACGGCCATGTTCCAGAATATCCCTGCCGGGCGGCCGAAGAGATGTTGAAAGATTGGGGGCTGTGCCTCTCCGGGAAGGATGAGGATAAGTAAGAATTACGATGTTTTTGATGTAATATTGTTGTAATGCTTTTATATAAATCTTGGATGTTACAATGTTTGAGGTTGTTAAGTTATGCTGTGGTCAACAGTTTACAATACTGTACTTTCTACTTATAGTTGACAAATTGGAAATAAAGACATCTTTTGTGGCAAGTCCGGATTCGTGGTACTTATTGCGGGGCAGGGGGGGGCAAAGGGAGGGGGGGGGAAGGGGTAGCGACCCGCGGCGGTCATGCTGGTCCCTTGGCTGTGCAATGAAGCTACAGGGTAAACTATTTAAGACTAATAAAAGAAAATATTTTTTCACTCAACGTGTAATCAAACTCTGGAATTTGTTACCGGAGGATGTAGTAAAGGCTGTTAGTGTAGCTGGGTTTAAAAAAGGTTTAGACAAGTTCCTGGAGGAAAGGTCCATAAACCATTATTAAAAAGGGACCCAGGATATCAGTGCTTGACCCAATACAAGCATTGTGAAACCTGTGTCTTTTGGGGAAACTGCTTGGTACGTATGACCTGGATTGGCCACTGTTGGAAACAGGATACTGGGCTTGATGGACCTTGGTCTGACCCAGTATGGCATATCTTATGTTCTTATGTACTAGGGGACATGCAATGTGGCTACAGTGTAACCCATTTACGACTACTAAGTGAAGATATTTTTTCATCAACACTTTATCAAACTCTGCAATTCATTACCGGAGGATGTAGTGAAGGCAGTTAGTGTAGCTGGGTTTAGAAAATGTTTGGACAGTTCCTGGAGAAAGCCCATAAACCATTGTTAAAGAGGACCCGGGATACGCATTGCTTGCCCCATTATAAGCATTGTGGATCCTGTGTGTCTTTGGGGAAACTGCTAGGTACCTGTGACCTAGATTGGCCTTTGGTGGACATAGGATACTGGGCATGATGGACCTTGGTCTGACACAGTCTGGCATATTTTCAGGTCCTATGTGCTTATGTGTCACCTGGACAACTGCCTGGTCCATCCTGTGCACCAGCAGCTCCCGCTGCATGATCCACATGCACCCTCCTTTGACCCATTTGCACCATCAGCATAGTGCCCTTTAATACGGGCACTATGCTGTTGCTGCTAAAGAAGCACTACTATCACACTCTTGGGCTCACCTGTCTGTGCAGCACATTGCAGACATTTAATTAGGCTCTCTGTCCTCAAAATGCACCCTTAGAGTCAGGTTTTATATGCAGTAAGGTTCTGATGTTAAGGTGACAGCGTTAAAGGAGCTGGGCCTTGTTCCCGCCCACTCCCTGCCCATTGACCCCTACTTTCCACCTACTGACCGCATATAGGGTGCTTTACGCTTCTGATCCTATTAGTGCATGCTAAAGCGACGTTAATGCACGCTAACGGCACATTAGCATATGTTAACGGTACACTTGCTCCTTTACCGTGCTTTAGTAAACATACCCCATAGTTTTAAATTACTAGAGGAGATCAAAACTAAGCTTTCACTAGAAGCTCAGATGACAAGATTTCAACTTTCATACTTTGGACACCTCATGCGAAGAGAGAGATCATTAGAGAAAGACATCATGCTTGGCAAGGAAGAAGGTCAACGCAAAAGAGGAAGGCCAGCAATGAGATGGTTAAAATACAATAATAGCAGCTATAGGTACCACTCTGTCAACAATGAGCCACCTGACTGAAAACAGAACATAGTTTAGGACAACTATCCAGAGGGTCGCCATGAGTCGACACAACTCGATGGCACTTAACAACAACATCATATCCCTTCTCAGCGGTCTCTTTTCCAAGTTGAAGAGCCGCAACCTTATAAGCCTCTACTCATAGGATTTTCCATCTATTCCCTTTACCATTTTTGTTGCTGTTGTTTGTACCTTTTATAAGTCAGCGATATCCTTTTTAAGATATGGCAAACAGAATTGCACACAATATTCAAGATGCAGTTGCACCATGGAATGATACAGCGACATTATAATATCCTTTGTTTTATTCTCCAATCCTTCCCACATGATTCCTAGCATTCTATTTGCTTTCTTGGCTGCCGCTGCACACTGGGCGGAGGGTTCAATGTATTATCCACAGTGATGCCTAAATGGTTTTCCTGGATAGGTGGCTTCTAAGGTGGTACCTTGCATTGTGTAACCATATTTTGGGTTGGTCTTTCCTAGGTGCATAACTTTGCACTTGTCCACCTTAAATTTCATCTGCCATTTTGATGTCCAGTCTTCCAATATTTCAAGGTTCTCTTGCAAATTTTTCACAATTCTCTTGCATTTTAACAGCTTTGAATAATTTTGTGTCATCTGCAAATTTCATCACCTCACTCATTATTCCCATTTCCAGGTCATTTACAAATGTGTTAAAAAGCAGCAGACTCAGCATAGATCCCTGGGGTACTCCACTATTCACCTTTCTTCATTGGGAAAATTGGACATTTAGACCTACCCTCTGCTTTCTATCTTTTAACCAGTTCCTGATCCACAGTATACATTGCCTCCTATCCCATGACCTTTTAAGTTTGCATAGAGTCTCTCATGAAGAACTTTGTCAAAGGCTTTCTGAAAATCCAGATACACTATATCGACCGGCTCACCTTTGTCTACCTGTTTATTCACTCCTTTAAAAAATATAACAGATTAGTACGACAAGCCTTCCTTGTCTAAAGCCATATTGGCTTTCTCCCATTAAACCATGATTATCTACATGTTCAGTAATTTTATTCTTTATAATGGTTTCTACTATTTTCCCTAGGACTGACATCAGACTCACTGGTCTCTAGTTTCCTGGCTCACACCTGGAACCTTTTTAAAAAAATTGCAGTTACATTGGCTACTCTCCAATCCTCAGGTACTACAGATGATTTTTATGATAATCCACAGATTACTAATAGTAGGTCTGCAATCTCATTTATCAAACAGTTGTAATACATCCTCCCGGTTTATCAATATATCTTTTAATTCTTCCACTACATCACTTTTATATACCATTTCAGGCATGGGCAACTTCCCTACATCTTCTTCAGTAAAGACTGAAGCAACGAATTCATTCAGGCTCTCCGCTATAGCCTTGTCCCCTCTTAATGCTTCTTTTACCCCTCTATCATATAATGGTTCAACTGATTCTCTCACAGGTTTTTTTGCTACGATGTACTTGAAAAAGGTTTTATTGTGCCTTTGCTTCCACGGCAAGCTTTTCTTCAAATTTGCCTGCCCTATCAATGCCTTGCAACTAACTTGACAGTGCTTTTGTTGTTTCCAGTTTTCGTCATTTGGTTCCTTTCTCCATTTCCTGAAAGATGCTTTTTTGGCTACCATAGCCTCTCTGACCTCATCATTAAACCATGCTGGCAGTTTTTTGGCCTTCCTTCTACTTTTCTTAAAGTGTGGAATACAGCTGATCTGGGCTTTCAAGACAGTATTTTTAAACAACACCCATGCTTGATGTACATCTTTAACCTTTGCAGCTACTCCTTTTAGTTTTTTTTAAACTATTTTCTTCATTTTATGATAAGCTCCCTTTTGAAAGTTAAAATGTAGCACTGTGGATTTCCTTGCCGTCCTTTCTCCATTTTTTAAATCAAACTTTTGTTAGCTTCCTTGATTTCTTTGAGCATTTCATCATACATTTCTTCATTCTGGCTAGGCAGTATGGAATTTCAATCCATAGAGATTCTATAGTGTATTTTGTTTCCCGCAAAACTTTAATCCTGTGTGATTCAATGCCCTCTCTTAAACAGAGTACAACCCCTCCACCAATTTGATCTACTCTATCATTGCGATATAATTTGTACCCAGGTATCACAGTGTCCCACTGGTTGTCCTCTTTCCACCAGGTCTTTTAGATACAAATCATATCTAACTTCTCATTAAGTGCTATATATTCTAACTCTCCCATCTTATTTTTTAGACTGCTAGCATTTATATACAAGCATTGTATAGGTTTCATTTTATTCATATTAATCTGGTTTTCGGTAGGCAGTGGTAATTTGGAGTCTTTAAGCTCTGTCTGCACTGTACTTCAGAGCATTTGGTTTACTTTTGTCTTTATTGGAACCTCTGTCGATATGTTCTAACTTCAATCTTTTGCTAGTATCCTTCAAGGATACATCATTCTGAACCATGCGCTCTTGGGCGACCTTTGGCTTTTCTCTATTATCTAGTTTAAAAGCTGCTCTATCTCTTTTTTAAAGGTTAATGCCAGCAGCCTGGTTCCATCACAGTTAAGGTGGAGCCATCCATATGGAAAAGCCCCTCCCTTCCCCAGAATGTTGTCCATTTCCTAACAAATCCAAAACCTTCTTCTTTGCACATTGTCTCATCCACGCGTTGAGACTCTGGAGCTCTGCCTGCCTTTTGGGTTCCTGCTTGTGGAACGGGAAGCCTTTCTTAGAATGCTACCCTGGAAGATCTGGATTTCAGCTTCCTACCTAAAATCCTAAATTTAGCCTCCAGAACCTCCCTACTACTGTACACTTTCCTATGTCATTGGTACCAACATGTACCAAGACCGCAGCACTATCTGAAACCTTGTCTAGGCGGTATGTGAGGTCCTCTGACTTCATGCCTTTCTGAGGATCCGCTACCTTCATACCTTTCTGAGGATCTCAAAGTGGCAAAACAGTGTGACAAGGCAGTGGCCAAAGCCAGAAGGATGCTGGGTTGCATACAGAGAGGAATTGCCAGCAGAAAGGAGGAGGTACTAATGCCACTGTACAAGTCGCTGGTGAGGTCTCATTTGGAATGTTGTGTTCAGTTTTCGAGACCAAATCTCACAAAGGATATCAAAAGACTGGAAACGGTTCAGAGGAAGGTGACCAAAATGATTTGGAACCTGCGCCAGAAGACGTATGAAAAGAGACTTGAAGACCTAGATATGTATACTCTAGAGGAGAGGAGGGACAGGGGAGATATGATACAGACCTTTAAATACTGAAGGAGTATTAATGAACAAAAAAACCTTTTTCAAAAATGGGGAAGTTGTAATACTAAAGGGCATAACATGAAGCTGCAAGGGGATAAACTGAAAGGCAGTATCAGGAAATATTTTTTCACTGAAAGGATGGTGAATACTTGGAATGCCCTCTCGATGGAAGTGAAGGGGGCAAATACAGTGACAGATTTCAAAATGGTATGGACAGACACAGTGGATCCCTTTATAGAAACAAGATGAAATCAAAATAAACTTAACTGTCTCTAATATTTTAACAAGTTGAGGTGACCTGCACGGAGCGGTGGGTACACCCCTAAACAAAGGCATGAGGAGGGGTGGCCTGCATGGAGCGGTGGGCGCACCTACTCTTGCCATCTTGCTGGGCAGACTAAATGGACCATGTTGATCTTTATCTGCCATCATATATTATTTTACAATGTATTATACCAGGCAGGCACATCCACCAGCCACTTAGCTATCTACATGCCTAATGATTGAATCACTAATCATAACGGCTATCCTAACACTTCCTTTATGGGCACATGACCCTGGAGAAACCTCCTTGGTGCGAGAGGGTTTTACATCACCTGGAAGACAAGTCCTAACTACAGGATCATTTCCTGCCACACCAGGATGATGCTCTCCTGTCACATGATCTCTCTCTTACATGGCAACAGGGAGGCTGCCAGAGTGGGGATGGGACTTCAGTAATACATCCCCATAGGTCTTGTCTATATACCTCTCTGCCTTCCTTATGTCCTCTAAGTCTGCTACTCTAGCCTCCAGAGATCGGACTCGTTCCCCGAGATCAAAGAGCTCCTTGCACCTAGTGCACACGTAAGACCCCTCACCAACTGTGAGAAAATTATACATTTGTCACTCAATGCAAAAGACTTAAAAGCCCCCATCTCGCTGCTGGATTGCTGTTTGCATCTTAGTTTTAAGGTTTTGTTTTGATATTTAAGTTGTTTACTTACTTATGTTTCCTGTGGATACTTATACTAATGCAACTATACTTAATATGTTTAATGGACTTTTTTCACCTCAAGATTAATTAATCTCAGGTTCTTAATTAATGTATTCCTGATAAGGATAACCAGTCCTACCTGAAAGTGAATATTGGGTACCTCCTTTCCTTTAATAGGTTTAAGAGCCTATAAAGCTAAGATTATCCCTGGGGTGGGAGGAAAAGAAGACTTAATAAAAGCTGGCTTCCTACACAGTGCCCTGACCTGTGCTTCAATTGTAAAGTCTTACCAATTTCCTGGGAGATTCACACAGTCCTTGGTTTGATAGAAGGGAGCCTTTCAAATTGCCCCTTTGATCTGTCACTTGCCTTTAACATCTATTTAAGACAACTTCACATATCTTTTGCCTCCTAACTGGAAGACCTCTTTGTAAAGGCCTCTTGAAACTAGTTTTTTTCTTTCTGCTCAGAGACTATTTATTTTACTTGTATGCTAAGCTATACTCTGATTTGATTTAAATAAAAAAGCTCTCTAGAAACAAATTTATTTCAGTGACTATTTACTCTATTTTACTTTTTATTCTAAGCTATACTCTGATTTGATTTAAATGACATAATATGCTGCAATGTTTTCTCTCAGAGATTAGCAAATGGATGCTTGCAAGTAACTTAAAACTGAATTGCAATAAAATTGAATTTTTATGGGATGGGAAATCAGACCCAGTGGTAGATGTTTGTCTTTCTCTGGAGGACATACACATTAGCCCTGTGAGTATGATTATTTACTTGCTATGAAGTATTAGGTTCCTGCTATAACCAAAAGAGTCTCTTTTAACCTTTGCTTGGTCCTACAATTGTGATCTGTTTTGTAACAATCAGATCTGCTTATGATATTACAGTTTGTAATGATGTCACATGGAATTTTGTAACTTGACATGTTTTAGGTTAACCTCTTCAAAGTCTTGACCAACTAATTCATAATTCTGCTGCTAAGATTATTTTGAAATGTAACAAGTTGAAAAGTGTACACATGCAGTGTGACACAAAGGTGCAATTCTCCTATTTGCAGAATCAGGCATGTGGAGGATGCATGTGTGTGTATCAGTGTATCATGGTGGGGGGGGGGGGTTAAAGAAGGTGTATGTGTGTGTGTGTCCATGTGTGTCATGGAGGGTGTCAAGGGGGTGCACATGTGTATGTGTGTTTGTGTGTGTGTGTGTGTCATAGGAATGTTATGTGTGTGTGTGCATGTCATGGGGCATTGAGGGATGCGTGCATGTATGTATGTGTTGTCTATGGGGTTTGAGGTGTGCATGTGTGTGTGTCACAGGAGTGTTAAAGGGTGCAGGCATATGTGCGTGTGTGTATATATGATGTGGGGTGTTGGTTGGTTGTGTGTGTGTGTGTGTGTGTGTGTGTGTGTGTGTGAGATGGGGATTTGCCATCCCTACCCTTCAGTAACCTCCCTCCTGAACTTTTTCTCCTTCCCTTCACCCTACACTCACCTTTTCCCTCCCAACCAACTTTGCACTCTTTCTCCATTCAGTGCCTTTCATTCCTTCACTTGCACTCTCTCTCAAGTTTAAGTCCCTTCTCTAACCTTGTCTCTCCCCCCCTCTTCTCCCTCCCACGGCTCCAGCCTTAGCCATTCCCTTATGCTTTCTCTGCTTTCCTTCTCTAACCCTGCTCCTTTGATTCATGCTCAGTCCTCCTACCCATCCTTTCCCTCTTTTCTGACAGCTAGGCTTCAGCAGTTTTCTCACTAGTGGGCCCGGGGACTCCTGGGATGTTTGCATGCACAGGCTCACCCTTCTTGCAGGCCACAACAATGTGCTTCTCGCCAAAAGGACCCAGGGACTCCTTCTGCTGTTTTCAGGCCACAATGCCGCTGTTTTTGCTGGTGGGACTGGGAGTCTCATTGGCTCTTCAACCATCAGCTTTGCAGATGGGGAAGTGATGACATATGCATCTGTTAGCACATGCGCAAGCAGATGCGCACTAGAGGCAGAAAGAACTCTGCAAAGCTGTCTGGATCCTTCATAGTAGATGCTATTGCTCATGCGAAACACACTTAAAAAATTGCGTAGAGCTACACCATTCTTAATGGAGTTGCATTTATTATTTCCTATAATATTGCAGATAGTGTTTGAGATTCTTTGTTTTGTATTTGAAGCATCAAGAGCACTGTTCCCTCTAAGCTGTGCGCGTGTGCACGCGCACACACCTTGCCGAGCGAGCGCACATACTTTACAACAGAGCGTACAAAAATTACGGCTCTGATTCTGATAGATAACAACACAGACATCTTAAAATTTAAAAGTTGTGATTGTAATTACTAGAAATTTTCCGCTTCATTTACTAATCGTCTATTTTCATTTAATTTGATTAAAATCAATGTGGTGTACATACTGTATTCTGATGTGTAGTCAAATTTTAAAGTATATAACTCCGAGTGTCGTTATGTGGCGCACAAAAAATTTAACCTTCCTTCAAAAGCTGCACACAGCTGATATTTTATGCGCACACAGCCTACAGAAAATTAGAGGGAACATTGATCAAGAGGTAATTTTACAAGGAGATGCCTATTTTTAGGTACTAAAATGTGCATAAATGCTGATAATTTAGTCTTTTATGTGCACATGTAGCCAGGTGAATGCATAAATGGCCTCATAAATTAATGACAAGCATAAAAATACACGTTAATTGCATTATGCGTATTTTCACTGTGAGCATGCAAAGGGCTGGAGTTTCGTCAGAGAAGGGGCAGTGTGAAACAGAAACATAGAAACATGATGGTAGAAGAAGACCAGATGGCCTATCTTGTCTGACCTTTCATATCAACTACTATAATCCCTTTTTTCCCTTTGGCAATCTGTGTTTTTCTCATCCTTTCATGAATTCAGATACTGTCCTTGTCTATACTACCTTCATTGGGAGACTAGTCCACGCATCTACCACTCTTTCCGTAAAGAAATATTTCTGCATATTACTCCTAAGTCTATCCCCTTTCACCCTCATCCTATGTCCCCTCATTGCAGAACTTACTTTCATTCGAAATAGGTTCTGCTCATGTGCATTTATGCTATGGAGGTATTTAAATGTCTCTTATCATACCTTTTCTATCCTGCCTTTCCTCTAAAGCACACATATTGAGATCTTTAAGTCTGTCCCCATATGGTTTATAATAAAGACCACTGACCATTTTGGTAGCCACCCTCAGCACCAACTCCATCCTGTTTATATCCTTTTGAAGGGGTGGTCTCTGGAATTGCACATAATTCTCCAAATGAGGTCTCACCAAAGATTTATACAGAGGCACCATCACCTCCTTTTTTCTTCTGGGCGTTCCTCTCCCTATGCACCCAAGCATCCTTCGGGCTTCCACTGTCATCCTTTCTACCAGTTTAGCCACTTTAAGATCATCAGAAACAATCACACCCATGTCTCTTTCTTCTTTTATGTGCAGAAGTACCTCACCTCTTATACTGTACCACTCCCTTGGACAGTTTGCAGCCCAAATGCATGACCCTGAATTTTTTAGCATTAGATTTCAGCTGCCAAATTCTTCACCATTCTTCAAGCTTATCTAAATCCTTCCTCATGTTATCTACACCTTCCTGGGTATTGCAGATTTTGGTATCATCCACAATGAGGAAATTCTTTCCCAACATCTCTTCCACGATATAACAAAAATGTTAAAAAGAATTGGACCACTGACAGATCCCTGCGGCATATCACTGGTAACATCTTTCTCCTCAGAGTGAGCTCCTTTTACCTGTACCCTTTTTCGCCTCCCACTCAAACCATTTCTAACCCAGTCAGTCACTTTAGGGTCTCAATTTATTTATAAGTCACCTGTGCAGAATGGTGTCAAAGGTTTTACTAAAATTTAAGTACACCACATCTAGGACTCTCCCTTGATCCAACTCTCTGTTCACCCAGTCAAAGAAATCAATCATATTTGTCTGAAAAGACCTGCCTCTAGTAAACCCATTCTGCCTGAGATCCTGCAATCCACTAGACTCCAGAAACCTCATTATCCTCCATTTTATCAGCGTTCCCATTAATTTAATCACCATAGAGGTCAGGCTAACCAGCCTATATTTCTCAACCTCATCCTTACTTCCCCTTTTGTGTAAATAGACCTCATATGCTTTTCTCCAGTTTTCTGGGATCACTCCTGACTCTAAAGAAGCATTGAAAAGATCAGACAGTGGAGCTGCTAGAACTTCCCTAAGTTCCTTCAATACTCTCGGATATTTCCAATCCGGCCCTATCGCTTTGTCTACTTTTAGTTTAACTAGTTCCTCTCAAATACAGTCTTCTCAAAAATGTTCAGCATCCCCTTCACTTCTGTTCCTATTTGAGGGTATTTTCTGAGGTCCTTCTCCGGGCCCTTCATCTGTGAACACAGAACAAAAATATTTATTCAGCAATTCCGCTTTTCCTCGTCAGCTTCTATATATTCCTCCCATTCATCTTTGAATCTGACAATACCACTTTTGCACTTCCTCCTCTTGTTAACATATCTAAAAAATGTCTTATCCCCCCATTTTATTGCATTTCTTCTTCTTTCTGTCTCTTGTATTTTATGAAGGCTGCCCTCTTTTTCTTCACCTTTTCAGCTACTTTAAAATATTTACCCTATTCTACTCTCTCTGTTAAGATATACCCTATAATGCAATGCTTATCTTCGAGTCAACACTGACTCCTGGTTATTCAGAAGCTCCTGGGTTTTCTTGGAAGTGTGACCAGAAGTAGATTGCCAGGCCATTCTTCCGAGGCTATGGAGGGTTATGTGATTTGCCCAAGACCACAAGGCATGCCAGTGGGAATCAAATCCTAGTCTCTTGATTACCAAGCCAGTGCTCTAACTACTAGGCTACTCCTAGTGATTAGCACACACTTTAATTAGAAAATATGCTAATTTACATGTGTACTTGCAAATGTGTGTGTATTTGTAGCTTAATTTAAGATACATTCTCTGCCACTTACAGTAGTTTTTATAAAGAAAAGTAGGCTCTTACTTGTTTTTATAAACTAGCTTAATTTAGGCAGGTTAAAATGTCCTTTCACTGTTACAAAATTGCCTGTGTGTCATTGCAAATTGCTAGTGATTTAAACAACATCTTCCTCAAAAGAATCCCAGATCCAGGTTTGTTTTTTGATTCCATTAGTGGGACAGATTAGATTAATCATTGACCAGAGAAAGGCCCTTTTTAGGGAATGCTCCATTTCTATGGAATATCCTCCCTTTGAAGTTTAGAGCAGATTAGAATTAGTATGATAAGTGGCGGTTCTTTCGATCATTAGTGACAGGCTGAAATTACAGTATGTTTTTAGATACATTTGACTTAAGTGTTAACATCGGTTGGGAGGGCCCATCTATGTCTGTTTGAACATGCAGAAACAAATGTGTATGGAGTAAGGCAGAACCGGATAGCTGCAGGCGGTGGGGAGGCCTGGTCCCGCAATCTGAAGACGAGCAATTGAGAACCTATCAAAAAAGGAACAGGTGCTGATTGGGACCCAATCCCCACCAGCAAAGGTTTAAGGTTTAAGCCTCAGAGGATAGGAAGCTGTAGGGAAGAAAGGAGGGAAGGGAGGTGAGAGAGTGCAATGGAGGAGGGAGGAAGAATGTGCTATGCGGTGGCATTAAAGGGGGGGGGAGTGCAAGGGGAAAATATGTGAAAGAGTATGGACAGGGAAGAAAGTGGGAGAGAAAGCAAGGGAGATGGGAAGGGAAAGAAGAGAGGGTACAAGAAGGGTAGCAGGAGGGGAGAGAGAGTGTAAGGGGGAGGGAGAAAATGTAAAGGCTGGTAAGGAAGGGAGGGGGAGTGTACAAGGTGGGATGAAAGGGAGGTGGAGGGTGTGCAAGAGGGAGCATGGTAGGAAAGACAAGGGAATAATACAAAAGAGGTGGGAGGATCAGGGTGTGATTGCAAGAGGGCAGGAGATAGTACACATCTTAAAAAGGATATAGCGTTATTAGAAAAGGTTCAGAGAAGAGCCACCAAAATGATAAAAGGAATGGAAGGATACTCCTATGAAGAAAGGCTGAAAAGGTTAGGGCTTTTTAACCTGGAAAAGAGACGGCTGAGAGGAGATATGATAGAAGTCTATAAATTAATGAACGGAGTGGAACGGGTAAACGTAGATCGACTGTTTACGTTATCAGAATATAGAAAGACTAGGGGACATGTAATGAAGTTACAGGGTAAACTATTTAAGACTAATAAAAGAAAATATTTTTTCACTCAACGTGTAATCAAACTCTGGAATTTGTTACCGGAGGATGTGGTAAAGGCTGTTAGTATAGCTGGGTTTAAAAAAGGTTTGGACATGTTCCTGGAGGAAAGGTCCATAAACCATTATTAAAAAGGGACCCAGGATATCAATGCTTGACCCAGTACAAGCATTGCAGAACCTGTGTCTTTTGGGGAAACTGCTAGGTATGTATGACCTAGATTGGCCACTGTTGGAAACAGGATACTGGGCTTGATGGACCTTGGTCTGACCCAGTATGGCATATCTTATGTTCTTATGTTCTTAAATACAAGGGGGAGGGAAGCCTGTGTGCCTCCAGGGTATCTGAAGCCATCATAGCCCTTGGGTTTTTGGTCAAAGGCAGCTTCCAGTCACCCTGGCAGCTTCAGCCAGCAGCCATTCACACTGCATCACTCAGAGATCATTTCTCAGTCACACTGCTGAATGTATTGTCAAAGCTGCTTTTACCTATGAGTAGGGTTGCCAACAGGCCAGTTTTTAAAAGGCCAGGCCAGCTGCCGGCACAGAACTAAACCAGTTGAAAAGTCGGGACTGGGGGGCAGCTCTAACTCTCTCTCTTTTTCAGTTTCCTCATTTTAATTAGCCTTTTTAATTAGAGCATTCTTTTCCGCAGCCATTCTGATGGTAATTTTATAAAGTGTGTGTTCCAACATGGGGAAGGCACATGCCTACTTTTCATTGTAAAATAGGAATGTACAGTAAGTTGTAAAATATGCAAACCTAGGCATGAGCACTTAGGCATGCCCTAGACTTGGTGTAAATGCTCACACATAGATTTATAAAGAATGTCCGTAAGTTATAGTATTTTATTACTTATGTTTGTCAATTTAGGCTCTGCCTATGCTCTGCACAAGCTCTGCCCCTCTGCCTGTCCACTATGAAAGTATGCACCATTGGCCTGGCATACATACGTATAGAATAGAAAGCTCCTGAAGTACATGCAGAAGTGCCCATCTGTGCCTGTAAGCTATGGAACATACATGATTTGAACATGTGGATGGTGCATAACGTTACGCAGCTTGTTATAACATTACCTCCTACGCCCCATCAAGAGTGTATATGTGTATGAGATCACCATACACATATAGGAAAATAATGGTATTTATATATTTATACATGTAAGTGCCAACTCATTGGATGCTACTTTTAGAAGGCTGGGGTTTATAAAATCGCCCTAATATATTGCAGCTGGATGAGGTGTACTCGGATTTCAGTAAGGCCCTTGATATGGGGGTTTTCATAGAAGGGTTATAAATAAACTGAGGGAGGTGGGTCTGAGTGTATTTGATTAAGAATTGGTTGACTGGCAGATGGCAGAGGGAGGGAGGCAGTAAAAGACTTTCATTCAGAAGCATGAGAGGTGAGCAGTGGAGTGCCTCAGGGATCAGTCCTGGGGCCGATTCTGTTCATAATCTTTGTAGGCAATATTGCCAAAGGATTAGAAGGGGAAATCTGCCTATTTGCAGATGATACAAAGATCTCTAACAGAGTAGACACTCCAGAGGAAGTAAACAAAATAAGAAATGATCTACAAAAACTGAAAACTGGTCGAGTACTTGGCAGTTAACTTTAAAAGCAAAGAAATGCAGATCTTATGCATTTGGGATGTAGAAACCTGAGGAAGTTGTATGTGACAGGAAGGAAGAGGCTGATGTGCATGAACTAGGGGAGAGACCTGGGATGATATGTGTCTGAGCAGCTCACGGCAGCAAAATAATGTGACAAGTTGGTGGCCAAAGCCAGAAGGATGCCTGGCTACATAAAGAAGGGTAGTGAGAAGAAGGAGTTAATACCATTGTAGAAGACACCAGTAAGGCCTTACTTAGAGTACTGTGTTCAGTTTTTGACACTCTGGCTCACTAAGGACACTGTCTCACTAAAGACATCTCTCAGCGTTCTACCCCATATAAAAAACAAACAAACAGCAAGAACTATCTTTTTTAAGCTAAAAACTATCCAACATTTAAGACCTCTGCTAGACATCAATGATTTCAAATCTGTAGTTCAGGCACCGCCAGAATAGTTTCCAAAGCCCACCTCACCAATCATATAACACCCATCCTATATAACTTACATTGGCTCCCAGTTCTAAGCTGAATAAAATATAAGCTACTAATTGTAACATTTAAATTAATCAATAACATTTCCCCATCTTTCTATCAACCTCCTCCACACCCAACCAGACACTAGAGTTCGCAGATAAAATGCTAGCAATTCCCTTGTAATCCCCACTCTATCCGCAAGACAAAACAGACTACAAGCTCCAGAGCCTTCACATATCCTGCCCCCAACCTCTGGAACTCGCTAACTTTCACACTTCGCAGAATTAAAGAGCTCCAGACATTTAGGAGAGACCTCAAAACATACCTCTTTTCTACTCATTACAGAAAATCAGATTTGAACCCAAATGTCCTCACAAACACTGACCACACACACCCCTGAACTACATCCACCTACAACAATCTCAAACTCAATGTAATTCTTCTAACCTGATATTTTGTATATAGTTTATTATCGTCCTGTAATAGGTTAAGTTTGTAGCCAAATGTATATCCTAAACTGTTTTGTTGCTCCCAAAACGTTACTATGTAAAAAGTTGAACCATTGTTCTATGTAAAATGTCCTGTTATCTGTAAACAACCCTTGATCTTTGGAAGGGGCGGTATAGAAAAATCAAATAAATAGAAAATAAATACAAATAAAGAGGCTGGAGTATGTCACCTCTTCCCTATTACCACTTCTGTGAAGAGGTATCAGTCTGTCAACAATGAGCCGTCTGACTGAAGACCGAACACAACTTAGGACAACTATCCAGAGGGTCGCCATGACACAGACTCAACGGCACTTAACAACAACCACATCAACCCTTCTCCAGTCCTGGAGATGGGAGAAGTTCCACAGGACTGGAGAAGGGCTGATGTGGTATCTCTTCACAAAAGTGGTAATAGGGAAAAGGTGACAAATTGTAAGCCGGTAAACCTTACCTCGGTGGTGGGAAAAGGAATGGAGACATTCTTGAAAGAAAGAATTGTGGGCTTTCTGGAAAACAATGGATTTCATGAACTGAGGTAACATGGTTTTTACCAGGGGAAAATCATGCCAAACAAATTTGATTGAGTTCTTTGACTGGGTAACCAGAGAACTAGATCAAGGGCATGCGATGGATGTGATATATCTAGATTTCAGCAAAGCCTTTGATACTGTTCCTCATAGGAGGCTTATCAATATACTGAACAGCCTGGAGATAGGTCCAAGGTGTTGAACTGGATTAGAAATCCGTTGACTGACAGATGACAGCACTTATTCAGAAGAAAGGAAGGTGCATAGTGGCATGCTTCAGGGATTGATTCTGTGATCAATATTGTTTAATCTATTTGATATTGTGGAAGGACAAGTCTTCCTTTGTACAGATAAGATGAAAATTTGCAACAGAGTTGACACATCTGAGAGAGTGGACAACATGAAGAAAAATCTAAAAATACTGGAAGAATGGTCTAATGCTTGGCAATTAAGATTTAATGCAAAGAAATGCAGAGTCATGCAGTTGGGATGCAGAAATCCAAAGCAATTGTATGCGATAGGGGGAGAGAGGTAGATGTGCATGGACCAGGAGAGAGACCTTGAGTGCTAGTGTCTGAGGATCTCAAGGTGGTGAAACAATGTGAAAAGGTAGTAGCCAAAGCCAGAAGGATGCTGGCTACATACACAGAGGAATAATCAGCAGACAGGAGGAGTATTAATGACCTTGTACAAATCATTGGTGAGGTCTCACTTGGAGTATTGAGTTCAGTTTTGGAGATCAAATCTCACAAAGGACAGGCATGTTTTATAAAAGTCTCTGTGTTTGAAGAGGCCTTCATAAAATACATGCCTGCTTTTGAAAGTCATGACCTAGATGCCTTTTTTAAATTTTTTATTAATATGGTTACAAATTATATATCGAGACTTACATCTTGTGGCAAAAGAAGACAGAATCCTTACAACAAATGCAAAAGAATAAATTCAGTAAACAAGGCAATGTCAATGTTTATCAACCTTACCAAATTCCACCATTTAGAGGGGTGAAGCTTCCCAGAAACTAAAGAAACTCAGACAATAAGCAAAAGGAGTGCTATTTCTGCAGACAGGGAGAGATGGATCTGTCCTGCAACCCTCACTAACCTACGATCAGTTCCTCAGCACATCCTTGCTAGGAGGCTACTTTGTCACACAAAAAGTGAGTTAGTTGGGTGGGATCAAAAAACATTCATGTCACATTCATGCATCCAACAATATACTTGCATGTATATTTCAGGAAAAACAAAGCACCAAGCTGCAAAACTTTGCAAAGAACCAACAAAATTTGCCTTTGTCTTCTCTGTGTTTCTTTAGCTACTGTACATCTGGAAAAATATGAATTTTAAGCCCGAAACATGTCACTTCTCTATACTGAAAAAAACAACCACAATATTACTATGCTGGGGAAACCTCCCACTTTCCAGAATTCTCTGAAAAAGTAGTCAGGTCCAGAATATCAGAAAGCATCCCCTGTATATTTGGATCTCCAGAGTCCCTTCTTGGTGGTGGAATGCAACATACTCTGGATGTAGGAGGTAATGATTTATGAGGAATTCTTGCTGTCTCAGTCAAATGCTTTTTAAACATCTCCATAGGGGATATTGGGCCCACTTTAGTAGGGTTAGTCGATGGCTCAAGGTCATCAGGGACAGGCGGAGCTGGACCTGGTTTTACCTCCATTGGATTGCAAACATACTTTTCTAGTGCAATCAATGGGAGTAAAACCAGGACTGGCTTAACTTGTCCCTGATGACCTGGATCCATCTGGTAACCCTAACTTTAAGTAACTTCCTTCTCCTAGCGATATTCTCCAGGTTCTCCATTTTAACATTAATTTCATTATTATCATTAGCTAAAAAGTTGGCATTAGCTGCTCCTCCAGCCATCGTATCCTATATAGACAGATATTTAAACTCCATGGTCAGTGTTTTTTAAAGAGGCATTTAAAACTGAAACCATTTATTCAGTGCCAGAAGTCCACATATCCTCCAGCACTGAATATACAGTTTCAGTGCTCACCAGCAGTGCTGTCTGTATGGTGGCGATACTACTACTACTGAGCATTTGTATAGCGCTACAAGTCATACGCAGCGCTGCACAGACATGTAAGAGACAGTCCCTGCTCTTCAGAGCTTACAATCTAGTCAAGACAGACAACACAGAAGGTGCAGACAGGGATAAAACAAGGGGGAAAGGTAAAGAAACAGGGAGATCAGGTGAGTAGAGCTCCAAAAGCAGCAGCGAAGAGGTGAGTTTTCAGCCTAGATTTGAAAAGGGTCAGAGAAGGTGCCTGGCGTACAGACACAGGTAGTTTGTTCCAGGTGTAAGGTGCAGCAAGGTGAAAGTCTGGAGTTAGCAATAGAAGAGAAGGGCACAGATAGAAGCAATTTGCCAGAAGAGCGGAGTTCCCGAGGGGGGGGGGGGTTGTAAGGAGAGATAAGAGAAGAAAGGTAGTGAGGAGCTGCAGAGTGAATGCATTTATAGGTCAGCAGGAGAAGTTTGAACTGGATGCAGAAATGGATAGGGAGCCAATTAACTGACTTGAGAAGAGGGCTAATATGAGCATGACGAGGTTGGCGGAAGATGAGCCGTGCAGCAGAGTGTTGAACAGATTGAAGGGGAGAGAGATGATTCAAAGGGAGACCAGCAAGGTGTAGGTTACAATAGTCAAGAAGGGAGGTGATTAAGGAGTGGATAAGCATCTTAGTAGTGTGTTCAGAAAGGAATGGGCAGATTTTGTTGATGTTATAGAGAAAGAAACGGCAGGTCTTAGCTATCAGATGAATGTGTGTGGAGAAGGAGAGAGTGGAGTCAAAGATAACCCCAAGATTGCGAACCGAGGAAATAGGGAGGAGTATTTATTTATTTATTTAACAAGATTTATATCCCGTCTTTCTACAAGTCAAGACGGTTTACATATAACAATTGGCAGTGTGTTTCAACTGTTTACAAGGAACAGGTAACAGGTATACAATGAATATGAATGAAACTACAATGAATATGAAAGAGAACTAATTGCAATAAAGAGAGAGAGTTATCCACAGAGACTGAGAAAGGAGGAAGAGGAGAGGAGGTTTTAGGAGGAAAGATAAGAAGTTCAGTTTTGGCCATGTTCAATTTCAAGCGGTGGTGAGACATCCAAGCAGCAGTGTCAGAAAGGCAGGCAGAGATCGGGGTCTGGTTAGGACTGCTTTTTTCCATGGTCCAGCTTTTGGGCGTGTTTACTAAAAGGTGTGCTGGTAGTGCATGGTTGGGCCTTGAAACCAGCACGGAGCAGTTGCTTTTCAATAGTAGCTCAAGGTGAATGACATTCAGATACTGTATGTATTTCCCTGCCTCTGGAGGGCTTATAATCTAAGAGGCATGTTTACTAAGCTCTGCGATGGTAACGTGGGTTTGGGCTGTGTTACTAGTGCAGGACTGAGCGCTATCTGCAGTAGGGCAGGTAAACCCGCCACAGAAGCAACTAATGCCACCCACTGAGGCATCATTAGTTACAGCTGTGCGACCTGTGCAGGTAGCGCAGGTTTCAAACTCTCGTGCTAGTAGCGCTGTGGCGGGAACGCTCCATCCCATCTCATCACTGCCCAGATTTTTACCTCAGTGACCCATTCTACATTTTAGCATGGTGCTGCATGCTAACCGCTGTGCTGTTGGGTAGTGTTTTTTAGTAAAAATGCCCATTTGTTTCTACCTGAGGCATTGGAGGATTAAGTGACCTGCCCACGAGCACAGGGTGCGACATTGGGATTTCACCCCCTGTTTCCCTGGAAAGTAAGCACAGTGATTGAAATTTAAAATTTCCAAACATACTATACTTTGTACTCTGGCATTTTTTAGAGAGAAACTCCCTGAAATGTTTGTTTTTAGAAATGATCTTGCAGTGTCCTGGAGAGTTTAAAACGTGCCTTTCTTATCAGGAGACCCTGTGTGTGTTTAGAGACCTCTCCTTTTGGAAGTGTATAATGAGATCTGGTACATGAGTCTTAACTAGTAAATGTTTCACACCTGTACATTAAAATCTGATGCATTACAGACTAATTAGAAAATCTTAACTCATACAGGATTGCCCTCTCAACATCTAGCCAAACACAGCTATGGTTTTGATTATCTGTTTCTTAACACCTCCGCAGCACAGGAAGAGGTCAGCAAATTAATCCAATCCAGCCAGCCCACTTTTGGCTTGAGGCTGTATGCAAAATAAATGTAAAACTATAAAAATATGGGCATTCCAATTACTCATGGTGCTTCGGATGGGGTGTATTTTTTGTCTCAATATAGCAGATGTTCAGTCTTTTCTCCACCTGGAATGCTTTTGAAAAATTCAATCAACTTAGCCCTCATTGGTGATGCTTGCATTGCTAACCTATGTAATGAACATCTGTGCAATGCAAAGGTGAACAATTAAATCAACCAGCATGAATTCTAGAAGGAATGACAAAAGCAAAAACTAGGCTGAATGTCTACCCTAGAAAACTGGCAACGAAGCAGGAAAAGTATGAGGGTTTGTACTGTACCTTCACACAATTATTTTATGCACAACTTTTACAAAAGGCAAAGACAGCATTTCTGAGCAGCTTCTGATATACAAGCACGTGGCAGATGAAGGCCACTAGGCCATTTATCTAAAGATCCTACTGTTAAAGTAAAGATAGTTGACTAGAGACATGTTAATTGACCTGCTCAGGGTCAATGGGAGTAGGATTTTATGCATCAGTGACACAGCTTAACTTATGTCTTGACATACTGTACTGCATAGTAGGCACAAACATTAGTTTTCTATGAATGGGAAAATTGAAAATCACAATTTTTGGTTTATTCAAAGGCCAACTGACCAACAGCTCATGCTTCAAACATTTTCCCCAAATTACCATTTGCAAATTTCATTTTTGTAGTGCACACAGCTACTGCCAGACACACTGGAGCTGATCTGAGAGGAGGAGAAGGTCAAGGAGAGGTCATCAGTAGCCAGCAGGAGGTACTTGAGCCAATTATGATGCAAATCCTTGACAAGCAGCCAAATGTATCTTTGTCTGAATCCTGAAAATCCCATGGGCCAGATGTCAGATCAGGGTTGGAACATACAGCCCAGCACAAGCCCCAGGAAACCATTTTGTGTCTAACTTTCAGAGACTGGGGAAGGGGGGCATGAATGGGTTAGCAGTTTAAAGCAGGAAGAGAGTGAAAAGGCAGCAGCTTGAAGTCTGCTTTGAGGGATCAAGGAAGGGGTCTTGGGGCTTAAGACTTTAAAGCAGAAAAAACAGTGCTTGAAGTTTGACTTTGTGCTGGTGAGGAAGGAGTGCTAGGGTTTTAAAGCTTAGACATGCTGTTGCTATCAGTTTTTACAACTCAGAGCTGGAAAGTTTTAGTGAGCTTCCACTTCATATCTGCTCCTGCAGGGTGTATCTCACTTGGACTGGGGGAGAAGATCAGGAAAGGCACAGAGAGGCTGGAAAACGTTGTCAATTGGCAATGTCTTACTGTCTTAAGTACTGGTGGAAGGTGTGCACTGTGCAGTGCTACTGGGGAAAATAGTTAACTATATTTTGTCTATTCCATTATGGAACCATAAGATACGATTCACTGAAATAAACTTTGTAACAAGCTTGTTCACCTATTGTCCATAGCAGCAGTACACTTTTTGACCTAGTGCAGAGAACTTAATCACTGCTTTCATGAGAGGCAAGTCTAACAGGTGAAAAGCCAAGTGACCCTACTAGTGGAAAGAAATCTGAGCACACCTTTCTGCCCATTGCCTCCCCCTGCCCCAGTTCTTTGCCCTGCACTCACAAGAATCTATATGTATACTTTTAGCTACTGGGTGAATTCCTTTGTCTCTCATTGCCCCCACTGTGTCTACATCCTTTTAGAGGTATTAAAGAAAAGAAAGCATCATTTTATGCTACTATTTTTTCTTTTGCAAAGTCATATAGTATGCTTAAATCTTTCTAGGTTTATACCCCCAAACTCACTATCTGAAAGATCCCACTCTTTGGCTCTCGTTCTGTAGAGTAGGCCTAGTGAGTGGCATTGAGCACTAAAAGCAGAAAGTCCCCACCCTTGACAGCTGAGAATCCAGTCTGATAGGAATATTAGCCAGGCAAACATATTCTCCCTCTCCCCAGGCCTTTGAAGGGAAGCAGGGTAACTGGGCACTGCAGGGCCTGTGCTAGTCCAGGTGGGTGATCCCAAGGCCAGTATCTGAGGCAGCACACTTGGAGTGATGGTTTTTCAGGGTAGCACAATCCAGATGGGTGGTACAGGGTTTTAAAAGACAAGTCATTCCTTTCCCCAAAGAACTGGGAATCAAATCCAATAGAAACATAAGTTGGTTAAACATATTTACCCTCTTCCCAGTCCTTTGAAGAGTATGAGCAGCAAGGCAGGGCAACAGGGCACTGCAGGTCCTGTAGCAGGCTTGGTGGATAACTCTGGGCAGGGCCGGCCCGTCCATTGAGCAAGAATGTTTTTTGCACAGGGCCCCGCGTTTCGGGGGGCCCCGCGCAAAGAACATTCTGCTTTTTCTTAATTGAATTTAAAAAAAAAAAAAAGCTGGCCGCTGGCGCCATGGAGTGTCCCGCGGGGCTCCCTCTGCCCGGCGGAACTCTCCCGGCGCGGCTGAGCCCCTCTCTGCCGGCTTGCAGATACGCGAAGGGAGAGAGTCTCCCTCGCGTCTCTGTTAAGCCCGCAGGGGCTGATGGGAAATTTCCCATCTGCCCCTGCGGGCTTAACAGAGACGCGAGGGAAACTCTCTCCCTTCGCGTATCTGCAAGCCGGCAGAGAGGGGCTCAGCCGCGCCGGGAGAGTTCCGCCGGGCAGAGGGAGCCCCGCGGGACACTCCATGCCGCCACGGCGGCAGCGGCCAGGTTTTTTTTTTTTTTTTAATTGCCATGAGCCGAGGGGGGCGGGTAGGACTGTCAATGGGCTAGGGAGGGAGGGTTTTTAAGACTGGCAATGGGGTGGGGAGGGGTGGTGTAAAGTGGCAATGGGCTAGGGCGGGGGGGGTTAAGACTGGCAATGGGCTAGGGAGGGAGGGGGGTTAAGACTGGCAATGGGCTAGGGAGGGGGGTTAAGACTGGCAAGGGGCTGGGGGGGTTAAGACTGGCAATGGGCTAGGGAGGGGGGGTTAAGACTGGCAATGGGCTATGGGGGGGTTAAGACTGGCAGTGGGCTATGGGGGGTTAAGACTGGCAATGGGCTGTGGGCTGATGAGGGCTGGCAATGGGCTATGGGGGGGTTAAGACTGGTAGTGTGCTGATGGGGGGGTTAGGACTGGTAGTGGGCTGATGGGGGGGTTAGGACTGGTAATGGGCTATGGGGGGGGGTTAAGACTGGTAGTGGGCTGATGGGGGGGGTAGGACTGATAATGGGTTATGGGGGGGCTAGGACAGGAAATGGGCTGATGGGGAGGGGTTAGGACTTGAGGTGGGCTGATGTGGTTAGGACTGGTAATGGGCTGTGGGCTGATGGGGGTTTAGGACTGGCAATGGGCTATGGGGGGCTGACTGGAAATGGGCTGATGGGGGGTTAGGACTGGTAATGGGTTATAAGGGGGGCTTAAACTGAAAATGGGGTGATGGGGGTTAGGACTGGAAGTTGATTGACGGGGGGGCTAGGACTGGTAATGGGTTGGGGGGTTGCTAGGACTGGAAATGGGCTGAGTGGAAGGGGAGGCTTGAACTGCAAATAGCTGATGGGGAGGGGGCTTGGAATGGAAATGGGCTGTGAGGGAAGGGAGCTAGGACTGAAAATGGGCTGATGGAACAGCTAGGATAGGACTGGAAATGGGCTGTTGGAGGGAGCTAAGATTGGAAATGGGCTGTGGTGGGGGCTTGAATTGAAATGGACTCATGGAGGGGCTAGAACTGGAAGTAGGCTCATGGGGGGCTTGGACTGGAATTGGGCTGAGTGGAGGGGAGCTATGATTTGACATGGGCTGATGGTGGGGCTAGGAAATGACTAGAAATGGGCTGATGGGGGGCTAGGATTGGAAATGAGCTGATGAAGGGACTTGGACTGGAAATGGATGGGGGAGCTAGGACTGGAAATGGGCTGATGGGGGGCTAGGACTGGAAATGGGCTGATGCAGGGACTAGAAGGGAATGGATGCTGGGTGAGACTGGAACTAGAAGGGAGCTGATGTTGGGGGAGGATTAGAATGGGATGGGGCTGGGAGATTAAAATGGAGAGGGGAAAATATTTTGTGTAGGAGGGATGAAAAATCTACAAGTGGCCAGGTATTGGGAGAGTAATTGGGGATTGAGGATGGAGGGGTAAAATTTGTGTGGATGAAATAGGAATGAGGAAAGAGCAAAAGGAGAAAGATTAGTATGTTAAAGCAGATGTAGAGAGAGAGAGAATGGAAAAAAAACTAGAAGAGAGAAGAAAGGACAAATGGACAGCAGACGATGGAGAGTTAGCAGAAAACATGAAGAAACCAGAAGAAAGTGGCTGGACCAATTGCAACTGAAAAAAAAATGCACAAAAGGTAGAAAGATATCTCTTTATTTTGAATTTATTAACTGGAATATGTCAGCTCTGGGAAATGTGCATCATTAACATCTGCGCTTTGTTTGGTACAAGAGGAAATTAATTTATAGTTTTATTTCTACGGTGTTGTTGTACATTCCAAGTTTGGCTTTTGGGGTTCCCAGTTTAATTATTGCCTTCCTGTTTCTAAATTGTGATTCCTTGTTTGGTGATGGTCTATGTTCTGCATGTGTAACTGAGCTGAGGTATTCTGTTTATGTAATTCCTATTTGACGTTGCCACTTGTTCTCTTTCCCCAGTATTCTCTGAAATGTATTGGTTTAATATTTGCAGTGTTTCCTTTTGATAGGTAGGGTATGGTGCTTTGTGAGTCCTGGTAATGCTGTCAGGATACGGCGGGTTTGCTATTGGTTCTAAATGGGCAGTGTTTGTAGTAGTTCCTAATGTGCCTGGCGGTTGGCACTGGATTATAGTAATGTAGAAATCTTTTAGTCTTTCTTTATCCATACACTCATTAAGAGACATGTTTACTAAAAGTTAGTGAATGGTAACATTATGCAAATATTTATGCAAATAAGACCACTTATGCAAATGAGGCCCCGCACCAAGTCTCCGCACATGGCCCCGCACCCCCCTTGGGCCGCCCCTGACTCTGGGATCAGTGTTTGAGGCATTACACTTGAGGTGCCGGTACTCCAGGTTGTCACAGGCCTGATGGGTGACACAGGATGCTAAAAATAAGGAGTCTCTGCCCCCAAGTGCAGGAATCCATTCCAAAAATATCATAATGCTTGGGAAGGGTACGTTTGGAAAATTCAATGTTCATAAAAGGAAAGAAGAGAGGAAATGTGAGAGAGGTATTAGAACAAGTGTGCAGAAAGAGATAGGTCATTCTCAGGGTATGCTTATAGGCTCTTCTAGTTCATCACTCAAGCTAAAGAGAGAAATTTTCACAAGGAGAATGGAAATAGCTGCAGCTTCTGTGAAAGAGCAGGTGTCCAGTGTCATCTCCACACAGGGGCAAAGGGAGGTTGATATGATGCAGGGTTGGGGGGGGGAGGGGGTAGCACAAAAGAAGCAACAGGTAAAGGCAAGCAAGCAGAGCAGCAGGTGCAGCGTATGCCCTGCTGAAAAGTGCATAGAGATATTCTTCACAGATACAGAATCTGAGAATCCACATGGGTAGAATTTGCATCTGAATCATCAGAGATTGAAAGAGTAATTGCTGAAGAGGGTGTTGAAAAGCTTGTTGATAGTGTTCTATCTGATGAGGAAGTAGAAAGCAGTACTAGCCATGCCAAAGCCAAGAGCATAGCACAGATAGTGGGGGCAATAGGAAGTGGGAAGGATGCTATTGGCCTTTCAAACTCTCCTCGATCTCCAGCCATAGGTCCAGTAGCAGCACAAAGAGTAGCAGTCCCATCCCCAAGGAAGTAAAGGGGAAGTCTTGTAAAACCTCACAGGTGTGGAGGCAATTTCAAGTGCTTGAGGACCTGCAGGATGCAGAATGAGATTACCATAAGAATCATAATTTATTAACAGTGGAAAACTGAAGATCCATCTTAAAAATAGTGGCATGCAGCCTTATTTGTTAAAACAGCATCTTTGGCAGCTCACAACAAATGAGGGCGCAGATCCTAGGCTGGGGTCTCCATCTAAGATGGAAATAGCAGTGGTGGTAAAGGAACAGAAAAAATGAAATCCCTTTCCCAAGCAGAGCCTCTAACCTCTTTCGCTTGTCAGTAGGTTGGTAGCAGGCCCAATGCACATCAAAGCAAGCCACCATGGAAGAGATGTGGTGATAGCAGCACTGTCATGGGGCAAGCTGCAGGCAGCATTGAGAGTTGTGACAGTGTGCATTTGGGAAATGATAGTCTTGGATGACTATTCCCTGTAGATGGTGGAGAAGGTGGGGTTTAAGAGGATGCTGCATCTCTTAGCTCCTGATAGTGCCTCCAGGACAAATTTAAGTAAGAAGGTGATCCCTAACCTGTATATTCAGTTGCATCGCCAACTACAGTCAGAGACTGCAAAAGCAGAGGTCGGTAGTAGCATGTATTTAACCACTGACATCTGGACTAGGCAGGGATAGGTTGTATGTCTAACAAGGGTGTAAAGGCAGGAGTGCAACAATGGACTGTGTTGCACAATTAGATAATGATTGACAGTCATACTTGGACCCATATGTTAATGGAAATAAGGGCAGTGCTGCAGGCTGGCATATAGGCACAAACAGAACTCCAAGCTTGCAGGTTTCTTTGTAATAAATGGTGGGGCAAACATTTTCAAGGCAGGGAAGGAGGGGGCTTTGCACACTTGCTTCACCTGGTTGTCAGAGACTTCCTAGGTCTGTGGAATGAGGAAGGCAGAACCAACAATTAGTCAAACCACATGGTTACCTAGGGTGACCACTTCATGTGGGGGTGGGGAAGCTAAAGAATACATCTGGACAGCCAGTGGGGAGGGGCACCAATTTTGGGGCCAGACCTGGGAGCAAGAGAGGTGACAGCTCTGTCCTGAGGCAACTGATAAAGAAGTGCTGAACAATCGCAGGTTCTTTTCACTGGAGTGTGAAGAGTGGAAATGAGCTACATGAGAAGCAGGAAGCAACAGGGGTACCTGTGCACCAACTAAAGCAGATGTTGCCACCAAGTGAAATTCCACTTATGAAATGCTGGAGAGGTAAGTGGAGCAATGGGCAGTCCTGCATCAAATGTCATTGGAGAGCAAGATTGGAATAAAAAAATCCCTATCACCAGGATTTGGCCATTGCAGATCATAGAAGTCCTAAAGCCCTTTAAGGATGCCACAGAGGAACAAAGTTCTATAAGAGCTACCTTGAGCCTTCTCATCTTGGTAATGTATATTTTATAGGTCAAGTTAGAAGGTTTTCTGCAGTGATAGGGATTCACAGCAGAGGTTTTGGTGATGGTGGCTTTCTTGCATAGTCAAGTTGAAAAAAAGTTGCAACCCCTTATGAAGCAGCTGACTGGTCTCTGTGACTCGCAGATGAAAGGAACTACCACTCTACAATACAATACACTAACATGTTGGAAGGAAAAGCTGGTGATTGAGGTGGAGGAAAGGGAGCACCAGAGATAGGGGGGTGATAGCAGTGGTGATGTAGCTGGGAAAATAGTAGGCATATCAACTAGCAGTACTGTTACCATGAATATCATCCTGTCACATGCCAATAACCAGTAATGGTGCCAATAAACATCACCCTGTCTCATGCCGACAACCAGTAATGGTACCATGAACATCACCCTGTTTTCTACTACTCCCCCCCACCACACATTGCCAGTCCCAGCCTGGAAAAATCTTTGGTGACCAAAGCCATAAGCTGCAGAAATCAGCCTGCCACAGGTTGGACTCCTGCATGGATTGCAATGACATACTACTTTGCAAAACCCATTGAGGCCATGCTCACAGATCCCCTGGCATGCTAGGCACAAAAGTTGGCAGTCTGGCCAAACCTGGCTAAGATTGTACAACATTTCCTGCTCTGCCCTCCAGCCAGTGTGCCCAGTGAACTATGTTCTCTATGACAGGGGATATCGTGACTCCCCATTGCTCATGGCTAGCATCACTGGGAGGAAGGATGCATGTACAACTGTACTGAGCAGCAGTTATCCACACTCTCTGCCTTCGGTGTCTAGCTGTGTTTTTGACAGTTTGCACTGCAGCCTCTCTGGGATGGTGCCCATTTACCTTTCAGCCCCCTCATGCCAAAACTTAAAAGAAAAATGCAATAAATAAAGTGGGACATACTTAGAATCAGCACGGGGGGGGGGGGGGGGCATTATCAGCTTACTAACATCAACAAGCCTTGAGCTCTCTCTTCATAGTTCTTTTCAAATTTCCATTATTGGACTTGTTTGAAGGTTAATGTGCTATACCTTTGAGCAGTCAATAGCATTTTCTCTGTTAGGAGAGTTGAGCATGGAACACTGATGGAGGAAGAGGACATCCTCCTAGACATCCTAATAGATGAATCAACCCAAGCTATCATGGGGTAACAGACCACTCTCACATCCACCATTCTCTATTACTGAACTTGTTGTCTAAAAAAACTGTAATTGTCGCATCATCGATTAAGAGACCCCTAGTTTGTTCTGAATGACTGGAGTGCACGCCATGAATGCTTATTTTACCCTGGTACCTCTTCTATCAGGAAGGATGAGCTTGGTATGGTGAAGGAGGAAGGGCACACCTGCCTAGCCAGCTTAACAACTGAATCAATTCTAGCTATCATGGGGTTACAGATTGCCCTCACATACATTGTGCTTTACTACTCTACTTGTCGACTATCGGTCTTCTGCCATAAGTATTGGCCTTTCATTTTAAGGGCTTCTTGCCAATCTTGCTGCTGTGTTGGTTTTCTTCAGCTTTTCTGAGCTGCCACTACCAGTGTTGCAGTCCCACTCCCACTTCTTTTGGGGACTTAACCATGGTCCATCCTCTGATTGTTATTTAAATTCCTCTGCATCTTCTGTTCGATTGGCATGAGTGCATCAGAGGAGGAGGCTTGGTGAGGTGTGTTTTGAGTATCAGCATGGGAAGAGCTTATTGGCTGCCAGTGGTGACTCTGCTTTCCACCACAGCCTCATTAGAGTTGATGGGCCCGTTAAAAGGTGCTGCAGCTTGTGTGAGAGTGGAGAGGTTTTTGCCATTGAACTTATTTGATCAGAGTGATTGCAGCATACGGGGAGATTCGGTGAGGTGCATTTGGAGTCCTGGTATGTGAAGAGCTCATGGGCTGCCAGTGGTGACTCCATCTTCCCCCACAGCATCTTTGGAGCTGCTGGGTCTATTAAAGAGTGCTATGGGCTTGTGGCCACTAGTGTGTGGCTGTGGGCATGGGACTGAAGGGGACATGACCAAAGGAGTGTGTCCCTTTGGTGCCCCTTCGGTTCCAATTCGGCACCATTTTGAGATTTGGTTTTGGATCATGCTTAAAGGATCATGCAAGAGGAAGAATAAAGGCAAATCATTGGTTTCAGCTGTTGGATCTCAAGGCCCAGTTGATAAACATCTAACTGTTAGTGCACAGGTTCACTTTATACCTTCTTGCTTTGTACCTTTTCCTTCTTCGTTTGGTGTTTTTTTGAGCCCTATTTCTAGGACTACACCACCTTCTCCTGAGGTTCTGAAGATTCCTATGTTAAGGGAAAGATCTCTGCCCCAGGAAAGAGTGAGAGGGGTTAATGTTTTTCTATGTATGGCTCCTTCTTCAGCTGAGTGACAAAATGCTTTGCCTACTGAAATTAAATTTCCTGTAGTTTCTGTTTTGCTCCCTTCTCCTAAATCTCCTGCAGAGGTTATACTTTGCTTGTCTGGAACATGATTGCTCAGAATATTTGCCTAGGGGCATGTTTACTAAACTGCAGTAATGGTACATAACGCATGTAATATAACTTTAACGACCGTTAACTAATGTTAACGCGTGCTATGATGCGTCAATGATCGTTAACGTCTCATAACGCGTTAACGTAAGTTAACGATCGTAAGGTTCCACGGTGCGGTAAAACACCGCAGAGGGTGGAGAGAGGGCGTAGAGAAGGGGTCAATGGGCGGAGTGTGGGCGGGGAGAGGCTCCAGGCACCCCAACGCGGTGAACTCAAGGGCTGAATCCTACCGCGATTGAAAACCTGCCGGTAGATGCATATTTGCAGGGGAGTGAAACCATTTCAGCGTCATCAATGTACAGCATAGGCAGGGAAACCCACAAAACGTGATAAGTGTGATACATGTGCACGGAACAAAAGGGCAAATAAGCAGTGAAAATGACCATAAGAAACGAGGAAAATAACATAACCAAGCTAGCCAATAGTGATATCAATGGGAAACTGCCAAAAATACCACTGAGAAAGCCTCAGAAAAAGATATTAACTGTGGAAGGGTGTATGCCATATCACCATAGAAGGTGAATGATGCCACAGTGAAATAGCACAGATCAGGGCATCCCCTTGTTACTGAACAGGTTCCCCATGGCGTGCACATGTCCTGCAACAGCAGGGTTGGCGTGTTGGAACGGGCAACTGGGCAGATGCTGGAAAAGGGGATACAGAGGGCTGCAGGCAGCACATGCTGTGGTGCAGCTGGGCCACAGTGGGGACTAGGGTGATGCTCAGTTTAGCCCATAGGAATGCATAAACAGTAGAGCCAGACTGTAACTGTTGAGGGCCCAACATGGGCATGAGTGTGTCCCCCGCAGTGTCACAGGGGACAGTATCCAGCAGCCACCCCTAAGGGTACAGAACAGTGGCAGGCGGTGCTGGGGGGAAGTGTGGGCGTCCATCGAGGCACACCTACCCCACCACCCATACCATAGGCAGCTGCCTACACACACACTGGATGACCCGAGACTGCCCACCACCGGCACCACCAGCAGAAGGGCTTGGCAGCATGGTGGCGGAGGGGTACCGGTGGCGGAGGGGGCAGTGACATCTGACCATAGCAGACCATGGCCTAGCCCGGTCCAGGTGGGTGCCATGCACTGCAACAGACAGGCTCAGTAGGACAAACAGTCATGGTACCCCCAGGGAATGATCTGCCCCTGTGGCACAGTAAGCACAGCCAGTGTGCTCAGGAGCTAAAGATCACAGGTTCAATCCCGAGCTGTGGTCCCTGCCAACTCTGTCCCAATACCTTTTACCAGTAAGAAACTGCTAAAATGGAACCTTGTATTGCTGATAGAATAAACATGCTTCCAACACCTACATTTTATCGCACAGAGCACAGACTCCACAAACAGGCGCATTAAGGAGAGCAGAGTCTGCGAAATGCAGCCCGGGAGGGCTACAAATCATGCAGGTGTCATGCTGTTTCCAATAGAAGGACATGTTAGCATGGTGGCGGAGGCCGTAAAGATGGTGGAGGGGGCAGTGGCACCTGGCTGCAGCAGACCATGGCCCAGCCCGGTCCAGGTGGGTGCCGTGCACTGCAACAGACAGGCTCAGTGGGACAAACAGTCACGGTACCTCCAGTGAATGATCTGTCCCTGTGGCGCAGTAAGCACAGCCAGTGTGCTCAGGAGCTAAAGGTCACAGGTTCAATCCCGAGCTGTGGTCCCTGCCAACTCTGTCCCCATACCTTTTACCAGTAAGAAACTGCTAAGATGGAACCTTGTATTGCTGATAGAATAAACATGCTTCCAACACCTACATTTTATCGCACAGAGCACAGAACCACAAACAGGCGCATTAACGAGAGCAGAGTCTACCAAAGGCAGTCATGGAGGTCCAAACAACATTCAGGTTCCATGCTGACTGCAATAAAGATGCCTGTGCTGTATGTCGATGCGCCGCCCCCATGGTATGCAGATGTATCTCATGCATATTCATCAGGAACAGCATGAAAACCCGAACATGGTGTGGCCCACCAGGACTGGGGTTGGGAACCCCTGTCCAAGAGCATTGATCCACAGGGGCGGAAACACCCGCACCCACAGGCCCCATTAGCCACTGTGTCCTGGAGAGGCAGGATGTTGGGCCCTGTGTGCATCCCCCAATACTAGCACATGCATACTCTAGCAATGACACCCAAAACAAGGGAATACGGTACACAGATAGCAAAGGTTTGCCATGATAACTGGCACATAGCAATCCCTAATGTTAGAACAAGCAGCCCAGTGTGCTGTAACATACCAACCTCTGAGATGTCTGTGGAGTGTGTGTCACGTCTGGAACCTGACAGTGTCCACCACCTTGGGAAGAGACCCCAACAGTACAGCATGCCATAGCCATGCCTGCACTGTGCCCAGGACTGGTGCGGTGTCCTGGGCTGCCAAAAGCCTATATTGGTGCACTATACTGGCATAGGTGTGGGGGTGTGCATCAGTCTATCCAGTGTGTTGCATTTGCCAACACCCTCTGCAGCACACACCGCTAGCACTGCTGCTAGTATTGGCCTGGCAATGTGCATAATGAGGAGCAAGGTATTGTGGGTATAGCCAGAGAGGGCGGCCTGGGCAGGATGCACCTGCACAGGGCCCAGGGCAATGGCTGGGACATTGTAGGGCTTGCCCACCACCGACATGGACAGGGTGGCCACGGCATGTTGTTCTGTGTGGTCATGCACACCCTGACTGTGCAGTGACCACGGCATAGCTGGGTTCCCCCATAGTGCCACCTAGTGTCTTTCTGAAGTGAGATATATGGGCTCTGTTCCCTGGAGCCCTATCACTGACCCATCTGCTTGGTGGGTGTGCACACATCCCAGGTGTGGGTGCACATATCACCTCCAGGAACATGCACTATGGACTAGCAGGCAGGCTGTCTGCAGTTTGTATGTGTGTGGCTGGAACACCTTGCAGGGTGCAGCAGCTGGTGACTCACTTTGCTTGCTGCTGGAGGATATCATATAGTGGTGTGGGGCAGCTGTGCAGTACTAGGTCTACTGTCTGTCTGTCACTGCCCAATGTAGCGAGGCTTACAGATCTGCATAGACTGCCCTGGTGGGTGTCCATTCCCCGGCAGGACTGGGGTGAATGGTACCCTTTACTTTCACCAGTGTAGGGGAGTAAAATGTCGACCCGTTAGTTGGAAACCATGTTTCCCACCCTGAGCCACAAAAGGTGGGTTGGGTGTTGGTATGTAAACCGCCTATGGGGCCAAACTCCCCCTGCCCCCTTGGACCTGAAATCATGTGACCATGGCACCCACACAGTGTATGAACTATTCAGGGTGCATCATAGTCCACACGGGCAAGCCGTGATGTACAGATTGACACAGGCAAATGCTAAGGGTATCTGCAGGGGCCACCTATCACACAGAGGCACCGATGGGGACCTGTAGCATAGCCCATTGCAGAAATGCCAGGTGCAGCGGAAATGGTGCTGGGCACCCCACCTCACCCTCAGGGTGAACACAGGACCCGTCCACTGTGATGGACGGTAGCCACTCTGTGGCAGTAACACACACGTTCAGAACCCCCACCAGGCTGAGGTGCTGTGGGGTTGCACATGGTCAGGACACACAACCAGGCCGAGGTGCTGGGGGGGTGCATCCCGCAACACGGGGCCCTCTGTAGACTGCTGATCTGCATGTGCAGTGCATCATGGGTGTAGCTGGTCCAATCCAACCCTGGCAACCACAGCAGACGGTTGGAGTGGTGACCTGCAGCCCCTCTGTAGCCAGCCAGACATGTAGCAGGAGCTATAGAGATGTAGGCCATTGGCAAATACACTGGCTGTGCAGACAGAGGTTAGGGGTTTGTACCTACTGTGGTGATATGTGGTAGGGCTGTCTGAGGCTATTCCCGTTGTAGCAGCAGAGTGTATGCTACCAATTAATACCAGGAGTGACTTACAGAATCCAAGCCAATGGAATGTGCACAAGGCCCAGACAGAAACGAGTTCAAAAGTGACTGAGCAAGCCTGAACAGGAGAAAATACCTTATATACATCTGCTAACAGTCAAATACACACAAGCTCTCCATTGGTGCAAATGCCCCCCCCCCTCCTTACCCAATCAGAGTCTCCCTCTGGGCCTCTCTCTCTATTTCCCCCTCTCAAGCCAGCTGATCAAAAGGCACATGAAAAGTGATAGATACATCTCCACATCGAGGACATCTCTGGGCAAAGGAATGTGAACGTATCCTAATGAGAAATGTCTGATGCAGACTGTTTTGTACGGAATCATGCAGACTCTGCAATAAGCAGACATCTCTAACAGGAAATTCGGAGTCTTAGCAGCAATACTAAAGGGTAGGGGGTTTAAAAATCAAGGTCTAACATAGAGGCTCGTAGAGGCCATAGCCTATCACACGTTTAGTTGGTAGCATCAATCAAAACTGTAAAACACCCTCAAGCTGTTATAATCACAAATGCCCACGCGCGCGGCTACGCACGTGGGTAAGCACGCACCTACGCACGTGGGTACGCATGCACCTATGCACGTGGGTACGCACGCACCTACGCAGCACAAACAATTCTGGAGGAGATGGCTGCCATGTCCAGGAAGCCTGCCTTCACCATGGCAGATCTGTACCTGCTTACTGAGTTATTCTGCCTCCGCCAGGATCGCCTCTTCCCTGGCTCATCCCAGAGGCAGAATCTGGACAGAGTGAGGAGGGCCTGGGAGCGCCTCACCAGGAGGTATAATAGAGGTTCTGACTACCCACGTGAGGGAAGTGCATGGGGACAGGCACCCCAACCTAGGATGTGAAAGAGAACACCTGGTAACCAAACCACCTATCAGCCACACACTGCCAGGGAATGTCATGTGTTGGTGTGTCCAGCTGGGAGTAACATCAACCCCCCCCCCCCAAGAAAAATAGAACCACTCTGCCCCCAGGGGGTAGCTGTGACCACCACAGAGATGGAGTACCCAGTACAATGTAATGGTATATGGTGCTGTTGCAGCCCCAGTGATGTGCTCTATCCACACAACACCACAGGTCCATCACAGAGGCCAAGAGACACACAGGGGTATGTCCCTGCCCCTGTTTGTGATCACAAGGCTCAACTATATCCCCAGGATGCAGCAGGCCGCGCTTCAGGGTTCTATCCCCCATCCTGGTGCTATGGTGACTGCCCCTGTTTGTGATCACAAGGCTCAACTATATCCCCAGGATGCAGCAGGCCTCACTTCAGGGTTCTATCCCCCATCCTGGTGCTATGGTGACTGCCCCTGGGTAGGAGTACAAGGCTCTACTACATCCCCAGGATGCAGCAGGCCTCACTTCAGGGTTCTATCCCCCATCCTGGTGCTATGGTGACTGCCCCTGGGTAGGAGTACAAGGCTCCACTACATCCCCAGGATGCAGCAGGCCTCACTTCAGGGTTCTATCCCCCATCCTGGTGCCATGGTGACTGCCCCTGGGTAGGAGTACAACTCTCAACTATATCCCCAGGATGCAGCAGGCCTCACTTCAGGGTTCCATCCCCCATCCTGGTGCTATGGTGACTGCCCCTGGTTGTGATCACAAGGCTCAACTATATCCCCAGGATGCAGCAGGCCTCACGTCAGGGTCCTATCTCCCATCCTGATGCTATGGTATCTGCCCCTGTGTAGGAGTACAAGGCTCAACTATATCCCCAGGATGCAGCAGGAAGCACTGCAGAGGCCCACCTCCCATCCCGGCAGTAGCTGATGGGCACTGGCAGATGTGTGCAGATGGCCCACACATGTGCGCTGTGTCTGGACTGGAGGGGCCCGCACACAGGGCAGATAGGGTCCACGCCAGACATGCGCGTGTGCAGTGCACACATGGGAGTGGCCCTGTAAAAAGCATGGGGCATGAGCGTCCCACACAATAGGGGCAGGCACCTGTTGCACACAGAGATATATATGTGGTGTGTCCGAGGCCTCTAAAGGGTGTGTGTGCGCTAATGCCCATGCATGTTGTCTACCCAACAGGTGGAGGACCAGCGGAAAAAGGCCCGTGAACTGCGAGCAAGGTACCCGCGCTTCATTGCACGGGTACAGCGTGACCGGATGGCGCAACGGGACGGTGAGTGATGTGACATGGCCCTGTGGAGCAATAGCTGACAGATTCACAGGATGCATGTGACTGTTGTGGCTGATATGTGACCATGGAGATGATTCGTGTTCCCCTCTCCCACAGCGGATGCACGTGCTGATGTGGCGGCAGCAGGGCCGGAGGTGGCGGACGGCGCAGTGGGGCCAGAGGAGGCCAACTCCCCTGAGCCGATGGAAGATGACAACGGCGGGGGTGGCCAGGAGGAGAGCGCCGCTGGACACAGCGAGGGGGAGGAGGGGGACGGGGAGGAAGAGGGAGGGGAGGAGTGGATGAGGCAGGGGAGGAGGTGGAGGGGTGAGGGGAGGAGGGGGAGGGGCAGAGGGGGGAGGGGGGTGTTGTGGTGGGGCTCCAGGCATCAGAGGGGGATCAGGTGGGAGAGGTGGGGGTGGGGCAGGCGGGGGATGGGGCAGTAGAGGGGGGTAGCGGGGCTGGGGAGGGGGAGGGGATGGCAGGGGATGGGGTGGGGCGGGGCAGGGGCTATGACCAGCACCCAGTGGCACGGGCTGCCACAGGGCAACGGGGGCACCAGTGACCTGCCCCATGATGCCAGTGAAGCACACGTCCTGGACGTGTGTCTGCCACACATAGCTGCTGACAGGCGCACCGTGCATGCAGCCACACAGACATGGGGAGATGTGTGTCTGTGCGGCTGCATGTGCGGACTGCACCTGGCTGTGGCTGTGTGTGCCCAGGTGCACGCCCAGAGGCAGCACGCTGTCATCATGGGGCAGGTCTTGGCAACCCTGACCGTGGTGGCTGACCGGCTGCGCAGGTTGGAGGAGCACTGTGTATGGGGTGCACCCAGCCAGCCACCACGTGATGGGGGTCCCCAGGGTGTGTAGTGCGTGGGTACGCATGACACACCCAACCTGTGCCGGCCCGTGCCACGGCCTGCCATGCCCACCAGGGACAGGGAGGCAGGGCCCTTACCAGACAGGGCCCCACAACTATGTATATAGTTAACATCTGTAAATAAAGTTGTGAAGATGTTCCACATACCTACGATGGCCAGATGTCCCTCATTGCTATGTGTCAGTGTTGTGCGAGTGACATGTGTGTCTGTGTGCACTACAAAAGGTGAGAGTGGAATTGGACCAGTTAAGGGCGACAGAGACAGCATTTTCCCTGACTAAATTGCAGCAGGGGTGGAATGAAGGGGGGAACCGAGCAGGGGGGAGAATGGCCTGCAGGCTGAAAGCGTGACAGCAGCGATCCACGATAGGAGGGGTGCATAACCCAGAGGGGACAATGGTGTATACGGCAGAGGACATTAGGAAGGCCTTTGTAGCGTATCATACTAAACTCCACAGTGGTGAGGTGCGAGGGGAAGGGAAGACAGGGGAGGGGTTTGTGGCGAGGTGTAGTCTGAGTAAGCTCACGGAGGGTGCAGCGGAAGAATTGGGGAAGCCGGTGACCTATGAGGAGGTAAAGGGAGCGGTGAAGACCTTTAAGGACGGGAAGGCTCCAGGCCTGGATGGCTACATGGCAAAATCTTATAAGGTCATGCAGGGTGAGATAGGGGGGTTGTCAATGGAGGTCCTCAATGGGGTGCTGCAGGGTACGGAACCACCCCAGTCTATGGAGGAGGCGGGTGTGACGATTCTTCCTATGGTGGGGATGGATCATACTGTCTGTGGAGCGTACCGGCCCATCTGGCTTATTAATGTGGATGCTAAGGTGTTGGCTAAGATTATGGCAGGTAGGTTGCAGAAAGTACTGCAGAAACCTGTGCATAAGGATCAGACGGGCTCATTACAGGGAGGCATGGGGGCGATAACATTCGGAAGCTGTTAGATGTTATCTGGTCTTTGCAAACAACAGGGAGGGAGGCAGCATATCTATCAGTTGACAATGAAAGGTATTATGACAGGGCAGAGTGGGGATTTATGTTGCAGGTGTTAGACAAGGTAGGGGTGGGAGAGTCATTCCTAAGGAGGATGAGAGCGCTGTATGCCTGTCCACGGGCGTGAATACGGGTGAACGGGGGATACCCTGAGAGCATTGGGCTGGGCAGAGGAACAAGGCAGGGGTGCCCTTTTGTCGCCACTATTGTATCCCTTGGTTATTGGATCGTTGGCAGCATACGTCAGAGGTCAGGTAGATATTGGTGGAATTGAGGTGCAGGCGCAACTCAGTAAGGTTGCACTTTTTGCGGATGATGTTATTCATACTTTGGGGCACCCTTTGGTTAGCCTTCCAAATCTTCTAAAGACAGTAGGGCAGTATGGTGAAGTGCCGAGCTATCAGTTGAACGTAGATAAGACAGAAATATTGAGTTCTAATATGGATAGGGGGTTGGAGGAGAGGTTGAGGGGCACATTTCCATTTAAATGGGTGCGTGGAGGTTTTCGGTATGTGGTGATACAGTTGGGAGCAGCTCTAGACTGTGTACAGGAGTGGAATTATAAACCCCTGATGGTGGCAATAGCGAAGGACGTAGAAAGATGGAGGGGGCTCCACCTGACGTGGATGGGGAGAATAGCTACAATAAGGATGACTGTGCTACCACGGAGTTTGTTTGTCATTATGGCCCTACCATCTAACGTGCCGAGGAAGTGCCTTAAGGGGATGCATGATCTGATAATGAGGTGTATTTGGGAGGGCAAGAGGGCGAGGGTAGATAGGCTTGCCATGTTTCGACCGCAGGAGGAAGGGGGGCTGGGAGTTCCCAATTTGGACAACTACTACGACGCTGCACAGCCTAGGGCATTGTTTGTGTGGAGAGAGAGGGGGGAAACCCCGCAATGGAGTAGGCAGAGGGAGTGTGTTTGGAGGCAGTGGTATGGGGAGGGAAAGGAGGGGAAGGGAGGGGAAGGGAAGGGTTGGGTAGGGGACCGTGAACCCGTACCGGAGGTTAACTTTGCAGATATGGGGGAAATGGAAGGGTTAATTAATGCAAGGGAAGAGCCTGCCCCCGGCCACATATGTACAGAACATGGTTGCCCTCGCCCCGGGGAGGTGGGGGGGGGGAGTTTACAATGTTGGGCCGAGAAGGGGTTGGAGAGGGTGGGGCAGGTGGTGGATGCGATAATGGGGTTATGGCCTTATGCAGAGCTCCAAAAAGAGTTTGGGATGAGGGATACCGACCTATATGTGTATATGCAGCTCTGGTACTATCTGCAAAGGCAGGGGGTACAGAGGGATCTACAGGGCTGGCTAACGGGGTATGTGGAAGATTCAATGAGGGGTCTGGTGGCCAAACTGTAGCGCTTACTGAATGCAAGGGCAGAGGGTAAGACCCGATGGCAGGAACAGTGGGAGAGGGAATTGGGGGGGGGGTACCTGGGAGGTGGAGCGATGGCAGCCCATCTCTGTAGGGGAACGGAGGCTTGCATGGGGAACAGCTTGGGTAAAGAGCCCCCCTAAATACCGGCTCAGGATGATCTGGACCCCAGCTAGGCTGCACCGTATCTATCTGGAGCAAGCGGATACCTGTTGGAGGGGGTATGGGGAGGGGGGTGACCTTTTGCAGATAGTGTGGGGATGCCATAAGGTGCAACAATTGTGGAGGGAGCTAGACGGTTTTATAGAGGGACCAAAGGGATACGGATGGAGGTGGGCCCAGCCCATGTGGAATTGCTGAAGGGGGAGGGGATGGGACCTGGGGAGTTGCTCCGTCCCATCACTATTGTGTGTCAGCGGCTAGACCGGCCATGTTAGGAAAATAGACGAGTGTGGACATATAGAGCATGAGGGAAACTATTGGAAAGGTTGGTGTTTCTGTGGGTAATCAGTACATGGGTGCACGTGGTCGAGCCAAGATGGTGCAACATGAGGAGACCTGGGGGGTATGCAAACTGGTGGGAGGAGGGTGGCCAGCTATGGATAGCGAGGTAGGGAGATACGCAAGGGGAGGAGGGAAACGGGGGTTTGGAGTGGTTCCCATCTTGGGACAGGAGGGGTGGGGGTAGGGGGGTTTAGCCCATCAGGAGGAGGGGAGGGGGGAGAGTGGGTAGAGGGAGTTATTGGGAGTGCCACAGGGTGCCAGGGGCATGGATGCAGTGGAGTGGAGCGTGGATGGTGTGACTGTTGACAGGTGGGTTGGTGGGTATACCCTATGGGGCTTACCATGGTACTGGGGGGGGGCTTAACGGGGGGCATGGAGGTGTGGGAGGATGGGGTGGCCATGGGTGTACAGGGTGGTATGGGTGGCGGGAAGGGGTGGCAACCTGTGGAGGGGGGGCACACCAAGGGATCGCCGGGGGCCCATAGTTGGCGGTTGGTAGTGGGGATGCGATGGGGGAGGGGATCGGGCCACCTGGTGAACCGAAGGCTGTGACATGTGCAGTTAACAGTTTGTTTCGGCTCAGTGTGGTGGCAGCGTGCCATGTGGATACCCATGCGGAACACACAGTGCACCTAACCTTGCCCATGTACATCAGGGGTGTCACAGCGTCCCAGGGGATTGGCCTACGGGGTCGGGGCACCCCCATGGCACACAGCGCAATAACCCAGGCACGGGGGTGTACATAGTACCAGCAGTGCCCTACCAGTGTGCTACTAGGGTTGGGCGTGGGGACAGGCCAGACAGCATGCACGGGTCAGCAGACGTTGTGGCAAGGGGGCCCATCAGCGGTATGGGAGGGGACCAGGTGACAGGGGGTCACCCTTGTACAGGGTCCCCTCGTACATGCAGCAGGGTGGGGATTACACATACACCCCCGGGAAGGCAAGGGCCTCCACCGGGCCAACACCGCAGGGTCCCCGTGTTGGACGGACGGGGGAGGTGCACAGAGCATGGAGCCCCATAGGCAGGGTATGCTGCATGTATGCAGGTGCAGGAGGGCAGGCCGATTGTCACCACCTGGAGGGGGGCGGCCAGAGCCAGAGCCCTGGAAACAGCAGCCGGGGCCAGAATATGATAGGGAGAGCCAGGGCAGGAACCGGGCCGAAGGCAGTGGCAGCAGCAGAGGGGAAGGGGGAGCAGGGCTCCAGACTGCCACAGGCCGTAGCACAGCCACAGGCTGGGTGGTCGGACCACAGCAGAGCAGGGCAAGGCCACGGAGCCCCCCAGGAGCGGGGACCGCTAAGTGGGACATAGCATGTCCACAGGAGGGTTGGCAGCCACACACAGGAGGGATACCACGCTCACCTGGGACGCTGGTAGCTGGGGACAGTGCAAAGGACAAAGAACCGGGGCCTATGCAGCTTGGGGAGGGTGCGGAACGCCTAATAGTGGGGGGCACTATCATGGACTGTGCTCTGTGCAAAGCTCCAGAGCCTGCAGAACACGGATGAGACATGCCTGTCCTGTGAGGGGGTGCACCAGGGAGGGGTACCCACAGTGCCCAGGCTGGGTGGCCCTGATCACCTCCTGACGTTGGGGGGACAGTCATCATTGCTACGGATTCACAGCTAGAGACGGAGATGAGGCTGCTAAGCCCCTGCTGCAGGGGCGAGGGCACTGGGGTATGAACGTGGCCTCTCTAACAGAGCTTTAACCTACCCTGCATCGTATTTGTAGGTTACAGGTACCTGTTGCTGGTGTGGGGCTATGCAATCGTGTGCAATGACGGTACCTGTGGTCACCAGCCACAGGCAGCAGGGCTAGAGGGGAACAAGCTTTCCCCCCTGCTACGGACCGGTGTATCCCGCACTATGGTGGCCCCAGAAGTACACATTGCTGGGTTTTGTGTGTTTCCAGGGAATGCTCCGTGTCCCTGAAACCTGGACACCTATCCTGTAGGTGGTGATACCGCACCATAGTGTAACATACATATCTGTCATGTGCCTCACCCCTTGGCAGCCTGACTACATGTCCCCTGTGAGATGCACACATACCACCAAGCAATGACTACCAATAGGTGAGAGAGGCTGGTGATACACAGACCGCGGAGCGGCCCTATGGTGACCTATGCCACCCTTAGCCAGGGGCGAGGGGTGCCAGCGTGTCAAGGTACACGGTCTGATGTCTACCCATGGTGGACACAGCTGGGGAAGGGGGGGACACAGGCCGGTTGCATCAGTGGCACGGGGTCGTGACATGGGGTGGACATGGGGGGGCTATGAGTATAGTGGCCCCACAAAAGCAACACAGGACACATGGCATCAGCTACAGCCGCTTGTGCAGCAATTTATTTCCCCCTCCCCCTGCCATGCCTTGCGCGGCCCCTCCCACCCCATGTTGCTGGTGGCACGCCTGCCGCCGCTGCTGCTGCTGCTGCTGCCGCTGATGGTGGTGGTGGTGGTGGTGGCCACTGCTGTCCAGTGGATGGCCCCCTGCCTGCCGCCAGCAGCTACAGGCTGGCAGCCATGCGCTGGGCCGATGAGGCCAGGTCCTGCACCCCCGCCAGGACCCCCGACATGGTGCGCTGCAGGTGGCGTGCCACACGGCGTTGGTGGCGCTGTTCCCTAACCACCGCCCACAGTACATGCCGTATACCTGTGGGGAAAGCAGGTTGTGCACTGTGAGACAGGGAACCATCCACCACCTGTACAGAGGCATCGCCATCCTAACACAGTTGGACACTCACCCTCTGCATCCCTCTGTGCCGCCGCTGAGTGTGCCTGCATTTCCCCAATCACCTCTGACACTGCAGCCAGCGCATCTTGCCTGGTCCGCTGTTCTTCATCCACAGCCACCTCACCCGTGGCTGCATTGGTGGGTGGTCCGCTGTCCCATGCAGGCTGTGTGCCCTGCCTGCTGTCCTCCCCCGGGGATGGGGATGGACCCCCCGCTCCCACCTGGGCCACCTCTGGCACAGGGTTCATCTGGATGCACGGGCCAGGGTCAGTGTCCTCTGGCGCCTCCTCTGGTGTGTCAATGGAGCAAATGTCACCTGTAGGGCATAATGTTACATAGGTCAGATGAGGCATGACTGCCTGTCTACCCCCGTCCCACCCCCTACAGGCACATGTGTGTTGGTGAGCCGCATGGGTCTGGGTCAGGGCCCCTGTGCCCCCCCTCAACATTAGTGCTCTATCCATGCCGGTGGGCCCTGTGCCCTGCACTACCAGGGCCCCCTCCCCCCCTTGCACGCTGCCACACACCCCATGCAACCCCATCACCGCCTTCATCCCTGTAACCACTGACCATGGTAGGCACAGGTGCATTGTACCTCCCTGTTGCCCACGTCACTACCTGTGTGGCCCTGCTGCCCCTGCCAGCCCTGCACCGTATCCCCTGCAACACATTGACAGCCTCTGCTGCTACTGTGGGCCTGTCCCCCTTGCCCCCGCACCCATCCACTGCGCTGTGCCGCCCCCTCCCCACCATAGACACGTCACTCCCCATGGGTCATGAACCAGCAGCTGCCTCTATGCCTGTGTTGGCCCCCAGTTCCCGATCATCCACGTCATGCCGCCCCCACCCCACCCTTGGTCCGCCCCTACACATGTGCGTGTGGTGTCTCCCTACTGGTGCAGTCTCAGCTCCACAACATAACCGGCATGTGGGTGCGCTGTGTCCAACGCAGGGGGCAGTCCATGGATATACATTGGCCCCAGTCGATCTGGCAGGTGGGCCGCCTTCCTAGATAGGTTTAAAGGTGGCCAC